>QANY01004429.1:892056-1548309 GCA_003255025.1 Datisca glomerata | reverse complement strand
TATATATATATATAGAGAGAGAGAGAGAGAGAGAGAGAGAGATAGAGATTTATTGGTTTATGAGGTTTCCAAAATGTTCTAAAAACTACCATAACTTTTTTAAATAATCAATAAATGTTATGTAGAAATGGTATAATATGACTATATTTGATGTTTATGCAACTTGTAATATATTCTAAATATTGTAATGAGGTGGCATGTGGTCTCTCCTCCACGTGTTGATCCTTTCTACCTTGAAGTCTACACAATCACAAACAAAAACTATAAAGACGAAGAGAATCGTGGGTGGTTTCCTCGTCCAAGAGCCTCCGATTCTTATGTCAGTATCTTAGAGTAATTTTGACAGAGTTTTCCTTAGGAGAGATTTGCGTACCTTACACAGTCTCTAGAAGGGGGTATTTATACCCAGCCTTCGGGCTAGGCGACGACCCTTGTTGAAATGACGAGTTGGGGGTGACATTAAATGCATTTGTTCCCCGAGATGACATGCATTAAATGTTGATTTACTTTTAGTCATATCAGACATAGTGGATATGACCGTTTGGTGGTTGACTCGATGCTTCACTATGGTGATTTGAAGTCGACCGGTTCCAGTTGCAAATAGGAGAACGCCACATGGCCCGCTACTTTCAATGAATAATGGTGATACCTAGCACATGGCTAGCTGAGCTCCTACGCTTGTCCTTTCCCTTGAATCCTCATATTTCATGCATGTTGATGTTTCCCAAGCTCCTTTGGAGGCTGACCTGGTCAGGTTGATTCCTTCTTATTGGGGGCTCGGCTCTCCAGTTTCTTTCCTTGAAGTTAAGTAGAAACGTCCACCGTGGCATCTCACGTGATGCCTTACTATCGGTAGCCAGTGAATGCTCGTAACAGTTGCCCCTAGTCAAAAATTTTATGGGTCCCACCCAGGTCTGAAGACTCCCTTATCCGAGGTTCTTCGGGATCGCCTAAAGGTGGTTGTCTTATTGTGGGCACATGTGTGGCCTTGTTTCCCTTGAATATTTATTGTCGGTCTCATATAGGAAGAGGTAATGACGATTATGTATGAATGAAGGGGAGGGTAAACGACGTGACCCTTGGACCTTCAATGTCTCATTTCGTTCCCTCGAATTCGTGTCGCTTGAACATCTAAGCTTATCCCTTTCCCACATGATTGGACGTCATCTGGGCTGTTGGATTGATGTAACGGTCCTTATTGGTTACACAGGTAGGGTCCTATAACTTGGTAGTCCCCCTTCCTCTTCCCTTCAAAATTTTTACCTCCAAGAGACTCTGGAACCCTCTTTTGAAAATCCTTCACTTTATGGAGACGGGAGTTAACGTCTGCAATCGGTGGCCTTTATTTCTTCATCTCCCTTGTCGTTGTCCTATTTTCCTTTAAGAACAACCGCATCCCCTGCTAACTTGACCTCACATACTCCTTTAATTACCTTGGAAGATGCCCTACAGGCAGATCGTTCCCCGTGTCGTCATTCATACCTCATTGTTGGTTCGTCGTGGTAAGTCATTTTCTCATTATTTGGGTCTTTCCTTTTAACTTATATGTCGCCTCAATTTTTATCGCGTTTGAGGGTTCTTGAGGGGGGTGTAGACTATATGGATCGTGCTGTCGTGTAGAATGAAATGGTTGATCGATGGGGGGTCGATGATATTCCATCCTTGTTGTCTGAAGATGATTTAGGTGAGATCTAGAGGGATCCCTGATTACGTTCAATTGCGTCTGTCTGAGATAGACGAGAAGGTTAGTACTATGAGACATGGGGGACTGGATTGTATCTGGCCTCATTGGAGTGCAGGTTAAGACTCCTTCTACATCATTTCTTAAGGGAATGGTTTTCCTCAACATGTATTGCCTTGTCCAAACTCCTACCGAGATTGTGTGGACTCTAATCGATTGTTGGGTGCTCTGGAGGCTGCACCTCGGTGATGATTTGACTCTAGACGATTTCGATTTCATTTTCCAGTGGAAATTTCCTCCCAAAAACAAGGCAGTGGAGGTACCACCTCCTGACCTAGGTTGGTATTACCTTAGCAGCCATATTGGAGAGGCGATGGTAATTGTGAGTGGTATTCCTTCCTGGCACAGAGACTTGAAAGATAGTTGGCTCGTGATTTCTGGGTTCTGGGACGGTCATATTAGGGATTCAAAGTTTACACCCTCGGTCCCTCGGGTCTTTGGGGTTGTAAGTGAATTTGCATTTCCATACAGAAGATCACCCACTTGTGGCTTGTCTCAATCTCTAATTTTCTTCATTCTTCCTATAGCTACTAAGAGGAGGCCAGAGGAACTTCCTGCCCACCTCATGTCCTAGATTTATTTCCTAGCCAAGCTTCTTATTAGGGCATGTACTTATGACGTCCTTCTTAGGCCTGAGTTCTTGTTTCAAGCGAACTTGTATGAATAAGAGAATCCTCTTAGCAACTCTTGATGGGAAGGTCGACCATTAAGTCCTCTGTGATTCCTTCTCTATAGCAATGACTAGGTACAGCTCTTCTTCCAAGAAACAAAGGAAAGAACTTGATGTCTCCAAGATACAAAAGATGGAGAAGCATTGTGCTATGGCATTGGAGCGGTCGAAATGAGGGTTATTCCTTCAGTACTCATCCTTTCGTTTATCAGTCTCTAGCTTTCGGGGTACCACCACTGATTATGTTCATCCTACATCATCATGGGTAAGACCCGTCACATCCTGAAGGCATCCAGGGGACTCCCGAGAGCTTTTCTCAGCTTTCTCAGCCTTTTGCCCTACCCCAAACGATTATCATGCCCTTCCTTCCATCTCGAGGCTCCAACGCATCGGGCTCTGGGCAACATTGGTCTTTCACTGGTCAGAAATGCAAAGGTACAATGCCTCTTATGGGGGCCGAGCAGCCCAAGGTTAAGGCTTGAGCCCAGAATGAAGCAGTCAGGGTACTGGATTTGATGTCTAAGCACATCAATCATAAGAGGGGAATCACCCTTCTCGAGGTGCTTAGGGTGGGGTTCTCAGACAATTTCATGGAGCACACCCTTAATGTAAGTAACGGCTCCAACTAAATACGTTATTCTTTCACCCTCATCTGGTTCTTAGCTTATCTTTTACCTTATTTCACAAATCTTGACCTTCAATACAGTGATGTTGGCGTATTTCGGTCGCTACGAAGAACAGGTACTAGAGGCTATTCGGGTATCTTCTCAAGTGGAAGCTGCTCTGGACGGAGGACTAGGGACTTCGAATCTATCTCAATGCCTATGATGAGGTCCATTCAAAGGTTGGGAGGTTGAGGGGCCTTGAGGGGAAACTTACCCAGCTTGAGAGGGGGTTAGGTTATACCATGGCCGATGCCGGTCAAGCTGCTAACGCTCATAGGGGGTGGAGGCTCGGTAGTCGATCGGGAGAAAGCTATCTCCAATCTTCAGCAAAAGGAGAACAGCCTGAGGGATAAGATTCGGCTTCTAGAGTATAAGCTTTCTCATGAGATCCATTTCTGAACTCAATCGAGTCTGATTATGACTGTTAGGTTGAACCAAAGGATGTCGGTCTTGGGGCATGGGAGTAGGGACTCTAACGGTTGGCATAGACATGTTGTGGAACATGTTGAATATACCAGTAACAAATTATTTTGAAGTAAAACCGTTTATCTAGCTCTAAATCTAATTGTTACACCTTAAAGGTATTTTCATAATTACCTTAATCCTGAGGTAGATATGAAACTTGACCTAGTTAGTTACAATCTTTGATACGTCAAAGGAGTGAGTTTGAATTTTCAGACAATACCTTAGTTGTCGGGATCGTGATTCAACTATATTAGAGTTGTGCGATTCACAGATATGAAAATTCGTGGTTAGATTGCAAAATGCAACAATATCATCTTATACTTTATTGATGATTGTGTGAATAAATTAATTTGGCCAGGTACTCGATGAAATGTATCATTGAATAAGACAAGGGGAATTGTATGAGATAATTTACTATTATGTCTTTCTTATTCGTAGTCAATAAAATAGTTAAGGAAATAATGATAAGAGGGGTAAAATGGTAATTTTACATTCAACTTGTTATTGATATTCGCGAAGTGTAATATTTTAAAATATTCCGTAGACCGTGAAATAAAAGTGTTTATTTGCACTAACAGAGAATCTAGCGTGCATAAATCGATAGTTGATTCGGCATCGAACATGTAATGGAGTCGTACGATGTCAGGATTAAATAGATCGAGAATAGAGATAAATTCACCGGGTATTTGAATCCTATAGCTTTATTCATGTTGGTTCATTCAGTCTCAGGAGTAGCTCATGAGGACAAGAATAGAAGATACTACATTAATTAGACCAAATTGTGTTCTGAGCCAAGGTGTATTTCCTGAACTCAAATGTGATGGGTGTTGTCACTTAATTAGTAAAAAAAATTAATTGATGTTCAAATTATTTAATTTTATTGGATAATTAGTAAATAAGAGAAATTAATTAATTAAATGATGGAGATCAATTTAAATTTATCAATTTTAGGTTGATGAATTGGGACACAATATTGACTTTAATAGGAGATGAAATTTTCGGCAACTATAGATAATAGGGATGAATTTCAGAAATTATACATATATGGGGTATGTGAAAATTCCAAAATTATTATATAAATGATGGCATTAGGGTTGTCTCTCTAAGTGTGTTGACACAATCCTGATCACAGTATGTAATTACATAGAGCAAAGAAAGCGGTTTTTCTCTCCCCTCCCTGTTATCGCCAAAATCTAGAGGAAGAAGAGAACTTTTTTATTCTGTTGTTTTGAGAGCCCATACTCAAATCCTCATGACATCCTATTGAGATATATTTTTGAATCTTACGAGTAGTTTTTGGTGCAAAGATTGATTTAAGTTCTACGAAGAACGTAAGACAATCAATAGGATTCCACCAAATTAAAATTTCTTCGAAACAAGAAAGATATAATATTATTCCTACCTCTTCTAAATACATCAATCTAAATATGTATGATCATAAGTTTTACATTTAATGTGATTAAGTAGTTGATGTGAAATTTTTTTTATTTTTTGCCAACGAATCGTTCGTGGTTCATTGTTTTTGCTCAAAATTTTAAAATCCGATCCAACAAATACCTGGTGCCTGGCAGGCTTAGAAAGCTGCTGCGATGTTGCCTTCCCCTCTTGTTCATTCGGATGTTTTCAGTTCTCTGCCTAGCTCTCCCAAACCTCCCAGTCTACCGAGCTCCTCTGACCTCGTCAAATTGGATGCAAATGTCTCTCCTCCGTTACCTTTGGGTTACCCTAAGGAGGGGGCCCTACCGCCACCCCTGACTCCCCGACCAAGGTTCTTCCTGCTCCTGCTACTAATGTTGTTGAAGCTCCAATAGGCCTCGTCATTTAACCTAATGTGCTCCTTGTGGCTTGTAATTTTCTTTTCTTCGTATTTGTACATTTTGCTAGGTACTTTTATCGGACCTTGTTTCCTCCTTTAAGTTGTATGAACTTTGATTTTTTCGATCTTGTTGTCTCTATCTCTAATCTAACTTCGAGTCCCCTTATTAACACTTACCTATCTTGAGTAGCGGGGGATCCTTGGCTTTCACTTTGACTTATGATTTTTCCTCTGGGCGAGTTGCCCCTTTAGGAAGAGGTCAGGTCGAACGACTTCGTCGGATCACCAGGGGGTCGCACTTGCCCCCTATGGTGGGTATGGTTGGAGCAGACTTGTTCCACCCTCTTCTCGGTGTTTGCCAAGGCGCTTTTGTCTTGATTTAGGTATTCTTCCTTATGTCCGACGAGGGAAGGATGTGGTTCCCTTCCTCTAATGCTCGATTGAACGTTCCTATTTGGGTATGCCGAAACAAATCACACCACCCCTTACTCTTGTTAGTGTTTTCTCTTGGCTTTCATGCTCAGTAGGTGGCTTTTCCTTTATTCTTCCTGGGGTTTCATCGAATATCCCTGCTTCTATCTCACGTTCCTCCCTGTCTGACGAGTTGCTGTGCTTAGAAGACATCATTCTTTGATCCCAATTGGCAGGCTGGAGCACCACACCAGTCATCATTCTACTTCTTGGGTCTGATCAAGAATTTTCGCTATGACCAGAGATCATTTCCCGTCTAATGAGCTAGTGTGCTCGGTAGACATCACTTTTCATTTATCCATATTACCGAACTAGGGTGCTCGCTAATCATCACTTTTTGCTTATCCTGACTATCGAGCTAGAGTGATCGTCAATCATCACCTTTTTTATCCCGACTAGTCGGCTAGAGCGCCTTTACCTGTCATCACATTTTTTTATCCCTATTGTCGAGCTAGAGTGCTCGCCAGTCATTAATTTTTGTTTATCCCGACTGGTCGGCTAGAACGTCTTTACCAGTCATCACTTTTTATTTATCCTGACTGTCGAGCTAGAGTGCTTGCCAATCATCACCTAAGAAGCATGAACACTGACACGCGACACTGATATTGTACGACACCAACACGGTGACACGTCATTTAAAAAAAAAAGGATACATAGATACATGTGCGTATATATATATATATATACACACACACACACATATATACAATGCTATTTATATATATAATTCTATTTATAAATATAATTCTATTTATAAATATGAAAATAAATATTTGCATAAAAAACTAATTACAATATCGGTCATATCAAGAAGATGAATTAAAATAGCTTACTAGTTAGAATATTCTTCATTTACTCTTTCATTATTTACAAGTTAAAATATTCTTCATTTTATTTTACACCCTTCATAATTTATAATTTAAAAATGTGTCCAAAAGGTGTCGACACGTATCAGAAATGTGTCCTGGAGTGTCCGATAGCACACACAAAAGTGTATCAACTTAACTCCTTGCAATAAATATGATCGTTATTGATTATGGTAGCAAGCAAGAGTCATTCCTACAGGTGATTATTTCTAATTAAATGTTATTGATACAATATAAAGACAAGACTCTATACTGACCAAAAAGTGATGTAAACAAGGCAAAAGAAGACAAAATTCAACCAAATCCTGCTTAGACTCAACAACATTCAATGAAAACTTGTAGACACACTAAAGACACTCTAAACAATATGAATATAAAATATGAGGGGTTGGATATTGTTTGATATGTAAACAAAGCAAAAGAATACATTCTCCACCTCTAGAAATATGGAAATCATCAATAATCAGAAATAACTTTCTCAGTCTTTCAAAAATAATAATTTTAAAATAGACACAAGTTCGATTATCTTGATCTTTCCTTACCTTGATGTTAAGTAAAATAAGTTCTTTACTTAAACGCTTTCTATTAAACAACCTAGAACAAGTTTTCTAAATTCAGTTTAATGAAAGCAATTAATCAAGAAAGATATGGGTTGAATCAATCAACAAATGCACAAGTTTGTTTTATAAAACTTTGAGTTATATTCCTTATATAATCAAACAACCTAGAACAAGTTTTCTAAATTCAGTTTAATGAAAGCAATTAATCAAGAAAGATATGGGTTGAATCAAGCAACAAATGCACAAGTTTGTTTTATAAAACTTTGAGTTATATTCCTTATATAATCAAACAAACATATCCTATAACATTGAAAATAATTTGCTACTTTTGTTTAGAAAGTCATGACAATTACTGATTAAAATTCTAACCTAGCAATAAAATTAATAACATGCTCACCTAGTGGGGCACCCAAGTAAACAAAAAATAATTTGTAGATAGAGAAATCAAAGGAATATAAACATAATTGAAAAAGAGATGAAAGAAAATTCCTAAAATTTATTAACTAACAACCATGTCTAGGGCTTTGAAATCACTCTTAATCAAAGATTACTAAAGGGCATACTTTTAAATTAGAAAATAACTCAAAATCATCTTCTCTCTTAATTGGGGCGTGCCCCCCCTTTTATAGATGGTTCATGCTCTTAAATCCTCTCAAAAATCAACAACTATCTCCTTAGAATCTCTCATTTTCAGAGTCCGTCAAATTATTTTTTCAAGAACTCTAGCACAAATAGAAATCTTTGTCATTTATCATGAGAATAATTTAAAATTCAAACTTCAAGATAAGAGATGGTAGAGTTCTAGCTCAAGAGGTAAGCTTAGGTCATTGCTTGAGATTATCTTCTCTTTATCTTTATCTTTCATTGGTTTAAAAACGTAATTAGATTTATCCCTCCTTTTGACTATGTTGGAACGATAAAAAAATATGAAAAAAAATTTCAAATAAAAGCTTAGTCTCTTATATTTCCAAGCATATAAGTTTTACATTGTAGAAAAATCAGGAACACTATTGAATGTTCATTTTTCTTTGACTGTGCAAATCTGCTGAATTTGATGCTTAAGTTAAATTGATCTTTAAAGTTCCAAAAGATAAGATGGCAAGATGATCACACAAGGTGGCACATGTAGACTTGGAGGCAGTTGGAGGCATAGAATTTTAGACCATTTTGAACTCCTTTTCAAGTTGCTTATTTTTTTATAAGCTGAAAGCACATTAAAAACAATATAAATATCTGAATGTAACATTTGTGAAATAATTACATAAAACATCATATTTAATCTCTTATTTTCACACACATTATTATTTAAATGATGAATAAAATATGTTTTTACGCACTTACCACAACTCACAACCAGGTTATTGCTAGTCCCTTAGCAATCCAACGTAGACAAAAAGAACTAACATTTCAACAATTTGTCTCAGAGAACAATAAGAGATTATAACCTTGAAATTATACAAACATTGCCTCAAATCCATGATCATTCCAAAGCTAATACATCTCTATAACAATCATACTCAAATGTTTGTGTGTCATAGCCAATGTGAACGATAATTGATGCCATGCATGCTTCGAACAAGTAAAAGCTCCATAAGCCTCACAAAGAAGATCACTCAACTATTTATTCTCTCCATTTATTTTCAAAGGATAGCATTACTTGAGTGAAAGGATCAATGACACTATATGCTTTCCCTTGGGCACAATTCTCCACTTAGTTGTCGGCATCACCCAAAATCAAAAGGTCTTCAATTAAGGTTGTAATGAGGCTAGATGTAGTGACTAAAAGAAATGACGGAAAGGATGTAACAAAGGTTCTAAAGACTCATGGAGTGAGAGACGTCATCAAAATATTTAAGTAACGCTTCTCAAAACTCGAGGCAATCAACTAAGAACATAGGCAAAGAAGCAATACATTGAGCATTTACTTCATCTCAACCAATCTTATAACATCCAAGAACATATTTAATGCTCAATTTGCACTTTATTTTTTTTCCATCTTTCTCAAAGAAATTTTACAAGAATATCTTTTCACCCCATGCTTCTTCTTTTTTCTCTTCATTTTCAATTCTTTTTCTTTATTCTTCCTCTTCTCATTTTTGTACAACCCCAAGTGGTTGTTGGATGCACCTTGTATATGAAATAAGTCTCTTTAATGTTATCTGATCAAGGGTGAGGTTTTACACTATGGGTAAGAGGTAAGGAGTGGGATTAACAAAGAAAATGTTTAATGAAAGCTCAAAGTGGCTCAATAAGGGGGGAGGTGTTCTCATGAGAACATCAATGGGGCACTGGATGATTTGGCTATAGTGGTAAATCCTAATGCCTTTATCATTTTTTGAAGAGGTACTCGACCAACCATTCGCTTCGAAAGAACTTTGAAAAAGTTCTAGCATTTAATCATCGGGCTGCATGTGAACTCAAGTAATAGTCAAAGTAAGAACAAGAAAGAAGAGGATCATAGTATTACACCTCTAAAAAGAAATTCAGTGGCCGAAATATGTCTCACATGGGTAATAAGGGTAATATAAACATTTTACTCGTCCCAACATGAGTTCTTCTTTACTGAAAAACATGGCTCTTGTACATAATGATTTGAGCATAACTATCATAAAAACATATTATCCAAGGAATAACGTCAAGATCTAAATCCATGCTCATCGTCAATCAAAGCCATAACATTAAAGCTCAGTTCTCATCATGGTTGTTAGAAAGTATCATAAGACTCATAAAAATAAAAAATATAAACTTAACCCGATCTAATCAAAATAAAGCAACTAATGATATTTTTTTTGTTTTTTAAAAGAAATAAAAGAAACAAATGCAAAGAAGTCTGAAATCTCCCCCCCCCCCCACTTAATTCTTACATTGTCCCCAATGTAACATTAACTCATCCCATGAGAATAATAAATTAAGCAAATAATTAAAAAGAAAATAAAAGGGAAGAGCAAATCTGATTATGGCATGTCCTCCATCCTTTGGATTACCTCTCAATTAGCACTTGGTTTAGTGTCCTCAGCCTGACTTGTAAACGTATTTATCCATCAAGAGACTTGGGTTCATGGAGAGGTATATTTTCCGCATATTGCGTTACAAAAACTCATCATAATAAGGTTTGAGTCTATCTCCATTCACTTTGAACTCCTTGTTCATCTTCAAGCTTCAAATTTCCACTGCACCATGAGGATAAACATTTGTAACAATAAAAGGACCAACCCATCGAGAACCTAATTTACCAGGAAATAAATTAAGGCGTGAATGAAATAGAAGAACATTTTGTCCAATAACAAAACTCTTTCTAGAAGTCATGGAAAGCCTTAGTTTCCCTTGTAGATCCGTGAGTTCTCATAAGTGTCGTTTCTGATTTTCTCAAGCTCATTTAGTTAGAGCTTTGTTTGTTCACCTGTAGCTTCCATTTCCATGTTACATTGCTTCACCACCCAAAATGTTTTGTGCGCCAACTCAACCAGAAGGTGATATGGCTAACCATACACAAACTAAAAGTGTGACATCCCAATTGGTGTTTTAAATGTTTTCTATATCATCAAGGGTCAAACTCCAATCATTCCTATTGGGATTCATGGTTTTCTCTAAAATGGACCTGACCTCTCAGTCTGATACTTCAGCTTGCCCACTAGTTTGTGAATGGTATGGTGTGGAGACCTTATATGTAATGTTATATTGTCTTATCAAAGCTCGAATGAACTATTGTAAAAATGGCTACTTCCATCACTGATTATGGCTCTTGGTGTTTCAAACCTTGTAAAAATTTTAGTCTTCAAAAAATCTACAACCACTTTAGAATCATTAGTACGAGTGGCTTTTGCTTCCACCTATTTTGACATATAATCAAAATAAGAAGTATATAAAGATTACCATATGAAGAAGGAAAATGTCTCATGAAGCCAATGCCCCAAACATCAAAGATTTCAACGACGAGTATAGGTGTTTGTGGCATTTGATTTCATGAACCTAGGTTACCTATTCTTTAACAACGATCACACTATTTGCAAAAAATGTAAGCATCCTTGAACAATGTAGGCCAATTAATCCACAGTCAAGTACATTTAGAGAAGTATCCACCTTATAAGTCTCAATTTAGCATCATTCTTAGTGAGCAAGTACCTAAGAGCTGCATGATCAGAAAACATAATTACTTTAGAACCAACTAAATAAGAACGAAACTTATCTAAAGCAAAAATAACCATCAATAGCTCTTTCACAGTTGTTGACTAGTTATGTTGTGCATCATTTAAGGCTCTTGATGCATCATATATAACATGAGAAAGCTTGCCAACTCACTGTCCTAAAATGACCCTTACGATATATCACGTGCATCACACATTAACTCAAATGGAAAGTTCCAATTAGATGGTTGAATAATGAGAAATGTGGTCAAATGTCCTTTAAGCTTTTCAAATGCCTCCTTACACTCTTCCTTTTATAACAATCTGCACAAGGGCCTTGCAATCTTTAAAAAATTGTTGATGAATCTTTAATGATAACCTACATGTCTAAGAAAAGAATGAACCTCCCTCGCACATGTGGGAGATGGTAAGGAATGCACAAGATCTATTTTAGATTTATCTACTTCTATTCCTTGATATATCCTAAAGCTATACCTTAGTCTACCATGAAATGACATTTGTTTCCAATTAAGCACAAGGTTATTTCCATGAATCGTTTAAGAACAAGGCTCATGTTATCTAAGCATTTGCCAAAAGAGTCACCATAAACACTAAAATCATCCATAAAAACCCTTATGATGCTTACAACATAATCTAAAAATATGCTCATCATACATCGTTGAACAGTACCAGGAGCATTACAAAGTTGGAATGGCATGCATCGATAGGCAAACATTCCAAATGGGCATGTGAATGTTGTCTTCTCTTGATCCTCCGGTGCAATTACGACCTGATTGTAACCTAATTAACCATCAAGAAAATAATTATGAGTTTGAACAACCAAATCTTTCTAACATTTGATCAATGAATGGTAAAAGAAATGATCTTTGTGAGTAGTAGAGTTAAGTTTTCAATAATCAATGCAAACGCGCCACCCGGTTTGGACACGGGTTGGTACTAGCTCATTCTCTTCATTCTTAACCACGGTGATACCAGATCTTTTTATAAATACTTAGACCGGGCTCACCCATTTGGTGTCTGAAATAGGATAAATCACACCAGCATCTAGTAACTTCAAGATTTATTTCTTTACAACCTCCATCATAGAAAGGTTCAACCGGCGTTGAGCTTCCCTGGTTGGCTTTGCTTCATCCTCAAGTAGAATTCGGTGCATGGACATGGATGGACCGATCCCTTTTATATCTGTTATTGTCCAACCAATTGTTGTTTTGTAATCCATTAAAACATGAACAAACTTCTCTTCTAGTAATATCATCAGGTTCCTTGTAATTATTATTGGTAGCGTGTCTTTCTCTCCAAAGTAAACATATTTCATATTCTTTGGAAGAGGTTTAATCTCCAAGGTAGGGACCTGCATAATAGAAGGTAAAAGTTTCTCGTTAGATAAACCCAATGAAATAAAAGAATATTATACTTGTTTGGAGCTTTTGGAAATGATTCTAGAGATGCGACGGTCTTCTCAATGTCATCACAATCTTGCACGTCCCTTCTTGGCTTTTTAGGATCTTCTAACTCGAGGTTTTTCCAATAGTTATTTCCAATGCATCCTCACTTGTTAACTCAAATTGTTGTTATGCTAAAGAGTCAAGTACATAAACTGAAAAACATGAATGTGAATCATTTGGGTACCTCATTGCTACAAAGATATTGAAGCGTATAACCTCACCAACGAACTCCATGGTTAAAGTTCCATCATAGACATCTATCTTGGTTCGGGATGTTTTCATGAATGTCCTCCCTAAGAGTAATGGTGTTGACATAGATGAAGAGTCTTCTTCCATTTTAAGAACATAGAAATCAATGAGAAAAACTAACTCATCAACCTGGACTAAAACATCCTCTACGACACCTTTTGGATAGACATAGGAATGATCAGCGAGTTAAATAACTACACCAATTACTTTAGGTGAGTCAAGAGTCAAAGAAGCATAAATAGAGTAAGGCATGACATTGATCGATGCTCCTAAATCTAACATAGTTTTATCTAGCTTTGTATTACCAATTGTGCATGGTATGGTGAAGCTTCCTAGATATTTGCATTTTGGGGAAAACTTTCTTTGCAAAAAAGCTGATACATTATCCCCTACACTTACTGTTTCATCACCCTTTAACTTGCGCTTGGTGGAACATAACTCTTTGAGGAACTTTGCATAACGTGGAACTTGTTTAATTGTTTCCAAAAGAGATATATTCACTTGCACTTTGCAAATCCAAAATCTCTTTTTCATATTCCTCCTTTTTAGACTTTGCAAATTTGCTAGAAAAATGTGGAGAAGAAACATTAATAGAAATCAAAATCTTAGAAGTTACCTTAGGTGTCAAAGTACTCTCTATGGGAGTCATAGCTTTATCTTTCTCAAAGGTGAAATTCCTTTTCTCTTTTTGCTCATCAATGAACTCTCCTTCTATTTTTGGTATTCTTGGCACTTCATCAAGTTATTTCCCACATCTTAAGGTCATAGAACTAGCATTTTCCCTTGGATTGATCACGATTTGTGATGGAAGTTCTCCCGATCCTTGTGGTTTCAATCTATCCACGGTAGTAGCTAATTGGCTCACTTGTGTCTCCAAGTTCTTGATCGTTATCTTTGTTTCCTATTGAAATTGCAAAGAGTTAAAAGCCAAAAATTTAACTATTTCCTCAAGAGACATACCTTAGTCTTGAGGCATGGCTTGTGTTCATGGCTAATATGGTTGTTGCGTAAAAACTTAGTTAAAAATAGGTGGACGATTGAAGTTAGCATTCGGGGCAGCTTGTCTATTTTCTGAATAGCTGAAGTAGGATTGTCCCCCCATCCAACATTGTAAGTGTTGGAGAAATAATCATACTTTTGTCTTTGTGGCTCATGCTACCTTTGAAATCCTCCTACAACATTGGCTTGCTCTCAATTATCCTCTTGTAAAGATGGACACATATCAGTTGGATGACCAACAATAGAGCATACTCCACATATATTTGCTTGTTGAGTTGCACCCATGACCACTTGTTGAACTAGTAAGGTGAAATTAGCTAGTTGTCACCCAATATTTGTTGTGATACCAACCTCATTCACCTTACTTAGTGGCAATTCTAATCGAGTGCTAAATTTTCATGAATTAACCGCCATGTGAGCTATTAAAGTCCTTATTTCCATGGGTGTCTTATCCACTAAAGCATCTCACTTACTGCATCTATCATGATCTTTACTCGTTGATTTGGTGATGGGGTCACGATGCACAAAGCTTTTTGAACCGCTCTCAATACTCATACAAACTCTCTCCATTTTGTTATCGAATGCCACAAATATCTTTTCTAATATTTGTAGCCTTGGATGAAGGGAAATAATTTTCAAGAAAGAGCTTCTTCATCTCATTCCATATGGTGATGGATTCAAATGGTAGATAATAAAGTCATTCCTTTACGCCATCCACTAAGGAAAATGAAAAATCTCTCAGCTTAACTTGCTCTTCAGAGAGACCGGTTGGTTACATGCTTGAACACACAACATGAAACTCCTTTAAGTGCTTGTTTGGATCTTCTCTCGTAAAACCACGAAAAGTTGGAAGAAGATGGATCATTCCCGATTTGAGTTCAAACTCAACTTGAAGTTGGAGACATTCAATACAGATGGGTTGTTGATCTACAGTTGGTGCTGCCAACTCCTTGAGTGTTCAGTTGTTCATTGTCATCTCTTCTTCTATTTCTTTCTTAGTTTGAATTGGATGGTTTAAAGAGTCACTTGCTGGGTGGAATGGAAATTGGATGTGAAGATGATGGTGAAAGTGGAACAAGTGTGGACTCCTTGTTGGGTCTAAGAATAGAAGATGTGTATTCCAAGATCCTTTTAAGTCATTGATCTTCTTCTTCTCCACTATACTTGGACATTCATGCAAAAGTACTAGAAATTTTAAAAAGAAAAACTAATTAGGATGAATAAATATAAAAAATAGACAAAGCAAAAGAAAATAACATATTAATTAGGTAAAATAATCATCGACGACACGACGCCAAAATTTGGCACGCACAAAAACGTACCCACTTAAATCTTTGCAATAAATATGATCGTTATTGAGTGTGGTAGCAAGCAAGGGTCATTCTCGTAGGAGATTATCTCTAATTAAATGCTATTGACACAAGATAAAGACAAGACTCTATACTGACCAGAAATTAAAATGAGACTAAAAATCCTACTTAGACTCAACAAAATTGAACGAAAACTTGTAAACATGCTAATCACACTCTAAAAAATATGAATATAAAATATGGGGGGGTTGGAGATTGTCTGATATGTAAACAAAGCAAAAGAAGATAAAATTGGAAACTGGAATTAAGAAAAGCAGATTTAAAGAGTTAAGGATATAATAAGAAATATGGCTAAAAATTCATTCTCCACCTCTAGAAATATGGCAACAGTCAATAATCAGTAATAACTTTCCCAATCTTTCAAAAATAATAACCTTAAAAAAATCACAAGTTCAATTATATTGATCTTTCCTTACCTCGTCGTTAAGTAAAACAAGTTCTTTACTTAGACTCTTTCAATTAAACAACCTAGAACAAGTTCTCTCAATTCAGTTTCTGGAAATACACGAACCTTCACCAATTGAAGTTATTTTTCCCCATATACTTGTTTTACAAATAAATAGAAAGTACCTTGGATTTTGAAATGGCAATAATCGGTTGAAAATGAAATCCTCACCAGAAAATATTATTTTAAATGGTGGGATAAATTAAATACCCAAAACATTATTACATCCATCAATTATGAATTTGCAAGTGTTCATCCCAATATGAAACTAGCAAATCCTTTTATCCAAGCTCCATAATGATTAATGAGCCCATTTACCTAGCTCCACATATCAAACCATCCAGTCCAAGTTTATCCAAACCCAAGAACAAACCCTCTTCGAAGGGTAAATCAAAGACCATCAAGCCTAAATCCAAATTGGAGAAAGAATTAATCCAAAAAATGCTTATTCTTTTAGAAGACAATAATAAATCAAACTTAGGATCATCTGCAGAGTCAAGACATCAAATTAATTCAAAAATCCATTAATTAGTGAGTGGCAGCACAACCTAATTGTTGCCAATAAATACTGTTTGTGTAAATTTTTAATCTTACACCTTAATATAGTTTTATTATTTTCTTATTTAATACTTCCATCTTAATACCCCCTCTCTAATTACTTTAAATTATACTTGATTCCGCACATTTTGATATCAGAGCCACTATGATTGTAACTCCTCACCTGAGAGGGTGTCAGACTTATGGGGGTTCTCACTGTGTGATTAGTGATGAAGCACTGGCTCTTACCCCCAGAGTACCCTGCCCGGTATGGACCGGGGATAGGTGGCACGTCAAAAGTAAAAAGGTCGAGAGGCCCGTGCGTAAAAAGTGGTTTTAAAAGGGTCTGAGGTGGTCACTGCCCAACTATACGTTGTGGTGAGAACGTACATTTTGTGAATTATTCTTGTTTACTTAATATCCCCTACTTAATTTCATTAAATTATACTTGATTCTACACATTTTGGTATCAGAGCTAAACCTGATGGAGATATTTACTGTTCATTTAAGTTATCTGTATAATTAATCTGTTCACCACTTGTTATGACTGGTTATTACTTTTATTGTTGCTTAATTGATTACATGAATAATTGCTTATATCTAATCTCATTATCCCCAAGTGGTTGGTTATTTTTATGCTTGATTATTTCTCTGTAATCTTTGATTATATAATCTATGAATCTGACGTATCAGTTTCTATTTGATTAGCTTCAAGAACTACAATAAGACCTCTTAGATACGTAAATTCTGAGGGTAGGGTGGTTGTAGGGGCAAAGTGGTGAAGAGTCGACCTGGTAGGAGGTTGTAGAAGTCATAGAAGATTGCTGATAAAAATACAATATGAAATTTTCAATTATAAGAATAATTTAGTTATTTTTTAGCAATGGGTACATTATCTAGAAGTAGTTCTTCTAGTAACATTGAGTTTACAATATCTTCAATATCCGACATAATGGGATGAAAAACATTTTGAATTAGCAGATGATCAAGTAGATCATATATATTTTGAATATCTTTCAGATGATCAAAAAGATCATTCTGAGTACTTTACAGATGATCAAGTAAATCATATGGTATGGAATATACCTAAAATCCCCAATATAAATATTAAATTTAAATCCTCTTCTAGATCATCCATTAGTATTGATCAAGATATAGGATTCAAATAGAGCAAGAATTAAAAAATTTAAAAATCAGAAGTCCAGAACCTAAAAGAATAAGTTTCCATGGAAGTCAGACAAACCTTAATAATAAACAATCTAATAAAATTAATTACCAATCTTTTAATTCTCAAACTAGGAAATATAGCCATTCTAGTACCTCTAGGAGAGTTCCTTTCGGGAATCATCTATTAATAATCAAAAATTTTGGATTCAAATATTAGAACAAGAATTAAGAAATTCTAAAAATTTGAATCCATATACCCTGAACCAAGAATATAAACCAGATTGGAAAGGTCTAACCCAACATAATGATGATTTGGGCCTTAAGGGCCAATTGTTGAGTTGAAGACTTCTATTATTGAACCATTCATCATTCTCACATGAGTTTTGAAAATGATTATGTTTCTTTTGATTCAGGATTCCACATCATTCCTATGATTTTTTTGAAATCCGTCAGGCATGACGAAGAAAGTTCATTCTAGCATAAAAAATTCTTTTATTGTTTTGTCTGAAAATTCAATTTTGAAAATTGCTTATCCTAATAGGTTCACAGTTTAAATTTTGCTGTTATCATAACATATTTTATTATCTTAGTCAAAACCTATTTTTCCACATTTCTCATACCATTGAATTAAGGCTGCATTAAAATCATGCCCCAATCTAATTTCTTCCAAAATTTTATCCAATTCATTAATCCAGTCATTCCTTGGATATTCAAATCCATTATAACCATAATTAATGGATGAAAATTTTGAGAAAAAAGCGGTTGCCCTGCCATTGAGCTTTTTTATTTTAAAAGAATTTTGATTGAGTATTCTAGGTTTTACCTTTCCATATTCTAGTAGGTCGGATTCCTCAAATTCTTCCATTATAGAATCTTGAAAATGATTTCCTACATAAATTCATGAGAAAGAAAGACAGGAATTGAATTATTAATATCTCGTATAAATTCAATATTGAGATAAAGAATGCTAAAAGTAGATTGTTACCTAGCAAAACTCTATTTGGAAGTAATTTCAAAATATTTTTTGCAAATCTAAAATTAATTGATAGAAATACTTAATGAAGTAAATTGTATGATTTGATTAATTTCCTTAATATTGGAATAGTAAATTTCAAATTCTAGAAATATATTCTTAGGTCGAAACAATTTATTTTTTCTTGCAAAGATAACTAAACTATTTTGTTTTATTATCTTAACAAACAATTTAAAATGCTTTCAGTATTGTTCAACATATTTAGGGGAAATATTACTAATACAAATAATTAAGAAATTCAACCAGCATTGTTTAACCAATTTAGAGAAAATAAGAATATTGTTAACGCAAATAATCAAGAAATCGGTAAATTATTTAAAGAATTCAATCATTATATTCAGAAATTTACTTGAAGTAAATTTAAGATCAAATGGTATTATTTTTCATTTATAACGACCAAATATAATTTTGTATTTATCAATTTATCTGGATTTGTCAGAATGTATTAAGAATGTTAGTACATAAATTTTTACTAATTTCTTTTTAAAGATTTTAATTTGTTTTTGAATAGTAGTATTTTGAATTTGTTTTTCAATTATTTTGAATTTTATTTTGTCTTGCAAAAAACATAATTTTCCTTCTTTACAAGGAATTAAATTTATGAATTTAAAAATAGAATTTTGTTTTAATGTTTTCAATTTCTCGTTGTGAGGAAAAAAAGAAATTTGAATTTAACAGTTTCATCCATGGTATAAGTAATTATTTCATCATACTCTGTGGTAAAATGATACAATAAGGGAATGAATGGTAAATCCAAAATGATTTTATCTATCATATTTTTCACTAAGACAAACAATGTTTTGAAATATACATTATCTTGGAAAATATGAACTTTGGGGATTTTATAATTGATAAGCATTCGAGTACCATGGCAGAGAACAAGGATTCTTTTGTCTTCTTGAAGCACTTGGTTAGAACTAGTTTTTCCTGCATACAATTCAAATCTACACGTGAATCAACAATAGTCATTGCTGTGAAATTAAAATCTTGAATAATTATGCTAACTATTATGTGTCATTTCTTGATTTTGATATGAGTAAGGATTTGGGTAAAATTATCATCATCTTGATTGTTGACAATAGGTTTTTCAACCTCATTATCAGAAATTGGGAATTTACTAGTTCTACTGGTTGACTTGATTGATGAATTTTAATTAAACTGTCTAATTTTAAAAAGTTTAATTCTTGTGTTATTTTTGAGTTTGAATCTTTTAATTTTTTTATTTTAATTTTAATATTTTTAAGTTCCTGAAGAGTAATTTCTTTTTCCTTTTCTTTAACCTTATTGATTTTTTCAAGTGTTTGCGAAAGGCTTATAATATTATTATAGTTAGATTTACTTTCTTAAATCTTTCAAGATATTCTTATTTTAATTCTAGATTTTTAATTTTGCTAACTAAATATAACAAGAGGTTTTCTTGTTCTTTATTTTTATTTAAAACATTATATTTTTGACAACAACTATCCCTACACCCTATTGAGATGTTAGGAGAATCACTGTCAGAACTTGAAGAGTTAGATTTTGAGGATTCAGGAGATTCCAATTCTCCTAAATCTTTATTACTACTTTCATAATATTCTATTACTACTTTCTTAATTTTACTTTTATCAATAAATTTTTTATTGAATTTTCTTCTCGAATAATTTTTATTTTTAGAGAAGCGTTTGTGAAATTTTTTATTTTTTAAAAAGTATTGGTCAAAATTTTTATTTTTATTTTTGTGGTATTTTTTCCTATAAGGCTTGTGATTCATTCCAGGACTTACATGTGAATATTTCTTATTTTTCTGAGAATGTGCAATAGCGGGTAAACCATATTGCTCATAGAAATGACCTAATTCATATTTGGCAGTTTTATCTATTTTTTAATTTATTTATTGATTTTCATATCTATACACATTCTAATACCTTCATTTTGTATTGTATAATTATTGTACCGTAGGTAAGACTATTATAGTCTATATTTCCTAGGTCATTACTAAGGACTGTCCTACTTTTATGGGCAAACAAATTGGGTAAGCTATTAATGAATATTTCTTTCCAAAAAGGTTGATTGCTATACTCCCTTGTCATTACTCTAGACAAAAATATATTTTTGTACTAGGACACCTAAGATTTATTAATTTGTCATGGATACGCGAATTAACATTACTTGACATTCCAATGAAGTGTTCAATTATGGTATAAAGAAGTGTATTGATGGCATCAAGAATTATTTTTTAATCTTCTCCAATAATTGGGGGGTTCCTTCAGCATCAATCTTCACTGCTGAAATGACGTTATTTTTGAATTCTTCTGTGAGATATTTTTCCCACCAGGAATGAAGCATTCCTGTGAATCATGTGACTAAAAGATTAATTACCTCATTGTGAAGTAAATTGTGTGTGGTGATTTAGTCGTTGGCTGCCATCGCCATGTGCTTCAATTTTTTGAGAACTTCCTGCTCAGATAGTCCATCAATATTTCATTCATATAATTTCTTTGCAAACATAGAAAATTGATTAACTAAAGAATTTTTAGTAATTTGAATGTCAGGAGGAATTGCCTTTTAATGCCACTTCCTTTCCAATTTATTAATTTCTAAATTCTTGAATGTATCTTCAATTAACGTCTAAAGATTCATGGACTGTGGACGAATCATAGGTGAATTCTAACATATGATTTTCTGATTCTGAACAACTATCTTGGTTGATAACCTTAACAGAAGAAGATGATTCAACAAATTTATTCTTCAATTCTTGAAGCAATTTATCTATCTATTTATTAAGGGGAACAATATTCAAAGTGGTTTAATCAGAAATATTTATTAAGGGTTTTTCTTTCGATGATTCATTAGATTTAGGTTCATGAAGATCATCAACCTTATTTTCAATTTTATTAAATTGTTTACCTATCGGTGTAATTAAGTTATTCAACTACATTTTTATTGGGTACTTCTTCCTTTGGAATCTTGAAAGGAGAAGCAGTAATTAAAGAATTTTTATGATTAATTATACTTTTTTTAGGTGGTGGATGACTAGCAGACATTACACTGAAGTCTTCCTTGACCCACTTTGATTTGGAAATTACTTTAACATTTTCTCATAAATATCCTCGATATAATCAAGGAAAAATATGTCAACTCTAAAGTCTTGCACGAATGCCTCCCATTTAGCAAGTATGATTTTTCTTTGTTCCATATTATATGAACCTCTGAACTTATTACGTCTACTGAAATTGGATGGGTCATTATTATGTTGGGTTAGACTTTCCCAATCAGGTTTGTATTCTTGGTTTAGGGTTCTTAAATTTAAAACTAAAAGTTGCGGATTAACATGATGAAAAGTTCTTTGGAAATCCAATTCAATTTAGAATGTTTAGACTTATTATCAAAGACTAGCTGACTAACTTGAGAACTTGTGGCTATGCCTTTAAGTCTTAAATTTTTTATTTTTAAAATTTTTAATTCTTGTTCTAATTGTTGAATCCTAAGATTTTGATCATTATTAACAGATGATCTGGAAAAGGAATTCCTAGGGGCACTTGACTGGCTATACCCCTAATTTGAGGATAAGAACTAGAAGTTTGAAAATTAATTTTAACAGTACCATCCATGTACTGCTGGATGTAACCTAAATCTTCAATTGGGTGTGAATTTGTGTTGGTTGGATTTCATTGGTTAAAAGCTAATTTGTAAGCAAAGCAATATCAGACCACCTAATTATTTTAGAGACTCTAATATTAACATTACTTTGGCTAGATTGAATCAATAGGCTCTGATTTTTGGGAGTCCTATTGATGGTTTGGAAATTCATATTAGTCTTAGGGGTTGGGCACCTTCAAGGATTTTGTAAGCACTAGTTTTAATATTCAAAGTTAAAGTTTTTATAATGTGGGGGTCTGTTAAACTAACAGACAAATCTGAAAAATAATTGAAATGGATTGGACCATTACAAAGTAAGAATTCAATTAATCCTAAAATATTATCATTAAAATTTATAAATCTTGCATCTCGCAAGGCTGAGAAGATAGAGGTATTTTGTCATCTCCTTATGAGTGATTTAACTCTAATATGGACTAAACAAATTGAAGGAATTTATATTCTTCTTGAATGTGATGTTTATTTGTATTAAGGAAAAGTAATTGACAAGTTTCATGCTCTTTCCCAGAGCATATATTTTTTAATTATTTTTACATGATGGTGAGGCTTAAAGGAAGCAACATATCATGTTGATTTATAAATATGTTAATTAGGGATTTTGGGTATATTCCATACGCTATGATCTACTTGATCATCTGTTAGGTATTCAAAATGTTCTTTATTTATTATGTCTGGAATTGAAGTTATTGTAGACCTATTACTATTAGAAGAATTACTTCTAAATAATCTGCTCATAGCTCAAAATAACTAAATTATTCTTATGATTGAAAGTTTCATACTATATTTTGATTACTAATCTGTTGTGACTTCTACAACTTCCTACCAGGTCGACTCTTCTCCTTTCTGCATCTATAATCACCCTACCCTCGGGATTTACGTATCTAAGAGGTTTTATCAAGGTTCTTGAAACTAATCAAATAGAAGCTAATATGTTAGCTCCTAATAAAACAAATTCACAGATTAGATAAATGAAATTTATAGATAAATAATCATACAAATAACCAGCCACTTGGGCAGAGAGTGAGATTAAACAAAATCAATTATTCAAGTAAGTAATTGAGCAACAATAAAAGCAATAACCAGCCATAAAGCTAGTGAAGAATAATAATTATACAGATATTGAAGTATTAAACAATAAATATACCTTACCAGGTTTGGTTTTGATACCAAAAAGAGACGAAATTACATATAATTTAAGTAATTAAAGACTGGGTGTTAAGGGTGTAATAAAATAGTAAAATTGTATTAAAAGGTAAGATTCAAAACTTACACAATTAAAGACTGGGTATTAAGAGGTGGAATTGCGTATAATTTATGAAATTAAAGACTAGGTATTCAAGAAAATAGTAAAATTGTATTAGAAGGTAAGATTCAAGACTTAATAGTGCTCTCGCTCACAGTTTTAAAAAAATTAATTGACAACAATTAAATAGTGCTCTCGCTCACTATGAGTTTTTCTCTCAAATACTTAAGAGTTGAAAACAATTTCTGAGTAACAAATGGGAGAGGGATGGCTATTTATAGCCAACTAAAGTGGAGTTCATTAGGAACTCATCACTTACCTGAACTATTCTATTGTACAAAAATAAAAATATTTTACATTTATACTTTTGTCTACTTTTGACTAAGAATAAAAAAAAACATAAATAGTTGCCTAATTATTTGACAACTAGTACAATTATTATAGAAAATGGCAAATTACAAAGACTCGGTGATTGTTATCTCGATCTTCCTGTCTTGATCGTTGCTTTATTATGGTGCAACCACTATAGTTGATCCTTGATAATTGTTATCTTAGACTTTTGTGTCTTGATGTTGATCATAATTATTGTCTGAAAAAGTCATTGTGCGTTATTGTTATACATTCAATTCCTTGAAAATTGTTATCTTGGATCCTTATGCTTGGATTTGATGATTGTGGAGAAGCCATTATTATTTATTTTGAAGATCATTATGACCGTTGCATTGTGTTGAGGTGTCATTATGATACATCTTCAAATTACTTGATTCTTTGATTTTGATTATTTCAAACATTGGCATTTTGCCAAGGACAAATTCTTCGATTCATTCTCTGATTTATCTGAATTTATTCATCATTATTGAGATTGATATTATCAAATGAGTCCTTCAATTGTTGAGGAGTAACCTTTCTGGATGTTTAGTAACTTGACTCTACGGATGATTTAGAGTCAGGTTTGTTATTGTTTTCCAAAAGGAGAAGCATTTTTTGGATTAATTCTTTCTCCAATTTGGATCTAGGCTTTGTGGCCTTTAATTTACCCTTTGAAGGGGGTTTGGATACAGGTTTTGATTTGGGTTTGGAAGAATTCGAATTGGATAGTTTTATTTGTCGAGCTAGCGATTCATTAAATTTTAATGCAGCTTGGATAAAATGATTTGCCAGTCTCATATTGGGATGTACACTTGCAAATTCGTAATTGATGAATGCAATAATATTTTAGATATTCAATTTATCCCACCATTTAATATAATATTCTCTCGTGAGGATTTCATTTTCAACCGAGTATTGTCATTTCAAAATTCAAGGTATTTTGTATTTGTTTGAAAAATAAAAAATTTGGGGAAAGGAAGCCTCAATTGGTGAGAGCTGGTAAACTTTTGAAAATAGATTGGAATATTGTTGTAAATCAATTGAAAAAAGTTCTAAGGCAAGACCATGAATAGACCATCATTTTAAGAACTAATTTGGAAAATCAATTTTGAAATTGTTATTTACAAACCAAAAGTGAGAAAATCATTATTTTGATGCAAAAAAATCTTGTGTCATGCATCAATATAGTCAAAATAATTATATTATTTTTTATTCAAAAATACTTTGAAACTTGAATGATGCATTTTCAAATCCTCCATAGTTATGATCCTAAGGATAGAGAAAGAATGGTAAATGATTCTTTCCTCAGAAGTTTTGATTGGGCTAATTTTTATGAACTCTGTTTCTAAGAGAATGTCTCTATAGAAACTGAGATTTTTGTTATTGTCACCCGGGACATAATGAAATTTAGGAATGAAATGTGTTTTGACAATTTGAGCAGGATCATTCAGATGAGTAAATGGAGACTCAATATAAAATAGATTTTCGCTGGTCATTTTTGAAAATCAAATGATGATTTCTTGTATTTTGAAAGTGATTGAGCATCAAAGGATGTTGAGAATGGATCAAATTGGTTGACCATGGTTGATTGGTGATTATGTTTGATGGACCCAAGTGTTGTTGATTGAGCTTGGTTAGGAGTAGAAGACTCATCTTTGATTTGGGCCTTAAGAGCTAATTGTTGAGTCGAAAACTCTTCTATTATTGAACCATTTATCATTCTCACAAGATTCTAAAAGTGATGCTGATTTTTTTTTATTAAGGATTTCACAGCATGCCTATGAATTTTTTGAAATCTATCAGGCATGACGAAGAAAGTTCCTTCCAGCATCATAAATTCTTTTATTGTTTCGTCTGAAAAACTAATTTTGAAAATTGCTCATCCTAATAGGTTCACAGTTAAAATTTTACTGTTATCATAACATATTTCATTATCCTTGTGAAAACCTATTTTTTCATCTTTCTCATACCATTGAATTAAAGCTGCATTGAAATCATGCTTTAATCCAATTTCTTCCAAAATTTTATCCAATTCATTAATCCAGTAATTTCTTGGATATTCAAATCCATTATGACCATAATTAATAGACGGGGAAATCATTCTAAGACTCTGTCTTTGAGCTTTTTTATTTTAAAGAATTTTGGTTAAGTATTCTATGTTCTACCATTCTGTATTTCAGGACGTCAAATTCCTCCATTGCAAAATCTTGGAATGATTTCTTGCAAAAGATTATAAGTAAGGAAATTAAGAATTTAATTATTAATACATTGGATAAACTAAATGTTGAAATCAAAATTGCTAAAAATAGATTGTTACCTGGTAAAACTTTGTTTGAAATTGATTTCATAACATTTTGCAAATTAATCAAAATAAATTGTATGATTTGAGCAATTGTTTTAATGATGGAATAACAAAATGTTAATCCTGGAAATCTAATTTTTGATTGAAACAATTTGATTCTTCTTGTAGAGATATTTAAACTATTTTATTTTATTATCTTGAAAAACAATTTAAAGTGCTTCCAGTATTATTTAACATATTCAGAAATAATAATATTACTAATGCAAATAATCAAAAAATTCAACCAGTATATGCAGGCAATTAAGAAATCAACGAATTGGTTGAAAATTCCGTTTATTGTTCTTGGAGCATTTTTAAGATCAAATTGTATTATTTTTCATTTATAGTTACCAAATGCAATTTTATACTTATCAATTTTATTCATCTGGATTTACAAGAATTCAGATTTTGTGTCAAATCCAGAGAACTCAACAATATTTCCCAATTTGTTGATTAAGTCCCTTTTGTTTGGATATTTTATCCATCCCAAAATACTGTTAGGGGCTTGTAATTGATCACTAAACAAGGAACTCCTCACTCAAAGATTTTATTTTGATTTTGTAGAGCAGGATTTTGAAGATATTCTTCAATTCTCTTGAATTTTATTTCTTCTTTTAAAAAGCACAATTGTTTTTCTTTACAAGAAATTAAATTTATGGATTTGAAAATAGATTTTTCTTTTAAATTTTTTAGTTTCTCATTGTGAGAAAAAAAAGTAACTTGAATTTAACAGGTTCATTCAAAAGATAAGTAATGACTGTATTATGCTCTGTGGTAAAAGAATACAACAGAGAAATGAATAGTAAACCCAAAATAATTTTTCAGTCATATGTTTTACTAAGACAAACGATGTTTTAAAACATACATTGTCTTGACAAATATGAATTTTGGGTATTTCATAATTGATTTGCATACGAGTACCATTAGCAGAAGACAAATATTCTTTTGTCTTTCTGAAGTACTTGGTTAGAACGAGTCCTTCCTGCATACAATTCAAATCTGCTTCTGAATCAACAAGAGCCATTATAGTGAAACTAAAATCTTGAATAATTATTTTGACCGTTATGTGTCGTTTCTTGATTTTTATATGATTAAGAATTTCGATGAAGTTGTCATCATCTTGATTGTTGATAATAGGTTCTTCAACCTCATTATCAAAATTTGGAAATTAACTAGGTTCTCCTAGTTCACTAGATTCATGATTCTAATTTAAACTTTCTATTTGTAAAATGTTTAATTCTTCTTTTATTCTTTTGTTTGAATTTTTTAATTCTTTTATTTTAAATTTTCTTTTTGAAATTCCTGTGGGAAAAGACAACAAAGCCATCATTCCATTTCCAAACACTTGAAGTAGCATGCTCCGTGAAGGCATGATGAGCCTGGCATCCTCACCTTATTCCGACAAAATTCATAATGAGTTGGAAGTAGAAAAGAAGGACCCACCCTCCTCTTCGCCAAGAGAGGAACCTCCCACCACCACCTTGATCATGCAACGGAAAAAGAAAGAATCGGTGAGCTCTATTTTGCAAGGCACTCAGGAAAATAATGAGAGAAATGATGACCTTCACCAACGTCGTTGCGGCTTCCCTCCACCAAGGCCCTTCCCAATTATCCACAGACAATACCCCCAAAAGCAAAAAGGAATCATTGGTGGAGTCATCCTACGACAGGGGGGGTCAACGTGGATGACCACTTGGGAAAAGGCAAGGTGGTCCCCTACCTGGAAGAACGGACAAGAGGCGAGGACAATCGTTCCACCAAAACCTTCGAGGACACGAAAGTGACGAACAAGATTGGTGAAAGCTTGGGACATTGGACCGAGTTACATAAACTCTAGCTGCAAGTAGAGGAGTAAAGGAGGGAACAAGGATAAACTGTCGGGCCACTATCGAGACACTTTTAGGGCATACCGAATCCCCCTTTTCGATGGAAATCCAACGGGTCGAACTCCCCAAATTTCAAAATGCCTCTGATCGCCCATTATGATGGGACCATGGACCCGTTCACACACCTGGAAATCTTCAAGATCTCGATGGACCTGCACCACATCTTGGAACCTTTGATGTGAAAATTGTTCCACCTGACACTCAACGGACTTGCCCAAAAATGGATAGGGCAGTTAAAGCTGAACTCTTTTCATTCGTTCGTCAAGATCTTCTGGTTGTTCGCGGGGTGGTTTTTGGAGGAAGAGAAAAAATGTTTCCATCCTCCTACTTGATGATAGTGAAACAATGATCTAATGAGTCATTGAAAGACTACATGAACTGTTTCAACCTGAAATCCCTATATGTTGACGACGCAAGTGAAGACATGATATTGGTCACACTAAAGAGTGGGATTACTCATCCCAAACTGAGGTGTTTAATGGATAAATATGACCATATCTCTCTCATCGAGCTCAAAACTAGGATCTAAAAGTACATAAATGCTGAGGAGGTGATCCAAGTCGGGAGAGAACTAAAGAGGCCAAGGATCAGAAACTCCTAGACGGGGAAGGAATTGTGAGAGGACAAACGAACTCGTCCTTCCAGACCCTCTGACTTGGCGCCTACCTCGTCTAAGATCCGCCCGCACCTCACTAACATGCGTGAGGGGAGGAAACCCTTGGCCAGTTAGTTCATCACCTACACCCCCCTCACAGCTAGACGGGAGGAAATTTTTAACGCCATCTTGGCCGTCCTAAGAACCGTGAATACAACATCCCCCATGTAAGAAAGAATGGTAGAAAGGAAATGTGACCCTAAGATGATATTTTAGGGTCCTAGCTCTTCAAACTCTAACTAAAAGCAGAAGGAATATACTGGAGAAGTGGGACATCCAGTTGTTTTCAGCGTCCTGCCATGAAGAAATCACATTCATTGAGGGGGAGGCCCATAAAATCCACCAACCGCATGCTGACTCACTGATCATCTCCCTGGTGATAGCAAATATTAAAGTCTCACGGCCCCTGGTAGACGACGGGAGCTCGGCCGACGTCCTGAACTACTCGGCCTTCCTACAGATGGGGTTAGACCCCAAGTAACTTCGCCCGTGCTCAGCCCAATTGGTAGGGTTTGACGAACATAAGATCATCCCTGAAGGAGTGATGGAGCTCCCCATCACCCTTAGAATGGCCTCACGACTCGCCACCAAGCTAGTGGAGTTCACAGTGGTAAGATGTAGCAAAGTATACAACGCCATCTTTGACAAGCCCGCCTTCCATAACTTCAAGGCAGTTCCCTCCACATATCATGTGGTGATGAATTCCCCCACCCTTTAGGGTGTAGGATTGATCAAGGGGGATTAGAAGACGTCAAGCGAATGCTACGCCACAGCTCTCAAAAGGAATGAGTCGACAACGGCAGAGGAGCCAGTCCAAGTAGTAACTCCACCCCTTTAGGAAATAGAAAGGGGGGTTTAATCACCTGAAACTTATCAATAAAAACTCACTTCACTGTGGAAGATTGAAGGAAAAAGTGATGACTAGCGAGGTACTCTATCCTGCCAGTCGAGATAAAAAAATGATATATGCCGAGCACACCAACTCGCCAAATGGGAAAGGAGCTCTGATTGAAGCAGAAGTGCCTGACCAAGCTCCATTAAATAAAAAGTGACTAGTGAGTACCCTAGCTCGGTAGTAGGGATAAATAATGTGATGACTAGTAAAAGAGCTTTAGCCTACCAATCGGGATAAACAAAAAGTAATTACCTAAGAAGCATCGATACTTCTATTTGTGCAGCGTGTCGGTGTCGGACATGCCAAAATTGTGTCTGAATTTTCATTTCTCTTTTCTTATTTTTGAACATGTGTCCGATACGCCAGGATAAGTTCCTGACATGTGTCGGACATGCTAGGACACGTGTCGGATGATAAGTGCATAAAAATATATATTATTCATAATTTAAATAATAAAATTTGTTAAAAGAAGAGTATAAATATGAAATTTTATGTAATTATTTCACAAATGTTACATTCAAATATTTATTTTGTTTTTAATGTGTTTTTCAGGTTATAAAAATAAGCAACTTGAAAAGGAGTTCAAAATGGCCTAAAACTATGTCTCCAGCTGCCTCGAAATCTCTATGTGCCACCTTGTCTGATCATCTTGCCATCTTATCTTTTTGAAATTTGAAGATTAATTTAAATTAAGCATCAAATTCGACAAATTTGCACAGTCAAAGAAAAATGAATGTTCAGTGGTGTTCCCAATTTTTCCACAATGCAAATCTTAAAATGATTGGAAAGATAAGAGATTAAGCTTTCATTTGAATATTTTTCATATTTTTCTGATCGTTCCAACATGGTCAAAAGGCGGGATAAAATCTGATTATATTTTTAAATCAATGAAGGATATAAGGAGAATATAATCTCAAGCAATGACCTTAGCTTACCTCTTGAGCTAGAATTGTACCATCTCTTATCTTGAAGTTTGAATTTTAAATTCTTCTCATGATAAATGACAAAGAGTCCTGTTTGTGCTAGAGTTCTTGAAAAGATAATTTGGCTAACTTTGAAAATGAGAGACTCTAGAGAGATAGTTGTTGATTTTTATGAAGATTGAAGGGCACACACCCTCTATAAAAGGAGGGCACACTCTAGACATGGTTGTTAGTTAATAAATTTCAGAAATTTTCTTTCATCTCTCTTTCAATTATGTTTATATTCCTTTGAATTCTCTATCTTTAAATTCTTTCTTATTTACTTGGGTGCTCAACTAAGTGAGCATGTTAGTAATTTTATTTCTAGTTTAGAATTTTTTGATCCAAAATTGTCAAGGCTTTCTAAACAAAAGTAGAAAACTCTTTTCAATGAATATAGGATATTTTCATTTGATTACATTTTTTTTTAATTTGTTTATTGATTTTTATGTCAATGCACATTTTTAGACTTTCCTTATGTATTATTATACCATCGGTGAGACTATTATAGTCTGTATGACCTAGGTTATTACTAAGGACTGTTTGAATTTTGTGTGTGAACAAATTGGCTAGTTTATCCATGAATCTTTTTTTCTAAAAGGGTTGATTACTATCATCATTTGTCATTACTCTGGATAGAAAAATATTTTTATACCAGTGGAAATTACTTAGGGTTGGACAACTAAGATTAGTGAATTGATCATGGATACACGAAGTAATATTACTTGGCGTTCCAATGAAGTGTTCAATTATTGTTTAGAGAAGTGTATTAATAGTATCAGACATTGTTTCCTGATCTTCACCAATAATTGGGGTTCCTTCAGTATCAATCTTCACTACTGAAAGGATGGTATTTTTGGATTCTTTTATGAGATATTTTTCCCACCAGAAATGAATTATTTCTGTGAATCATGTGACTAAAAGATTGATTACCTCATTGTGAGGCAAACTATGTGTGGTAATGTAGTTGTTAGCTCCCATTGTCATGTGCTGTAAATTGTTGAGAACTTCCTACTCAGAAAGTTCATCAATATTTCATTCATATAATTTCTCTGCAAACACAGAAAATTGATTAACTAAAGAATTTTCAAAAATTTGTATATCATGAGGAATAGGCTTTTTAGGCCATTTCCTTTCTAATTTATTAATTTCTAAATTTCTAAGTGATTCTTCAATATTATTAATCTTTAAAGATTTACTTATTGTGGATGATTTATAGATGGATTCAGACCTATGACTTTCTAAATCTGAATTATTGTGTTGATTAATTACCTTCAATTCTTGAGGTATATTATCAATAATCTTTTCAGATTTAATTTTACATGATTCTAAATTTTTAAATGATTCTTCAATATTATCAATGTTTGAGGATTCACTTATTGTGGACGATTCATTGGTGGACTCTGACCTATAACTTTCTGAATCTGAATGATTGTTTAAGAAGGGGAACAATATTCAAAGTGGTTTTGTCTAAAAGATTTATTAAAGGTTTTTCTTCCAGAGTTTCACTAGAGTCAGGTTCATGAAGATCATCAACATTACTCTTAATTTTGTCTAATTGTTTAACTATTGTAATTAAACTATGATTTGTGTAATTGAGTTGTTCAACTATTTTTTTATTAGGTTCTTCTTTCTTTGAAATCTTGAAAGGAGAAACATTGATTAAATTTTTTTGTGATTAATTAAGATTTTTTTCAGCTTTTATTTTGAATTTTGAATGATTGTCTTGGTTAACAACCCTAGCAAAATATGATGATTCATTAGTTTCTAATTTCCTTAATGTTTCTTCAATTTTATTAATATTTGAAGGTTCATTGATTGTGAAAGATTCATAGGTAGATTCTAATCTATGGTTATTTAATTCAGAAATATTGTCTTGGTCAATAACCTTAACAAATGATTTAATTTCTAAATCTTTGGTTGATTCCTCAATATTATTTAAAGATTCATAAATTATAGATGGCTCATAGGTAGATTCTAACCTATGTCTATCTGATTTTGAGACATTTTCTCTTAAAAATTTTAACTTTTCAAGTATTTTTTTCATCAAGAGTTTTCTCGTAATGAATTTGGAAGGGTTCAATGAATTCTCTTTTAGGTTGAGAATTTTTATGATTAATTAGGATTTTCAAAGGTGGTGGATGACTGTCAGTTATTACAGTAGAGTCTTCCTTGACCCATTTAGATTTAAAAATTACTTTAATATTTGTTTTGTAAATGTCCTCGATATAATCAAGGAAACATATCAACTCTAAATTCTTGCATGAGTGTCTTCCATTCAGCAAGTATCATTCTTCTTTTGGTCCATATTATATTTTTCTCTGAACCTATTACGTCTATCAAAATTGAATGGGTCATCATTGTGTTGAGTTAGACCTTCCCAATCTGATTTATATTCTTGGTTCAGGGTATCTGGATTCAAATTTTTAGAATATCTTAATTCTTGTTCTAATTTTTGAATCCTAAAATTTTGATTATTAATAGATGATTTAGGAAAAGAACTCCTAGGGGTAATAGAGTGGCTATACTTCTTAGTTTGAGAATTAAAAGATTGATAACTAATTTTATTAGATTGTTTATTATTAAAGTTTGTCTCACTTCTTTGGAAACTTATTCCTTTAGGTTCTGGACTTTTAATTTTTAAATTTTTTAATTCTTGCTCTGTTCGAATCCTAATATCTTGATCATTACTAATGGATGATCTAGAAGAGTATTTAAAGTTAATATCTTTATTGGAGATTTTGGGTATATTCCATACCCTATGATTAACTTGATCATCTACAAAGTACTCAAAATGACCTTCTTGATCATCTGGAAGGTATTCAAAATATTTATGATCTACTTGATTATCTACTAATTCAAAATGTTCTTCATCCATTATGTCGGATATTGAAGATATTCTAAATAATCTACTCATTGCTAAAAAATAACTAAATTATTCTTATGATTGAAAATTCCATATTGCATTTTGATCAACTATCTTCTATGACTTTTACAACCTCCTACCAGGTCGACTCTTCATCCTACCCTCGAGATTTACATATCTCAGAGGTCTTATTGTGGTGCCTAAAACTAACCAAATAGAAACTGATACACCATATTCACATATTATATAATCAAAGATTCTAGAGAAATAATCAAGCATAAAAATAACCAGCCACTTGGGCGGAGAGTGAGATTAGATATAAGCAATTATTCAAATAAGCAATGAAGCAACAATAAAAGCAATAACAAGCCATAACCGGCGGTGAACAGATTAATTATGCAGATAACTTAAATCAATAGTACATATCCCCACCATGTTTGACTCTGATACAAAAATGTGCGTTCTCACCACAAAGTACAGTTGGGCAGTGAAGAGTCGACCTGGTAGGAGTTGTAGAAGTCACAGTGTGAAATTTTCAATCATAAGAATAATTTATTTATTTGACCCATGAGTAGATTATTTAGAAATAATTCTTCTAGTAGCAATAGGTCTACAATGACCACAATACCGGACATAATAAATGAAGAACATTTTAAATTAGTAGCTGATCAAGTAGATCATAGGGTATGGAATATACCCAAAATTCTTAGTAAAAATATTTACAAATCAACATGGTTTGTTGCTTCCAACAAGCCTCAGCATCATGTAAAAATAATTGAAAAAATATATGCTCTTGGAAAAGAGCATGAAACTTGTCAATTAATTTCTCTCAATGCAATTAAACATACATTGAAGAAGGATATAATTTCTTTCATTTTGGTTTAGTCCAGATTGAAGTTAAACCACTCACAATGAGAGGCCTAAATACCTCTGTTTTGTTAACCTTGCGAGATGTAAGATTTATAAAATTTAATGATAGTATTTTAGGGTTAATTGAATCCTCACGTTGTAATGGTCCAATCCATTATGATTGTTTCGCAGATTTGTTTGTTAGCTTAGCAGAGCCTCATGTTCTAAAATCTTTAATTTTGAATATTAAAACTAACGATTATCAAGTCCTAGAAGGTACCCAATCCCTAGATTTAAGTTTTAGAATACATTACAAAGTCACTAAAATAAGTATAAATTTCCAAGCCATCAATAGGACTCTAAATAATCAAATCATATTGATCCAATCTAGCCAAAGTAATGTTGATATTAGAGTTCATAAAACTTTAGGTGGTCTGATATTACTTTACCCTCAAGTTGGCTTTTAACTAATGAGAGTCAACCTACTCCAATTCAAAGATCAATTGAAGATGTAGATTATATCTAGCAGTATATAGATGGTACTATTAAAATTAACTTCCAATAATCTTCTAGTTTTAATCCTCAAATTAGAGAGTATAAACAGTCTAGTACCCCTAGGAATTCTTTTTTGGATCATCCATTAATAATTATCAAGATCTTAGGATTCATCAATTAGAACAAAAATTAAAAAGTTTAAAAATTAAAAATTTAAGACTTATAGGCATAGCCACAAGTTTTCAAATTAGTCAATTAGTCTTTGATAATAAGTCTGAACAATCTGATGAAATTGAAGCACCCACTGAATCGGATTTCTAAGAAAACTTTCATCATGTTAAACAATTAGACAAAATTGAGAATAATGTTAATGATTTTCATGAACCCAAAACTAATGACGCTCTGAAAGAAAAATCTTTAATAAATCTTTCAGATAAAACCACTTTGAATATTGTTCTCATTAATAAACAAATTGATAAAATGTTTCAAGAATTGAAGAACAAATCTGTAGAATCATCTTCTTCTGTTAAGGTTACTAACCAAGACAGTAGTTCTGAATCAGATAACCATAAGACAGAATCCTCCTATCAATCATCCACAGTCCATGAATCTTCAAAAATTAACAATATTGAAGATACATTGAAAATTTAGAAAGAAAATAGCATAAAAACATATGCTACCAGATATACAAATTACTGAATCTTCTTTCATTAATCAATTTTCTGTATCTGAAGAAAAATTGTACGATTGAAATATTGATGAAAATTTTTAGCAGGAAGTTCTCAATAAGTTGCAACATATGGCAATGGTAGCCAACAGCTACATCACCACTCACAATCTACCTCATACTGAGGTAATCAAACTTTCAACTATTTGAGAGAAAAATTGGTATTAAGTTGCAAGAAATAATAAGAAAACAGTATATCAGTATTAAGGTGTAAGATTAAAAACTTACACAAACAGTGTTTATTGACAATAATTAAATAGTGCTCTCACTCACTATTTAATATTGAAGAAAAAGAATAAAGATTTACAAAAGAGAAGGAGAAGAAGAGCCCCCGTATTAGAATCTCTTAACTTTTTTATTTCAATATAAAAATTATTCTAGAAGAAAAAAATAATAAAAATTTTGATAAGAGTAAAATTAAGTGTTTTAAATGTGGCCAGAATGGTCGTTTACAAAAGTATGTAAATATATTTCCAAAAGTAATTTGTAATATATTTACTCAAATAATTATATTTATTTATTTGATTAGCATAAACATATTTGCCTAACTTCAAAAAAATATGCGTTTAGTGAAAATCTAATAGAATTTATAACAAAAATATGTCTATGTTAAAAAAAATATCTAGTTATTCTGAATTTATATTTATTTATTTTATTAATAAATGTATATTTTCCTAAAAATCACAACTACTTTCCCCAAAAACAAGGGATTGCTCCATCTTTAAAAAATATGCATGAAAAATTATATAAATAATTATAGGAAAAATTAGTTAGAATAAATCATTTTCATCAATTACATAAGTACTTATAGAAATAAAATGGACCATAAATGAAAATAATTACATAATTCATATTATTCCTATTTTTCATATGATATATCTCATGTATAACAATATTTTGTGGATTTTGTGTCATAAATGAAAGTGTTAAATCTATTTTTTATATTATTAGGTTCAATCATATTTTTTTATATATCTCATGTATATTTTTTTTATCTTACTAATTTTTGGTATTATTAGTCTCACAATTTTATATTATTTGAATAAGAAAATCGAAAGATTTTTTTAAAAAAAATTGTTAAAGAACAATTGGGTTAGATTTTTAAAACTCTAAAGATTACTTATAGATGATACATGGCTATTTTTAGCCATTTATTTAATATATAATAAATATATTAATATTCTCTTATAGAAGGGTAGAGTGGGAATATAAAATTATGGTCAAACTAACTTGGTTATTAACTTGTCTAAATTTTATCAATTCTAATCATTCTTCTTTGAGCTTGATTAAATTTATGGACACTAACATTAACCCCCTTTGACTATGTGGGTTGTATCAGTAAAAAAGCTTCAACAGTGCACGTGTTGATATTTCTGGCTGAAGGTGTCTGCGGCGGTAACGTTGTGCACGCTCTCTCCTCTCGACAGTACACATTCTTTTCCTCTCAACTAAAGCTTCCCTCAACCTCAACGTCTACAAAACACAGACAAGGAACCCTATAGAAGGGGAACCGGGGGTGGTTGCCCCGCCTAAGGGTCTTTGATGCCTGAGTCAGTAGATGGTCGATATTTTAGTATAATTTTTGTAAGGGAGAGTAGGCACACCTCTTATGTCGATTGGCCAGAGAATTTATACCCCAGTCTTCGGGTTGGTGGTAGCGTGTCGAAGAAGAGGCGTGTTGGAGAAGCTTCACAAAATACGACGGTTGTCGTTGTCGGTCATTAATTGGACAGAAGGGAAGCCATCTTGACATAAAGTGATAAACATTTATTGTCGACACGACTCTTCGGAGGCTATCCTAACACTTAGTCATGGTGATGGGACTTGTTAGGTGCTACTTACAGCGGGCAATGATGACCTTGCGCTTGGGAGCTTTTTTTGTTGAAACTTTTTTTGATGCACTCAAGTTTGTGTGGCCCGAGCTCCATGGTGTATGTCTAGATGAGGTCGACTTTATTCCTTTTGAAGTTCCTAAATGATGAGTTCCTCAATTAAGGTGTAACACGCGTCGCTGTGTTACTGGTGGTCGGGAAAACACTTATAACATGAGTCATTTTTCTAGATGAGTTGCGTAATCGATCGACTGTGGCACAATTTTTGAATTATTAGAATCAGTCAAATTATGAGCTGCATAATCTCATGGGCTTTGATCAGAAACAGGTCAATTCAAATAACAAATGTAAAAAATGGCCCAGTTGGAAACTATCATAAAAAATAGCTTAAAATAAAAAGAACCCGCCACTTAAAACATTTAAAAAAAATAAGGAATTACACTTTAACCCTCCATTCTCATTTAACACGATCACCCAACACATTAACTGCTCCTCCTCTCCAAAAATTCAAATCCTGTGCCTTACTCTCTCCTTCCTCTCTAGAAATTTCGGAGAAAACATCCATTAATACTGCTCCATCAACGCTTCTTTCCCAAAAAGCCATAGTCATAGCCGTAGCCAATGAGGATGTTAACAAACATGTTCATCACCTTAACTAGAACAATGGTGCGTGCTCGAGCCCTTGTGCTTGATGAGGCTCTCGAGAATGTTCATCCACTCGGGTTAGAGGAGTTCATCCCCTCGGACTTTTGCAGTTATTATATAGACTGAAAAAATGTGCAAAATTGTTTCTTCTCGAAAGCATCTAATATGAACTATCACTATAAAATGATGGTGATAAGTTAAATGTATAGTATATGAACTCTTAATATAATGTATCGTAAAATATATACCATGATCTAAACTCTGCTTTGAGTTTTTTTAATATATATATATATATATATATATTAAGAGTTCATAATATATGTATTGAATGTTTGTTATGGAATAACAGTTAATAGAAATTGATGTTCTTTTGATATATATATAAATATATATGTGTGTGTTATAGTATAAAATGTTCATATGATGTATATTATTATGATGTTATTAATATTCAAGCAATTTTTCATTCATTTCATAGATTGTTGTCGCAACCTAGTTGAATTAATACTGTGTGTATATTCTTATAGTCGAATCTTGGTGAATATGGTAAATTTGATTGATTCTTGACTGACAAGGTGCATATTTTGTGTTGAATTTTCATTTCTTATTTTAATCGGAGTGCTTTTGTGTTTTGATCTTTTATGTTCTGCTTTGATTATAATGATTTCTTATACTTATTTATATGTCAGAAGAATTTAGTTGTTCTGGATTCTGTCAAGTAATGAATGTGTTTATTTACTATTTAAGATTCTATAGCTCTCTAGACACGTTGAAAGGACATGCACATTTATGAAATGTTCATCTTGCTTCATGTGTATTGTCTTGTACTCTACACGTAGTAAAACGTTATCATTGTATATATAAAATGATGTTAGTGAGTATATGTTATAGACTGTTAACATAATGTATTATCAAATACAATAGATTTGTTATGAAAGAGTTTAGTTATTGCATTATGTCTATGTTTTGTACCTTAAATTTGTGATGATTCATTTATTCTTTTAATGGGGGATGTAGCATATCATCATTTTTGTGAGTGATAAAAAACGGCTTGAGTGTTTTCAACATATATAACATATTGACTTTTGATAATCTATTTATTTTCACACTCATTTGATTGAAATATATGTTGTGTATTTATTATATACTATATTGATAGGAGAATCATTTATTGCTTCAAAAGAAATTTTGAAAGCCATAAAAAAAAGTGTTGCAATATCAAAAAATTGATATCATTCCCACCCTTAAGGAAAGTCTAGGTTCCCAACTCAAAAAATTTAGGCATGTTTAGGACACATTCTAGATATTAAGGTAACCAAATTTTTCTCTCAATTTTTCTTGCATATCATTCAAAAAATGTGTAGGCATCGTAAGACAGATGAGTTATGCTTTAATTTCAATGGAAATTAGAAAAATTTGGATTAAAAGAATTTGCTATAGTAACAAGACTAAATTGTAACCCATTCTCTTTAATTAGGAGAGAAAAGTTATCTACTGGGTCCTTGTTATCATCAAGTTTTAAAGGTGATAAATCGATAACACACAAGGATTTAAGGGTAGCTTATAAGGCAATGCAAATGGTGGATGATGAAGAAAGGTTGAAGTTGGAAAAACTGTATTGTTTGGAAAATCTAATCCTAGGAAAATAAGATGGAACAAACATTAATTTAGATCATCTTAGGATGCTGGATAATTATGAATTATTTGAAAAATACCCATGGGGTAGGCTATCGTATGAAATCACGTTGGACTATATAGGTAGAATCCATCGTAAACCATATTAAAGGGTAGTGGGTTTGGGGGATTTCCATTAACATTAATCATATGAGCATATGAAACAATTCCAACATTATCGACTGATAAATATGCAAAAAATTTAGAAAGTTCTCTACCTAGAATTTGCAATTGGGAGACAACAATGTTACCATACTGGAAGGAGCTGGAAACTGCAATATTTGAATGTAACAGTGTAAGTAAATATGCTATAAAACTTTAAAATACGTTAGTCTGTTTTGTAGCTACAAATTGTTCCAATTGAGGTTTTATCTCATGAGATGGAAAGACCTTATATGCAGTAATTTTTCAAGTCAAGGAAAGGAAATAGTGTATGGGAACCTAGTGAGAATTTTGACATACACATGGAAAATATATAGTCAATATGATGGTGAGACAAACAACAAGTCCCTAGATTGGAAACAATTCTTTGAAAAAGTTAATGAAATACACAACATGGTTATAACTTTATGCAAAGATATAGAGGAGCTAAAGAGGCAGCGAAGTGACGAGGTAATATTTCACTTTAAATTAAAAAATATATGTTTATTTTATAACTTGATGACTAAATTGAATGAGTACTTATATTACAAGGAGAACAACCAAGATGAAGACGATAAAGATGTTGGAAATGATGAATCAGATGGTGGAGATGATGAGTTAGATGGTGATGATGGAAATGATGAAGATGATGGTGGAGATGATAGAGAATATGATGGAAAAGATTATGGAAATGAAGATGAAGATAGTGAAATTTGTGAGGAAAACAGTGAAGATTCTAAAGGAAAAGACGATGATGCTTCTAAAGGAGATGGAGATGATGAAACAAAGAAACAACAAGAAGAAAAAAGACACGATAAAGATGTTTCAAGTAAAAAACAGGTAAGACTAACAAACTTCATATATTATATGTTGTATATACTGTATTAGGAAAAGTTCATAATAATATATATTGTCCTAATGTCACTGAGTTTATTTTTTTGTGATGCCACATAGTTTATTTGCTATATATTTGACAAAACTAGCACTGAATTGCTTTGCAGTACATTTTGTTTTGGCATTGTTTTTATAGGAAAGCACTAAATTTTCTTTGTTGTACATATGGTTCTTTGCATTTCTTTTGAATGAAAGTTTCTTTTTCTAGTCTAAATAATAAAATATCTATTTGCTCCCTTCAACTACTAAGATAATGGTAATGGTATATATTTAATAGGATAATTTATTTCTATGTAGAATAAGAATGATGTCGCAGGACATGCACAGATAGAAACTACAGAGAATGTGGAGCCATTCAAACCAAAGGTGAGAGTAGGAAAAAAGATTTTATATATACAAAATATGTCATATATATATTGGTGATTATGATTTTTTTTCATGTAGGGAATGCACCTGGAAGTAGGAAGAATGTACCAGTGTCAGTTTTACTAACATCACCAGGAATGGTACTGCTTCCAAAAAGGCAGACTAACGCCCACAAACATTGGCATCACCGTACGTAACATGGTACGGTAAAGGAGCTTGTAAATCAAAGAAAAGGGTAGAAGAGGTACCCGAACATGAGATATCAAGCTTTGATTTATTGAAGAATTGAATGAATTATTTTTATATGGATTGAAATACTGATTTAAGTTTTAGTTGGACTGTTAAAAATTTCCACATTGGTATTTTTGTTGGATAATCTAACATTCATGCATATGTGATAGGGTAAGCAATACATGAACTTGTGATAAAATGTTGTTCGGATATGAATAGAGCTCCATGGAGTGGTAACTAGTTAACTTAAGTCTTAGTGTTTAATACTATTTCTTCATTTTATTTCCCTGTTGGTGATTGTATCAATGAAGCAGCAGCCAGATTCGGCGTGGTTTCTTATTTGCTTTGATAGAATCTAAATATTGGTTTAAAAATTTGAGGTATTGACATGTAACAAGGAAATTCTAGGCGTGGTTTCTTATTTGCTTTGATTGACATCTAAATATTGGTTTAAAAATTTGCTTAAATACATTCTCAATCTTGCTTTGCTTTGCTACTCATTGATATCGAACCATATATTGTTCCTTGCAAGCCTAGAATTCTTGTAGAAGTGTCATTTTATTGTCTTCATATGTGTTTTACTTGGGAATAGGACAAAAGCTACCTCACAGGACAAACACTATTATTTACCTCTTACTTCTTTAACTTTATATTATATATATATATATATATATTATATATGTAATATATGATATATACATGAATTAAACAAAATATATAAGTTATTAAGAACAAAAATAACTAAAGACGTTTCACAATACACAAAAAGTAACTTCAAAGACTTATATTCAAAGCATGTATAGATGGTTCAGATTTCTAAAAGTAACAGTATTCATAGAACAATAAAAGTAATGGTATTTAAATAGAAACAATAAAAGTAAAAAACATGTACACGAAAATAAGTTATGTCTCAATGAAAACTAAGAACCATTGCAGATAATGTACCTTCATACTTGAACGTTCTTCGGTTATGTCCTAATTTACCACAATGGTTACACCTCAAGCATTGTTTAGATTCACCTGCAGAAACGTATCTAATATTCATGGATCTACCCAATTTCCGCTTAACTAAAAGAGGAAATACCTTCTGACCCTTCACATCTTCAAGAATAATCCACTCACACTCGTTCCCAACAAGAAGTATCGCATCTCTGTATCTCGCTTCCAATGTAGCCTTCGTATAGTAATATGACACAAAAGGATAAGGAGACATATTCCTCTTCACAAGAACCACACAAACATGAGAATAATGGAATTTAATCATCTGAAAAATTTTACAACTGCATATCTTTTGATATAGAACAACAATATAATGCATACTCCCGTCAACAACTTCAAACTTATTTAAATCAACCAAACGAACCTAAAAAAATAAACTGTGTCAATTTAATATGTATATATATATTGTACATATAAAAAGTACCATAAATACGTACTTGCATTGTTTGTGCTTTAATCATTGCATACTAAGCTTAACCTCTACTGTCATACTTAAACAGGTAATCAAACATGAAGTAGATGTCATCCTTCCATAAATCCAACTTTGAAAATTTTCTCTGACAAACTCAATCAACATACAAACCGGGTAAGATCTAGCATCAACTATGACATTATTAAAATTCTCAGCAATGTTATTACACATCACATTACATCGATGTCTCTTAAAATAAGCACATGTCCATCTATAATAGTCAGCATTCTTAGATAAGCATGAATATATGTGACTAAAGCTTCTAAACGGTTAATATACTTCTCAAAATCTTCAACCCGAAACACCTTTGCACATGAGTAGAATATAAAATCAATGCTATAATTTTTTAAATTCTTGTGCAAATTCATCAATAAATGTTGCATACACATACCATGATCACCATGTCGAAATGCTTTATATAATGCTTTAGCGATGCTACCATGCCTATCATACACAACCACCAAATCATCCCGAAAACCAATAACACTACTCAGATTCATTAGAAACCACTTCAACGATAAATCATTCTCAGAATCAATCAAAGCAATAGCCAAAGGGAAAATTCGATCATTTACATCCATCATAGAAGAATACCATAATATTTGTTTCTTAGAAAGATTCCATCAATGACTATGACATGTCTATAATGTGCACTCCCAGGAATTGATGCCCCAAAATAAACGAACATGTACTTAAAACGATAGTCGATATAAGTTTCAATATCAGTAACAGTACCTGAAATATATACAGTGCATAAATTATATATTGTAATTTGCATACAAATACTATCATAAAGTATTTTAAATAAATTACATACCAGAATTTGCCTCTTTTAAAGTAAAGCAATATGACGGTAACATAGAATATGACTCTTCAGGTGAACCTCGAACTATTTCCAAGGCTCCATGTTTAGCCTTCAAAGCTTTATTGTAGCTAATTGAAACGCCATGTCTCGTACGCATAAAATCAATGATATCCCTAGGTGTGTATGATCACCAACATCATTCACATATCTATGTTTCACACGATCGCTAACCAAAGAAGCATTGGCTTGTCTGTGACCACTTTGAATGATATCTAGAGAACATGTATGATCCTTAACATACTATCATATGATCCACATCTAATCACCATTATTTTGAGAAGAACGCATAAACCACTTACAATTTGAACCAACACAAGACATAACGTACATCTTCCTATTAGACCTATCACTCTTAAATTAGAGGTTAGATCGAACTGTAATAAGACATAAAGCTTTCTTCAACTCATCATTACTTGCAAACAATGTATTCTCATGGATATCAAATGTTGAAGGTAAATTATCTATATCAAAATCAACAACAAAAATGGTTGGATTGACTCGACACTTACAATTGAAAAGAAGCGTTTCACTTAATACAGTTAACTCTTTGCCAACAACAACACTTGACGAACTATCAACGATACTTTTTGAAAGAATAATTGGACGCGACAGACTTCTATCCATATTTAATTGTGAAAAATACCACTCCACATCCGAATCAACTTTAATTTCTAAAATGTCTTTACATCATCCACCAAAGTCCAACTTAACCATTAATTGGAAGTTTGAAACATCAATAACCAACCTAGAAGATTTTAACTGACATAGAGAAATAAATGAAGAATCATCATGTATAATTATCAGTTTCATCTTATAAACAATATATTGTTTTGACTCATCACATTTACTGTCATACAAATTAGAATTGGCGTCATAGTCATCTGAAAAGAAGAAAAATATAAACATGAATTAACACAAAACATAGCACAAACCAGAATGAAGAAGTACAACACAAAATATAATGAAAACGTACAGAAAATAACAGAACATCAATGACTCAAATGTAGCCCAAAATAAACTAAAATGGTGAAGGAAAACACAAATACAGATGCCAAAAATGTCGAAGGAAATCACAACTAAAAATGGCAGAATGAGAATTCAAGTAGTACAAAATACAAAATAATCCGAGAATGAAATTAACGGTCAAAATTGAAGAAAACAGAACAGAAACAACAAGAATCAAATCGCACAATGCATAAAGAAAAACAAGATTAAAATAGGAAATATGAAACTTACAAAGAACATGCAACAAGAATCAATGATGAACGAAGCAAAATTGATGAGGATGATCGAACAGAAGCTCCAAATCTTAACCAAAAAAGCAACGCCGAACGTCAAAAACTCAGAAATCACCATGGATGGAATTGAATCTTCGATAACCCGAGAAAATTCAAACTGAAATAAAGGAAATTTGTAACAAAGAAAGAATTGAACGAAAACAAAAGGTTTTCTAAAAGCAACAAGAAAATCTAACAAAAAATAAGTTTGAATATGATGAGAGAGAAATGAAGCTCAGCTTCTCTCGTGCAAAGAAGATGACATCAGAGGAAAAATGGTAAAGACTAGCAATTAAAGTTATGGGCCAGCGCCCAAGCGACTAAATTTGAAGATAGTTTGATCATGGGATATGTTTTACTTTATTTTGGCCTAGCTATGTGCATTACTTAATTTTACATAGTAGATAATATTAGGGAGTTGTGTTAAGAAATAGCACAGTTTCAAACAAAAATAGGTTCATAGTAAATTTTCAAATTAGTCAATAAATTTAGACAAAAATACTCCTCATCTATACATGATACACCATCCATATCTTTTGGGCAAATTAGCAATCATACTTGATATACACTACAACTAAGGAAACTATAACTAATAATTAATTTCAACCGTAGTTATAATTATAATAAATAATTATCTGAACTGTGATTAATATAATCTATAACCTACACATTCAACTAAAAATTGAATTTAACAATAACCCGTATATAATATAAACATTATATAAAACCAAATATTTTAATAAATCTATCTATAGTATTTGATTGTTTAATGTAAATAGATGATATTCTTGAATAAACAATTATAAAAAAATAAAAAAATTAAATGAGCATTTCATAATAGATAATTAACATATTTAAATAAAATTAAATCATTAAATTCTCTAAATATCGTAAATTCCCTAAATCTTGTATGTATACCTAAAAACTGATGCACCATTAAATTCCCTGAATCTTGTAATTTAGTGTAAATATTGAAAAGGAAATTACTTAAAATAGACCATACACCATTAAATTCTCTAAAAATCGCCTCCCATAACCGCCTATTGATAACTTCCCCAACAATTTAAATTTCAAAGTCAACCTATCAGTTTCTAGTGAAAAAATTATAAAAAAATTGATTTAGCCAAAAAAAGATAGTTATATTAACTAATATAAAAACTAAAAACCTATAAAATAGGTCTACCAATCACAAATTCTTGAAACAATTTTTTGCGGTAATTTATTGAAACTGTAACTCACAAAAAACAATCAAAAAAATTTTTAAAAATTAAAAAATTAAAAAACCATGAACTATAATTATAGTAACTACTCTAACTATGGTAACTATTAACTAAACTAGTAGTCAATTACCCATCAAATCACATAATCACTCAAAGAATTCAAGTAACCCTCAAACCTATGCAAACTAACCCGAGACCTCCATTGCCAAGAAACCCTCTACATTGTGAATGCCATTGAAGACAAAAACCATTGCCGAGAAGCATAAGGAGAGAATCATTGCCGAAAGAACACCATTCATGAATAAACATTCATTGAATTCAAAGGTAACCCATATTTACTCTCCAATCGTTGATTATTGATTTAATGTATATCTAAATATACAAAATCATTTGCTCTTTGATATTTTGAATAAATCTATATATACTAATTGTTTTATTTTATTATCATATTATCTTACTAATTGAACATGCATGTCAATTTTATTGATATTATACAATCATCTGAACATGTATATTTTATTAGTAACTGAGAATGCGATATATTGAATATTTTACTAGTTTTCGTTGATTACTGTTTTAGTATATTGATCTCAATATAGTTTCAGTATGGTTTCAGTATATTTTTATCAATAAGTTGACCGTAAAAAATTAGTACAGTGAAGATTCAGTATATCAATATTGAGTTCAGTATGTTTCAGTGTAGTTTCGTATAGTTTTATCAATATGTGTTTACTGTAATGTTGTCAATAAAACCATTATATATCAATCAATTGTTAATGTATCATTTATTTATATAAACATTTTGTCAATAACATATTGATTAACTACTATGATATATTTTAATGTATCATTTATGGCATCATTGACAATGACAGACAAAAGTGCAGTAGGTGAGCCATCAAAAACAACAAAAAAAAGTGGCAAACAACAGTCAACCGGAAAACGTAAGTTGCATTCCATTGAAGAACATCAAAATAGAGTAAATGATAGTCAATAATTTTATGATCTTTATATGCTCGTTAATATAAACTGCTAAGTAATATTATATTGTTATAGGGTCTTAAATTGCTTGTTTCTGAAACAAACTAGAACAAAATTCAAAAGCTGAACCTACTTTCACGACCATCATGGAACATGTTAACCTGAGCTTGGCTGACAAGCAGAGAGTAATTCAAAAAAAAATTGTTTTGGTCACTTTCTTGACATGCAAATTAAAAAGTTTCCAACCCAGTTATTACTGCACATAGCTAGAAAACAATGTCATCACGAGAGGAAAAACATGATGTATTTTAATTTCAATGGGCGAGTGGCTCGTTTTACTATTAGAGATTTTGCAGTCATTAGTGGATAAGATGAACTTCATTCGTGCATATTGATAGGTTTGGCTTAGGTGATGTGAAGTTGAAGGATAAATATTTTAAAAATAATAAACCAGTTTCAAGAAAGATGATGAACTATGCTTTTGATACCTGGACAATTGCAAAAATTGATGATGATGCTGAAATAGTCAAGCTTGTGAAAGTGTATTGTCTAGAGAATTTGTTGATTCCAAAACACGAGCATATTTTGGTTGATCATTTTTATGTACTGTTGGTTGATAATGATGACTTGTTTGATTCATATTCTTAGGGTAAGTTGACCTTTGATGTAACCATTGCAAGTATGAGGAAAATAAGTCATTTCCCTAATAGTACTGCACATGCTTTTTACGGTGTCCCACATGCTTTTTACGGTTTCACACTTGAGACAATTTCATTATTGACGACACCCCTAATGACGTTTGTAAAAAAAGTGAGAAATTGTACTCCAAGATTAAATAATTGGACAGTTGTTGGTCAACCAGGCAAGCGAGACTTAACGGATATGGTTCTTGGGAATAAGATTGTAAGTATCTATTATTATTTGAATATTATATTTAAATCTATATTTGTTATTACATTGATATATATATACTTAATGAATGAAGCTTATGATTGAGAAGTTTCAAGCCAGTGTTGATGAAATGAAGGCTATTGAGTATGAAAAGAAATCTGGTCAATCAAAGGGTAAGGAAGTTGTTAATACACAACCCGATATTGGAGACATCAACCAGCAGCTGAGAATATGGTTGAAGATTTGGATCCCAAAAAATGAAAATGTCTCTGAACTGAATAAGGATAGTAATTATGATGTGTTCAGTTCCCTACCAACATTAAGCTTAAATGATTTTGAGATAAATTATTCATATACTTTTTGATTAACTAAGAATATGTATGTTATTATTGACCAATTTAATATCTGATTTCAATTACAGGACGTGCCGGTTGTCCAGCCCGTTGTTACATCAACCATGAATAAGTCACCAGCTAAGAGGGTGCCATTGAATAGACAATACAAGGGAAAGGATCAGATATAACAAAAATATAAGGCAAGCCTCAGAACAGTACATGGCAATCATCCATCATCCTGGAACAAGAATGACTGACACTGTTCGAATATTGACTTTGGTTGATTTAAAAATTGGATAGTTCATTGTTTGGGGTACTTGGTATATCTGAAGGATTTGTTTTTTAATGGATTATTATATGGTAGTAGGTAATTACGGAACAAGAATGATGGATTCTTATGGCTTTTTAAAGTAGTTCATGAAGTAAACAGTATTTTGATCAATCGACTATTGACATTTATCTTGATATAGATATAGTTGACTGCTATTTATGAATATTTCATTATGAATATTTTAAATATATCTTCTTATCAATAATATATTCTCTATATATGACTTATTAATTTTTATTTATGAATATCGGTATATACAAATCGTGTATATTGGCGATGATTGTATATAATTGGTATGAGTTTATAGAAATCAATGTGTTGATTTTTTTTCTTGGTAAAAAAGAAGATAGTTTATTCAATTCTTATAAATAAAAGTGTAGTTTTTAATTCTTCATCAATATGTTTAATTTAGTCAATAGATGATGTCAGTAATATAATATTTTGATATGAGTAATATTTATATTTTCCTATATCATTAGTCAATATTATTGTCAATAAAACTGAAATACTGGTTGATATGAAAAGCATTGTCAATTTATCTTCTAAAAAGTCTAAAACAATGATATGTTAAACACCATCAATCAAAATTGAAAAAAAAACAAAAACATTGATCAATAACAACAAAATTCCATCATAAAACATAACAATCTCAAAATCTAATCTCCATTTTTTGTTTCTTCGATTCTATTGGTCGATGCCACTGAACTCTTGCATCTATTTATATTGTGTTCGATCATATGACACTTCCACATTTTACCTTGTTAATTTCACCTATCGACAGGATCATTTGCTTCTTCGGTCTACCGACCGAACATTTTATTCTTGGAGGTAGTATGTGATGAATTTGAACGTCTTCCGAAACATTCCATTGACTATTATTACCTAGAGATGAACCAATCCATTGTATGTTGCATCTAGCTCGCTTTTAAGATAATATGAAGAAACATACAAATATGGATTCAAATGCCTATTAGCCACTATAGTTAAAGCATGAGCACAAGGTATAACCATTCCATCCCATCTTCGGCATGTACATGACTTGCTAGGAATGTGTACGATATACATTAAATCACTGTCAACCACTTGAAACTCATGCGTCTCAACCGCAATAAACTGCAATAAAAAAAATTATGACTAGTAATAAAATGAATAAATATATCAATTCAATATACGATACAAAAAAAATACTTACATTCATTGATCATGACAGACCCATTTGCTTGCGTAAACATATTTCTACCCATTGAGTTAGTGTCACAATCATACAACTAGCTGCTACTCTACGCTCCTGGAACCACCTTTGTGTCAATTGCCTAAAAAATTCAATAAAAATGTAACTGGTAAACACCGGGCATCTTTTAATACATTGTTGAGGCTCTTAGATATATTTGTGGTCATGACATTATAATGATCCCTAACAAAGTGAGACCGAACCCAATTATCATGCCTAACACCCTTAAGATAAGTACGTTTTGAAGCATAAATAGATTCCAATGCACGCATGTTGACTTCGAAGTCGTCAGCCGTATATGCTTTTGCACATCGATAAAAAATAGGGTCAATAGCTAAACTTTTATACTTAGACTTGACATTAAACAGAAGATGTTGCATAAATAGACTATTGAACAGCATTTAGAAACCATTTATTAACCACCTTTAGGATACCATTGTGTTTATCAGATATAATTACTAAAATTTCCCTATCACCAATTACTTCCTTCAAATTTTCACAAAACCATCTCTAAAATAAATCATTTTCTGAATTTACAACAATAAATGCCAAAGGAAAAATTTCATTATTACCATCCAACAATGATGTTGTTAACAGCGTACCAAGATATATGTTTCAATGCAGCCCCCAAACACATGAATAGGTATTTGAACATATCATTCACATCATTCTGAATAATAGTCACACAATACCTTCAAAACACAAATATAATCAAATTTATTGACTTCGTAAACAATAATTGAAATACTAAAAAGTGATATACCTGGGGTTTTTTCTTTCGATACATAACAATATGATGGTAATCTTGCGTACGACTCTTCTAGCTTTCCTCTAAGCAAATCCAACGCATTTTACTTTGCTTTACATGCTTTGTAAGAACTAATAGTAACCTCATGCTTCAAACACATATAATCAATAATGTCTTTGGGTGTTGTTTGATCTCGTATGTCATTCATATATCTGCCTTTAATGCATTGACTAACAATATCGGATGTTTCTTGATGATAATCATATTGAATTATATCTAATGAACAACTGTGTTCTTTAATATACTCACGAACCATCCAAAGCTCCAGACCTTTGTATATAAATGCCCGAACACACCACTTGCAGTGATCATTAACGCAACGGGCATTCATTCTTACCTAATTGGATCTTTCAATCCTAAACTCAAAATTCTCTTGCAATGCAATCATGTGCAACGCCTTTTTTAACTCGTGTTTATTTCTAAATAATGATTTCTTTTTAATGTCAAAATTACTATGAATATTTTCTAAATCAACCAGAGCAATAAAAATGTCATTGTCTTGAGTATCCTCATAATTCATTGATGTTGATTGTCTACCATCATAAAACATGTAATGTTACAAGTCAGTGCATTGGACTATATTGAACTTACTACTGTCAATAATAAGTGGAAAGTTAACCTCAATTTCATTCCTTATCAACAAAACATATCATTTAACATCATGATCATTTTTAATTTCAACAGTAGTAGATGAAGTATTGCCAAATTATAATTTAACAATAATTTCAAACTCATCTCTCCCATCAACAGAATCCAATAATGTATTAATCCCTTCAACCAACTCAACAAACTTCATATTGACGTCAACCAAAAATGTTTAGAATGAAAATCAACATAAGACTTTGACTCATCTCAACTTCCATCATACATGACAATAGTAGGGATCTTTATAATTTCTGAAATATAATTTTATGGAAAAACTACATGAAAATCGAGCATTATACATATGATATATTTGCCGGAATAAAACTACAGTGATTTATAGTAATACAAATTTACTATATATCTTATTCTAAATACAATATTGATACATATTAAGTAATATATAAATTAAACAGTTTTCATACAACAAACATACTATTGACATTGTCATGTATAATGATTTACTCTAAAACAAGTAAATGTGTTTCAAAAAACATGAATCATCAAATATTAACAGTTTTCATACAATAAATATGCAATTGACACTGACGTGGATAATGATTTACTCTGAAACCAAAAAAAAATATGAATCGAAACATGTATCTTCAAATCTAACTACTAAAAATGAAGATCTAAGCAATAAACACATATTATAAAATAACGAGTCTGATTTGTGCATCTGAAATCTAATTTCTTCCCGAGACTCCATCAATTTGGGCTAAGTCGGACTCCCCTTCTAAACAGAAATCCTAGTAAATAAGTCAATTTAAGAGTTGTAAGTTAGCATATGATTTAAAAAAATTAGAAATTAATCAATGATCTTTTTATTTTTTTGGTAATTTTAATACCCAAAATATCCTCAACTAATTATGTTTCTCAGCTTCTTAACGTCCAGCGAGAAAGAGACGGAAACAAAAAAACATCTTGAGCAGAAGAAAAAATATGGGTGATTCCCAATCGGTGGCTAAAAAATCCTTCCATGAATTCACAATCAAGGTTGAATTCTATTTCCAACGAAACACTGTTGCTTTGTTCTGCATTTTTCGATCCCTATTAAAGCGAATTATTGCCTCTCTTCCTTATTGGGAGTTTTTTTTCCCTTAATTTTTTTGAGATTTGATGAATCTATAAGGAATTACGTATTTTGGTTGGGGTGGTACGGGATAGCAAAGGCAAGGATGTGGACCAAAGCATTTATAAGGGCAAGATTATTCTTGTGGTAAACTTCCTTCCAAATGGTTTGTCATTTGTTTCCTCTATTTTTTGTCTATTCATTTTCTTCTTTTTCATTTATTGTAGATTTACCTGTGGATCTAAATTTGATTGATTAAATTGATTTTGTTTTGATTGTTGTACTTATTTGATTTTTTAGTTTTTTGAAAAAATAAATAAATAAATCCATGTAGAAACATGGATAAAAAGAACTGATTGACAAATCATAAAAATTTAAAATCAAATTAAATAGAAAAATATTATTTATCTACTTCAATTTTTTTTACGAATTTTAATTTACAACTATGAAAATGATATATCTATGTCATTTTTCCATTTTCTCTACGTAGGTCATGTTGTAATTGCTATGTAGGTCATGTTGTAATTGCTTGTAGCTATGGATTTGCCTTACGAGTTTTAGGTGCGGTCTCAAGCTCTCAGTTAACTTCACCAACATTTACCAAAATAAATGTAGGGACTTCAAGCCGACGCATTAATCAAACTGTTTTTTTTTTCCCAAAACAAGAAAGAAAGAACTGATCAAACAGTTTGTTTTCCCGCCGGAAAATAGCGTTCAAGAGTCAAGACGCTATCCTCTGTTTTCCACCTAAAGCTTCTTCTTCTTTCTTCTTTTATTCTCTCAGGATAAACAAAAAAAAAAAACAAGAACGATCCTCAACCATGGAAACCCTGTTTCTAATTTCTCTAGTCCTCTTCTCTCTATCCTCCACCGCCACCTCCGTCTCCTCCTCTGCTCCCCCATTCTCAACAACTGTCTTTAACGCCGCAGAGGCCCTCTCCAATTTAGGCTACCAATCCATGGCTCTCACCCTTCAACTCGCCTCCCACACCTTGAATCTTTCCTCACCAACTGCCACCATTTTCGCCCCTTCAGACACTGCTTTCATCCACTCAGGCCAACCCCCTCTCCTTCTTCTTCAATTCCATATCGCTCCCACCAGACTCTCTGCTGAATCCCTCAAGACTCTTCCTTTTGGCTCAAAAATACCCACCTTAGCGCCCAACAACTCTTTGTTTTTTACTTATTCTTCTTCCTCTCCCAATGACCACTTGTCAATTAACAATGTTGAGATACATGAAAGGCCTATTTTTGATGATGGGTCAGTGGTTGTATATGGGATTGATGCGTTCTTTAATCCTTCTTGCCAGATTTTCCCTCAAATTGCTCCAACACCAAGCTCTGCTTCAATGGAACCAACGCCTTCTCCTTCTGAGGACAAATTCTTCGATTCCGCTTCGAGTTTGATGAGGTCTCGAGGATATTCTATAATGGCCACTTTTCTTGATGGGCAACTTATGGGGTTTAAGGACCAAACAAGATTCACAATCTTCGCACCGATTGATGAAGAAATCGAAAAATACGCCAAGAATATTACTACTTACTCGTTGATTTTTAGGCAGCATGTAGTTCCGAGGCTTCTGCCATGGGAGACTATGGTTCAGCTTGACAAAACGACTTTACAGACCTTTGCAGAAGGGTATTCGATCAATGTTACTGTATCCGTTGATGTCTGCGTGTTGAATGGCGTTCCAGTAAATTTTCCGGACATGTACCGTAGTGATCGGATGGTTGTGCATGGTCTTGATCATTTGCTGGTCTCAAGGGATCTGGGACCGGACGCAGAGTCAGAGAGAAGCACTTCTTCTGAACCTGATGATGAGGAAGAAAATGGTAAGAGTCTTCATGATTACGATGGATATCATTGAAATTTCCGAAGACTGTAATTCAGTTCGCTTCTTTTTTGTGCTGTAATTTTCACTTGCTCAGCCTGAAACATAGACATTGACTTACCAATTTCGACTTCTAGTTTTGATTCTTAGCAGACTGGATTTTGTAATAGCAAAAGGGGTGGACTTGGGATCCTTTTACCTTCTCATTCTGCCTTTTAGTCTGTTTGCAACGTGTAATGTCAATAGAAATAGAACCGAAGTTGAGTTTAAGCGGTGTTCGTAGTTTGTATTTCTAATACAGGTTTTAAGCAACTGCAATTCACCAGTAAATCCCCTTTCTGTAGATTAACAAAGCTAGAATAATGGCTTGCGACATTGAAACACAAGGGTTAGCGTTTAATTCATTCTATTATGCACTGCAATTCAGCCTTTTATCCCCGCACGGTCAATGTTTTCAGTTTATTCTTCCTGATAGAATATATACAGTACATGTACAACATTTCTTCCTCCGTAGTGCTCTATTAGATCTGTTAACGACAATGCAGTCGTTAACAGATCTAATAGATCCATGCAGGTGAGTGATTCAATCTCTAAGCAACAGTGGTGATCTCGATTTCTTCATGTACAGCAGATCCATTATCGCCTTCTGCTACCATCCACGGTAATGGAGCTCCCTGAAAATTAAGATGTATTAATCATGAGAGATAAATCCTTCAGTGGCATAAAATATGTTCAGCTACAATTTTAATTGGTGATTAAGCTCAATTACTGAACTTAATTGAAAAGAAAAAAACATATGCAGACTGTCCATTGCACTTGTCGCAAATGATCCCCAATATAATATTAATATAGCGTAGATCTCTAGTTAAACTAGAGATCATGAGACCAGTTTAATGAAAGAAAGCAAGTCTTCTGACAGCAGAGTAATAGCACTACTGGTATCGATACTAGTTACCTTTCCTTGCCGTAAAATCTTTGGAGGGATCACTGTCATGTCAACTACGGTGGAAGGATCAGCCACTCTGACTCCACCATCAACAACAAAATCAAGACCCTGTAATAAATAAGAATACAAATTTTTTATTCTATAAACAGGGAAGGAATCAATATTCGCTCCAATAGTAGTTTTGGTAATTTCACATTCAGTGGTACTGACACATAGTAACGATCAATGTCCATCAAAACCATAATTCTTGTTCACCACAGAATATAAACTGAAAAGAATCTTTTCTAATTTAAACGTACCTCTTGTCCATATATATCAGCTATCACCATGGGATTTAACAACCACTCGTTTTCATCTGGGCACTTCACACTGAAACAAGGGCCATGCATTGAATCAAGGCACATCATCAATCACGGAAGAGATCTTCATTTTCTTAGACTGACCTCGTAGATATCTTGACCAAAAAAAACTTACCTAGTAGATATTAGTGGTGCACCCATCTTGTCCAGTATTGCTTGACATATTACATCATCGGGAATGCGGATCCCCACATTCTTCCTTGATGCATATTTGGCAGTTGCAGTCCCAAACCTGATGCACTGTTTTGGTAGTTCTTTGCTTGCAGTTAGGATGAACGTATACTATCAGATGGAAACATTGTCACACTCCCGCCGAATAGTTTCAGGAATTGTTAGTACAGTTACAGAGAGAGTTCTATACTCTTGTGGTATTGAAACTGAAAAGCAATGGAGCCCAAGGTTGGACTCCATGATCTCTTTGGGTCAAATTTTACATGAGGCATGGGAGCTTGAGAATCCAAGCGTGTATATCTTAAGACTTGTAATTTTTTTTTTTGTCAAAACTTAAGACTTGTAAATTTTCTTTGAAGACTTTGCCATACTACCCAGCACAAGCAAGCAACTTACTTAGACAGTGATGGTCCTATAAAAGGAATAACATACTTACCGGTCCAGGTATACAATGCTTAACATTTCGGAATATATTTGAGTGACCTTGGCCATCACCACGAGGAAACCCTGTTGTATACTTATCAATGTCCCGGAGTGAGTGGCATAAGATGCTAAGAGGCTGCATGAGTTTATCAGAAATCAGAAAGCATAGACGATAAGGTAAAATGCTAAAATCTGGAGAACATAAATGGAAGAATCAATGGATTGGTTATGTTGCTCAGCAACCATAAAAGGAAAACGTACTCTAAGCGCTCTAAGCATAAACCACCCAGAGCTCATTTAAACTGGTGATACACCTTTCCCGCAAAGAGAACTATTGTGGTTCTTTTACAAGTAAGAATTTTCCTTACCTTTAAAGGCTCTATGTTCTTGATTCTGCAATTGAATCACACAAGATAATCTTCTTAACAATGGAGTGAAACTGAAGCACAGAGATCTAGATAACCAACAAAAGATTTATGTTACCTGCGTAGACGTTCAATGGCTGAGTGATTTTTCAAATCACAAACTAAGGCATACCTATAAGTAGAGTTTAGCAGAGGAGTCAATACACATAAGGAAACTCAACGAGGTGGAAGCATGTTAAACTAAGTATGACGAAACTGCAAGACCAGTTAATGTGACTGAGGACACACTCAAAAACACAATTCACTACAAAACAGAAGTGAATATAATTCAGGATAGGAAGTTAAAGTTTTGCTCTAGATTCCCTGCAACAGTATGACCTTAGACTTTACAGACAGTGCAGGAATAAAACATAACTCAATTGGGTTTGAATTCTTTCATTAAGTTGACACTAAGTAAAACGGATAAAGTAGTAAAATTTGGCTACAACGAAATAACTCTAGTCCTAACAAGAGATAGTACCATTCAGCACACTATTAAATTCATTTTGTCTGAATGCTCTAATTAGCCATGAAGGGTCAATCAAACACTTCTGCAACAAACTCATAGTCCTGGTTCTAAAGTAGAAAATCAAATGATAGGAGAGCGAGTGTGAGGGATAAGATTGACATACACGGTATCTGTAGGAATAACACCAACAGCCCCTTCTTTCAAAAGGTTGACTACAGGATCCAATTTCCAGCTGTCCACTCCTGATGGATCAACTTCAACGTATAGCAAGCCATCCTCCTGGTATAAATACAGCTACAGTAAGCAAATCTATATTCCCTATTTCATTAACCTTTTGCCATTGGTATGGGGGAAAATAACAAGCATGCCAGTTTCGAACTAACTTCGAATATTCTGTATGAAATATTCTCACAAGCTGAGAAAATCTGTAATCTTCCTCTGCGAATTCAACAGCTAATTTTGCCTCGCATAAATTGATGCTGGAAAGATATTAATTCGCACATATATTATCTTACACAGTTGTCGACTCAATGATGAGAATCGGATGATCCAATAATTACCATTACGACCTACATGAGCTGATTTTTTTCAGCAATTCAATGTCTATAATATAAAAAAATGGACATATGCCTCGCCGCAGTCTCCACCGCTCATAGCACCAAAAAGAAACAACATCCTTTCGATACGGCTATCACATCTCCAATTGAACAGTTTAAACAAATTATCAAAAGAGATAAAGGTGCGAAACCTTAGAAAAACGCGGAGCAGCATATTTGAGACGCTTGGGGCTTCGCTTGACAGCCATAGCAAAGACTTGTAAACGTGAGGTTTTGGAAGCGTCGAAGAAGACACGGCGAGGACAACTAGCGACACGCAACGGTGCGATAGAGCGCACGGAGGAGAGAGACAAAGCAACTTCGCTTCCGCACATAATTGCTCCGATAGGCATTATGGCAGTGTATCAGTTGAATAGTTTAGCAACTTTAGCATCACATTTGGCGCCAGCTCTGGATGATGCAGATCATCTCTCCACCTTAATAAGAAAATTTCTAGTGTTAGCTTACTAGTTACCAGGACACTTCGAGAATTGGCCGGGTTTGGTAGTGAAAAGTCGTTTGTGTCCTTCTACACAATTTTATATTCTCTTTTATAATTTGAGTTATAACATAAAATGATTTTTCCAAAACTCCTAAAAATTAATATGCAACCTCTTGTATATAGTTATCCTGCATTTTCATACATTAATTCTTATCAATATATTTTTAACAATTGATACATGTTTAAATCTTCGGCTAAGGAAAATCGTGTATTTTACCTCATCGTTTTTAAAATTCGACAGGCCAATCTCTCTCATATTTTATAAATGTAGCACCAACAATCTAAGTTTAAACAAACCTTAAAACCATATAGGAGTAAGTGCCGCCATTTGATTTCTTTTTTATTCGCATAGTTGCGATTTAAAAAATTTTAGGTTCTTCGATGAGTTGTATTATCATTGAGAGAAATCATGTGATGAACGTGCACTCGAGAATAAGATGAAAATAAAATACAATAATCTCAAGTTAATATTTTAAAGGTTCTCAATCATTTTGTGTTTTAATATAATACCATAGCAAGAGGTGTTCAAAATAAATTTATGTATCATCAATTGCAGCCAAACTTTTTATTGTTTTTTTGAACCAGTAGAAGCCAAATTTAACCAGTTAATATATCAAAAAAAATTATTGCGACATTCTTTTAATATTTTAATTTTTTTAAATGATGTCTGGTCCATCCGCTTTGAGCAACAGACGAACCATAATAAATAGGGGGCTCTCATGTTCTGACAAAACAGAAAACATGCAGGAGAGAATCACTTTCCCCATAAGTCGGAGAAGCTATCATGATCTCCGTGGATGATAAACGAAGGAGCAAAAATTGTCACTGTCGTGCTAATGCAGGTGGTTGAGAGACTAGATGCTTGAACGGAACTAATAAAAATAGAATAAAACCTCATCGTATAAATACCAAAACAGAACGAAAGAGGAGAGTGAACAGAAGTAAAATTCGAGGAATGTAACAAGATAAAAGTACTAACAAATGAAAGATGGATCGTGTGTACTATGATGCTACAAATATGAGGTCACAATCTGATGAATAGTTTATCTCTAAACAGTTGAGAATGCCAGAAGGTAACACGAGATGCACTTATCGCGGCGGTGGGGAAGGAGGAGGCGGCAAGTGAGATTTAGCAAAACCAACCCACGCAACTATGCCAACAGCAAGTATTATCCATCCAAATATGTCATACTTCAGATCACTGCTCTTCTTTTTCTTTGAACTAGTCTAAAAAACCACGAAGGAAAATATCATATAGCTAATCAATGGTCAAATTATCATTTAGCGTTACAAGGCATATACTTATATATTTAGTGAAAGCAGCATATACAGAGAAAGCAACATTCATTGAGTTTGGGTTTTAGTCTCACCTTTGTACCAGGTGAAGAGGAAGGGCCAGCTGTTCCCATTGCCTGTTGGGCGGCCGCCTGCTTATGGATCTCTGAATGCAATTCAGGGGCCTAAAGAATTATGCAGATTAAGTGAAAGCAGCATATACAGAGAAAGCAACGTTCATTGAGTTTGGGTTTTAGTCTCCTACACGGATGCTAGCAACTATCACTATTCTTGACTGACTCAAGTAAAATATGCTTATGATTCCCTATATGAAGCTTTGAACACAATCAGATAAAATATGCAATTGCAATCCAAGTACATTGATTCAGAGAACAAGTGGAAGTGTCATGTAATTTTTTCATCTAAATGTCTGAATTTCCTACACGGGCATAACGAACTAGGTACCATCTTTTCCAGAATTGATTATAGTTGGTAAAACATCCAACAAACACCTCAAAACGTTCGACTAAAAAAGGAATTTTTTAACTCTGATGCTTGCAGCCTTACAGAAGCATAGATATTTAAGTTTTATTACAAGAACTCCAGGTCTAGGTAGCTTCACAATTGAACTGACACATTAAAAGGCCACTGTTCTCAATCTCCCTACTATTCTTCTACCCTAAACTATGAAAGTTTATTGCAGTAATCTTAGTTTAGTCTTCATCCAAAGCTAATGTACAGAAAAATCTTCAAACCCAGTATCCGCTAATTCACAAACTTCTACAAGTAATACAGCAAGCCTCACTCCCATTTCTGACTCAACAATTATGACTGACTTCTTGAGATGAAAATAAAAGTAATAAGCACAAAGTTGTTCTGTTTAAACATAGCTGATATATACACAAAATTCATTTATCAGCAGATATTTCTCCCATTGTAGCTCATTTAGATAATTCTTTTGTTGTAGCTCGCCAGTAATAAATCTTTTGAACTTGCACTACAATCTAAATTTCACAATGTTATATGTCATCACACCCATTCTCTGTCAATTATATTTGAAGATTGTTTGTCTAAAAGAAAATTGATTTTATTCGATATATTACCAATAGATTCAGCTGACTAGAAAAGGTAAAGAACAAGGGAATAAAATGTTGTCATATTGAAATGAATGGAAATTGATAAGGAGTTGGTCAATGATGCTCGAGCGAGCATGTTCTTTTTCTTCCCGAACCTTTTTTCTTTTTTTTTGTATGCTTACCCGTAAAAAACATAGCACATCTTTCAGGTGTACGAAACAAAAGCACATTTTCTTGTACCACGGAATTCATTAAAATAGCAACAATTCTCAAAGTTAAGATCAAAAAGACTAGAACCAAATTCAAACAAGCAACGGGATAGATAGATGAATACCTTAGCAGCCACTTCCAAAGACTTGAGGTACAGAGCATTCCCTGGATCCTGTACAGGATAATGCTACCACAATAAATGCCTAAAACCACATTTTGCAAATTTATAAGCTTTGATTAGATTTACTATTTAGAGTACCTCTTCAACAGCTTGCTGAAAGTACACGGCTGCCTTGTCAAAATAATCCTCTGCCTCTTCCAGGTCTGGTGTCAGAAAGGCATGAGAAGTGAGAGCATTTCCTAAACACCAAAGTGTATCATGCTTCTTGGGATCCACCAACAATGCCTCCTCAAGCTTCGAAATTGCATCTGTATTAACACTCAACCAATTATACACTCCACGATTTTGCCATAAGAAAAGTAATTCCCTACTCCTAGCCCTAGGCTAAGGCTACGTTTGGACTTTCGATCTTAGGATATATACACATTTAAAGACCAAACAGAGAAAAATTAAGACTGCTTAGAGATAATGAGTTGAAAATTATTGGTACATAAGAATCATTCATTTCATTATTGACTTCAAGCAATGTAAATCAAATTTTCAAAATCCAAACACAACCTTACAGTTACTAGAACATGAAACGATAATTTGGAATCGAAGAAAACCAAATGCCAAAAAATTCACAAGCCAGGCAAATACTGTAAATTTCCATTAATTTAGGGAGAGTAGCTAGAACCAGAGGGAAAAACTTAGCTTACCCTTCATCATTTTTTTCGATTCCGGAACCGTCTGAAACTGAGACAACTCAATTAAAGCTCCTCCCCATCTCGTCAAGTTCTAAGCGGAAGTTTTACAGAAATGTATCAAACGTAGTTCATTTCATAATCATTATAAAAAAACCCTCAAAGATACACCTCAAAAGAAAGAAAATATAACAGAAGACTAAAATTAGGAATAAACAATAGCAATCCAGCAGTAAAAACTCAAAAGGAAGTGAAAGTGATGATGATAGCAAGAACTAACATCAGCATCAAGAGGGTTTTTGGCGTAAGTAGCTTCTGCAGTCTGACGAGCGTGCTCGAAGAAGAGGATGCGATCGAAATCATTCTGCTGCAAATCCATAGCCACCCAATTAGTTGGAGTTTCTTGGAGATTTACGGCGACGCAGCTCTTTGTAGTTTGTATAGCTACAGCTAGAGTGACTATGCCGGCCAGGCTAGGCGGTTACCCACCTGATACTTTTAATACTAAAACATCGGTTGAGCGTTTTTAAAATCAGAGAAAATTCTTCTGAAAACACTAATACTAGTAAATGAGGTTCAAGGGGATAAATAATTTTTAACATAAATTGCCTCTCTTATTATATGAAATTTTAATTGATAAGTTTTTTTATATTTTCTGTACTAAATTTATATTTATCATATCAACTATTAATAATATATTAGTTGTGAAAAATTAAGTGACAAACTAATTTAAATAGATCGAATTTTGTTAAAGAATTGGATAAGTCAATAATTTGATATTGAAATTAATACTTCAATTTTTTTTTTTACTTTTTTAAGTCTATAGAATATATAAAGGGAAATTTTGCAGAATAAACAAGTTTTGGGAAGTTGTTTTAAAAAATAACATTTTTTTCAAAAGTTTTAGGTAAATAGCAAGTTTCAAAATCTGTCAAATTTTTTTGGCTAAAATGACTATAATCTATATATGGTGTGTTTGTAGATTTTCCAGGTATATCAGAGGTATATAGATGATATACCGATTTGAAATGAGCTATAATTAATGATGTAATTAATGCTCAAAATTTAAAAATTGAAATACATAATCTATATATGGTGTGTTTGATATTTTTTTGGGTATATCAAATGTATATAGATGATATACTGATTTGAAATATGCTAAAATTATGGATGTAATTGATGCTCAAAAATTGAAATTGGAAATACATAATCTATATATAGTGTGTTTGATGATTTTTCGAGTATATCAGAAGTATGTAGATGATATATCGATTTGAAAGATGTTAGAATTAATTGTCATTAATGATCAAAATTTTAAATTTTAAATACCTAATCTTTATATAGTGTTTTAATGATTTTTCGGGTATATCAGAGGTATATAGGATGATATACCTATTTGAAATATGTGAGAATTAATAATGTAATTAATACACACAAAAATTTAAACTTTGAAAAACATAATCTATATATGGTGTGTTTGATGATTTTTGGGTATATGAAATGTATATAAATGATTTATCGATTTGAAAGATGCTAGGATTAAGGATGTAATTTATATTCAAAATTTAAAATACATAATTTAGATATGGTGTGTTTGATGATTTTTCAGGCATATCAGATGTATATAGATGATATATCGATTTGAAATTCGATTTACCATAACCGTTCAACAAGAAGCATATTGATTTATCATAATCGTTCAAAAATTAAAATTTGATATACTAATGATTTTCCGGATATATCAGTGGTATTGATAATGTCATTAATTTGAAGAAAAAAATTATTTAATAAACTTTACCTGATATTAACAAAATATAATCAATCATTACTTATCTCCTAATTTAATTAAAAAGAAAAACCAACGAAATAATAGTTGAATTATAAATCATTAACTATCAGATTTTAATTAATTAAAAAGATCCACCAAATCAATTACAGAATCTATATATTCAATGTTAACATTGTCAAACTATAATTTTGTCAACAAATGGCCAATGACTTGGTAAGAAAAACTATCTATCTACCTAAAATTTGAAAAAAAATTCCTATTTTTTAAATTTGCTTTCAAAACTTATATATTTGGTGTAACTACTTATATATAAATGAGACTAAGATCAGGGGAAAGCATTTTTTGACACATACCCTCACTATTATATAAAATTCTGATTTAATACTGTAAAAGAAAAAATTCACCATCTTTGATAATCGGTCGTAAATTTCTTACATCATAATACGAAAATATAGAGAATAATTTATAGAGAGAATGAGAGAATAAATACGCCATACGTGGAAAATCCTCAAAGGGAAGAAAAATCACGGGAAGATTTTGATAGTATTTCAATATGGAGAAGTGGTTTAAAAGGTTAATGGGTGTTGAGAGTTGTTCTCTTCTTTTTTTAGTCTTCTTTTGGAGTTACATATTGTATCTATTTATAGACTTTCAACCGGTTACATAGAATATGATACATAGAATATGATACCGTTTATCTAATTCAAAGGCATTTGTCACTTTCCGGCGGCTGCCTAAAGTTGCTTATCCTTCACCCTCCCACCACTAGCTCTCACGTTCTCAGGTATACTTGGTATAAACTAGATCACTCATACACACATCACCCTACATCCTGAAACATTTTGGCTAATCCACTAGGGAGTGATCTGTCTACCACCTTCTTCTTTCTTTGAATATGGGTGGACGTAGTAGAATCACGAGAGATTCTTCTCATTTGGAAGGAGAGAATGTTAACCCAACTATTGAGAACATATTACATGGAAGATGCTACTTCCAGGGAGAGAATCAACCTCCCTGCCATTACTGATGCTACAATGATAGTGATTGAGCAGACTAACACCATTAGAGAGCTCGAGGCCCCCAACGCTGATATTCGTACCCTTCTGAGCACGGTGAACGCTTTCCTCGCAGGTGCTCAGACATCCTCAACCACTGCATATCGTTCATATCGTCCCTCCTCATGCGGTGAACCAGACTAACACCAATAGATAGACTTCAGCTATAAATCTCGTGGGCTCATCCGGGTCAGGAACGGTAAACAGTGACTAAAATACGGGTCACTCGAGCAACCCCACCAATGTTATCATTCCGCCAACAACATTCCCTGCAGCCTTCGCACATCCCATGCCAGCACATGATGTCCTGGTCGATGGGACTGACACTGGTCCTTTCATTACCAAAGATACAGTGCAAAAGATGTTGGAGATGGAGCGCGTCAAGGCCTCTCTGAGCAATACGATAGTGGACTTTCATCCCCTTACCCAAGTGAGCTAGTCGTGAATCCATACCCATATGATTATGTGTCTCCAAAGTTTCACAAGTATAATGGGAAGGAAGGATGTGCTAGAGAGCATATCGTACGTTTTATTGATGATTTAAGCCCACACGGATGTGATGAGTCCGTGCGGCTGTGGGAGTTTTGAAATCAATGATTGAGCGAGCATACACATGATACATCAATCTGGCGTCGGGATCAGTTTTAACATGGTCGTATATGGTTTCTACCTTCATGACAAAGTTTTTTGTGTCTGAGGAAAAGATGAACATTCTCAAATTGGGGCATGAACGTCAAAAGAAAGATGAGGACCTAATGACTTACGTCAAGCGGTTCAAAGACAAAGTATTGGATTGCCCGGAAGAGTGGAAGGAGGAATACTTGGTAAAGATGTGCATCTGCAGAATGATGAATGAGTATAGAGCACATTTGGAGATCCTTGACATCGCCACTTTCTCACGCCTGCACGTAGCTGCTCAACGCACCAACCTTTTAGTGTCCAGCCAAATGTTGCGGAGCGGAGTGAGCGTGGGGGCTTGCATGGAAGCCCGCAAGATACACGCCTCAAGTAGCCATGGTATTGCTAGGATCGATCGGTTTTAATAATTAAATAAAATTAGATTTGAACCACGAACGGTTCGTAAGTGGAATATCAAAAAATTTTGATTTAACTTATTTAATCATATCAAATAATTTAAAATCAATTTTAGTCTAATCATGCTTATACGATATTAAAACGAATAGATTAAGGGAAAATAATTTTTTACTTTTACTTTGTATCGGAGAATTTCTGAATTGGTGGAACTCCCTCGAGCGTTCTTTGTGTTCTTCAAGATTTAAGATCAAAATCACGAACTTGATCTTCCATGAATAATCTGCGAATTAGTCCACCAACAACCACCCGTTAATTTCAGAAATACATCTTAGAAGATTTTACGTAGAAATTTGAGTGCGGGCTCTCAAAACGATTGAAGAAGAAAAATCAAGATTTAATTCGACGGCAACAGTAGTGAGAGGAGAAAACTTTTTTCTCTTCCTTTTGCGTGTTGATAACAACAAATATATACGATACTCAGTATGTATTTGCAATCAAATTGCTATTAGATATTTATCAAAATGTAATTTTTGGTATTTACAAATATACCCATATATTATAAAATTTCTGAAAATTCTCCTAATTATCTATTATTGCTAAAAACTACATGATCTCCTCGAGTTTTAGTTGTATCAAAATTCATCAATTCAATTGATAAATATAATTGATCATTATCAATTAATTAATTAATTAATTTTACTTAACTAATTATCTAATAATTAAAAAATAATAAAAAATTAATTCAATACAACAATTACACTTAACTAACTTAGGTGACATCACCTATCACATACAGGTGTAGGAAATATATCTTGAAACCAAAACACATTTTGGTCCAACTTAGTTCGTTTTTCTATTCGTCTTCTCTAAGTTATTTCTGAGACTGAAAGGACTCACATGAACAAAGCTTAGGATTCAAATACCCGGCGAATTTATCTCCATAAATTCTCGACTTATTTAATACTGACATCGTACGACTCCACTATAGGTTCGATACCGAATCAACTCTCGATTCGTGCGCGCTACATTTTCCAATTGGGGTAAATAAAATCTATTTATCTTCACGGTCCACAGAATATTTTAACATAATACTCATCGTCAATATCAGTAACAAGAGTGTAATATAAAATTACCATTTTACCCCTCTTGTTATTATTTCATTAACTTCTTTATTGACTGTGAATAAGAAAGACATTATAGTGAATTATCTCGTACAATTCACAAGTCTTATTCAATGACTCATCTCATCGAATACTTGGACAAGTTAATTTATTCACACACTCATCAATAAAGTATAAGGTGATATTGTTGCCTTCGCAACTCAACCACGAATTTTCATATATGTGAATTACGCAACTCCTACTTAATTAAATTACAATCCCAACAGCCAAGGTATTGTCCGTCAATTCGAACTCACTCATTTGACATGTCAAAGATTGTAACTAACCAAGTCAAGTTACGTATTCATCTCAGGATTAAGGTAATTATGAAAATACCCTTAAGATGTAACAATTAGATTTAGAGCTAGGTAAACGGTTTTTGGCTCTAAACTAATTTGTTACCGGTCTATTCAACATGTTTATAATATATCTAGGTTAACCATTTGAGTCTCTACTCTTATGCCTCAAGACTGACATCTAACAGTTCAACCTAACAGTCGTAATCAGATTTGATTGCCCACTCGATCACAAGACTGCAAATATCGTTCTGAAATATTTTAGAAGAGTTCGTCTGGATACGCTTCTGTCTTCACTCTTCTTTCGTGGACAATAGTTCCAAGACTTGACTAATTTATAAACACGCTTTAATTTAAAATAAAACTTTCAATATTCATAAAGAATCAGTAATATAAATATCTGAGAAATAATTAAATACAAATAAATAGTTATTACACGTTATTTTATGCACATATTCCAACAATCTCTCACTTAGACTAAAGTAGGCATGTACAATCTCTTATCCCCAAGCCCTCCAAATGACCATAAAAAACTTTACTAATTATAGTGTTCGTGAATGGATCTGCCAGGTTGTTGACTGTCAAAATATGCGTAACCACAACATCTCCACGCTGAACAATCTCTCTACTCAGGTGATACTTACGTTTTATGTGTTTGGATCTCTTATTGCTTCTAGATTCCTTAGAATTCGCTACAGCCCCACTTTTATCACAATAAAGTGTCATGGGCTTGTAAGCGTCTGGAACAACTTCTAGAGTCTTCAAGAACATCTTAAGCCATACAACCTCTTTTGCAGCTTCACGAGATGCCACATATTCAGCTTCCATGGTAGAATTAGCAGTGCAAGATTGCTTGATATTTCTCCATACAACTGCTCAACCATTCAGGATGAACATCGATCCTGGAGTCACTACCTGAATACACAAGCATGTAATTCCTTGTTCTCCTAAGATACTTAAGGATATGCTTGACGACATTTCAATGCTCGAATCTAGGATTAGATTGGAAATGAATCACTACGCCCACAGTATAGTCAGTATCGAGTCTAGACCAAAGCATCGCGTATATGAGGCTTCCTACGGCTGAGTCATAGGGTATCATTCTCATGTCTTTCTCTTCTTAGAGAGTCTTGGGAGACTGCTCTTTCGGGAGGCTGACTCCATGTCTAAATGGATGAAATCCATTTTTAGAGTTTTGCATACTAAAGCGATCCAACATCTTATCAATATAAGATGTTTGAGAAAGTGTCAATTGTCTGTACTTCCGATCTCGAAAGATCTGAATACCTAAGACATATGTAGTTTTTCCACGATCCTTCATGTCGAATTACCTTTGCAAGCCAAAACTTGATATTGGATAATTTTCCTACATCATTCATAATGAGTAAAATGTCATCTACGTATAAGATTAGAAAAACCACCTCCCCTTCGTGTATGTTACACACAAGGTTCATTCACCAATTGTTCAACACCATAGTTCTTAATAGTTTCATCGAATTTAATATTCCAGGACCACGATGCTTGCTTAATTCCATAAATGGACTTCTGTAGTTCACAAACTTTTCCCTCTTGGCCTTTCTCCATGAACGTCTAGTTGAGCCATATAAATGCACTCTTCAAGATTGTCACTTAGAAAGGCAGTCTTGACGTCCATTTGCCAGATTTCATAATCAAGGACAGCAGCAATGGATAAAAGAGTTCCGATGCATTTAAACATGGCTACCAATGAGAAGGTATCCTCATAGTATATACCTTTCTTTTAGGGGTAACCCTTGGCTACTATCCTAATTTTGAATGTCTCTACATTCCCATCCAAACCTATTTTTTTCTTATAGATCCATTTTCATCCTACGAGTGTTATCTCTTCAGGAGGATCTACAAGTTTCCAGACTCCGTTCGAGTACATCGAATGTATCTCAACGTTCATGGCTTCCTACCATAAGTTTGCTTCAGGACCGGCCATGGCCTCTGAGTAAGAGATTTGTTCATCTAGGTCCTTGTCTGAGACAACTGTCAAAGCTTCTCCATAGAACATGTACATTTCAACTTGTCTCACAACTCTCCCACTACGTCGAAGCTCCATAGTCTCTGGATCTTGTTGTGGTTCTTCCATTATTGAATCATAAATAATTTTTGATTGAGGAGTCGATGTTCTCCCACTCAATAATTCCTCTAACACAACTGTGCTTCTCGGCTGTACACTTTTAATATAATATTCTTCAAGAAAATGAGCATTTGTGCTAACGAATATTTTCTTGTCAGTCGTACTATAAATGATATACACATTCGTACCCATAGGATATCCTACAAACACGCACAATTCTGAACGACTGACCAACTTGCCTATCTTAGGTCTTAGAACCTATGCTGGGCAACTCCATATTCTAAAATGGTGAACAGATGTCTTTCGCCCATACCATCTTTCATATGGTGTACCAGGCACCATTTTTTACAGAACTTGGTTTAGAATATACGCCGCTGTTAGTAAGGCATATCCCCAGAACGAATCTGGGAGGGACGAGTAACTCATCATGGATCTAACCATATCCACCAGAGTTCGATTCTTTCTCTCTGACACACCATTTTGCTTTGGCGTACCAAGTGCTGTAAACTGAGAAAGAATACATTCTTCCTTAAGAAAGTCCTCGAACTTTCCTAGTAAGTACTCTCTACCACGATCAGATCGTATTGTTTTGATTTGTTTTTTTCTAATTGCTTTTCAACCAAGGCCTTATATTCTTTGAACTTTTCAAAGGTTTCAGACTTTTGATGTATTAGATAAATATGATCAAAACGTGAGTAGTCGTCAGTGAAGATTACGAAGTATTCATAACCTCCTCTTGCTTGGAGATTCATGGCCCACATACATCATTATGTATGAGTTCAATGCATTAAGTGGATCTTTCACCTTTTGATGAAAAATGTCTCTTAGTCATTTTTCCTTCTATACAGGATTTATATGCGGGTAGTGAACCCACACTTAAAGATTGCAAAGGACCATCCCTTACAAGTCTTTTAATCATGTCTAGACTAATATGTCCAAGATGTAAGTGCCATAGATATGTTAGATCGGTTAAGTCATAATTCAAACGTTTACTATCCTTATGTGAATCGATATTCACTTCAGTGTCACAAAGCATGGGTACTATAGGTTTTACGTGATACAATTTATTAATCATTCGTGCAATAATAATCAAGCATTCATTTCTAAAAATACCAATATCTTTATCAATAAATTTTAGATCAAATCCTTTCTCAATTAATGCACCAATAGAAATCAAATTCTTCCCAAATCTTGGGGCATAATAAACATCATGCAAAATAATAAAGTGTTTCTCAAAACACAATTTAAAAGTTCCCACTGAATCGGCTTATACTAGTGCTTCATTCCCCCAGCGGAAGCTGAACTCGCCTTCGTCAAGCCTTCTGATTTCCCTAAACCCTTGCAGGGAGCAACAAATATGGTTAGTAGCTGCAGAGTCCATAATCCAAGAAAAAGTAGAGTCAGCTACATAACAGGACGCAATAGTCATTATTATACATTTAGATCTCAACCCTTTGAGATACTCTAGGCAGTTGTGTTTCCAATGGCCAGCAGCTCCACAGTGATGACGCTTGTATTTTGACTTGTCTACTCTCGCAGTGCACTTGCCTTTGGCATCTCTCGGCTTGTGAGCGAAGACTTACTTTCAGTAAAGTTAGAGCTAGAGGTGGAGTAAAGTTAGCCTCTCCAGAATTTCTCTTTCCCTTCAGAAATCGGGTCTTAGCAGCTTGCAGCTCCTTCATGAGCTCAAAAAGTGAGTAGCTCAGCTTATTCATCGAATAATTAAGTTTGAAGTTCTCAAAGGTAGTAGGCAAAGTCTCTAGGATCATATCCACTTGAGTCTCACCATTAACCTAAGCACTCATGATCTCCATCCCGTTCAGATAACTTATGATCAACATCATATGTTTTGTGACAGGAGTTCCAGGTTCCATCTTGCAGTTCATGAAGTTATGCAAAACTGTATGTCTGGTTTGACGACCCTGATCCCCCGGACATTTTGGTGATGTTTAATATCATATCAGTGGCGGGCTCAAAGTTTTGATGTTGTCGTTGCAACACATTGCTCATAGATTCTAAGATGTAACATCTGGAAATCTCATCAGAACGCAGCCAAGAAGCATAGGCATCATTTTCCTCTTGAGTCGATTCAGCAATAGGCTCAACAGGACAATGGGTAGTGAGCATGAACTTGTAATTTTCTACCGTCAGTACGATATCAAGATTTTATTTCCAATCCACATAATTTTCACTATTGAATTTGTTCGTGTTAAGAATAGTTGAGAGAAGGGATAGTAACATGATTAGTGAAAAGAATAAATAAAGTGGTGTAAATAAATGCTCAATTATTTAGGAAAGTGATGCGTGATGCAACCACTAAATATTTTTAAATTCATTAAAAAAAATATTTCCTCCATGATGTTACGATAAAAAAATGATAGCTTGTCTCATCGAGGGATGAAGTCCAAACTATCTCATATCGCATCGAGACTACTCGCGTTTGATTAACGCTCAAATGTCTCCACATCTAACTTAACCAATCACCAATGATTTTGGTCACCTTGGTCTCATTGACTAGCCCTTATGGGATGATTTCAATGTGCTTCAATCTAAGTGTTTAACCAATGCATCGACTCTTAAATGTTGCTATGGACTAACAATCCGGCTATGGGACGGTCGTGCCCCACCACTCCCTTAGAAGTTTTAGCTTCTGAAGCAACTCGATAACTCAAAGCGACACGATTCCAAAGTTCCTCACATTCAAGTGAGGACCACAATGGAAGGCTCTAACCTTTCCTCGTGGCACGATCAAGTTTGCGTTGGAGACCTTGGGAACGTTTCAACGTAAATGACATTCCCACTTTGTTTTTAAAAAAAATTAGATTTTTGGTTATTTTTTAAAAAACATAACTTTTATTAATTTGAAAAAGTGATGAAATTTATAAATCTTCTATTAATTTTAAATCCCAGTTTAAAACCATCACCATTATAATTTTCGCATTGTAATTAAATAATAACCATTATCAATTAATCTACAATGATACATGTACATATTACATGGCAATTTGATATTGGTATATCCCTAATCTATATGGAATGTTTTATGATGATGCACCCTTAAAATTAAATCATACATTTAAATTTAACCTCCCTATTGGCTCATTTCTAATTACAACCCATAAAAGAATAATAAATAAATTATAAATTAACTTATGAACTAATCTCCATAGTGTCTGCAATTTTCTTCTTCGTCACCATGTTGTCCCATCATTTTGTAACACTTTACAAAATACTCGTTCCATTTTTAAAAATAATTTTCAATTTAAAAAGTTTAATTTTCCAACATATTTTTACTTTGATAAACAAATTACCAAGTAATTAGTAAATGGATTTATTTTAAAAACAATTTTAAAATAAATGACAATCATACAAGTGCTGAAAAATTTACCAAAATAAATTAAAATTAAATTAGTGACTAAAATTGATTTTTAAATCATATTTTAAAATTTGAATTTCAAAAATCCTAGGTTTCCTAAAACTATGGGACTCCAAAACTTGTAGGTTTTCTAATCCGATTAGGACTCTACCGTGCAAGGATAACACATTGCAGCAGCGGCAAGCGGCGGCCATCAGTGATGAGCAACGGCCAGTGGTGAACATACCTTCGGTTAACAGTACCTGCAAGAATAGTACCACCAATGAACAGTGTCGTGTGAACAGTAGTGTTTGCTAGTGTCTTCTCGGTGGTTGTCCTGCGGTTTCGAGCGATTTTCAGCAATGATTTTGAGGCGACGATAAATTTACAACGAAATTAAAATTTACAACAATTCCAATAATTAAATTACATAAATTTATATGCCTTAAATTCGGCGTACATAAATTCTAAATAAAAAATGTCTAGAGCCAATAGTTCGGGATCTAATCACAAAACATATTCAAAACAATTTTGAATCTACCATACAAACATATGCCAATATCCATAAAATTCACAATACGTTCATTTTAATTATTTCTATGCATAATCTTAAACCTACGCTCTAATACCAATTTCTAGGATCAATCTGCTTAAAAAATTAAAAACAATTATATTTGAATCACGAATCGTTCGTGGACGGAATATCAAATTTTTTTTATTTAACTTATTTAATCATATTAAATAATTTAAAACCAATTTTAGTCTGATCATGCATGCACGATACTAAAACAAATAGATTAAGGAAAAATAATTTTTCATCGTTGCTCAATACCGGAGAATTTCTGAACTGGTTGAACTCCCTCGAGCGTTCTTCGGTTCTTCAAGCTCTAAGATCAAAATCATGAACTTGATCTTTCACGAACGATTTGCGAATTAGTCCACCAACAACCACCTGTTAATTTCAGAAATATATCTCAGAAGAATTTTACGTAGGAATTCAAGTGTGGGCTCTCAAAACGATTGAAGAAGAAAAATCAAATCTTCCTTCTTCAGATTAATTTTAGAAGTAACAGTAGTGATAGGAGAACTTGTTTCTCTTCCTTTTGTGTGTTGATAACAACAACCGTATCTAATACTAATTATCTGTTTGTAATCAAATTGCTATTAGATATTTATCAAAGGGTAATTTTCAGTATTACCAAATATACCCATATATTATAAAATTTCTTAAAATTTTCCTAATTATCTATTATTGCCAAAAGTTCTCTAAGCTATTTGTGAGATCGAATGGACCTACATGGATAAAGCTTAGAATTCAAATACCCAGTGAATTTATCTTCATAATTCTCGACCTATTTAATCCTGACATCATACGACTACACTATAGGTTTGATGCCGAATCAACTCTCGTTTCATATGCGCTACATTTTATGTTGGTGTAAATAAACTTTACTTTTTTTCACGGTCCACAGAATATTTTAACGTAATACTCATCGTGAATATCAGTAACAAGAGCGGAATGTAAAATTATCATTTTACCCGTCTTGTTATTATTCCTTAACTCCCTTATTGATTGTGAATATACATTATAGTGAATGTCTCGTATAATTCATAAGTCTTATTCAATGACTCATTTCATCGAATACTTGATCAGGTTAATTTATTCACACAGTCATCAATAAAGCATAAGGTGATATTGTTGCTTTCGCATTCCAACAATGAATTTTCATATCTGTGAATCACGTAACTCCTACTTAATTAAATTACAATCTCAACAGTCGAGATATTGCCCCCCAATTCGAACTCACTCATTTGACATATCAAATATTGCAACTAACCAAGTCAAGTTATGTATTCACGTAAGGATTAAGCTAATTATGAAAATACCCTTAAGGTGTAACAATTAGATTTAGAGATAGATAAACAGTTTTGGGCTCTAAAATAATTTATTACCGGTCTATTCAACATGTTCATAACATGTCTAGGTTAACCATTTGAGTCTCTACTCTTATGCCCCAAGACTGGAATCCAATAGTTCAACCTACCAGTTGTAATCACATTTGATTGCACATTCGATCCTAAGACTGTGAATACCATTCTGAACTATTTCAGAAGAGGTCATCTGAAGACGATTCTGTCTCCACTCTTTTTCCGTTGATAATAGTTCCAGGACTGAGTAATTTATAAACACGCTTTAATTTAAAATAAAACTTTCAATTAATTCATAAAAAATTCAGTAATACAAATGTCTTAGAAATAACTAAATATAAATAAATAGTTATTACACGCTACTTTATGGACATATTCCAACTGGTACAACCTCAAGGACGAGGTGCAAAATGGGACAGAAGCGACAAGAAAGATCCACCACCTTTCACTTGCTCCATGGATAAGGTAGAAGCGATGTTGGATGCCTGGGTCAAGGATAAGGTCGTGCAGAGACCTTGGGTGGAATACTTGCCCACCAGAGAAGAAATAGAATCACCTCGGTATTGCCACTTCCACCGAGACACCACTCATGCGACCAAAGATTGTAAAACTTTGAGACGGATTTTCTATGACAAGCTCCAAAAGGGAGAGATAATTAACGTGGACATAGAAGTCGCGGGGAACCAACCATTTCCACCGCATGCTACATGACTATTGTGACAGGAAGTGGCTGATATGCTACAAAACCCAAGGAGGAGTATGATAAGTACAAAGTCAATCATATGTTGTAAGGTCCAAAGATTATGTACTCGAAGTCACAATACACATGTTTAATTATGATATGCCTATTCTGAAAATTACAATTAATTGTCTATGTGCATGCTTGTACAAATAGGAAGGGCCACATGAGATAGATGGCTAATAGCAGATGGGATAACCCTTAAACGCTAATAGCAGATGGGATAACCCTTAAACGCTTCAAATCATATCGATGACATTCAACTTTAATTGCGTAAAAAACTATCATGTTTAGCATTGTAACTTTTACTTCAACTTTTGTGATTATCAAAATAACCCAAAAAATTATAACGGGTTCGTCATCCTGAAATGAAATTAAGACGATTTAGCAAATCTTGTTCCTGAAATACGTGTAAGACATTTCGGCAAAGTTATCTCTCGGAACGCATTTGAGACGTTTCAGCAAAAGTTGCTCCTGAAATGCGTTTAAGATGTTTCAGCAAATGTTGTTCCTGAAATGCGTTAAGACATTTCGGTAATGTTTGTTCCTAGAACGCATTTATGATGTTTCAGCAAAGATTGTTCCTAAAATGCGTTTAACAAAAATTGTTCCCGAAGCGCACTTCAGGCGTTTCAACGAAGCTTGTTCTTGGAAGGCATTTGAGACATTCCAGCACAGTGTGTCCCCGGGACACACGTAGGACGTTTCGGTAAAGTTTGTACTGAAATGCAATGAAGACATTTCAACAAAGGTAGTTGGGTGGAACTTAGTCGTTGTTGCAAATCCTTTCAAAGCGGAACTCGGCCGCCATAATGTGTCTGAAATACACAAGTTATCTTAACTATTTGCTTTGCTCATTGTCATGACATATGGCTCTTGTCATATAAATTGAATCTAGTTAGAGTTTTATTATGAATATGTTCATGTTAAAAGTCGTATGTAAGAGTGATATATGTGCGAAGTAGGGATGCATGATAATGAGGCATGATAACGGTTTGAAGCAGGAACAAATGAGCATGAAAACTCAAAGTATGAACTAATGCATGATAAAATCTGAAGTAGGGATGGGTATATAACCCCTTAAGCATGAATATTATGGATAGTCCAGTATACACGTGCCTCTTTAGGCAACTTGATTATATTTTTGTGTATGTGTGTGTCATTTTAGGCAGTATCATGCAGGTTCCTACATGTATGCACTTTCACAAGTCGAATCGTCTACGGACGGTACTCCAGCGTGTGTACCTACTGCAGAGCCATTTCTTGATGAACTTCGCTCTGGTTAGTTATCTCAATATCAGAAAGTGGTGGTTACGTTTGCTCCTGATTTTAATGAATTATTTCTAGAAATGATTATGAACACATCATTAAGCTGTATCTATCATACACGAGAATAAAGTTGCATGACTCTATTCACTTGTCATGATACTTTGGAATACGGATACACATTATGAACATACATATGATGCATATGCTACCATGTACACACACTCATGCTTACATTAAAACTTAAGGTTGTTCATTGCTAGTGTATATATTGATGACATAATCAGATTCTTTATTGAAAGAAGCATGCCTAGCCAACTACTTCTAGCATCTCTTACCGGAACATAAATGAGAGCAATCGGTATATCATCGCACCTGGCTAAGGACTACAACAGCAAAGACGGCCATCATGGTTGAACGTATGGCTCATCAACTAAGACCACAATGTAAGAAGATACTATATGTACAAGTTAAATTGCTACACATATAGAGGGCTAATGTAAATATGGATCCACGTCGTTGAGAGTGACATGTCAAGATTGAACACGTGGCTTCTAAATACACAACATGGTGCCTATGTGGCATGGTAAGGCTGAAATAGGATAATAGTGAATATGTTTGTAAGGGTAGCGCCTGGACCTATAAGGGTGGCGAGCCCATTTCGAGATCGTATGCCAATTGTTGAGTCTCACCTTCAAGCCAAGTGACAAATGCACCCGTCATTGGGGGTCACCCCGACGATGCATAGAGGCAGCTTGACCCACCGTGGGAGGTGCCCACAGTGGGTAGAGGGGCTTAACCCGCCGTGGGGGGTGCCCACGGTGAGTAGAGGGATGTTACCTGCCATGGGGGGTGCCCACGGCGGGTAGGGGGATATTACCAGCCGTGGGGGTGCCCACGGTGGGTAGGGGGACTTTACCCCGCCGTGGGGGTGCCAACGACAGGTGGAGGGGCCTTAACCCGCTATGGGGGAGGTGCCCCAGACGGGAAGCGAGTTGACCCACCGTTGGGGAGGGTACCCCACGACGGGTGGTCCGTGTCGCACTGCCCGTACTCTCCGTGCATCTGTCTTGGGGAGGCCTGGCGACAGGTGGAGTCCTATGGGGTCCTTTGTACAGTATGAGCCTAACTCCTGCGGGTAAACCCGGCTACTCGATGCCACAAAGACACAACTGGTCGCGAGTATGAAAAGTAATCACGTGAATCGAATCCTACATCATTTTGAGGATGTGGCACGGTGTCACATTTTTAGCGTGTGACCACATTTTAGGCGTGGTCATGTGATTTGCATGCGGTTGAAAGGGACATGCATGCGATTCTCATTCTACCTCATCTATATAAAGGGATCCCTAACACCATTATGGGGGCAATCAATTCTCACTGATCTCGAGATAAAGAACATCAAGAATATTCCCTTCTCGAATTTCTCACCTACCTTAGAGTTTCAAAGGCATTTGTCACCTTCCGGCGGCTGCCTAAAGTTTATTGTTCTTCACCCTCCGACCACCAACTCCCACGTTCTCAAACATACTTGACATAAACTAGATCACTCATATACACATCACCCTATACCCCGAAACAATCTTAATTGTTTATATCTATTATCAATAAAGTAAAATGATGCAAAAAAAATTTATGTTGTCTTTTAAATTCCTTTCGGATGCTCCAACTAATCTGAACTCTTCTTTGCCAACAATAGAGAACCTATTTCCCACGTTGTTTACTTGTTCAAATGACACGTGTTAGAGCGTATTTTGCTTAGTACTAACGCGGCACTTCATATGATTTCTTGAACTTATCATCATGATAAATAGTTTATTTACATAGATAATTAACATTTAATAGTTAACATACTATTTTTACCCGACTATACTAAAGAAGTCATTGTAAGAAGAATTGATGGTAACGTAACTCGAACAATTATTGGGATTTGGGTGTCGAAGTTTCTTTGTGTGCTTTGTCATAGCTGGCTAGATATGAGAATGGGAATAGATATTTGTTTTTTTACAAACACTGTTAAATCTCATAAGAGATGAGAAAATACATAGATTTACATGGCCATTACATAGGATCATACCAAGTGTCAATGGTCTCTTATCAAATAATGTTATATAACACTACGGTGTTCAACGTTATTATGATTTAATAAAATAGGTGGTGTCAGATTATAAATCAATCTCATAATTAAAAATATTTTCTTCTTTATTAATTTCATTTTACTAGTAATTTGACACCAAATACATTGTCACGACGCACGCTATTTTTTCTCATGATATCCCTACAGACAGATGTCCCATTATAGATTTTCTTAATTTTCTTGATCTCAATCTCATATCACCACGTGCAGAGAAGTAAACTTAGTAACAATGTATTCAACGGAGGCTGAATATATGGCTCTTGCTAATATTGCTGCACATAGATAAAATAATTTATCTGTGATCTCCTCTTACTCAGGAGTTCCCACCATTTATTTGTGGTAACATTTCAACAACGGCTTGGACAACTGATCATGTTTTCCACTCTTGCAATAAGCACGTGAAAATTGACTTCCACTTCATCATAGAAAATGTTGTAGAGTTAGAACTTTTTCTTTCTTATACAATTACTCAAGAACAACTTACTGATGTTGATGTATTCACCAAGACTCTTTTTTATCCTCACCTTTCTTATCTTTGAAATAAATAATGTCCGGACGACCAGTGCTCAGTTTACCAATGGCTAACCTTAACCATTATTAATCAAAACTTAGTTAAATTAGATAGTTATAGCTAATTATTTGTTATTTGTTAGTCAGATTGGTTTATGTTTGGTCATATATTCTATTCTAGTTAAATGAGAATTGAACAGGTATAAAATCCCCGTCAAGCCACGTGTATAAAAGAGAATCAATCAGAAGAGAATGTGAAGATTATCATCGTGACTGAACGGGAAGAGAAGAACCAAGACTATAGATACGATCTGACGGTTAGAGTTGATTTAGTAGTTAAAGTTAATGTACATGATTCTAGTAGAATATTCTGTAAATAAAGTGATAGTTCATAAATATGGAGATGTTTTCCATTAATTCAATGTTAATTTCGTTTTGGGAGATATTTGATTAGATTCTGTAAAAATTTATAAATAAAAACTGGTCGTAAACATTCACATACAATACAAACTAAACAAACTCTCATTCATAACATCATTATCATCTTTCTCTCTTTTCTTATATTTTTTTAGTGTGAGAAAAAAGTCCTACACAGAATCATATTCCTATTTCGAAGAAATCATTGTCTTTTCTTGATGGTTCTTAAATTTTCTCACAAACCCGATGTTGATTGCAAACCCTATATATAGACCATAGGCTATACATAATAATACATTTGCAACTATCTTCAACTAAACATTATTATACACTTAAAGATAAACCACCATATGGCACCTTTACATAGTTGATATTATTCAATAGAGCTCTTTGTCTGCAGTTCACATGAAATATCACGTGTCTTAATTACTTTGTTTATTATTGTTTAATGTAAAAAGACAATATGGTTTAATCTACTATAATTACGAATGTAAATGATTTTTTCCTCCACACCAATAAAATCTTGTTAGTAATTAGTGAGAGATGATTAAGAGATTAGAGAGTGAGAAAGAGAGAGTCATCCAAGTAGTGAGAAAGAGAGAGTCATCCAAGTACTGAGTAATGTTTCGAATTATGTATATCATCTTTCTTTCCTTCGTTCCTTACCCAAGTCTTTATAGGCCACCGAGTGTAAATAGAATAATAATTGTGTCAACAAAATAGAAAATGGAGGGGAATGGTCGTCATCTCCCCTATGATAGGAATATGATCCTCCTTTCTCCTATATTTTTAGAGGATTTATTTCACCATAGGATCTCACCCATATTTGTTGGATCTTTTTCAGGTGTGGGGCTATTCACTCCATCCATTCCTCTGAACTCTCTCATCCCCTAATCTTTCAATTTCCAAATCAATTACAGTCACTCCTCTCTCATGACTCATATCTCTTCCTTCCCGTTCTTGCACGGGGATCTCCTCACTGCCTCTTAGTTGACATTTTCCATCAACGTGACATGGTGCAGGTTTTATGCCTGCTCATTACACAACGAATTTCAATTCATTGAAGTTTAATGAATGCATTCTACGTGCATCTTGACAGGGGATTGACAACTTCGTCCTTTTTCATCTTTTACTCCTGCAAACATCAATACCGCGTAGAAAAATAGGTATATTAGATCATAAAAATGTATGCCATTATTGCCATGTCTGACGCGTTTCTCAGGAACATCACTTTGTCTTTGGTTCGCGTCATTCTTCCTTCTCGTATTCGGTTCTTAGTGCAAATCGTGCATTTTCAGAACACGCTCATAGTTATTACGCGCGTCGCTTTGCCTCCCTACTCTCGAGTGGTGCGAGTTTCCAAGACACGTCTCCTTCTCTTTCCAGCTATCATTTCATCATTTACCTGTTCCAATGATGGCTGACTTTTATCCTTTCAAACGTCATGTCCCTACCTGCTTGCTGTACTTCCATGCATTTCCTTCTTCAGAAATGATTGTGTTTCACTTTTCTTTCAGATCTGTAAATTGATTTCCATTCACTTTTCGCCTTCTTAAAGCCTTTTTAAAGTCTTTGTCTTCCTCATTTTTCCTCTGCGCACACTCTGTCTCCTGTCAGTTGTTTCTTTTCCTCCATTTTTACTCATTTTTGTTCCTTTCTTCTTCTCAGGGGTTTCTTTGTCAATTATGGGAGACATAGAGTTTAAGGTCACCGTCCCATTAGTTAGGAAGCGGGACGAGTTCAACTACTTCATTGACCATTATAAAGACGTCTTCCCCCGGATGTCATTTGCAGTTTTGGGGACTGGGTACCAAGGTCTTTCCTCTGCAACCCCCCGTATCAAATCACCTTGGCCCCTATGTTTATAGCTTTAGGACTAAAGTTCCCATTCTCCCCCCTCTTTAGAGAATTTTTTGGCACTTTCTATCACCCCCCCCCCTAATATACTACTAACACATACAAAGTCCTTTTAGGGATAAAAGCTTTAAACAGAAGCATAACCTCAACATAGGTGTAGATGGGGAGGTCTAATCACCGATCTCCTGAGGGGGGACCATCCTGATTGGCAGAAACTGGGGCGGTGATGGTCGATGGATCGTCCCTAAGATCTGGGGGTATTTCAATAAGTAGCCAGAGCTCCGGTCTCTCTTTTCCCTTTCTATTTTTTCTTCTTTGGTCATTTTTAACTAACCATTTTCTCTTTTTGTGCAGATAAAAGTTTAAATAAAATGTCTTTCATCCCCAAATACGTTTCCGCACGGCTCTCCTCTACCTATAACTGCCTAGAACATGATTGGAGAGATCTTCTCGATCTAAGGAGGCAGATCGACGTAGCAGAGGCCACTGCTCCCGTAGCAGAGGCCACTGCTCCTTATTTCACTTCAGAGATTCCCTAGGTCATCCCCATTCCTATTTTTTACAACATCATGGTGTCCAGTTCTTCCGATTCTGATTGGGAGGAAGATGAAGAACTCGAAGAAGAAAGAGAACGAGAAGCAGAGCAGAAAGAAGCCGAAGATCAAGACGCGTTATTCCGCTTTGCTCACGGGTCGTTGGAGATGTCGAAACGTCTCCAGAGCAACTTATAGGGGGATGTTGGTGGGGAGAGGAACGCGTGCCCCGATATGGAGGATGTTAACACCTCTAGTAGCATCCCGATACCGCTTCGGTGCTAACTCCCACTCATGTTCCTGGTGCTGTTCCACCCACTGCTTCATCTGATCCTCCTGCCCCCGCAACTGAAGGTACTTCAGTGTAGGAATGCCCCCTCCCTCATCTTCTTGAAGGCTAACTCCTTCATCTGCTACTCTCGAGGGATGCCCGAGGAGGTTGACGTCTGAAGATGGCGTCGTTATATGGTAGCTTAGCCTGTTCCTACTTCTGTGAGCTTCTTAAAGGATCCTCATTCTTCGTAAACAATCTTGAAGAGATTAGGTCTGACGTGTACATGGCTGCCCTCCGCCAGATGTCTGTTACCAACAAGATCGTCGGCCTTAGTCATAGTCTCATGCAGGTAACTTTTTACTTTTGTTGATTTCATCTCTTTGCTTTTACCTTTATACTTTTCCGTTTACTAACACTTGAAGGTTTTTTTCATAGGCTGTGACTTATCACAACGGGCTCCAAGAGGACATCCGCTCCGTTGAGCTTGAGATGGCGGGGTTCAGGCTCCTATTTTTTCTGAGAGTAGGACTTACAAACTATCCATCCCAAGGACTTTATACCCTTATTTCCTTCTAAGAGTGGGACTCATGGCCCTTCCCAATGACTTTATTCCCATATTTTCTTCTGAGAGTAGGACTTATGAACTGTCATTCTCAAAGACTTTATGCCCTTATGTCCTTCTAAGAGTAGGATTTATGAACTGTCCCTCCCAAGAATTTTATGCCCTTATTTCCTTCTGAGAGTAGAACTTATGAATTGCCCTCCCAAGGACTTCATGTCCTTATTTCCTTATGAGAGTAATACTTTGTGAACTTCCCCTCCCAAGGACTTCATGCCCTTATTTATTGAATTTTAGCATAAATGAGTGACTTGACACCGTGAATTTTTACGTAAAAACCCTTATGAAAAAAAATCACGGGAAACGTGTTCACTATAATGAATTTTACAATTTTTAATAAAGTATTTCTTCAGGTGAGTCGCATTCCAGGGCTTTGGTAGATCCGTTTCTTCTTCCGATGTCAAATGATAGTAGCCGTTTCCCCTACCCCGCTGATGATATATGACATTTTCCATGTTAGTCCAAGCTTTTCCCTCTGTCTGTGAGATTTTTTTAGAACCATGTCTTCTTTCTGGAATTCCATTTTCGCACCTTTTTTGGAAGTTGATTTCCTCTTCTGGTTGCAATTGGTCATCTGGATCAGGGCTGCTTCTCGTCGTTCTCTTAGCTCATCAAGGCTATTTCTGAGGGGTCCTTCTTTTTGTTGTTCGCTCAGTCTAGATCTTATAGTAGGGCTTTCGAGTTTAACAGGAATCACTACTTCCACTCTGTATGCTAGAGCAAACGATGTTTCACCCATTGTTTCTCTAGGGGTTGTTCTGTATGACCATTAACTGTTGTCAATTCTTCCGCCCACTTCCCCTTGGCTGACTCCAGTCGTTTCTTTAAATTGTCAATTATAATTTGATTTGGCCTCTCAACTTATCAGTTTCCCTGTGGATAGTAGAGTGTGGAGATTATGTTGATGATTTTCAAGTCTTCGCAAAAGGTTTTCACCATGTTCCCAGTAAAATAGAGTCTGTTGTCAGATACGAAGGAAAACCGGAGGAATTTCGTATCGGCATACTATGTTTTTCCATAGAAACCTTTTCACCTCTTCTTCAGGAATTTTGGCGAAAGCTTCAGCCTCAATCCATTTGGTGAAGTAATATGTTGTGACTAATAAGAAGCGTTTCTGAGCAGGTGCCATGGGGAGTGATCCAAAAATGTCTAGGGCACACTGCATGAACGGTCAAGGACTCGTTACGGTTTTAAGCTCTCCAGGTGCCATCTTGACGACGGGTGCAATGCGCTGACACTTATCACATTTCTTAGGATACTGCTTAGCTTCTTGGTATATCTTAAGCCACTGGTACCCTTCGTTTATCCCTTTGAGTGCTAAAGATCTGCCCCTAGTATGATTTTCATTTACCCATTCATACATTTTAGCTAACACATATTTGGCTTCCTTCTCCAGTAGACACTTGAGGTACGGACCTTAAAAGATTTTTATACAATAGTTCATTTATCAATGTATACCTCTTGCTCTGCTTGTAACCTTCCTGGTGATGAGCTTATCTTCCAGGAGTATTCCTTCCATCAGATAATGGATTATGTTGTCCTGCCAATAGGGTTCTCTGTCTACTTCGTTATCATTTACACCATTCCACTGGAGTGAGGTACTTGGCCTCTCCAGAAATTCAACAGGAACGTTCCTCTTGTACGAAAATTGCAATGATGATCCTAGGTTTACCAGTGCGTCGGGGTGCCGGTTCTCAGTTTCTCAGGATCTGTTGGATTTGGGAGCCTTTCAATGTGCTCGGAGGTCCTTTGCCCGTTGTAGGTAGCTTATCATCCTTTCATCTTTTGCTACGTATTTCCTCATGACATGTTTCATGATTAGCATGGAATCACAAATTATATTTACCTATGTTACGTCATATTCCCATAGTTGAATCACGCCTGCTATTAGCACTTCATACTCCACTTCATTATTTGACGCGTTGGATCTGAAGGAGATGGAATGCTCCAATAATTTTCGTGGCATGTTCTAAATTTCTTCATGAGGCCCCTTTTTGACTTCTTCTTCAGTGAAGTCTGCTAGTGCCTGCTCTTTGATTGAGGTTTTGGGCTCGTAATGGATTTTATATTGGTTAAGCTCAATAGACCACTTCACCATTCTCCCGTTTACCTCTGAAGAGTGAAGGAGACTTTTGACAGGTGAATCTATCAACACTATGATGATGTTATGTGCCTGAAAATATGGTCTCAATTTTTGTGTAGCGGTTACAATGACTAGCACCAACTTCTCCATCCCTTTATACCTTACCTCGGCCGCTACAAGGGTTATACTGATGAAGTACACGGGCTTTTATTTTATTTCATCCTCCCTGATGAGTACGCCTCTAATGATGACCGTTGAAATGGTGACGTACAGCATGAGTTGTTCACTTGGTACAGCACATTCCTCGTTCCACCCGTCTGCAGAATAGTTTCTTAACTTTCTGAAAAATGGTTTGCATTTATTTGTAGACCTCGACATGAATTTGTTCAGGGCGGTCAACCTTCTTGTTAACCCATGTATTTCTTTTTAGTTTCGTGTAGATTTCTTCTCCATAATTACCTTTACTTAGTCTGGGTTTACTTCGATTCCCCGCTGCATTACTAAATGTCTGAGGAAGTTTCCCACAGCTACCCCAAACATACACTTTTTTGGATTCAGCTTCATGGAATTTTCTCTTAGAACTGTAAAGGCTTCTTCAAGATCTCGAATATGGTCGCCCCGTTCCTGGCTTTTGACCATCATGTTGTCTATATAGACTTCCACACTTTTCCTGATCTATTTACGAAAGACTTTGTTCTCTAGTCTTTGATAGGTAGCTCCTGCATTTTTTAGTCCAAATGATATAACTTTATAACTGTAGATACCATATTCAATAATAAAGGTAGTTTTTTCTTGATCATGTTGGAACATTTTCACCTGATTGTATCCGAAGTAAGCGTCCATGAAGCTGAGTAACTCGTGTCCTAAAGTGGCATCAACCATCTGATCTATCCTTGGCAGCGGGTATTCATCTTTGGGGTAAGCTTTATTCAAATCGGTGAAATCCACACATATTCTCCATTTCCCACTTTTCTTCCATAGCATTACCATGTTAGCTAACAATTCTGGGTAGTCCTCTTCCTGAATGAAACCGGCCGTCAAGAGCTTTTTAACATCTTCCTTAATATCCTTATTTCGCTCTAAGGCAAAACTCATCTTCCTCTGGTTTACTGCCTTCACAGCGGGATCCATATTCAACTTATGACAGATGATTTCTTTGGGGATGCCTGATATCTTCTGTACCGTAGTTGAGAACACATCCTTGTTTTCCCTCAAGAATTTCACTAACTTTTCTCTTTCATTCTTCCCGAGGCAGGTACCAACATTTGTCATCTTCTGTGTTCCTTCCTCCAAGCATACAAGCTTTGTTTCTTCCCCCGCATCGTACCTTGGGCCATCTTCCAAGTCTTTAAGTGGTTGCTATAAATCCGCGGGTCGCTTGCCTTCTGCCTTTTTCGTTGCCCTCTTCTTAATGGATTTCATAGCAGTCACTGAGCAGATGCGGACAACGGCTTGATCTCCCCTTATCGTTTTAACCCCCTCTAGTGTCAGATATTTTAGTACTTGGTAAAAAGTTGAAGGGACGACTTTCATTTTGTGGAGTTAGGTTCTTCCTAAGATAGCGTTGTACAGGAACGATGTGCCCAGTATCATGAACTCAGTCATATAGTTGAAGGGGTCTGCATTCACTAGGAGGACAAGGGTTCCCTCTGAGTAGCTGATGGCACAGTTGAAGCTTATCAACAGTTGTAAAGTTCCTCGCAGCTCATGTTCTCCCATTGACATTTTTTTAAGGTCCCTGGTATAAAATATTTATTGCACTATTGTCATCCACCAGGACACTCCTTAGCAAACAGTTGTTGACTTGTATCAAAATGACAAGAGCATCATTGTGATGCCCGCCCATGCTCCTAATCCAAATCGTCGAATACTAGTGGCGGGTTCCCGCTGACACTTGGGGGATCTTCTAGGCTTTTTTCCAGCATTGACCTTTTACAATAGAACTTTCTTTCCTTTCTTGTCATCCCTTCCTGTTCTATGAGTGCAATAACCGTGACAAATGCAGAGGGGTTGTTTTCGCCGTCTCTCTTATTTTCCCTGTGATTGTTCTTTTCTATTTCCCACTTCTATTCTTCTTCTTTTTTCATGAACTGATGGAGGTACCCATCCTTGATCAACTATTTGATGCATTCCTTAAGATGGAAACAATTCCTTGTGTAATGTCTGCTGCTCTTGTGAGAGGACCAGTACTTGTCTTTATCCTTGTAGCTTGGTTCTTTTGTAAGCGGGGCCGGTCTCTTGAGCCAAGGCTTATCCTTGATCATATCCAGGATCTGGTTTACTTGTATGGTCAGTGGTGTGTAGACCTTATCTCTCAGTGTACCCTGTTTGACTTCCGCCTTCGATATCATGTTCTCTTATGATTGTCGCTTCTCCCGTCTTCTCTTTCAATTCTGTCACACTTTTTCCTTTCAGATTTCAAACTTCTTTCCCATTTTCTTTACTCCTTAGTTTTCTGTTCAGCGGACTTTAACAGGCTTATTTTCTCTTCCTCTAGAGTAATGTAGGTTTGTGTCCACTGGAAGGTTTCTGCCATGGACAACGTCTTCATTTTAGGTAGATCTTCAAACAAGGGTGAGTTCGGGTCTAACTCCCATCTGAAGGCCAGTCTAGCAACTCAATCATCGCAGTCTCAACTTTTTCCATTTCGTCCTTAAATCGGTGGATGTATTCCTGTAGAGACTCCCCTCTCTTGGCGAAAATTGTCAAGAGATACTATGTGTCCTCCATAACCGCTCGATAGGTAGAGTACTTTTCTAGGAAGACATAAGACATAACAACAAAATTAGTAATCGAATGCATAGGAGGGAATGATACCATCTCAGAGCTGTCCCATCCAGGTTGATGGGGAACATTTTGCACATCAGTTTATCCTCGTGTTGATATAGAGTCATTACTTGTCTGTATCACCAAAATTGGTCTACGGAGTCTGTTTTTTCTTCGTAACATTTAAATTTGGGGGCCACAAACTTTCTAGGTACGGGTGCCGTCAGAATCCCAGGGCTTAACAGGGTACGGGTAAGGTATTCGAGATCGGTCATTTCCGTACTTCCCAGGTTTCTCATTTCCATCATTTTCTGATCTTATAATTCCTCTACCGCTTCTTTTGCTATGACCTGGGATAGGAGAACTTCTCTCGTAGCCTCTTGTTGTACGTTCCTACTATCCTCATGGTTTTCTTGTCTTACATCTTGCATGTTGCCCCCATTGGATTTCTCGTTCCTCGGTATTAGTCCTTTGACTAACTCCAGCATGTGTCTTTGCCAACTCTTGTTGAAGCGTGTTAATCTAGTCCTGCACAGTCTGCCATGCGGTGTGCAGTGCCTCCATGTTTATCCTTTCCATTTTCTGCATTCCGTTCAGGATTTTCTATAGTATTTCTTACGGTAGAATTGGTTGATCCACATGATCGTCTCTGCTTCTAATACTGTTTTCTTCATTTAGAGTCGTGTTTGATCTGGTTCTAGGCATGTTAGTATTTCTGGGGTGGGTTTGTCTTGTTTCTTTTTCTCCTCTCAATGAAAGTACCAAATATAAATGATTTTTTCCTCCACACCAATAGAATCTTGTTACTAATTAGTGAGAGATGATCAAGAGATTAGAGAGTTAGAGAGAGAGAGAGTCATCCAAGCACTAAGTAATGTTTTGAATTATATATCATCTCTCTTTCCTTCGTTCCTTACCCAAGCCTTTACAGGCCAACGAGCGTAAATAGAATATCAATTTTTCCAATAAAATAGAAAAAAGAGGGGAATGGTCGTCCTCTCCCCTATGGTAGGAGAATGATCCCCCATTCTCCTATATTTTTGGAGGATTTATTACACCAATAGGATCCCACACGTACTTGTTAGATCTTTTGTCAGGTGTGGGACCCTTCACTCCATTCATTCCTCTCAATTGTCTCATCATCTAGTCTTTCAATTGCCTAATCAGTTGCAGCCACGTGGTCCTCTCTCGTGACCCAGACCTCTTCCTTCTCGGTTTTGGGTGGGGATCTCCTCACTGCCTCTTAGTTGATCTTTTCCGTCTACATGGCAGGTTTTATGCCTGTTAGATGAGCTTTCATGAAACAATGGATTTAGACTTTATAACGTGCCAGCTAAATTGATTTTTTTCATATGTAAATACATTTTTAAACATGCATAGTTTACAAAATTTGTGTGGGATTAATGTCTATAAAAATAGATGAGATGACTAAAAAGATAAGGTTAGCTCATATATCCTTACTTACAGTTCAAGTCATATAAAATTTATCTTATGTCATAAAATGTATTTAAGTAAACATAGAAAGACGAATGCACTGTCATTGAACTTAATTAGTGTTTTATAGACGAATGCAAAAAAGATTGTAGGAAAGATTGTTAAATTTAACTTTGCACCTTTAAACTTTGATGATACGATAATTTGCACCCTTGAACATAACGGGTTAATTTAGTCCCCGAATTTTCAATATGCGCAAAATTAATCGCTAGTTGGTTCATATTAACTAGAGAAGTCTGTATGATGCACATGCTATAATCAAGCTGGTTTCCACTTTGTTTCAGTAGAGCTCACGTAGTATTTAGGCACGAATCCGACAAAGTTTGAGAACATGAAAAAGCAAAAAATATAGTTGATTAAAACTCCAATAAATTTATCGAGAGAAAGGACTTTGAAGCAAAACAATGTGCTATCAAAATAAAGCATAAATAAGTTTGGCAGCATATTCCAAGGAATAGACGATTCTCTCAATCTCTCTCTCTATCTGTTTTTATTTCTTATTTTGCCCAAGCATTTCGTTTAATATTTTTAATAGTGTCATGCTGAATTTCTTAAATTATAGAGATCAAAATGTGTATATAAAACTCTAGTCTTTTTCCTAACATGCCAACCATATTCTATAAGAGAACAAAATGAAAGAAAGTCGAGATAAATAAGTCTTTTAAAGTTATTTCAACAATATGTTTAAAAGTTTAACAAATGTGTTTAACGTTTCAAATAATGTGCTTTAGAATTTAATAAATAGAAGTTCAATAAATTTTATAAAGTTCAAGAAATATGTTTGAAAGAGTTTATCAAATTTATTTAAAAGCTCAACAAAAACACAAATATCATGCGAGATAAAATACTCCCTTAAATAAATCCCGTAGTTAAAGAATGACCCCAAACTATATTAAAAATTCAAAACTACCCTAGCCGACAGAGGAAAACTTTAAAGGACACGTTCATCATTGGTTTAGTTTGAATTTTGAATTTCAAAGGACACGTGTATAAGCCCATCGGTCATGCACAAGCCATGTAATTAGTTATTAGGTGCAATTATTAGAGTATCTATATAAATATATGATTATAAATATATGAGTTAATATCATAATAAACTTTACCTCAAAATTAATTTACTCTTAAAAATTTGTCATATTCTTTATTAGTTATTCAATTATCTCTATCCATCACAAAATCACCATAACCATCAAATGATTGTTAAATCAACACATATACGATAAATACCTAATTTTTTATTTTTTATTTTACTCATTTTTTCAACTTTATAAGCTACCATTTTCATTTTTTAATCCAAAACCAGTCACAATTACACACTCCATCTTCATTGATTTGTCAAAAGTTTTACAAATTTTCCTCCAGCTTCAGTAGTAGTTTGGGTTTCATCTTCTTAAGGTTCGATTTCTTCATGAATAAATTGGGCTATTTTTTAATTAATTTTTTATTCATGCTAGACAAAAATAAAATAAAAATTGACAGAAAATCAATTAGAAAAAATAGTCTAATTTATTCATGAAGGAGAATTGATGAAAACTGAAACTGGACCTTAAGGAGATGATGTTGAGGATATTGTTATCAAAACATGTGTAATGACATTTAATTTAAAAATTAAAAAAATTTATTTTTCTTAGAATTATCTTTTCTGAATTATTATTGAATAATTTAGTATCAATATCTAAAAATCTCATATTCATTAATGAGACTATGATCGTGTATTAGTAAAAGAGGATTAAGATCATAGATAAGGAATAAGAAAGTCCGCAACATATTAAAATATGAAATATTTAATGAATGGTTGCTAGTACGGTTCGCTAAGCATTTTGAATGCATGTGATCTAGATCCGGATCGCTGATGGGGATAGACAATTTAGTGAATATACTTTATATGATTAGATTATATAGGATATGACCTATGTGAATTAATATATTAACTTACTGTTTCTCATAAAGATTTAATACACATCAATCAGATGATCATATGTAGACCAATCTAAATCTTAAGTAGTCATGAACTCCTATACATGTGTACTGGATCTTTTGATTCACTCGTTAAAGTTTGCATGGCTGAGAATATGATCTTATAAGATTTGGAATTCAAGCTTTCCTAACGGGATCATATATTGGTTCCCTTAAATGTTAATTCTGGAACTGAATGATTATTGAGCTCAAATTTATAATACAATTATAAATTAATTAATTGTTCACTAGCAAATTAATAGTACTTAAGGATCAAAAGATGATTAGAAGGGTAAACTGATAATTTTGATCAGTTCTAATTTACGAGCTAATAATTGGATGACAAAACTACATGAAGTGATTATATTTTGATGGACTACGCGAGATTACTCTGTAAATATATCACGCAATTACTAAGAGTGTAATTTCATATTTATAGTGTAGTAATAATAAAATTAATAAGTGTGATTATTTAATTAAATAGTTTAATTAATAATCTGATTTATTGAAACTTATAATTATGGGTTCATGGTCTCCTAGCCATCTCTGTACTACACAATCCAGGGTTGAATGTTTCAAGGCATAAGAAAATGACTAGCTTGCAAAAGGAATTAAGTTTTCGGGGCAAGTATTTAATTATGAGATACCAAGTGGCTCACCAATTTGGTTTCGATCAGTGTATTCTATCGGGGCGACAACCATGTGTCTAATTCAGAGAAGCCTTTAATTATTGTATGGTAGAGGCGTGTACTCATAGTAGCGTTGTGTCATTTTTTCGTGTTCCCCAAACCACTCGTAAGCTTAACGTGATGATGTTAATGAAAAGATATTGGGAGGCCTTGGCTGACTTGTGGTTGCAATACCTTCAATCCCCTCATGTTGATCTACCAGAGGAAAATATTTACAGAGGGGACCTGACGCTGCGGTCCATGAAACCACCTTAAAGCGGAAGAGTGAGCCAGATGGCCCCTACTGTACCCCAGACGAAAAGGAAGGCTCCGCCGTTGGTCATAAGACTTTCATCGAGACGTTCGAGTCGGGTGACTCTGATCCTGACTGGGTTGATTCTTTAACCAATCTTCCTACATCTTTCTTGAGGTCAATAGCTAACCCTAGGCTCAAATCCACACTGATACACCGACACCCTATAGTAGTGACGAGGGATGTCCCAGTAGAGAGGCCTATCGATGCTTCTACTCCAGGAGATTTGGAGCCACCTCAGCGTAAATTTTGAGGTAACATCGTCAGCTCTGACGACGAACCACCGGTAAGTAACAATTTCTTTTCTTTTTATTTTCACGCTACCTTTTTACATTATGATTACCTATTAACGAACATATGTACTTTACAGGGATGTCAGTGACGCCTGTGAAATGCTCTTGCAACAGCAGGCTGGAGGTGTTTACGAGGCATCTGTAACATCTCTCTCTTTCTCTCTCTCTCTCTCTCTCTCTCTATATATATATATATATATATATATTTTGATTATTATGACTCAATCTTGTCATACTTCTCTTAATTCAATGAGCCGGGAATGTTTGTGAACTCTCGACTTGGAACGCTGCTAGGGGATCTAATCCTGCCTTTACAGATGTTTCGCCAGCATTTCATGAGATGGAATTTTTTCATAACGTATTTTCCAGTTTCATTCTTTATATAAAGTTTCGCTTTAGCTCTTCCTTTCCTTTTTTGACACTTGTTATTTTGCTCTTTCAGGACCTTGGCGCACCTCTTTCACCTACTTTTAGGCCAACGCCCATTGACCCGACCGTGGGTGTGGAAAACTTGGTGAATCCTTCGGTGGATGTCACCCCCGACCTAAATGCTTTAGTTCCCCCATAGACATGCCCTCTGAACACCGAAGTTCACACAAAGGTAAACACACCTTCCTTGATTTGTCTTTGTTATTTGCGCTTTGCTATTTCTAACTTGCTTATTCTTTTCAACATAGTTCCCTCAACATCTTTGCGAATATCCTTGAGTTTTCATCCCCCAATCCGCAGTTGGTCTTGATATTCCATGGGTGAAAGCTCAGTTGGTCTTGATATTCCCTTAGAAGATCTGGATGATATCGGGATTGACCTCACCCTTGTGGCCACATACTTTAACATTTTTGAACCTCCCATTGGGGCACGATCTATGCCATGAGGTGAGCCTTCCTCACGTCCAGTGACGGCGAAGAAGGCGGGGGGGGGGGGGGGGGGGGGGGGGGGGGGGGGGGGTTGAGAGGGAACCTCATCGAGAGTCTTATCAGGATGCTCATAGCACTGTAGAGGACCGTACTGGTCTAGCGTCCTCTGTTGATGTCAGATCAGATGCAGATACCTCGGTCGCCATTAGTGGCCAATACTCTTCTTTTAATTTAGAGTCTTTTACCCTGCCATTGTCCGGGGTAATGAGGGAGTTTCATGGTGTGATGGTTGATAACCTCCTACTCTCATACTTGTAGAGGGTAGAGCGGTCACACCCTGATACAGGCTTTAGCAGCATGAGAGGAATGTCATTGATCCGTCAGTCATCTCTCACCATGTTGGCTCAGATCTTCTACATCATTGATCACTCATTTCATGAGGATGCGGATCCCTGGGCTCTTGCTTTCTTGTTGGGTTACTGGCGTGACCTCCCTTATATAGGACTGAACTTAGACTGGTTCATCTCACATTCACACATGCAGAAGGCTTCAGAGATGTCATTTTAGAATTAATCAGATAGAAGCTTTTGAGGCACAAATAGCGGAGCGTGAGGCAATCATAGCTACAGTAGAGGTGGAGACCAATCACATTAGAGTCAAGATATGTAAGCATCGCGTCATGTCGGAGCGTTACCCTCATCATATTGAGCAAACTTACTCCTGATTTGTTTCCCCGGCCATAGCATTTATATCGCATTTTCTTATATTCTTGTACATCTGTAAGATATTAATACAAAGCATGTTATTATTTTTATTTCACAGTGCATTTACTCATACTTAGCATTTTACACCTTAGCACAATCATTATCGACTAAAATAGTTTATAAATTAAATTAGTATATGGAGTCCACGTTCCGTGAAATAAGTGATAATTGAGACGATTCCTATAACATGACGGCCAAATCCCTGCCTTTGTAATTGTGTGTTTCAACAATGAGTTAATCGTGTTCTTCTCCTCCCCCCTCCCTTCCCCTCCTTTTTTTGCAACGGCTAAGTTCCATTTTAGGGGGATAGAAACAACGGTTAAATTCTCACTACACATTGATATTTGATAAAGCGAAGAAAGATGGAACTTGTATTAATATTTGGATATGTTATACATTTCTTCCTTGCCCTACCTACTTTTGCTGAAACGTCTTACATTATTTTTAAGAACAAAACTTCGTTGAAATGTCTTACGGTCCTAAAGAAAAATTGAAACATTAAGCATAGCATTTTTTAATGTACTTGAAGTTAACAAGCGTTGGGATGGTGCGTTTGAGGGTCAGTCAGTCGGTAGTACCCGCTGTCGCTACGGAGGCAATCTTGTACGGTCCTTCCCACTTGGGCTCGAATTTCTTGACATGTATCCATTTCGCCACGTGCTCAGCCACCTTCAGCACTAAGTCCCCCACGACGAAGGTCTGAGGCTTCACAATAGCTTCATACGTCTGACCCTTACGCTCTGACCCTTGCGCTCTTGGTATGCATTGATATTTTCCTTTACCTTGTCTCTTCTTTCCTCTAAGGCTTCCAAGTCTCCAAGGCGTGTGGTCTGTTCCACCCCAACGGATGACAATAGTTTAGTGGAAGGTACCATCACCTCTGCGGGTATCATGGCTTCGCATCCGTATACCAATGAGAAGGGTGTTTCCTGAGTACGGGTACGCTTTGGCGTTCTATATGCCCAAAGTGCTAAGGGTAATAGTTCATTCCAGTTTTCTTGAGCTTCATGAACCATCCTACTTACGATTCCCAGCGACATCTTGTTGGTCGCTTCTGCTTGCTCATTTCTCTTGGGGTAGGAGGGAGAAGATCTGTCGTGGAGGATGTTGTAGTTCTCAAACAACTGAGACACCACTTTGCTTGTGAATGCGATGTCGTTATCTGATATTATCCTCCTGGGCAGTCCAAATCTACAAATTATGTTATCTTTGATGAAGTTGTAGACTTATTCACCCGTCCATTTCTTCAATGCAACTGTGACAACCCACTTGAGGAAGCAATATGTAACAGCCAGAATCCATATGTTCTCCTTTGATGTAGGTGAGATCAGGCCTATGAAATCCATCGCCCAAGTATGTAATGGCCAAGGGACCTCCACCGGGTGCAAGGGCACGGAAGGTGCGTGTATGGCGTTCCCTAAAACTTGGCATGCATAACACATCCTTGCGAACTCCATCGAATCCACCACCATGGTTTGCCAGTAATACCCTATTCACAGCAATTCCTCGTACAAACGTCTTCCGCCTTGGTGCTCTCTGTAGGAACCTCTATGAACCTCTTCCATGATCGTGCATTATTCATTGAGCCCAAGGCATTTGGGTGGTCGATCATTTATCCCCTTTCACAATAATTCTCCCCTTAAAAGAAAAAAACATGAGCTCCTTCTTTTGATATTAATGGCGTCTGCGGGGTCTGTGGGTAACACTCCATCTGCCAGGTAGGCAACGTAGAACTACCTCCAATCAGTGACAACTTATATGACATTCACTTCTTTCAGGTCTGGCAGGAGTTGGCACTTCGGACACTCCTTTTGGAGTGTAAGAGCTTCTTCGTTCATGTTCGACCAATAGTACCCCATCTTTTGTAGGAGTCTATGCAACAGTGGCCCATCCATGGAGAAAACGTGTTGGAGTCTCCTCCTGCCCTCCTCAACACTTATGCACCTCGTAAGGACCTCATTTGTTCCCCGATAGAACAGTACTCCTTTCAACTGGACAAAAATTTTTAAGTCTCGATCAATCACTATTTTCATTATGCTATCTTTATTAAGCCATCGCCGAATACTATCTATCCAATCATGATATATATCCCGCATGAGGCTCTCAGAAACAATAGAGCTAGTCTGGACAGCCACTTCGATAATATGGACAGGATCTGAGACTGGAAGTTTAGAGGCAAGCGATCCAACACATCTGCATGACGATTTTGGGATGAGGGAGTGTGTTCAAAGACTAACTTCTCAAATGTGTCAGTCAGCCTTTAGACTTTGTGCCTGTACTGTGTGAGGGCGAGTTCCTTGACAGCACACTCCCTATTAACCTGGTTAATTATCAAATTAGAATCTCCCTTCACCTTGAATGACGTTGCCCCTTTTTTCCTTTGTATACTTTAGGCCAAGCACCAATGCCTCATATTTAGCTTCGTTATTCGTGCAAGGAAATGTCAATTTGTATGCGTTGATGATCCTTGAAGGTCAACCCCCACACTACCTCTTCACAAAGGTTTACCTCGTCGAACTCCCCTGGGATGGTTTCATCCAAAGGCTCGGACTCTCCATTTGGGAATTGTGCTAATAGATCCGCCAGAGCTTGGCTCTTCTACGCCTTCGATGTCATCACCGTGATGTCAAATTTGCTCAGTAGCATCGTCCACCTAGTGAGCCTCCCATTCAAGGTTGGCATGTACAAAATAAAATGAATCGGGTTAGACTTGGTCATCAGATGGATTTTATTATCGAGCAGGTAGTGCCGCAGCTTCTGAGTGACGAAGACAAGTGCTAAACAATGCTTCTCTTGAGGCGTGTATCTCAACTCTGCATCGTGAAAAATCCTACTCAAATACTAAACTGCTAACTCTACCCCTTCCTGCTCTCGAGCCAATAATGCTCCAATGGACTTAGCCGTGAACGTAATGTACAAAATAAGTGGCCAGCAGATGTGAGTAGGACATCCTTTATCTGTTGGAAACACCTCTACTGCTCTAATGCCCATTCGAACTGGAAACCCTATTTCAAAAGTAGTTACACCACACTGACTGACTCTGCCAAGGCAGGGATAAAATGGCGTACATATGAAACTTTTCCCAAGAAAGATTTGAGCTCTTTCACTGTCTGTGACACTGGCATGTCCCTGATGGCTGACACTTTTGACTGGTCAATGTCTATACCACGTTGATGCACACAGAACCCTAAAAGCTTTCCGCGAGGTACCCTGAAGGCGCACTTTAATGGATTCATCTCAAGCTTGTACTTTCTGCATTTTTCAAAAATGCTCCTAAGGTGTTTGAGATGCAGGCCCGCCACCTTAGACTTAACAACCAAATCATCTACATAGTCTTCAACGAAGTCATGAATCATGTCATGAAAGATCACCCTCATAACCCTCTGGTAGGTAGCCCCGGTGTTTTTTCAGTCTGAACAGCATCACGACATAGTAAAATTTTCTGAACGGAGTCCTAAAAGTAGTCTTCTCGACATCTCTCAGAGCCATCCTGATCTGGTTGTACCCACTGAACTCATCCATGAATGAGAAATTCTCATGTTCCGTTGTGGCGACTACTAAATCGTCTACATTGGGCAATGGGAAATCATCTTTAGGGCATGCCTTGTTCAACTATCTGAAATCAACACAACATTGTATCTGACCATTCTTCTTCTTCACGGGTACAATGTTGGCCAACCGGGTGGGGTGCTCTATCGGCCTTATGAACTTGGCCTCCATAAGCTTAGTAATTTCAGACTTTATCTGCAACTATACTTCGGGGCGAAAGTATCGAGGCTGCTTCTTGACGGGGTTGCACGTCGTGTCAACCCCCAACTTATGTGTCACCAGGTTGAGATCCAGCCCCGGCATTTTCGTAGATGACCACGCAAAAACGTCCTAAAATTCTGGAAGTAGGATCAGTAGGCTCTCTCTTTGATCTTCAGACAGGCCCTTCAGCAGGAAAACGGGTCTCCGTGTTGCTTCCCCATTGAGGACGCCTTCCTATAACTCTTTTAGCGATGGCGACAATATTGATTTCAGAGGTTCTTCCAGCACTTTGTAGTTCATCACGTATGTCCTATTGGTCAGTCGTTGTTGCTTCACGAATGCCTCCTCTGACATAATTTCCTCTGTTATGTCGTCGAGGGGATCAAGGTGTTCCCCTGATCCCACGCACCATTACAATCGATACGCCCTTTTATCGTTTGGCAGCATCACCCGGGTGAGTACTTCGTTTCCCCCTGTCACCTTAGCCTTGCAGTGTTTGTCTTCCCATTTCACCAAAGTGACAGCCGTGATCCTTATCGGGGCCGCCGTTCCAGCGGAAGCATCTCATCAAACAGTGTGGCCTCTACCATATGAGCTTCTATTTCGTCAAACGACGCTTTCATGTCCGCAATGGTGATATCCTTCCCTTTTCACCTGGACTTGATGCATTGATGCAGTGTAAAGGGACGCACTCATGTTCATGGATCTAAGGCCTTCCCAACAAAATGTGATAGATGGTCTCAAACTCGATGACATGCAAACAGTTTGTAGTGTGGATTGGTCCCACATGCACCTCAACATTCACATACCCCAACTTTCTAATGAGTGATGATAAGAAACTTGTAATGACAATCTGCTGTTTAACTAGTCTTCTTTCAGGTATACCCTCAGCTTGAAAGGTGGTGAGTGATATTACTTTAATCTCAAACCCATTATCAATGAGGGTCTCTCCTAACTTTCACCATTTAACCAATGCCTCGACTATAGCAGGCGGTTGTGCCCTACTTTCCTAACCATGCGATCTGCATTGGTAAAAGTGATTGCACCTTCTTCATTCCTTCTTATCATTCCTAAGGGCGGGTAAAAGAATTAACATTGTCACTTAGCATCGTGCCTCCTAGTCCAGTTCTAACATGTCAGAAAAGTTTTTGCAAACTCTCGTTCGTAACAACGATTCTATGAAGGCGACATCTGTCTCCATGCACATGCATTCGTCTTCTTCCTCCTCGTCTATCACGAGCCCTCATGATGAAGAAGGACCTCCTATCACATTGATCCTATTCGCGTTAGCATGGAGTGGGAGAAAGTCCATTATCGTATCGCTCAGAGAGGCTTTGACGCGCTCCATCTCCAACATTCTTTGCCTCTTTGGTAACGAAATGACCAGTGTCAGTGCCATTGACCAGGACATCATCTGCCGGCGTGAGACGTGCGAAGGCTGTAGGGAATGATGTTGGTGGAATTACAACATTGGCGGGGTTTCTTGAGTGACCAGCATTTTAGTCACTGTTTAGCATTCCTGACCCTGACGAGCCCCCGGGATTTATAGCTGGAATCTGTCTATCGGCTGATAAGTGCGTAAAAACAAATTTTATTCAATGTTAAAAAAATAACATTTATGAAAAGAAGAGATTAAATATGATGTTTTATGTAATTATTTCATAAATGTTACATTCAGATATTTATTTTGTTTTTAATGTGTTTTCAGGTTACAAAAATGAGCAACTGAAAAAGGTGTTTAAAATGGTCTAAAACTCTATCTCCAGCTGCTTCCAATTCTCCATGTGCCACCATATGAATTTTAAAATTTGAAATTAAAAGATCAACTCGAAATTTGAATTTCAAATTAAGCATCAAATCCGACAGATTTGCACAGTCGAAGACAAACGTTACGTGATGATCCCCATTTTTCTACAATGCAAATCTTATATGGTTGGAAATATAAGAGATTAATCTTTCATTTGAATATTTTTTCGTATTTTTTGGATCGTTCGAACATGGTCAAAATGCGGGATCAAATCTGATTCGATTTTAAATCAGTGAAGGATAAAGATAAAGATCTTAGCTTATCTCTTGAGCTAGAATCTACCATATTTTATCTTGAAGTTTGAATTTTAAAATCTTCTCATGATAAATGGAAAAGAGTCTACTTGTGCCAGAGTTTTTAAATGGATAATTTTGCTAACTTTGAAAAAGAGAGATTCTAGGGAGGAGTTGCTGATTTTTGTGAAAATTGAAGAGCACACAACCTCTATAAAAAGGGGTCACGCCCCAACCAAAAGGAGGAGGATGCTTTCATTAAACTGAATTTAGAGAACTTGTTCTAGGTTGTTTAATGGAAAGAGTTTAAGTAAAGAGCTTATTTTACTTAACGACAAGGTAAGGAAAGATCAAGATAATCGAACTTGTGATTGTTTTAAGGTTGTTATTTTTGAAAGATTGAGAAAGTTATTTTTGATTATTGACTATTGGCATATTTTTAGAGGTAGAGAATGAATCCTTAACCATACTTCTTGTCATATTCTTAACTCTTTAAATCTGTATTTTCTTAATTCCAGTTTCCATTTTTGTTTTCTTTATCTTTGTTTACATATCAAACAATCTTCAACCCCCCCATATTTTATTTCATATTTTTTTAAAGTGTCATTAGTGTGTCTACAAGTTTTCGTTCAATTTTGTTGAGTCTAAGTAAGATTTCTAATCACATTTTAATTTTATGGTCAGTATAGAGTCTACTGTTTATCATGTGTCAATAACACTTAATTAGAAACAATCTCCTATGGGAATGACCATTGCTTGCTACCATACTCAATAACGATCATATTTATTGCAAGGATTTAAGTTGGTACGCTTTTGTGCGTGCCATCGGCGTCAGTATGGTTCGTCGCGTGAGGAGGGGCGACATGAACGAGATGCGGTGGTAGAGGAGGGTTCTGAGCACCCGCGAGGAGAGCGGTCAACGTGCTCAGAAGGGTACAAATCTCAGTGTTGGAGGCCTGAAGCTCTCTAATTGCATTAGTCTGATCAGTCGCCATCATTGTAGCAGCAGTAACAACGGGGATGTTGATTCTCTCCCTCGAAGTAGCATCTTCCATGTCATGGTTCTTAATAGTTGGGTTAACATTCTCTCTTTCCAAATGAGAAGAAGCTCTCGTGATTCGATACGTGCGGCCATATAAAAGAAAGAAGCACATGATATATAGATCACTCCTCAGTGGAGTCACCAAACATATTTAGGGGCTTATGATGATGTGTGTATGAGTGATCTAGCTATATCAAGTATGTCTGAGAACATGGAAGTTGGTGGCTGGAGGGTGAAGGACATTCACCTTAGGCAGCCGTCGGAAGGTGACAGATGAGTTTAAGACTCTAAAATGCCACATGGACCTGTTTTTAGACGCCACGTGTTTTTTTTTATACGTTACTTTTAACGATGTTACTCACCATTTATAATATCTATATTAATAAGTAAGTAATGCAATATATTTTGTACATTATATTAAAGTATCTAATATTATATTTCTTCGCCTTCAAATTAGCCAAGTAAAATAATTTATATTTTGATTAAATCCATTGATTATTACTATTCTTTATGGAGTTATATTATAATTTTGTCATACTAATTCACTGTTCGTATTTTAAATTGTTTGGAAATCCTCGTGAACCAGAGTGCTAATTTGAATTCAGAATCTCTAAGCTTACGAAACGTTTTTTAGCCATCAAGCCCACTTTTAGTGTCAGAGCTTCTCGATCTTTATTAAATTACATGTAAATAAGCCGCATTAATTAACCCTTGAAACAAAGAGTTATCTCCGTTACGAAAAAGTATTTCAATACTAATCCCTTTAATTTATTGACACAAGTTTTGAAATATAAAATTTTATTATGAAAGTAATAATGAATCATTAAAATTTTAAAAAGTTCTCAATGCACTATTAAATAATGTGGAAACGTACCCAGTCTTCAGTACTACAACAATAGAAAAACAAGCGTTCAATAAATTAAATAAATATATTTTGGGTTAATATGATAGAATTCTCTTATATTTTGCTACAAAATCAATTCAATACCTGAATTTTTTTCATCCATCAACTTACTCACATGACCGTCAAATGACGTTATTAAATCGGCACATGCATGGCATATGTCTAATTTTTTTTAGTTTTACTCATTTTTTCAATCTTATAAGCTATCCATTCCCATATTTTTTTTCACCCAAATCAGTCACAATTGCATATCATTTTTCATTGATTTGTCAAAATTTTGACAAATTCTCCTCTAGTTTCAGCAGCGGTTTCAGTTTCATTTGTTGAAATTGTGGCGCGCGCAGCGAAGGCATTTAGTTTAAAAAAATTATCGATCGGAAAACAATTACGATGCCACGTGTTCCAAAAAATATTTTTTAATGAAAAATATTTATTCTCATCGGATCCATTATATATCTATACATTAAATCATAGATATACAAAGAAATGAATTATATCTCTTGTAGTATATCAAGCGTCCGCTAATAAATAACTTGAGATTCCACGAATGGTGAACTGTGATATCCATAATAAGATCTTTTGAACCAATCATCGAACACACTAAGACGTGTGTGGGTAAGTAGAATAATTTAAGAACATTTTTTATCTCTAAATGTACTCAACACATGAGATCTAGAAACTTGGAGAATGACTTTTGAGACAGGATTCTAAGAGAGTTAGAGAATTCACAGAGATTTGGTTAATTGGTTGATTGATCAATTGATTGCTTATGAGGCCACACATGCCTAAGCCAATGTGCTTCCCAAAAAGGGCCATAGGTCATCCTTAACGCAACCGTCCAGACATAAGGGTATAAGGTCATGCCAGAAAGTACCCAAAGATGTCGATATCAATAGAACAAGACAAACAGTTCGGAAGTTTGTTACTGCACAACGCCCATGCCTGGGGTGGATCGACACAACCATTATCAGACTAAGACCAAGAATGGGCACACATTGGGAACCGCTCCCAGGTGAACATTTGTAAGAATGACAGATCAATATAAGAGTTGATCTTGTACTGTCCCAAGTTCCTTTCGAGATCTTCATGGAAGTGATCCAACATGTAATATAAATTTTCCAAGAATATCAGTGCTAAGGGGATACGATGACCCCTTAGCAAGGCTGATGGCCATTGTGAAAACTCGCACATTGACCATATTATCGGGACAACCTACAAAGTGGAAAGATAAATGAAGAGATGACACAACGAAAAAGTTCAAGACCCACCTAGTCAACGAGGTGAGTATGGTTAAATATCTGTTTATTTTTTAATTAAATGCATAATAAAGAGAGAGAAAAAACGTACCTTGGAAGATGTATCGAGAAAGCCACATGGTCACGAAAGAGGTGAGTTCAACCTTTTCGTCTATGAATCCGGCACCCTTTCTAACTTCTAGCGTTGAGTTCTTCTTAGAGGACTCCGCGTCCTTGAAAAAATAGCACAACCACCCACCAAAATTTGACTTCTTGCTTAGGACACCCGCTACATCGGGTTTATGAGAGTGTGATAAACATTCCTTGAGTAATTCAAGAATTTCCGTTTCCTCAAGGGTTAAGGCGCTCTCGAACGGGTCGTGGTGGCCAAAAAATGGAAGACGCAAAAGCATGTTGACAACTTCTAAAGTCGGCGTGAACTCTCCCCAAGCAGCAATAAATGAGTGAGATTTCCTAGTCCAACGTGTCACCAAAGTATCAATAACAGGCGAGCAGATGTGAATGCTGAGATGTGAACAAACCCTTAAAACTTCATATATGTCAGCCCCTCGTTGAGTTGCAATATATGTCTATTTAGATAGAATGTACTCGCACCACTCTGGACAACCCGTCGTGGGCTTGGTGTGACCATCATATGTGATACACGATGAAAAGAAGTCACCGTGGGTTAGTAGTAGTAATGGGATCAAGTTCGCTTCAAGGACTTCAAAATTTTTTGCCATCAATAGCGCGGACGGCAACGACACAATTGCCTCCAGACTTTTACTCATGGAATTAATTAACCTTTTCTCCATTACATCAGACATTCCCCATGGTTTCGGTGGACATTCGGCGAGGCGGCATGTTTGGAAAATGTAAGTATCTCTCTAGTGGCCATTTGCTTTAAAGTGAAGTGCAAAAAATGAGAATAAGAGAATGAACCTGGCCAGCTGACTTTATAAAGAAGGAGAGCTCCCATGCCACCTCCAGTCCAAGGAGGGGTTGTGGTGTCCAATCCAAGGGAGGATGGGATGCAGCGCCTCGTTCGAGGCGCTGTCGCACGTGAGATCTACTTCTTCTCCTCTTCTGTTTCTTCGCCTCCTCTTATGTTTCTTTTTCTCCTCATTTCCTTCTTTTCCTCTTTTTCTTCTTCTCAAATCTACATTTTTGTTTCTCTAAATTTCTGATGAAAATGTTTTGAATTTCTGAATAGTAGTACTCTGAATCTCTAGGTTTTTTTCCTTCCATCTATGAATATCTGAAATTAGAGGTTGTTTCTCTAAATATCACAGGTCTCAGAAAATTCATTCTAAATTCAGTGCAATTCCTATTTAAGTGATTGAGAGAGAGAAAAGTTTCGAGCCTTTTGGTTTGCTTTCAAGTCTGCATTTGTAATCTTTCGATTCTTACTCATTCTTTGTTGTGTCGCTATTTCTTGGTTCTGCTTCTTGATTTGCATTTTCAATCTTCTGGTACTTTCTGATTCTTTATTGTGCAATTTCTTTTGTTCCGCTTCATGATCATCACTTCCAATCTTTTGGTATTTTCTCTTTCTTTTTACTTTCTTATTCAGATTCTTTGTTGTGCCGCTATTTCTTGTATATTTTGTGTATCTGTAATGTTATGCTTTCTATAATTTAGGTTCCGTTTGTCTGATTTGTAAACAAATAATTTATCTGTTTTGATTGATGCAGAGATTGACAATTTTGGGCCCTGAAAATTTAGCATTGATTTGGAGTTGTGTATTTTGTTTATCTGTAATGTTACGCTTTCTGGATGTTCTGCCAATTCTTAATTTGGAGTTGTGTATTTTGTTCGCACTTTTCATGTTTTTTAGTTTTTATGATTTAAGTTTGAGTTAGGACTCTCCTTCTATTCCCCATTATTATCTCTCCTTCTAAGAGATGATCTTTAAGCTAAGGGCCTATGGCAAGGAGTTGGGCTAGCTACAGATTGTGTATCTATATAATGATAGAGAGGATGAGATAGCATAGGAGAATAAATAGAGTAATAGAGCAATCAAGAGAGGAAGAAAAAAACCCTCTATTAAATGTTTGGTAGCTAAGTAGTTGTTTTTACTTTTTATTGCTTTACTTTTTATTACTCTTTTGATATTTGTCTTTAAGTATTTTTCTTTATTATTGATTGAGATATGCTTTATCAGGTATGGATGGAGATCACAGCAAAAATAATGAGCAAATAATACAAAGAATCATTAGGCGTTCTTGGACAAAAATGGAGGAAGAGGCATTAATGGACATACTTGATGATGTAGTTGCAGGATGCCTTTGTTATAATAATTGTTCTTTTAAACCTTGTACTCTAAAGCTCATTGAGAAATTTTGAATGAAAAGTGTCCCGAATCTGGGTTAAAGGCTGTGCTGCATATTGAGTCCAAGTTAAAAAACTGGAAAAATGTATGGAACCGTTCTTCATTAGAGATGAACATGGAAATTGGGAGAATATTATGAAATAGTTTTTGTATGTATATTATCATAAATGACAAAAATGAATGATGATATTTCTGGATATTTTGTGAGTGTATTAATTATTGTTATTTTGATAAGTTTAAATTTTTTATCTATTATGTTTTTTAGTAGCATGAATGAGATAATTTATTTTATAGTTGAAAATATAAAATAACATATTAATGAGTTTCTAATAGACTTTTCTTAAATAATAATGTTCACTGTTTGATGCTGTATTAGTTGTTGCAATTTGGTTCAAGTAGGATTAGCTCTCCGATTTCAAAATTTTTGATTCAGTCTCTAATGTGACTCTTGTGCAATAAATAAATATATATATTTATTGGAGAACTGAATCAAAATTTAGTGTATTTTCAATACTTAACAGTTAATTGAAAATACACTATTTAATTCAGTGTATTTTCAATTAACTGTTCAGTTTGGTCTGTTTTGTTTAATTTTTAACAAAACGAATTAACTTGAATTGATATGTGAACACTTAAATTTGTGCAACTAATTCTACAGAAGTAAATCACCAGATAAACTTTTCAACGTATGGAATAAATAACCATTTGGTTTTGAGAGAAAAATAATAATAACCTTTTGGAAACAATTTCAGATTCAAACCAACCAAAGCTACTTGTAAACTTTGACTTGCAAGACACTCTTCTTCTCCAATTGCGTGGAAGTAGAAAGCAGTCAATTTTACGCAAATAATAGTGAAATCCGTGAGCTCCACATGGAGAGTGGCACAGATGTAGTTATAATAACCTCTAAGGGTATTATCGGCATACTTCACTATAAATATAATGCAGTCCACCTGTCTTCGTCCTCTGTCTTGTCGTCCGGTTTCACAGCCAAGCAGATAAAGGTGCGCTTACTTTCTTTCTTTCTCTCTCTCGCTCTCTCTTGGATCCCAAATCTAGGGCTACTTTCTCTGAGAAAATCTGTAAATTTACTATATTCGGGCCTTACTTTCCGCAGTTAATCTGAACCTTCAAGCTCTATTTGCTAATTTTAGATAAGACTTGGTAAATTACTTAGTTTGCTTGCTCATTTATCTTGCTCTTTTGTTACACCCATAATGACTCTACTTCTGCGTTCCTTTATATTGAAATGCATGTGGAAATTCCTTCGATTTGTTCCGTGTTAATTGGTGTTGCTAAGGTCCAGATTTTCTTGTTCAGTCTTGATAGAATCCAGATTTGGAGTGCTAGTGGCTAAATTCGAGTAAGGATACACAAAGGAGCTTTACATTTGTTTCTTTTTTACGATTGGTGGGAAAATGTATATATATATGGAGAGTGCATTAAAGATTAATCCTTGATGTGGGTAGTTTCCTTTAGGTTTAGTTATCTTCCACATTTCGGATGCGTCACTAGTTCACTGGTCGGTAAAAATATAAACAAGTTTTTGTGCAGAGACTGGTTTTGACTTTCAATTTCTTATAATTAGCTTGCACGAATTTATAATGGAGGGATTCTTTATGTTTTTTTCGAAATTCAGATTGTATTCTTCATAACAACGAAAAAGAAGATAATTCCAAGAGTCTGGTTAAGTCCTTGTTAAATTCAATTTACTTTTAATGTGTGCGATCGGTTTCTGACCTTCAGTTATGGAAGATGTTTATAGTCTGTTTATCTCTTGTTCTGCTCAACTGAATCATGTTGTTCAGACCGACCATTTAACTGATAAGACGTCATAAGTTATGCTTTTAGATGAAACGATGGAAATCAATGCCTTTTCCTTAAATCTCTGGCGTATGGTTCGTAATTCTTGATTTTACCTCTTCACATATCTTGTAATTGTTCATTTGAAGCTTTGATGGGAGTTTTTTCTTTCTCTTAACCCTTATTTTAGTATTAAATTGTTCATAAATCTCTTTCAGTGATAGTCCTTCAAAGGATTTATAATCTGTTTCAATGTCATCAGGTTTAAGATGGAGAACATGAATAGCTTTTGGCAGTTGGGAGATGAACTTCGTGGTCAATCAAAGGTCTCAGAGGACCATAAATGGTTCGTGGCTGCTTCTAAATTGGCTGAACAGACAAGGTCAAAGGGTGAACGAATTAACAATCTTGATCTCTCAAAGGGCCCTTTTGAAATTAGGCCAAGAGAGAAGTCAGGGATGCGGGAAGATAACAAGTTTGAAAGCCTCAATTTTAACATGCTGAACCTGGACTCAAAAATAACAGAGAATGTCAGCAAAAGTTCATTCTGCTCTGGTATGTACAACATGAGTGCAGTATACCCGAAAAACCATGCAAACATCATGGGGAACATGACTGGTAACAAGTATAGTGGCAATAACCACATCAGCAAAGAGTCCAACAACAATATTAATACCAACAGTGAAAATGCCAACTCCAACAATTCAGTTGACAAAAGATTCAAGACCTTGCCAGCCGCAGAGACACTTCCCAGGAATGAGGTGCTTGGAGGATACATCTTTGTCTGTAACAACGACACTATGCAAGAAGATTTAAAAAGACAGCTTTTTGGTAATTACTATTTCTTTCAACACCCCCCCCCCCCCCCNCCCCCCCCCCCCTCCCCCAAAAAAATGCATAATAGATTATTGTTGTGGTACGTTTGGAGCTGATAATTCTCTTTAGATACCCAAGATTAGTATGCTCATAGAAGGGTGACTTTTATATTTATCATCCTCTGTCGGATAGTCAAAGAGATTGGCAATAAAATTTCTTTATGCACATAACAAGTTTTGAATACGTGTTGAATATTCCTTTCGTCAAGCTCTGCCGATAATTAAGCTTGTCAGAACGTGCAATTGAGTTTCTTCTTTTTGGTAGGTCTACCTCCAAGATATCGGGATTCCGTCCGGGCAATCACTCCAGGCTTACCTCTGTTTCTCTATAATTATACAACTCACCAGCTGCATGGTATTTTTGAGGTTCGTTATCATTATTTTCTATTTTAGATAATTTCTATCCTTCTTTTTCTTGTTGGACGAGGGGCAGGGGTAACTTCTCTATCTTAAATGACTGTGCGCAGGCAGCTAGCTTTGGAGGTTCTAACATTGATCCAACTGCTTGGGAAGATAAAAAGTGCAAAGGTGAATCAAGGTTTCCTGCTCAGGTAGAGTTCGAAGGATGGATTTGACAACTTTAATTACACGGTGAATCTATCAGTAGACATCTAATATTTTATGCATTTGTTAAACAGGTAAGGATCCGTATTAGAAAACTCTGCAAGGCACTTGAAGAAGACGCCTTTAGGCCAGTCTTGCATCACTATGATGGTCCTAAGTTCCGTCTTGAGCTCTCAGTTCCAGAAGTAAGACATGAGTATCTATCACAATCTTGATCACATTTTTTTTCTTCAATAAAATCCTTATAGATGAACTAAATTTGGTTTAGGAATTAGGATTCCTGTTTCAACTGTTTTAGAGTGTGTTTGAGAGTGTTTATGACTAAAAACACTCTTATACATCGAATTACACTAGTTTAGTTAAAAGCACTTGAGTAGGTGTTTTTTTTTGGCATTTTGAAGCACCTTACGAAATACTTTAACATGCGTTTCTCGTAGAAGCATTTTTAAATACCAAACTGTGTTTCAAGCAATATCATTGGTCCACTACATGTGATTTAGAGTAATATTTTTAAAAAGTGCTTTCACACAAAACACTCCTATACTCACCCATTGCACGTATGTTTCATAATATCCTCTCTAAATTTTTATATGGTGATGATGCAGACACTGGAACTCCTAGACCTGTGTGAACAGGCAGGCTCAGCGGCATAAGCAAACAAGTTAAAGCTAAGGTGTGTGAAGATGGAGTGGGTTTTATGATCGACGTTAGCTGCATAATTAAACTTTTCCATAGAGCGCAAGCTTTTGGTGAGTCTGGTTGAGAATTATCAAATTCTGAAAAAAAAAAGATTTGTAAGCTTAATGTGTGTGTGAGAGAGCTCCAAATAAGTACGTTTTGTGTATTCTGAATTGATACTTGTCCCATAACATATGTTGAAGACAGACTCTAAAAAGAAAACATGTAAACGATATTGATAACTGTATAATGTTAAATGTCTACTACAAGGTCATGTAAAGGCCTTAATGTGTCCCTATTTTTGTTGGAGAAAACTCTGTTCAAACAGTTCATCCGTCTTTCTCTTCTTTGAGTGCTTTTTTTTTAAACTGTGTGCTTGAAATTTGAAGACACTTCCTAGAATCTAAAATATTTGAACTATATTGTTGTTTGGCTGTATTAAGAATTGATCAAACAAGACCCAATCTGATAAGCTCAAGCGCTTGAGTAAATGCAAAGAATATTGAATGAATAAATCAACATATGGAAATGAATGATAGTTAAGTAAAAATATCATAGCATAATCATGTCAAAGACAAGAGAGTGAATAGAGAGAGAGAGAGAGAGTGAATAGAGACATCAAATGAAAGAATGATAATTAAAAAAAAATATCATAGCATAATCATGTTAAAGAAAAGAGAGTGTATGAAAGAATGAATGATAATTAAGAAAAAATATCATAGCATAAACGAGAGTGAATAGGGAAATCAAATGACATTAAAAAAATGGCGAATAAAGAAGGCATAATCACGTTAGAAAAAGAAAAAAAAATATGTGGAGCTAGACTAGTATGGAGGTTGAGTATCTTAAACGTATTAGAGTATTTTAAAAATGTTGAATAGTGAGGTATTAACAATACATTTAAGGTACTTTCAGTTAACTCTACCATAAATGTAATGTTGGTACCACCGTTAAACACATTTGAGATACTCTGACACAGTGTCGATCTCAGATTGTAACATCATTTATGGGGACATATCAAAACGATAATAGATCTCGTCATTAATAATTAATATTATTTAAAATAAGAAAATAAAGTAACTTGGTATAAATCGGATCTAATTCATTAAAATTTTATCTAGTAAAATGGAAGAACTATAAATCTCTAAAATAATGGATAGGGATATTACAAATAGAGTCATTGTGACACCACCCATGAGGAGTAGTTCTCCAACTAAGAGTTATTTTACTATATTTCAAATTCAATAGTTTCAATGAATCTCTTATAATAGTTTGTCTCAGAGCACATCTAGAACTATCCACAACAATTTGTATAGCCATAATGAATTCTATTACTTAAAGAAAAAGAAAGCTATATAAAAACCACAAGTAGGATAGAAAAAGTTTATTTTTCCTTAAATTTACACAAATTTAAAGATTTAAATCAAATAATAAATATCCTAGGCAAGAAAGAATCAACAAATGAATGAAATCTAAAGCAAATTCAACTCCACATATTGCCCCCTTCCCCAAAGTACATTGGTCTAAAAGGCAAGCTTGAAACTCCAACATCCTCCTTTCTCATCCCATAACCTTCACCTTCAATGAAGTTCATCTGAGAAGAATGTGGGTAAAATGGCACATTCCTATTGGACACCATTGAAATTGGCTGAGCCATCATTGGTCCATTCATCGGATTAAACGGTAATCTAATTGGTGCAGCAGCAGTGTAATGCATAGGCTGCATTCCAATATTGTAACACAAACTCTCCAAATTAGGCTGTATTTGACGAGCATTATGAAGCATTGAATTATCATAATTCTGAAAGTAGCTTGGCCCTGATTGAAGCATACAACTTCCATCATTCACTTGTAATTTCTGTTTACCCTTAGCCTGTGTTACAAGCAATTCCAACCTCTGATCAACCAATACTAGTTTCCTATCGAGCACGGTCAGAAGCGCGAAAAACTCATCGTCTGAGAAGTGATCGAGACCATTGGATTTGGATTCAGGTTTGATCTGGGTAATTGAAGCTTCATCATTGAACAAGTTTGATAGAGTAAGTGTGCTTTTACGGCGAACGTTGGGATCTTTGGCCTCGTACTTCCCGAGCATGCGTCTTACCTCGTCGGGTTTCGGAGGCCAAGTCTCGGGTTCTTGGATTTGGTTAGAGATTCGGAAGCCATTGATGATCACACACACATCAATATCACAGAGAATAGAGAGTTCATAAGCTTTTTTAAAGAGGGACTTTTTCCTCTTCTCAAATGTTACTTTGCGTGTTTTCTCATTTGGTATAAGCTCTTTGCTCAACCTTCCACGAACCATTCTTCAAAAATCTGGAAACATAAGAACCTCTAACCATTTAAATGATCTAAATATGAAAGTATTGTTCAATCTATAAACATCAGCTACTATTAAAAGAGTATTTTCTCAAATCACTCATGTTATATCTACAGAAAACTCAACCGCACCTATAACATGACCGAAACTTAAGATTAGAATGGAGACCGTGAGTAAGTTTAATCTCAACAAACAATTACGTGGATGCGAAGGATGCGAACTCATGTCAAGAATACATTAAGCATGAGGTCGAATATTATTACTGAATCAACTGCTCATTAATAAACGATAAACTAATATAACCGATACATTCTTTTGAATCATAGAATCAGTAAATACCAGTACAGATAAACATTCAAAAAAATAGAATTTAATTAGACTAATACAACATACTTAGTGAGTTAAACTCGACTATTAAGATTAAAATAATGGATGAAGTACCTCATAAAGCTGCTTTAATGATTTTCTTAACAGAGCGTCTAGGACTTAACGCAATGAAATAGAAGGGAAAGAGTTTCCCTTCTTTACACCTTTTATAGAATATGGAAGGGGCATTTATCATCCACATTAGGAAAGTAAATCAACAATTATACTAATATGTTTGTAAATATTAATGTTGATTAGCTTTCCTTAATTATATTCCAAATCTTATATTTTACCAAAATTTGAAAACCATTAGAAAATAATTTGCTTTTACATATCACAAGGCAGAGTTTATTTAAGGCAGATTTTAATTTCTTGGACTGAAAATTAATTACCTTTTTATACGGACAGACGTGAAAAAAATAACAAATCTTAATATTTCCATCTAAAAAAATCATGAGCTGTTAATTACTTTACAGCTCAACTAAATTATGGAAACTTGTTGAGAAAAAAAATTATAAATAATAATAATAAAATGTTTAGTAATTGAAAGATGAGAGAAAATTCTAAGTTCCAATCACCAGGATTTGACAACCCATCAGTTAAGAAATAGAATTTCTATGGTTAATTGAGAAATGTTATAAAATCAGATACATCACATGAAATAAGTAGATAGATTTTAACGATTCAGATTATGTTACGTTAAATTACATAATTAAATACAATAAAATATTTTAATTTTAATTTTTTTAAGTTGGTCAGACCATCTGACCAGATCACTGTACAGAGTACTGACCGTCAAGGATCCGCATCCATAAACCAGAGTCAGCTGATATTCAAAAGTGGAAGTGTTCAATGTCTTATTTCAGAAACAGAGTAGAAATAACACTTCAATGATGACTCTGTAAGAGCTATCAGGGCCAATGTTTCACTCCATTAGGCCATGATTTCAACAGCCTTGCCCAAATTTAAGTGATTTTTTCTATTTTGGTGTTCATAAAGAAACAGAAGACAAAGACGAGCATAAAAAAGAAAGACACAGATTAAACAGAATGTTTTGTGAGAATGGATCATTACAAGAGGGAAGAGTGTGGTGTGATTGAGCATCTATTAGTTATTACATCATTAGTTAACAAGTGTCTGGAAGTAAGCATCTTTGGAGCAAAATCCTGAGGACCTTACAATGCTGAACTGAACTGAACGAGGCTTCAAAGGTCGGTACGGTTTTACATGGCCGTTTAGCTTTGCAGTATCTTTGCAGTTTGCACAAAGACAAAACACTGCTGTCGCTTTTATCAAATAGCTGCTGACACAAGAAAGCTTTGAATTCTTTGCAAAAGCTCAGCCTTCACGGAATCAGGAACTGAGGCTGCATTTGCGGACCGACGATGAAAAGAAAAAAAAAAACAAAAAATTACTGCAAATTATTGAGATACTTCACTACTACCGTACTGCAAAAAGAACAAGGCTTTTATCCCCAAATTATATAATAATCATTGTCCAGATATAGCAATCTTCTAATACTAGAGCGACAACATAACTTGTTTTGTCCCATGTATCAGAAAATCATAAGGAGCTGTATATTGGAAGGGACCATAATATAATATGTAACGTGTATGTATGTGTATATAAATATATACGTAATGTGCATGCCTGTGTGTGTGTGTATGTATGGAGTGTGTATGTATGTGTGTGTATATAGATACATACATACATATGGAGAGAGAGAGTCTTACCGCGGCCCTTTGGAGTAATTACATGCACAAGGTCGTCCACTGTGACATTATTCCTTCCTTTCTTCTTTACAAATGCCCTACACGAATGTAATATCATTAGTAATACCGAATAAACAAACAAACTGTTGAAATAAAACAAATTAGAAAAGAGATGATATGATCTTTACTGATGAAAACTTGCAACGCATTTTTTTTATCGGCGAAAACTCACCACATAGAATTTGAAATAAAAAATGCATGGAAAACCTAGTGAATATGTACAAATAGAGAGAACTTTACATTGTTGTATGAAATATTTACATGTGGAGGAGGAATGTAATGTACTGAGAGCAAACACGTGGATTTCTAATTTGATATCATGTATATGATACTCATGCTTTTGTGTGTGAAGTTCCATTTCAACATGCAAGATCACATTCTATTGAAGAATATAAGTTGTGTTGGGTAGAGAAGAGAGCCAAGATGATTTAGGAAAATAACAGTAACAACTATAAGTAGGAAATCTGTAGTCATCCTTATCGCACAATGTAATAACTATGCTTTCTAAGATGAATTCCTAAACCACTGTTCTGGCCCATTAGCAACTCTGAAGAACAGACAAAGGTAACAGATGATTGATCCCTCTCGTACAGAAAGATCAAAGACATTCAAATGGCATATAATGCAGTGCGGAGAATCCATGATGAATATTTGGAGCTCTCCATGTTGATGATCTACAATGAGTATTTTGATTTTGTCTGGTTTCCCAAAATTCAGTGCAGATGAGACAATCAGAACAAAAAAATCTTCACTGAGGGCTCTAACTGGTATGCCATGAAATTCTAAAAGGTTAAGTCCTTGCCTCTCCCTTGTAGAGTAGAATCAGCTTCAGACCAAAGCGTTAAAAAGTTCAAAAAAAGTTCTTATTAATATAAATTAGCATAAAAGATTTTAGTCCACTGTGATGTGTTCTTCCTAGAGGCAATCCCGTTTTTCTGATTGTTATGGACAGGGTAGCCATTTCCTTGTTTCAACTCATGTGGCAAATAAGTTCACAAATGTTCGGTTTATCCTTCATTTCATCAATCTTATTTTCCAAGTACCAAATAAAAGATAAAAAAACAGCAATAACACCTTCTGATTGCTCAAACTTCTGTTCTATAAGTACCAACCTACTAAAATTAATAACAGACATGCCGTAATATATCACAATAAGTCAGGTTTCACTGATATAGTTAGATACAATGAAAAGTATCTAATAAATAATTCTAGAAACATTAAAACAGAGAGGTGAAAACCTGCAGAGAGCTTTCATTTCATCCTTCCACCCACACTCCATAAGCCTTTCCCTCAAAAGCTCCATTAATCGTTCTTTTTCACCGCTCTCAATCAACTGCCGCAAGCAATTTGTACATTCAAGTGCCATTCAAAACATTCTATGGAACATCATAATGACCCAGTAATGAAAGCCAAGTCCCAGTAAATCATACTACTCTTTCACGGCTAAGAAGGATAAAAGAACTGATAGTGAAAATTATTACAAGAAAAAGGGATCTCAATTGAGAATATGAGATCGAGAAATAGAGCCAAAAAAACCAACCTTGATATTGATAATTTCCTGAAGGGTGAGCTCTTTTTCTTGATTTTCAGCTACATCTGGTGTCGGGGGACGATTCACTGATGTCCTCCTTAATTTAAGGCAACAAATAAAAACCCATATTATTTCACTATTCGAGAGGGAAGAAGCTGGAAATCAAAATATATCGCAAGGGGAATTCTCAAGAATTGTTCAAAAAGAACAAAAATTCCCGGGAAAAATCGAAACTTTCAGTCGGAAGACAACAACAAGCTCTTGTAACTTCATGAGAGACGTATACATATTCAACGGGAAAACAAGTTGTTCTATCATGTTCTTGTTTCTCAATGCAGTGCCCTAAAATTTCTCATCTATGAACGAACTGTAAATCTCTAATTTATTTTCTCAAATGGAAATACTTTCCCGGAAATTTTCTCAGTCTAAACAAGGACATGCTTAGCTTTAATGGAGAACTAACATTTCTTTCAGGCGGAAAGCTAGAGTCTGCAGCTGGGGTCGAACAATCTGCAAGAGCTCCTTCAAAAGAATTATACACAGATGACTTTGTCCGGATAGGAGCAAACGGCGTCGACACAATCAGTATCAGTATGGTTTGATTTAGTTGGTTTAATAGTGGTAATTTATAAATTGTCATGTAGCACGATCGTTTGTTGCACTCGGATCATGGTAGTATATTTTAATATGTATAATATATTATTGTATTGTATGATTCATGTAGATGTAAATATCAAGCTGGCAGTAAGTTCTCAAATTCGACTCACTGATCTTTTTTGCATTAAAATACTTATAGGTGAGAAAAAATATATTTTCTTTTCCACAAAAACATAACATTGAGATTGAGAGATAAAAAAATTAATGTTTAAAATTAATGAACACAATAAATTTAAAAAGTATCTTAATAAATTAATTAGTCAAAATTAGTAATTAATATATTAATAGAAAAATAATCAATGTATTTTTAGTAATTTTATCAAGGTTCGACGTATGCATAAGTATTCATGTTCACCAATCACATTTAAGCGCATCAAATAATAAATCGTGACACTAGATAGAATCACTCATAAAATAACTTTCTTCTCATGTGACTCTTAATATATTATTGTTATAGTTATATGTACGGGGCGGATTTCTCTCAGGGATATTAAGCTGCTAGCGTGGTAAAGGAAAGAAGGAAAACACGAAATGATGCAGACGTGGAAAAGACTGGGTCAACGGAGCCAATGTGTCAGCATTAAAGTTACTTCCTTACCCCATGATCTCATAAGAAATGATTATGATATTATCCTTAAATGATAATTAAAATGATAGAAATGACCAAGGAGGGGAGGGCATATATAAACCTGCATATGTATTCAATCAAGTCAATTCGTCTCAATCAAGCTATAAGCTCATTCTTTACTGGTATTTCTTCTCTAGTTATTTTAATTCTTTCATTCATATTCAATACTTGAATACCGTAAGGGATGAAAAATTCCTTCACAGATTGGTGCTTTCATTGAGAACAGAAAGACACTCCAAAAACTGATTAGAAAAATTTCAAGAATGCCGAGAACTAGATATGGTGTGGCTCGTGACAGCCAAAATGAAAACGATCTCGAGCAAAGGAACTGTGATGTTCTGACGATTCTTGAAACCATCCTCAGAAGAATTGCAGAATTAGAAAACCACAATGAAACCCTAAACACAACTCTTCGTGCGCTGCAAAATCAAGTTGCTTCCTTGCACCCTGTGGTTCAACAAACACGAAATGAAATTAGTCAATCACATCATGAAGAAACAAATGAAGCACGGAACGTGACACCTAAGAATAACACTGGACAAAACCAAGAAAACGAAGAAGAACACAACGATGAAGTCGAGGCACAATAAAAAACAATGAAAATGCAGCGACAGGAGTCCAGGAGGTCCAAGACGGGATAACTGAGCGTGATATAGAAAAGTTGCTCGACAGAAATATGGCAGAAGCCAAGATGTTGGGCACTGCCACCGTAGCAGATCTCGAATCTCTCATAAAAAAAAACCTTTGACCCATAAAATCCTGTAAACACCGATACCCAAAAAATTCACACCCCCAAAATTTAAATATTATGCACGGAAGATAGATCTAGTGGAGCATCTGAGGAGATTCAGGTAGATGATGGCACTCTACCAGCTTGAAGACGGGCTCATGTGCAGGATGTTCCCAACAAGCCTATGGTGGTAGCATTCTCGCCCTCCTTTTTCTATTACTAACTTTTCTTCTATGTCTTCTATATTTTTTAAACAATATGCAAAATATCAGTCCATTATCGAAGATTCAGAGTATCTCTTAACGATCTCCATGAAAAAGAGAGAATCGTTACGAGAATAACTCAAAGGTTTAAAGAGGAAATGGAAAAAGTTGAGAACTGCGATGATCGCGTGGCTCGGTTGGCGTTCAGAAAAGGGCTTGACCCCCAGTCCTCATTGTTCGAGGACCCATCCAAGGAGAAGCCACTGACTATGAAGGAAGTGTTTTTCAAAGCATAGACATATATAAATCTTGAGGAAGAAGAAAAAGTATGGCTCGATTGTCTGAATAGTTAGCTACAACATCCAGCTCAAATGCTAAGCGGAAAGGTGAATCTCTCGCAAGTAAAGACAATTGGGATGAAAGCAGATTAAAAAAAGGTCAAAAGGACCTGGGCAGTTCATCCATAGGGAAAGAACATACACTCCGCTCACCATTCTGTTCAATCAGATCTTGTGGGCAATAAAAGATGAACCTTGGCTGAAGAGACCACCACCGATGAGAAAAGAGCCAGTCGAGAAAGACAAACACAAATTATGCTCATTCCACAAAAGTTATAGGCATATGAAAAGAGATTGTTTCCAGTTGAAGGATTACATTAAAGAACTCATCAACAGAGAACATCTCTGCCAATATGTTACCAAACCACAAAACAAACCGACGTACAGGGTTGGAGAGTCAAGGAAAGCTGAAGAAACATTACGGATAGTAGATACTATAACAGCACTGACAGAACAAGAAGGCACAAGCAGAAAAGAAAGGAAGCAATATTGTAAAAAGATAGCAACAACAGAGGAAGAAAGAGAAAATCACTCAGATGAGGCTTTGATTACCTTTAACGACAAGGAAGACATATATAATTCCAGAAAGTCACAATAACGCTTTGGTAATATCCATTCAAGTTGGGAATTACTTATTGAGGAGAGTGTTGGTTGATAACGGAAGCGCTTCATACTATTGGTCGAGTTTTAAAATTGAAGAAAATTAATGAACCACGAACTGTTCGTAGGCGGAATATTAAAATTTTTTAAAATAAATATTTAATCAAATTAAATATAAAACCATTCAACGATCATACATATTCGGATAAACGTGCCGAGAAGAGATATACACAATTGTATACTCTTTCTTTGTAATGGAGAATTTCTGAATTGGTGGGATCCAATTAATTATCGCGTTCGTCATTCTTCGCAGGACTTCAAATAATCTTTACACTAACAACCACTCGTAGGATTCAGAAGTATATCTCACAAGGATATTGCTAGAAATAGAGTGTGGGCTCTCTAAACAACCGAGGAAGAAAAAAGACAATTTTTTTTCTTCTTCCTCTATAGGTTCGGTGACAACAAGGGAGGAGGGAAGAGAGAAACTCTTTTCTTGCTATGTGTAATCACACATTGTGGTTAGGGTTATGTCAACACATCTTAGGGATGCAACCCTATTGTCATCCCTTATATAATAATTACAGAGTTTACACATATATCTTCTTTATATGTTAAATTATCAAAAATCCCCTCCCTCTGCACTGCTAACTACAATTTTTACATCTATTCTAGAGTCAATATTGTGTCCAAATTCATCAATTTAAATTGATAAATTAAATTGATCTCTATCAATTAATTAATTATTTTTATCTACTAATTATCTAATAATTATAAATTAATTAATTAATTAATTTGAACACTAATTTTACTCTTCAATAATTTAGTGATGACACTTATCACAGATGGGTTCAGGAAGTGTAACTTGGTTTAAAATACATTTTTGGTCAAACTAATGTTGTTTTTTATTCATATCCTTATGAGCCACTCCTGAAATCGAATGGACTCACATGAATAAAACTATGGGATTCAAATACCCAGCTAATTTATCTCCATAAATTTTTGACCTATTTAATCCCGACATCATACTACTCCACTATAGGTCCGATACAAAGTCAACTCTCGATTCATGCGCGCTACATTTTCTGTTGATGTAAATAAACATATTTATTTCACATTCCACAAAATATTTTATGATGTTACCCTTCGTAAATATCAGTAACAAGAGCTGGATGTAAAATTATCATCTTACCCCTCTAGTTACTATTTTCTTAACTCCTTTATTGACTGTGAATAAGAAAGACATATCAGTGAAGTGTCTCGTACAGTTCACAATGTGTTATTCAATGACTCATGTCGTTGAATAAGACATTGTCCAGTTTATTTATTCACACACCTATCAATAAAGGATAAAGTGATATTGTTGCTATTGCAATCTTACCACAAATTCCATATATGCGAATTACGCAACTCCAACATAGTTAAATTATAATCCCGACAATCGAGGTATTGTCTGGCAATTCGAACTCACTCATTTGATGTATCAAAGATCACAATTAACTAGGTCAAGTTTTGTATTCACCTCAGGATTAAGGTAATTATGAAAATACCCTTAAGGTGTAACAATTAGATTCAAAACTAGATAAACGACTTTACTCTAAATTAATTTGTTACTGCTCTATTCAACATGTTCCATAACATGTCAGGTCAACCGTTAGAGTCTCCACCCTCATACCCTAAGACCGACATCCTTTGATTCAACCTAGCAGTCATAATCAGACTCGATTACCCAATCGATCCTAAGACTACGAATAACATTCTGAACTATTTCAGAATAGTTTGTCTGGAAGACCCCTATGTCTTTACTCTTTTTACGTTGATAGTAGTTTCATGACTTGAGTAAATTATAAACACACTTTAATTAAAGGAAAACTTTCATTAAATTCATTAATACAAAAATGTTAGAGAAATAAATAAATAATCATAAATACTTATTACACCCTAATTTATGGATATAATTTCAACAATCTCCCACTTGGAATAAAGTAGGGGTGTACAATCTCGTATCCACATGTTCTCTAGATGACCATCTAAGACTTTACTACTTAAAGTTTTCATGAATGGATATGTCAGGTTGTTGACCGTCGATATGTGTGATACTATAACATCTCCACACTAAACAATCTCTCTGATGTGTTTGGATATTTTGTGGCTCCTCGGTTCCTTCGAGTTTGCTATAACCTCACTGTTATCACAATAAAGTGTCATGAGTTTGTCAGCTTCTGGAACAACTTCCAGAGCCTTCAGGAACTTTCTGAGCCATATAGCCTCCTTTACAGTTTCACAAGCTGTCACATACTCAGCTTCTATGGCAGAATCAATAGCAACATTGCTTAATACTTCTCCATACTATTACTCAGCCATTCAAGATGAACACTGATCATAAAGTGAAACTCATGGAATCCTTGTCTGCTTGGAAATCAGAGTCGGTATAATCCATCATATTCAAGTCAGTAGCTAAATACACAAACATGTAGTTCCTCGTTCTCCTAAGATATTTGAGGATATGCTTGACAGAAATCCAATGCTCGAGTCTAGGATTAGATTGAAAATGACTCACCACGCCCACAGCGTAGCAAATATCTGGCCTACTGCAAAATATCATATACATGAGACTTCCTACGGCTGAGGCATAGGGAATCTTTCTCATGTCTTCCTATTCTTGAGAAGTCTTGGGAGATTGCTACTTGGAGAGGCTGACTTCATGCCTAAAGGAAATATATCCTTTCTTGGCGTCTTGCATACTGAAGTGATCAATCACCTTATCGATATAAGATACTTGAGACATTGCCAACTGTCGGTTCTTCCGATCTCAAAAGATCTGAATACCTAATATGAAGGCAGCTTCTCTAAGATCCTTCATATCCAATTACTTTGCAATCTAAATCTTGACATCAAACAATTTTCCTACATCATTCCTAATGAGTAGAATATCATCCACATACAAGACTAGAAAAACCACCTTCCCTTCATGTATCAACTTATACAATTTATACACACAAAGTTCATCCACTAACTGTTCAAAACCAATGTTCTTGATATTTTAGTCGAATATGATATTCCACGACGCTTGCTTAAGTCCATAAATGGACTTTAGTAGTTCACAAACATTACCCTCTTGGCCTTTTCCCATGAACTTGTCCGGCTGAGCCATATAAATATGCTCTTCAAGATTGTCATTCAAAAAGGCAACCTTCACGTCCATCTACCAAATTTCATAATTGAGGGCAGCAGCAATAGAAAGGAGAATTCAGATGGACTTAAGTGTTACACATCATTGGAACTTTTGGTTTTACATAAAATAAGCTATTTATCAACCATGGAGTAGTAATTAAGAAATCATTTCTAAGAAGACCAAGATCTTTATCAATGTAATTCATAGTGAATCGTTGCTCGATTAAACTAGCTACTGAAATAATATTTTTTCCAAAAGCCGGGATATAATAAACATCTCGTAAAACCACAAAAATTGTTATCAAAAGGCAATTTAATAGTTCAAACTGATATAGCCGATACTAGTGCTTCATCCCCCCAACAGAACCTGAACTCACCCTCGTCAAGCCTTCTGGTTTCCCTGAACCCCCTGTAGGGAACAACATATATGGTTAATAGTTGCAAAGTCTACAATCAATGAAAAAGTAAAGTCAGTCACATAACAGGCCTCGGTAACAAATATTGTACCTTTAGATTTTAACTCCTTGAGATAATCATGGTTGTTGCATTTCCAATGGCCAGCGGCTCCACAATGATGACACTTGTCTTTCGACTTGTCTACGTTTGTAGTGCCCTTGCCTTTCACAGCTTTCGAGTTCTGCTTCTTAGCTTTCTTCAGACCTCTGTTGTGTTTTTTTTTGCGCTAGAGGTGGAATGCTTACTTTCACTAAAGTTTGTTTCTCCAGTCTCCCTTTTTCCCTTCAGAATCAGGTTCTCGACAACTTGTAACTCCTTCATAAGCTTTGGAAAAGAGTACCACAACTTATTCATCCAGTAATTAAGTTTGAAGTTCTCAAACGTGTCTGGTAGGGTCTCAAGGATCATATCAACTTGAGTCTCGCCATCTACCTCAGCACTCATGATCTCCATCTTATTTAGATAACTTATTATCAACATCATGTGTTCTCTGACAAGAGTTCCACGTTTCATCTGGCAGATCATGAAGTTTCACACAACAGCATGTTTTCCTTGACAACCCTGATCCGCGAACATTTTGGTGATGTTCAACATCATATCAGTGGCGGTTTCCATGTTTTGATGTTGTTGTTGCAATACATTGCTAACAGAAACCAAGATGTAAGACTTGGCGGTCTCATCAGAATGAAACCAAGAAGCACAATCATCATTTTCATCTTGAGTCGATTTAGTAATAGGCTCAAGGGGACATGGTGTTGTGAGCACGAACTTGTGCTTTTCTACCGTCAGCACGATATCAAGATTACATTTTCAATCCATGTAATTTTCACCAGTAATTTTGTTCGCATTTAAGATCATTGAGACTGGGGATAATGACATGATTACTGAAAAGAATAAATAAAGCGGTGTAAATAAATACTCAATCATTTATGAAGGTATGATGCACGATGCAGACACTTAAATATTTATAAATCCAATAAAAAACATTTATTCCATGATGTTATGATCAACAACGATAGCTCGTCTCATCTAAGGACAACGCCCGAGTTACCTCTCATTTGGTCAACGCTTCTCAAGATGTCACTACATCTAGTTTAACTGATCACCAATGGTTTAACGGACAAACATCAATTTGTAATTTGTAATACGGACCCCCCGGAATCAAGTAGGATGGACCCCATAGTATTATATCTCAAAAGTCACAAACTTCTTGATGATAGATTAAAAGCACTGAAGTTAAGTCAGCAAGAGAATAAGAGTACGTGAAGAGGATGTTTAAAGTTTTTTATGGAAAGACATTAAATGTCGATATGGAATTTCCAAAATAATCATCTCAGAAAATGGGACATAATTCACCGGGAAAGTAATCAAAGAATTCTGCAACAGATGAAAAATCAAATCCCTTCACTCAACTCTATATTACCCACGAGGGAATGGATTGGCGAAAAGGTCCAACCGAACCATCCTTTAGGGGTTAAAAATAGACTGGAAGCGGCAAAGGAAAAATGGGTTGAAGAACTGCCCTCAGTCCTTTGGGCTTACCGAACAACTCCACGGGAATCAACCAGACAGACCCCATTTGCATTCGCGTTTCGAACAGAAGCAATCATTCCAACTGAAATTGGGTGTCCAACCACGACGTCTGAAATCAGTCAAGAAGAAAATTTACAACTATTATAAAAATAGTTAGACCTACTGGAAGAAAGAAGAGAAGTGGCTGTGATTAGATTAGGTAGTTACAACAAAAAAGGCGAGCCTACTTCTTAAAATGGATGAAAACAAGAGGGTTTTAGCCTAGAGAGTTGGTCTTTAAAGGAATCATGCAAACATATGTTGGAAAGATGGGACCCAATTAGGAGGAACCGTTCATCGTCCTAGCACTTGGCGGAAATAGATCATATTGGTTACCCTAAAATGCTTTATATATGAGAAAATAGTATGTATAAAGCTGAATTACTGATTATTTTAATGAGAACATCGTTACTCCGTGGTTTTTTCCTTTTAAGGAGTTTTCCATGTAAAATCTATCTCTTTTATGATTATTCATTATGTCTAACCTTAAGCCCCATAAGCGAAAAATGCAGTGGTAAAAAGGTGAAAAAATCTAAGTGTGCCAAGCGGCCGTTTAGATGCCAAAAGCAAGGAAAAAAGTCTAAGCAACACTTATTAGACAAAAAATGAGAAAAAATTGAAGTGTGCTAAACAGCCGCTTAGATGATGAAGCAAGGGAAAAAGTCTAAGCAACACTTAGAAAAAAAAGGTAAAAAATCTAAGTGTGCCAAGGAGTCGCTTAGATGCCAAAACGATGAAAAAAGTCTAAGCAACATTTAGATTAAACGGAAAAAAATTTAAGTGTGCCAAGTGGCCTCTTAGATGCAAAAGCAAGGGAAAAAGTCTAAGCATCACTTAGACAAAAAAGGTGAAAAAATCTAAGTTTGTCAAGCGGCCGCTCAAATGCCGAAGCGTGGAAAAAAGTCTAAGCATCATTTAGAAAAAAAGGAAAAAAAATTAAGTGTGCCAAGCGACCGCTTAGATTCCAAAGTAATTAAAAAAGTCTAAGCAACACTTGAAAAAAAGGCAAAAAATCTAATTGTGCCAAACGACGCTTAGATGCCAAATCAATGAAAAAGTCTAAGAAGCGCTTAGACAAAAAGGCGAAAAATATAATTATGCCAAGCGGTCACTTAGATGCCGAAGCAAAGAAAAAAGTCTAAGCAACACTTAGACAAAAGAAGACGAAAAATCTAAGTGTGTCAAGCGGTCACTTAGACACTAAAGCAATTAAGATAATCAAAGCAGCATAAAATCATGAAGAAAAGAAACTAAATGTTCCAAGCATCGCTTAAATAATTAGTAAAGAAAAAATTCTCTAAGTGTTCTAGGCGACGCTTAGATAAAAAGCCTAAGCATTGAAGTGGTGATGAAGTATGAAAAAAGAGTGTCAAATTATATGCAGGGATAAAATTAAGAAAGTTCAAAAAATTTTAAGGCAAAGTACTCAGAAGTGGGAAAATGTAGCTTTTCATTCATTTAAGAAATACATGGAAAGAAAAAAAGAAAAAGTACATTGCAGAAAAAAAGGAAAGGATCAATCCAATTGGATATGATCAGCAGAGAAGTCATGAGGCCAGCTGACCACCTCAGCAACAACCTCCTTGTTGCGGGATCCGTCGAGAGTTTCGAAGCAGGAGCAGTGTTGTTCTTGTTGATCGTCGTGGCGCGTGTGCGGCGGAAGCGTGTGGCGTGTGGCCAGTTTAAAAAAATTAAAACTTTTAATAAAAAATCAAATCTTTTAATCAAACAAAATCGTGCAACGCTACGATAACCAAAAAAACTTTTTATTAAAAAATTATTTTTTTAAGTAGTCAGGATCCATTATATAAATTATATTAAATTAACAATATACAAGGTTGTGAATGATATACCTCTTGTAGTCTAAATTAAACATCCTCGCAAAACCGATCGATTCTTCGTTCCCACGAAATCATTCCAATGATCAGTAGACTCCGAGATTAACACCAAGATCTTCCAAAGTCAATCCCCAATGCATTAGGACGTGTGTGGGCACATAGAATACAACGAAGACACTTTTCTGTCTCTAGATGTACTCAACACATGATATCTAGAGATTTTACTAAGAATGACTTTTGTGAGATGATTCTTTAAAAGAACGTAATGATGATTCTTTTGGAGATTTTGATTAACTCTTAATCGTAGAAAAAATACTTTTTGAGAAAAATTGTGTTCTTCTCTCAACTCTTAATTGATAAACTGATTCTCTGATTGATTGATTGATTCATCATCTTAGGCCATTAGAATAATATCTGTATATTCACTCCTTAGACAATGTAGTATAGAGGTGCATTAGGGCATAGACTTATAATCCAAAGCTCCAATAAACCATATTATTAATTAAACTCTTTAATTAAATAATCGTATTTATTAATTTCATTATTACTCCACTAAAAATATAGAATTGTACTCTTAGAGATTATAGATTGTATTTCTAGAGTATTATCATGTAGTCCACTGATATAATCATTTCACGTAGTTCTGCCCTCCAATTATTGGTTCGTAAACTAGAATTGGTCAAAATTATCATTTTACCCTTCTAATTATCTCTTGATCCTTAAGTACCATCAATTTATTAGTGAATGACTAATTTATAATCTTAGTATAAATTTGAGTTCAATAACCATTCAGTTCCACAATTAATATTTAAGGGAACCAATATACGATTCGTTAAGAAAGCTTGAATTCCAAATCTTGTAAAATCATGTTCCCAGACATCCATATCACTGAATCTCCAAAATGAAAATCACTAGCACGTTTTACAAACAAATCTTAACGAGTGAATTAAAAGGTCCAGCAGACATGTATAAGAGTTCACGGCTACTCATGAGTCATACTGATCTACATATGATCATCGAATTGATATGTATTAAATCTTTATTATAAACGACACGTTGATAAAGATATAAATTCATATAGGTCCAGTCATATATAATCTCATTATATAAAGTACATTCACTAAGATGCCTATCCACATCAATGATCTGGATCTAGATCACACGCATTCATAATGTTTAGTGAACTGTACTAGCAACCATTCATTAAAGATTATATACTTTAATATGTTGCTGACAATTTCATTGATTATCTATGATGTTAACCCTCTCGTGAATGAATATGGAATGTTCATATATTTATATAAATTATTCAATAATAATTTAAAAGAACAATTATAAGAAAAATGTAATTCTCATTAAATTTCATATCAAAATGTGAATACACATGCTTTGAGGGTATAACCCTAACAGTTCTCAGTGTTCTGATAAGTAGAAGGAGGAATTTCTTCTGTCAACTCATACTGCGGAGGCGCCTGAGAAACACCATCGAGGTAACCGATGGTGTAAGCGTCCTTCTCCAACATACATAATTATACAGTGTGTTGCTTATAAGCTTCCTCCTCCTTCTTCCGCAAGACCACAACAGTAGATGCTTCATACCGCTTAGTAAGCTCTCGATTAACCTTTTGGATGTGCTGATCAACATCACTCTGTAGCTCCTTAATTAGAAGCCTTGCAGTCTCACTCACTCTTCAACTTGCCAATCTCAACATCCTTGGAGGCCAGCTGACGCTTGAGATTAGACATTTCTTGCACATGTCTAATCAGATCTCCGTCAATGCTATTGATCTTGGAAGAAAGAGCTTTATGGTACAAAGCAGTCTGAAAGTAGAAAAAAGTCAAGTTAGAAAGAAAATACACAAAAATATGAAAAAAATAAAAGGAAAGAAAAGAGTAGCTACCTGAAGAAGACAATGATTGATGTCTTTCTACAAGTCTTCAAATGATTCCTTGGATAATTGATTAGAATTAGCCGAGCATTGGATGTGGCTCATGATCTGGAGAAGTCGAAGAGGAAGAAGAAGAAGTAGGTAAAGAATGAAGCCTTGCAGGTGTAAGTCTCTGGATAACTATCTGAACTGGAGGTCTTTATGGGGTAGCAAGAGTAGCTACTGGCCGCGGGGGAGGCTGAACAATAAATGGGATTTGGCATTTAGGGTCCAAAAGCTACTGCCAGTCACGGGTGGCGACGCTATAAGCAGCCCTGACCTTAGCTGTGTCGTCTGGAGTCTCACAAGGGTGAATGTTCTTCCGCTTATTTGAAACAAAAAAGAAGAAGAAGATGATCAGTTTCAACAGTAAAAAAAAAACAAAGAAGAAAAAAAAATTGGGGAGGGAAAAATCGCTCACCATACGACCTCCATTTAGAAAGGATATGGGAGTGACATAGCATGTTTTCTTATTTTAGTATATTCTAAATTTTCTTATTTAGAGCTGCGACGTAGCCAAGTCATGATTGTTTATAAATTTTAATTTTCAATTCAATCGATGCTTATTTGGTATTATTGAGTGTTGTATTCCTTTCTTAATAATTGTGATCGTCTGGCCAACAAATGCATGATTTTGAATTTAATTCTGAGACTGAGAAGTGATTATTAAATTTTCCCTTTATTTATAACACCATTATAGTTTCATAAGCTAGACACAATTATGGATCTAGTATAGCAATTATAATTTATTGTGCTTAATGAGCTTCAATATATTGAATCTTGACAGAGATGTGAGATTCTTATTTTTGATTTATTGTTATCAATACTTGAAAAATATTGATAATTATATTAGAAAAAATTGCTATCAGTATTATAATAAACATTGATTGATTGAAATTTGAAATTTAGAGCATGTTTGGTTTAGTGAAATTAAAACCCTAGAACTTTTAACTATTCAATTTTGATTTAATTATCTTTATCAAGTATTAATCTTTTTAGTTTAATTTTTTATTAAAAAAATATCTCTATATTCTCAATTTAAATTTAGATTTAGTTGATTTCAATATTTAATATCAATAAATTATGTGGACGATATTCTATTTTCTTAAAAATTTATTACTTGACGATAATAGTGTACACTTGCACTATAGAAAAATCGTAGCAGTAATAGAAAAAGAAGGGAGACACTACAAGAAAAATGAAATTCTACAAGAGGCGAATATCCTCGTGAAAAGTAATCCATAGGAATCATGCGACGTCTGTGACAGCCCCTCATATTAAAAGTCCACATTTTTCGTGAGGCGCGACGCCTCCTATGAAGACCCCTGTGGTATCTCACTTTTTACTGGATTTTTTATCTCCTGTAGAATATTGCTTAATGAGGTTTTTCGACTCTTGTTACTTTTATTCAAAAGGTGTTAATAATTCTCGTGATTTACTATTCACATGTATTTTTTTACCCTATTAAATCTTATTGATATAGTTTTTGTTATAAATTATGCCTCTTAGAAAGAGATTTTCTTGGCATTTTATTAATGCTATTTTTTTACAATCAATTTATATGCACATGTTTACGTACCTATTTAATCATTCAAAATTAATACATTACTAGACTAAAAGACATTCAAATATCATTTCATTTTCACAAAATATTATCCATAAGTACCATCCATAATTATCATATAAAAGTATTAGTAATTAGTCTATCAATACAACATGCTATTCAAAAAATAAAAAAACATCTAAACGATTCGCACCGCTATAAAATAACTTCAAAGTTTCACTGCTACTCTTCAAAATTTGATGTCATGTTGAAAACTTTAAGGGATTGTAGGTCCTGCATTTTAAAGAATAAGATAGTAAGTTTAAGATAATTTCACATTGCTCATATCACCATTTTATACTTGAGAAAATAAAACTAGTTATTCACTGTGATGATAAATCAAATAAATTGCGTCAAACATATAACCTTGAACAATTCAATCCCAGACAACACCCTCCATTCTGCTGCATAATTACAATAGTATTTCTTCCGATCAACAATTTTGCCTACTGCTACATACATCTTCAGGAAAATCCTGCAAAGGTAAAAGAAGCACATCATTTACCAATGTGTCTATGTTATTCTCACAACAATATAAACATACCATCTAGCACATAAAATTCAGCTCAAACACCAAAATCTTAACAAAAAAACAGAGTCATTTTATGTTCTGAATGCCTAAAGCTTAATGAAGAACAACAATAACCGATAGTCTAAATAATCTAACCATCTAAATGTCAAAAGCATACACTACAAGAAATATTGCATTCTACGACATCGAAAATGACAGTTTTCCTACCAACCGAATCTAGTGTGCATAACTTAAAAAAATTTGACCTCAAATAAAATCAATTTCAATTAATAATGATAAAATTCAGTCTCTTAAACCTCAAAGCATGCATAACCAAATATAATTCATCCTCTAACAACCCCCCTCCCCTACCCATACTCACCCCACCTTCAAAGAATATTCTCGAACTTTAAAACATGTGTTACCAACATCGAAAACAACAATTTTCCTACCAACCTACTCTAGTATGCATAACTTGACAAAATTCAACCTCAAACAAATTCAATGTCAATTAATAATGGAATGATAAAATTCAGTCTCTTAAACCTCAAAGAATGCATAACCAAACATAATTCATCCTTTAACAGCCCTCATCCCCTATCCATACCCACCCCACCATCAAAGAATATTCCTGAACTTTAAAACATGTGTTACCAACATAAAAAGAAATAGTTTTCCTACCAACCGACTCTAGTATGCATAACTTGACAAAATTCAGCCTCAAACAAAGTTAATTTCAATTAATAATGGTAAAATGATAAAATTCAGTCTCTTAAACCTCAAAGCATGCATAACCAAACATAATTCATCCTCTAACAGCCCCCTACCCATACCCACCTCACCTTCAAAGAATATTCTTGAACTTTAAAACATGTGTTACCAATGTAAAAAGTAATAGTTTTCCTACCAACTGACTCTAGTATGCATAACTTGATAAAATTCAGCCTCAAACAAAGTCAAATTCAGTTAATAATGGTAGAATGATAAAATTTAGCCTCTTAAACCTCAACGAATGCATAATCAAACATAAACAATCTTGTAAATAAGCTTACACTTCTAGTTCAGGCATTCTCTTAATTAAACACTAGTACAACTATGGCTTAGGCAAATATCCAAAAATTCAACAACAAAACTAACAATATTAAATGATGAAAAATATCTTCTAAATAATAACGTCCAGATTAACAAATATAAATAATCTCCATTACTTTAACTCCTAATGCAACACAACAGTACAAATAGAAATCAGAAAAATGATCAAATCTTACCATAATGAACCTTGTCAGCGGGCTATGCAATTGTAGATCCTAAATCATCTTCAATGCGAGTCATATAAGAATTTGTTCCTCCTAATAAAGCTTCGGGTTTCTTTGTCACATCAACTCATACTCTCACAGCTTAAAAACATCATTCGGATATTGATGACTCATATTCCTACATTTCCTACAAGGGCACAGATATATTTCAAGATGATCTGCATTAGCCATGGCCTCTCTAATGAATTGTCTTACTCCTTGTATGTACTCGTCTGAAACTCTATCAATTCAAAAGTAAAATCTAAGTACTTAAACCATCTTTTTCAATAATAGGATTGAACTAGCGTGAGAATTAATTTTCATTACCTCTTACAATGCACCCAATCTTTATCCCACATGGGAACTACAATTATGAATATAAGAAACATATTACTGTATACATTTAGTTAGTAGTTGTATGCGCTAAATAAAACATGTCAAATCTCTAATGGTTCTGACTGTCACTTGATATCTAATATCATTCCTGGTGGAAGTTTATGGTTTTTGGGGTTTTGTTTAGTGAAATGGTCGAATATGAACTTGAGGATTGCACATATCGAAACAGCAACTATCGATGTGAACCAACTATCCACCATTATTCTCAGTGATAGATAGAGAGAGAGATGGATGAGAAAGATGGATTATTTTGGGGAACTTACTTACAATTGGGTCTTATAGGGTGGACAAGTAGAAGTGCTAAAGTAATGCATACACAAAACTCTCTATACATAATCTAAGTCTACAAGAGCAAAAAACGAAGAGAAAAAAACAAGAGCAACATATACATACACAATCAAAGCTCAATCGAGTAAACTGTAAGGAAAAAAAAGCAGACAAGTTGTAAAGTAGTCCATACACAAAACTCTTTATTCATCAATAATGATGAAGGATAAATCAATCTCTGAGATTTTGAAAAAGATTCTGCTCTTGTGACGAGTTAATTGAAACAATAGAGAAACACATAGATATTATTCTCGTATCGAGTGACACCATCATGAAATATTCGTCACTGGAAGCTGATTGTGGCCTAGAACCAAATATATAACAAACACTGCTAGAATTATTCTAATTTCTCAGGAAGATGCTGCCAGATACCCAGAAGCAATATAATGACTGAATTCGGGATACTTGAAAGTTAAAATGAGTCATATTTAATGGTACTCACTTTGCATAAGCTCAACCAAGAAAACTAATAATAACACATCACCAACAATTAGAGAACAAAAAACAAGCTAGATAAGTATCATTTAAGAGCGATTATACAAATCCATGATTGTTCAATTTGAACAAAATCAAGAAGATAAAATAAGGCAGGCAATGGATAACTTCTCATAATCTACGCTATTTTACCATTGAGAAATACCTAGTATATCTACACTCTACTAGTGAAATTGTTTTTAGTAATACACTATATATAATGGAGTAGAAAGATTAATTTAAAGGAGATTCTGACTCAGTTATAATAACTAATTGGTTGTTTCCCTTAGCCACACCTATTTTTGAAATGAGTAAATTAAAGGAAAGAGAAACAGTAGTAGCGGATCAACCTATTTGACAATCTACCCAAGTTGTGGTTACAATAACGCTATTTTTTCATCGGTGAAAAATCGTACTACAAATAGAAATAGTAGATTCTTCAAATCATGTTATTTAATGTCACAAGATAATGTAACTCCTTAAGTAAAGCTCCCTATATACACTTAGGAAAGGACTTATGATCACATACCCACCTTCTTTCTGCGGACAAAGAAGAAAATAAGCAAACAAAATTCTATTAATGATTAACTGGCTCCAAAATGAGAAAATGAAATTTTCGCAAGAAGTAAAGTAGAGTAGTTACTACACCAAAACACTCAGAGCTTGAAAGAACAAGAAAAACAATTGTATAGTCTGAATGAATTCAAAAAATAAAATAGTGAAAATTGAAGAAAGAGTGAAAGAAAGTGAATGGAAGCTTTGCATAATTCAGAGAGAGGGAGAGAGAGTATGTGGAAGGGAAGAGGCAACCGACGATAAATGCATGAGGCGACAACGGGGTCGAATCAAACCTGAAAATCAATGAAACCCTAGTTCCTCTTTCTTTGAATGAGAGAGTGAGAGAGAAGCTAATTAGTAAGAATCTTTGAGCCCTAGGTTATCTGAGAGGAAGAAGATCCGTCGAAGTCAAGCCCTAGATCGTCTGAGAGGGAGAACTTGCACCGAGGATCTTTGTGTCGGGAAAGCTTGAGAATGGAGAAGAAAATGGAGAGGGAGAACTTGCGTAGAGAGAAGCAACGATTTTCAGAGCTTATCTGAAAATGGATAAGAAAATCGAGTAGAGAGCTTGAGAGAATGTTTCGAAGAAAATTTCGAGCGCCCCCCTGAGAGAGCTCCAGAGAACGAAATGAGTTGGGTCCAATTTTTGCTTAAGTGTGTGTCCCGCTTCTATTTTGCCCCTCCCACTTTTTTTTTCATTTTGACATGAATAAATTTTACTTGATTTTTAATTCTCTTATTGTTTCTTATTTTTAACAAGAGGAGACTGAAACTCTTGTATTTTGTTCCAGTAGAATGTTATATTTCTTGTAGTGGGAGAATGATACCACTTTAACATGTTGCCGTCGAGGTTGTCGGGAACATCCTGAACATGAGCGCGTCTTCATGTTGGTAGAGTTCCATCAACTGTCTTAATCTCCTCAAATGCTCCACTGGATCCGTATTTCCTGTATAATATTTCAATTTTGAGGGCGTGAATTTTTTAGGTATTGGTGTTGACAGGATCTCCTAAGTCAAAGGAGTTTTGGTGAGAGACTCCAACTCCGCTACAGTTGTAGTACCAATCATCTTGGTTTCTGCTATTTTTCTGTGGTTCAAGGATTCGAAGCCCAGTAAAATCCTATAGGTATTTGGGGTAAACTGTACAAGGGAGAGGTCATGGTAATGAAAAAATTGTTGAAAAATGGGAGAGATTGGAAAACAGAAACCCAAGGCTCTGTACATTGTTCTAAAGTTTAAAACTCCATAGTTGGGAGGAACACTAATAAGTTCGCCATCGGATTAAGAGAAACTAACTTCCTTGGGGAAGGAATTCCGATAACGAGCAATAAAACGATTAAACTCATCCTATTTCTAAGGATGGTAGGGGAGAAGGATGCAACCTTTGAAGAAAAAGTTGAAGATGAAGAAAGAGAGAAGAAAACTTACATAGAAAGGTACACGCAAGAAAATGATGATGGAAAATTACTTTAAGTACTTCTTCAAACGGACGTGAAATGGATGATTCGAAAGGTAAAAAATAAAAGTTGAAGCAACATGAGGGCAGTAAAAAGGCACGTGAGTAGACACATGTCGTGACAGTAATGGCAAAAGACTTAAATGAAGCCGAACGGGTGAAGCCGCCACCCCTCGTCCAAGAAATGTAATCACCACAAAAAAAGGTGAAGCGACATGGGGCAGACAATGATGACAGAAAAGGCATGACGTTAGCAAATCTTTAAAAAAGGCATGACGTCAACAAATCTTTAAAAAGGGCAAAAGTTAAACTAAAAGTGTTTTGTATTAACGGCTTGCACCCAAAAATACAAAATAGGGGCAAATTTCTCCCAGGGATATTAAGATGCACGCGTGGTAAAGGAAAGAAGAAAAACATGAAATGATGCAGACATGGAAATGACGTGGTCAACGAAGCCAACTTGTCAGCATTAAAGTTAGCGTTCGTTGCTCCCTTACCACACGATCTCATAAAAAACAGTTATGATATTATCCTTAAATGAAAATTAAAATGCTAGAAATGGCCAAGGAGGGGAAGGCCAATATAAACCTCCAGATGTATTCGATCAAGCCAATTCGTCTCAGTACAATCAAGTTATAAGCTCATTCTCTTTACTGATTCTCTCATATTTTTATTCTTTCATTTGTATTCAATACTTGAATACCGTAAGGGATGAAAAGTTTCCTGACATTATAGTTTATACATAGATACAAATCTGAATCTATAATATATTGTCTATATTTAGTGAATTTATTTAGTAATTTTAACATATTAAGTTCTACTACTCATTAATAATGATACATCAATCTTTTTTAAAACTAGTCCAACTCTACAAACTAAAATTCTAAATATTCAATTATAAATCATAATTTCAACCCTAAATTCATAATATAAATAATGTAATGTTAATTTAAGATAAATTATCGAGATCAATTGAATATTATTGTAGATATTTATGAGGAATACATAATTAAATATTTATTATTGAATTTAATATTTTGAAGGTCGTCTATAAAAATTTAAGAATCATAAATGAATAAAATGATCTGAAAATGAATTTCATTGCCTTGCCACTTTTAATATATTACAGATAGTTTTTGATAGTTTTTTGTTCAATTGAATAAAATGAAATTACAATAAAAAGTTAATTTTCTTTTAAATTATGTTGATGATATGAATTAGTAGATGAGTTGAAACATCATTTTAAATTGTCAACTCTTTAACATACTTATCATTTAACAAAACTTAACATATTGTTAATTATTAAATAAACATGTTACTTTTCTAAATATTAAATCTTTTTTAGTTACTAGTTTATATCCATTAGAATTTGGAAATAAGCTATTTTTGTGCATGAATCTTAATTAATCTATCTTCTTCATATAGTTCTCACTACATTTCTAATCCTAATTCTAAACTTCCTATTCATTTACTCTCTCTATATATCATCTCATCTCCCTTCTATGCTTCATTTCCATTTTTAATAGCGTTTATTTATGTTCTATTTCATTCTTTTGAACGAGTGGATTACAAAATTGGTCCTTCGACGTCCTATCCATCAATAGGTAATTCCCAAATAAACAAATACTATGCATAGGTTTAAAAAAATTACCCAGCTAATAAAAATAGTTGTTGGATAAGTACATTCCCTTAACTAAATGTTACGCATTTGATCAACACGCATCCATGCTGGATCATTGTGGCTCTTAGATTGTATTTGGAGTAATCTGGGCTACACAAAGCCCAACATGTAACAATTTTTTTTGGTTCACCAAATACATACCGAGGCTCACCAATTACGTACTAGAGTTCACCAATTACGTAGTGGGGTTCACTAAATACGTACAAATTAATAAATCTTGGAGGGGTACATCAAATACGTAGTGAGATTCACCAATTACGTACTGGGGTTTACTAATTATGTAGTGGGGTTCACCAAATACGTACAAATTAATAATTTTTGAAGGGGTTCACCAAATACGTACTGGGATTTCACCAATCACGTACTGGAGTTCACCAATTACGTAGTGGGGTTCACCAAATACGTACAAATTAATAATTATTGAAGGGGTTCATCAAATACATACTAATGTTCACCAATTACGTATCGAGGTTCACCAAGTACGTACTGAGGTTCACCAATTATATACTAGGATTCACCAAATATGTACAAAATAATAATTCTTGGAGAGATTCACCAAATACATACTGAGATTCACCAATTACGAACTGGAGTTCACCAATTACGTACAAATTAATAATTCTTAGAGGGGTTCACCAAATGCGTACTGGAGTTCACCAATTACGTACTAGAGTTCACCAATTACGTACTGGAGTTCACCAAATACGTACAAATTAATAATTCTTGGAGGGGTTCACCAAATACATACTGGGGTTCACCAATTACGTACTAGAGTTCACAAATTACGTAGTGGGGTTCACCAAATACGTACAAAAAAATAATTCTTGGAAGGGTTCAGCAACTACGTACAGGGGGTTCACCAAATATGTAAAACCTAATCACCATACCTAATAGCCAAATCACCTATTTTTAGCCCCTAAATGCCATCCTGAAGGTGTTAATAGCATCGTTAAAGCCAAGCGCTAGTTTTATGCCTCCAATCGCCTGTTTCATTCCAAAACGCCATGTATAAATAGGCGATCTCCAGTCTCCCTCCCAATGGCCAGTTTTTTGGGCTTAATCACCATTTATATGGCTCTAATTGTCATTCTTCAGAATCAACCGTAAAATTGATATTTTTGTAATTATTTACCGTACACAAGGAAAATCATTGATAAAAATAGAAAAAACTTATTATTTCAATGCAAACATTCACGATACTCACTTATTATGTGAAATCATATTGGATTAATTAAGGATTCTCGAAACAATTGAACACTTAATCATAAACTCTTTAAAAGTTGTCATTGATAATGTTGATGTACTTTTGTGACAAGTATCGAGCGAGACGGGTTTTCCCCAAATATAATTATAGGTCTTGATGTTATGATGGTCGGTAAATCTTATTTATTGGTTTGACGAACACGTGTAACCCTCAAAATCAGATTCTACCTTTAAATCGAATATATCCGCTAAAAGTTTGAAAGTTAAATATTGAAATTTGAAATTTTAACCTTTATTGAAATTTGAAATTTTACCCTTTATTTTATAAATTATAAACCCATAAAATTTAGAAAATAACCTATTTACGTTTTAATTTATAAGCATATAAATATATTGTGTTACAAGCTGCCAATCTATCCAATTCTACAAAGAGTAGATTCGCCTCTTATGTTATGGTTCGTCTCGCGCTTACAAACCATCAATCTATCCAAACACTTTACTTCTAAATTTATTTTTATTTATCCATCAGGTTTTTTAAGCATAATAGGGAGTATTGGGACCAAATGTCTGTGTGTCTAACATTTGGGCCCCAAATGCCATAGTAACATGCGCTTGGCATTTGGGACCCAAACGCGGCCAGCAGACCCCCAATTCCAGTCTTGAATGATGACTCGCCATGTAGTGATGGCGTTTAGGTCCCCATTGTGGCGTTTGGGCATTTAGATTCTCAATACTGGTGGTTTTAATGTCTATTGTGCGGCGATTGTAGTATTCATTGCAACAGTTTTAATGTCTATATTGGCGGTTTTACTATCTTTAGCGGTGGTTTTTGGTTTTATACCAGCGGTTTTAGTTCTACACTTAATCATTTTTATAACTAACCACACACCTTGCAATTTTCATTCACTTAGTAATTTTCTAACCCTTTGCGATTTTTATATTTACACTTGGTCATTTTCACACATTTTCGTATACTTGCTTATACACTTCGTTATTTTCATTCACTTAATAATTTTATCCATTTTGCCATTTTCATGTACTTGTTTTGATGAAACTTAGTTATTTTCATGTACTTAGTCATTCTCACAACGTAACCCTTTTCATACAAGTGTCTTGATACACTTGGTTATTTTCACACTCTGAAATATTTTCACACAATTTGGTCATTTTCATACCCTTAACCACTTTCATACACTTGGTCATTTTTTTATTATTTTCACGTGCACTAACCAATTTTCACTTAGTTAGTAATTTTCTCATACTTTTCCATTTTCATGTACTTGTTTGAAACACTTAGTTATTTTCATGCACTTAATCATATTTTCATATACTTAGGCATTTTCATACATTTAGTCGTTTTCACACATTTAGTCTTTCGTATTTGCACACACTTAGCCATTTTCATGTACTTGTCCATTTACACACACTTAGCATATTTATTTGCAGACATTTAGCTATTTTTAATTACACACACTTAGCATTATATAATTGTGTTTTACATTTATCATTTTCACACATGAATATTTTAAATTTACTTAGTCATTTTTATTTCTTCACTTAATAAATCTTTGTAGAGGTCCTTCCATTTCATCAATTCAGATAAGGCCTTGGTGAATGTCATATGTACAATTGCTCTGTGGAGTAACATAATATTTTCTCTCTCAAAATTCTCGATTTCTCACTTATATTTGAAATTGAATTAATTACCACTACAAATGAATATTTTCTTTAGATATAAATCCCTTCTAAACACACTTTAAACCTACTTATATATATCACTACACAAATATTTCATCAAAAAGTAACAGAACAAGATGCAAATACCGATATCTTGTAATGACTACTTCAATTGCACCATTTTACTCTCGAGATCAAGTTGCAATGCAGGTCTCGTCTCTGATCTACACTCTTCATATATAGATCCTTCCATTTCTTCAAACTCTCTTCAGGGACTTCATCGCTAAAATCAAAATATATTATAATGCTTGGTGACAATATTGAAATTTAGAAAAAAAACAAGAATTAACGTGCAACTCCCTATCTAGATCATAGATATACTCTCTAAATCATTTAAACAACCTATCACTAACAATATCAATAACCATAATAGATAAACTCCTAACACAACTACATTTACCCAAAAATAGTCTACAATTTCTCTCATCCTAGACCAAATAAATGACATCAGTAAAAATAAGTTTAAGGATATTAGATTTAAGGATTTTGCCTTAGGTATGGGCACCAAACTAGGTAAGTAGATGGATTTAGGTGTTGTAAATGGAATTCACTTTGCATTTCCTTACGAACATAGTCCAGATCTGGCCTAGTCTCTCCAATGATGACTGAGGTCACATTGCCACATTAGAGAAAATTATTCAAAATAAAAAATAATAAAGGAGTATAAGAATATTGATACAAACACACTCAAATAAGTGTCAATAAACACTGAGTCAAGAACAAAAAGAACTGAAGCAAAAATCAAAAGATCAAGAAGAAGATTTAGAAATTAATAGTTACTACAGATAACAAAAAATTTGAAACTACCCAAAATCTATTAGTAGTAATCAAAAGACTAAAAAATTAAAAAGCCCATGAAAACCAATTAAGTGGGGAGATGACAATACATATCACAGAGAAAGTGGCATGAAGCTCATATCTAAAAATCTAAAAGATAATCTATGTGTCCTCACATTGATTTGCTTAGAGATTATTTCATTAGACCGGTGGGGCTAACCCCTAAACCATGTAAAGTTGGCTACTTGGCTGTAGCCACCAACTCTTTTGTATGTAAAAAAACCAAACAAATGAACACAAGCCAACACATCTACACATATTTAGATTTCTACTTAAGTTATTAGTTTTTTTATAATGGTTTAAAATGATTTGCCAAAGGGAAGCCATGAATTTTCGTATCTTCCTATAATTTTTTTTATCCAGAAACACAGTTTTTAGTTCAATCCAAGAGTTTCTTCATTTATTTTCCAAATTAATCGAGTAACCTCAAAGCTACATCACTATTGAGATTTGTTTACTATGAAAAATAGAATTGATATGTGAAAGAAGCTAACATTATACAATAAACTAAAAATCTTACCTTAATTACATAATCCTTCACCAAAAATCCATGTGTGCCTCCAAGACCGAACTCACTTCATCAAGCTCTTCTTATCCTTCTTAAGCTTAAAACCAACCAAATCATCTTCTTAACAGTAATATTTTACACACTTGGCATGAGATAGCAGAATAAATATATGAGAGAGGCTAAAAAAAGTCAAAACAAAACATGTTTCTTGAGAATTAGAAAAAAATAAAGCATGAGAAGAGAAAGAAATTACCTCAGTGTTTTTCCACAGGAGGCTTGTTTCAGCGGTTAAGATGCTTCGGAACAACAAAATTGCCAAAAGATAAAAAAAATCATAGATCAACATCAAAATCTCAGATACAACATAACTAAGAAAATTCCAACTTTGCTTGACGAATTAGAAATCAGAGAATGTATTTAAGTAAAATCACATAAAATTCTAGATCTACAACCAAATTGTGGACTTAGGGATGAACTCACTTGTTTTTGTGGGGAGTTGCATGGTCTTCAGGCAACTTCAATGGTAACTTCACGTGGAACACACTGGTAGGCACCGTGGAGAGTGAGAGCGTGGCCTAGCTTTTGGGTTGAAGTCGAAGAAGAAGGGGAAGCTTATGAGATTTTTGAGGGACGCAACCATAATCTCCTACAAGGCATAAAAGGACTCGATTTGAAGGACGCGACCAGAATCTTGAGCTTCACTTGAGATTCAATGTGGAGGGAGAGAGAGAGAGTAGAGCACGATACAAACACACACACACACACATAGAGAGAGAGACTGAGGTGGTGAGTCTAAATTTGAGCTTTGGGTGCTTTGTCGTCGAGCTAGATGATGACCATGGGGAGGGAGAGAGAGAAAAAAATAAGGGTTTGATTTTTGCCTAGGGTTTGAGTGGAAAGGACAGAAAATGTGAATTGAGAGTGGGCAGTGGGCTACCTAATTATCCGATAACCACTCTTCAGGGAATCTAAGGTTGGGATTAACCTGGCCAAATCCAACGACCAAGATTGATCCCAGTATGAATGCCAGGAAAAACATTCCCGGCATGGGAGATGGACCACTTTGAGAAAATGTGGATTGCAATTCCACCAAAACTTATGATTCTCGCATGAAATATCTTAGATGATGGGTTGCTTCATTAGCTGGACAGTGAATCTTATTGCATGTAGGATATCACAGAAAAAGTAAACAAGCCTTGTTTTCATCCACAATGCCACCCAACTCAGAAAAACATTCAGGACTTAGAAGATAAAGTATGAATCAATTCCAAGGAATCAAATTTGATTGACTTAATATCAGTTCATCTATCAACGACAAACAAAACATATTCTAAAATAGAAAGGGCCTTAGTAATCCAATTTTGACACAAGCACATCTTCTACATCCAGCTTGAGACATCCCCACTCTGGTTTGATCTAGTTTCTCACAATAGGGGGCACATATTGAGAAAACTGACTAAGGGAGGCATTAGTCACATTGAAGTCATTGAGTTAGTTGTCCACTCAACTGTAAATGTCAAAATTAGATTAGAAATCGATTATGATTCACCATATTTCTAAAATGCCAAATGCTCCGACAAATGAGAATAACCCCCACAAGAACATTAATACCTAAATCAATGAAATATGCATCAGATAAAATTCCTCATAGACCACAACTCACTTTTGTAAAGTGAACAAGTTTTCCTTCTCTCAAACCTTAGCCACTAGGGACAGTGGAAGACAACGTTAGATGTAGAATTCAATTTTCCACATAAATTACAACCACCTTCCGTACAAGCTTTCCAACGAGAAAGACTAAGCTCCATAGGAATGAATTCCAAGGAAGCCTTCGACATAAAAATCTTGACATTATAACGGATGCTCGGATTCCAAAGCATTTCTCTCCACCAATTAAAGGAAGATTTCATAGAAGAAGAGTTGCACTGATTCTTAAGACTCAAGGCCAAGTTATAATCGTTGCTAATAAAGTAAATGCCCTTCTTATCGAAATGCTAAAATATCATGTCACCACCTCTTTGAAGAATAGGAATATAGAGGGAAAACTCAACATCACAAGGGTGCTGGATAAAGATAGAAGGCACTACGATCCCAACGACCATCAACAGTAATATCAAACACTTTAAGCCCAGTATCCTGCCAGGAGAACTCGCAACGAGAAAAGTAAAAGGTATAGACAACACGGATCCCTAAAAACCAAACCGAACTACCGCCTCCAATCCTCCAACGAACACCCTTCTAGAAGAAGATCCCTACCCACATCAAGCTCCGCCACAAAAAAAGAAGGCACGTGCATATTGGACTACCCGTAATGGTCATGCTTAAAGGGTTATACATCCATCCCTACTTCAGATTTTATCATCCATCAGTTCATACTTTAAATTTTCATCAGACATGGTCATTCATTCCTACTTCAAACCTTTATCATGCCTCATTATCATGCATCCCTACTTCGCACATATCACTCTTACATACGACTTTTAACATGAGCATATTCATAATTAATCTCTAAGTTAGATTTAATTTACACAACAACAGTCCTATTCTGTGGTAACGAGCGAAGTAAGTAGTTAAAACAACTTGTGTATTTCAAACACATTATGGGGCCAATTTCCTCTTTGAAGGGATTTGCAACAGTGGCTAAGTTCCGCCCAACTACCTTTGTTGAAATTTCTTTATTGCATTTCAGGGACAAACTTTACTGAAACATCTTAAATGCATCTTAGGGATATACTCTGCTGAAACGTCTCGAACGCGTTCTAGGAACCAACTTTACTGAAATGTCTTAAACGCGTTTTAGGAACAACATTTTCCGAAACGTCTTACATGCGTTCCGGGAGCTAACTTTGCTGAAACATCTTACATCTGTTCCACGGGCTAACTTTGCTAAAACGGCTTACACACATTTTAAGAACAAGCTTTGCTGAAATGTCTTAATTACATTTCAGGATGACATACCCGTTATAAGTTTTCGGGCTATTTTGATAATCACAAAATTTGAAGTAAAAGTTATAAGGCTAAACATGATAGTTTTTTTTATATGCTCTTAAAGTTGAACGTCGTCGATACGACTTGAAGCATTTGAGGGTCATCCCATCTACTATCATCCATAGAGGTGGTCTCATGTGGCCCTTCATATTCGTACAAGCATGCACATAGACAAATAATTGTAATTTTCAGAATATGCATTTCATAAACAAACATGCGTATTATGACTTCGAGTACATAATCTTTGGACCTTACAACACATGATTGCCTTTGTACTTAACATACCCCTCCATGGGCTTTGTAGCATATCAGCCACTTCATGTCACGATGGTCATGTAGCAAGCGGTGGGAAATGTTGGTTCCCAGCAACTTCCATGTTCGCGTTAATTATCTCTCCTTTTTGGAGCTTGTCATGAAAAATTCATCTCAAAGTTTTACAATCTTTGGTCGCATAAGTGGTCTCTCGATGGAAGCGGCAATACTGAGGTACTTATATTTCTTCTCTGGTGGGAAGGTTTTCCACCTAAGGTCTCCACACGACCTTATCCTTGACCCAGGCATCCAACAACGCTTCTACCTTATCTATGGAGTAGGGGAAATGTGGTGGATCATCCCTTTCACTTCTATCCCATTTTGCACCTCGTCCTTGAGGTTGTACCATGGCTACTTTGCGACGTGTATCTTATGGACTTCCATGCAAGCCCCCATGATCACTCTGTTCTGTATCCTTTGGCCTGGTCATCAAAGTGTTGGTGCATTGAGCAACTACATGGAGGCGTGAGAAAGTCGAGGTTTTCCAAATGTGCTCTATACTCATTCATCATTCCGCAGATGCACATCTTCACCAAGTCTTCCTCCTTCTACTCAAAAATGCTAATCTTTTCCTCAGACACAAAAAAATTTATCATGAAGGCAGAAACCATTTGTCATGAACTCATCACATCCGTGTGGGCCCAAGTCATTAATGAAATGTACAACATGCTCTCTAGTACATCTTTCCCTCCCACTGTACTTACGAAACTTTACGGGGGATATAATCAAACAGGTACAGCTTCGTGGCCAACTTACATGGGTAAGGGGGACGGAAGTCCACCATCGTCTCGCTCAGGGAGGCTTTGATGCACTCCATCTCCAACATCTTTTGTAGTGTCTCCTTGGTAACAAAAAAGGCATGTGTCAGTGTCATCGACCGAGATGTCATGTCCTAACGCGGACGTGCGAAGGCTTCTGGCAGAATGATAAAATTTGCAAGGTCACTTGAGTGACCCACGTTCTAATCACTGTTTATTGTTCCTGACCAGGATGAGCCTCCAAGATTTACAAGCAGAATCTGTCTATCGACGTCAATCTGGTTCACCATGTTAGGAGGAATAACATGAACAATAGGAGGTGGTGGTGGAGGATTCTGGGCAACTGTAAGTAGAGCGACCAACGTACCCGACAAGTCGAGGATTTTAGCATCAGAGGCCTGGAGCTTCTTGAAGGCGTTAGCCTGCTCTGTTACCGTCATTGTAGCTGCAGCAACAATGGGGAGGTTGGTTCTCTCACTGCAAGTAGCCTCTTCTAGGTCATGGTTCTCTATAGTTAGGTTGGAATTATCTCCTTTCAAATGGGAAGAAGCTCTCATGATTCTTCCACGTCCAACCATACTTAAGGACAAATAGAGTTTAGATAGGTCACTCCCCAATAGAGTCGCCAAAATGTTTAGGGGTTTTAGGTAAAGTGTGATTTGAGTGACCTAATCTATGATAAGTAAGCCTAAGAACGTGAGAGTTGGTGGTCAGAGGGTGAAGGACAAATAACCTTAGGTAGCCACCGGAAGGTGACAAATGCCTTTACTTTAAGGTAGGTGAGAATTTCGAGGAGAGAATATTCTCACTGTTTGGCCTCGAGATTGATGAAAATTAGTGTCCCCATAATAGTGCTAGGGGCCCCTTTTTATAGATGGGTCGAGCGGGGACCACATGCATGTCCTTTACAACCGCATGTCAATCACGTGACCATGCCTAAAACGTCGTCACACGCTAAAAATGCGACACTGTGCCACATCCTCAAAATGACGTAAGATTCGATTCACGTGATTACCTTTTATACTCATAACTAGTTGTGTCTTTGTGGCATCGAGTAGTCGGATAACAAATTCAAAGATGTTAGGCTCATAATGCATTGAGTACCCCGCAGGACACCACATGTCGTCGGGCCTCCCCAAGATGGATGCACGGTGACTATAGGTAGTGAAACACGTGCCACCCGCCATGGGGCACTCTCCCCGATGGTGGGTCAGCTCACTTCCCGCCATGGGGCACCTCCCCCATGGCGGGTTAACCCCCTCTACTCGTTGTGGGCACCCCCCACGATGGGTAAAGTCCCTTCTACCTATTTTAGGAACCCCCCACGACAGGTAAAGTCCCCTCTACCTATCGTGGGAACCCCCACGACATGTCAAGCTCCTCTACCCGTTGCGGGCGCTCCCGCAGTGGGTCAAGTCCTCTCTACCCACCGCGGGCATCCCCTACAGCGGGTCAAGCCCCTCTATCCACCGTGGGCATCCCCCCACGAAAGTCAAGCTACCTCTATGCGTCGCTGGGGTGACTCCCCGGTGATGGGTGCATTTCTCAACTTGCCATCGGGCATTCCTGACGATGGATGGACATAAGCGTCCTTATACTGACATGTCGCATATTGCATCTCTCTTTACTCTTCTCTATCAAAATGGGGCACATCCAAGGTGCCTAAGGAGACCACACCCTTCGAGTAGTTCTTACTCTCTTGGTGCAGCTTAACCTTGTCCTATTCCTACCAGACCACAACCTCTAGGTTGTTCCCAGACAAGGAAGAGCCTTCGAGCCTTTGTCACTTAGTTCAAAGGAGAGACTTAACACTTAACATACAATCTCAAAATGAGTCGCCACCTTACAAACATATTTGTTATTACTCTACTTCAGCTTTATCCTGCCACATATGCGCTATCCAATCCCGTCCTTGAGTTTCACGTGTATACTTAAACAATTATCACAAACTACAGAGAGTAAAACTTTTGTTTACCCTAAGTTAAATTTAATTACCACGAGGATTGAAAGGGCATTATCCCATATTTTAGTTCAAAGAAAAAGGGGAAAAAAAGAAGATCGTGGCCTTCGTTAGTTCGTTTACAACGTCGTCAATGGAAAGCGAAATGGCGCCAAATGATCACCATAAGTACGGCTGTGGACACAAAAATTACAAGGGCTTCGCACCAAGAGAGAGAAACTCTCTCTGCACATTATACTTCACCAATTCTACCCCGCTGAGCCATGATTAGAAGCTGAAGTCCCTCTCTCTCTCTCTCTCTCTCTCTCTCTCTCTCTATATCTTCTTGCTTCAATGGCCTCCGTGTCTCTCTCGCCCCTCTGTCCGACTCAGAACCCTGCGTCTCTTGGATTTAGCTTGAGAGCTTCAGAGAGATTGAGCTTTGTTCGTTTCGGAGCGTTGATTAATAGCAGTCGAAGAATTAGGGGTTCCGTTTGCAAAGCTAAGTCGTTAGTCTTTCGTGACCTTGATGCTGACGATTTTCGTCATCCTCTGGACAAACAGGTTTCCTTCACTTCGTAGTCCTTTTGAACTAGTTACAATTTCTCGAGGCCTGTGCTTGTTTCTCGTTGTTCTTGATTTAAATTTCTTCCAATTCACACTTGTGCGCTCCCAGCCTTTACCCCGAATTTCTTGAAGGATAGCTGAAGTAGTGGAAACTGATTTTCGCCTATCTAACATGAGTATATATGTTGAGGTTGAGGCAGTCATGCGTATTTTGTACTTATTAATTTATTATACGGTTGTGCTACATCTAATACTTGCTCGCGTAATAAAAGTTCTTCTTTTACGCAGAATACGATGATTTTGCGGGCAATTCCAGGGTTAAATGATCTTGGAAAAGCTTTACTAGGTGAGAGAAACGATTCAATTATCAATGCCAAACCTCTTCGCATGTGGAAATGAGTTTAGATACTGAAGATTGATTATCTAGTTAGTTTCCTCATTATCTCAAAGTTTCCTCATATGGAAGAGACAATCACTTTTAAGTACTCTAAAAGCAACACCAAACGGGGTCTTAATATATTTACTTGAAGCTGAAGTTGTGATCTTCAGATTTAGCTAAAAAATTATGATAAATCAACCTCCACCAGTTATGGAAAATGAGGAAAATTAGAAAGCTTCGCTACTTAAATTTATTTATGTATTCATGTGAAATCTTAAATCATGAAGATAATGCACTTCATATAGTTTCTGGATTTCATTTATGACCTACAACAATATTAACTTTGTGCCTTGTTCTGATGTGGAAATGTTTGACTATAGTAATGCCAAGGCTTTCATTTAACGCCATCCTTAAATGACATGCAGGAACTGTGTCTGAGCAAGTCATGGTACTTGAGAACATAGGAACATCTGTTCTTGTTTCCAAAAACCAGGTTAGTTAACTCTAAAAATACTTATTTATCTGTGGTCATTTAACTCCTTAATTTAATAAGTTTACTGAAACTAAGTAATGCAACCTGAAATTCGTCATCATATTTTTAACTTCTATACCTATACATAGAGATGAATCTCCATGACTTACAATCATATCTAAAAGCAAAAAACGGTTGATCCTATTTGTTACTCTTAGACGTTAATCATTTTATGTTCCTCATATTAAACGAATAGAACCTTTAGAGGCCCTCTTATTTCTTAACACAGCTGTCTCACTTGAAAGTGTGATTTCCATTGTCTGATGAACATTAGGCATCTTGGACATTGCCACTTGAAATAGAAGTGTTCCTGCACCTAACCCCTCCGACCTGTTCTCTTGTTTATCATCTTCTGTAATGATTTGTTTTTGGCCTTTTTTCAGCTTGCAGATCTTCATCAATTAATGGTTGAGGCAGCAGAAGTACTAAATATTGAAGTTCCTGATCTCTATGTCCGTCAAAGTCCTGTTCCAAATGCATATACTTTAGCCATAAGTGGTAAAAAACCATTCGTTGTTGTTCATACTAGCCTTGTAGAGCTTTTGACGCGGAAAGAATTGCAGGTCTGCAACTATCTCTTTCGTCCCATAACAAAGCTAACCTTCTAGACCTTATAGTTAATGCACTTTGGCTTTGTGAAATTGATAAATTCATTTATTATGGCATAGATGTTTGAAAGAATGATGAAGCATAAAAACGGGAAACAAATAATATACGTGGTCCTGCACACATTCCATATCCTTGTTTTCAAATTTTGTGCGTGTCTTTTCGCATTATTATATGTTCAATCTTACTAAATTTCCATGCGTTCTAACTCAATGTAGGCTGTTTTGGCTCATGAATTGGGCCATTTGAAATGTGACCATGGTGTGTGGCTCACATTTGCAAATATTCTTACTCTTGGAGCTTACACTGTACCTGGTAGGTGTTTTGTGCCTTTAGGAAAATTAGGATAACAAAATTCCTGTAATCGTACTGTTGTTATAATTACTGAATAGAGACATTATAATATTCATTTTGGCTTTTGGAATGTATTTGACTCAACAACTGACATGTGCGTACCGTGCACATGTGTAGCGTGTGTGTGCATGCATGCATGTGTGTGGTTGACTCAACAAAAGTACTTGATCTTGGAACCTAAAATATAGAGGGTATTGGATATATATTGATTTTGGTTTTCGATATAATTGACTCAATGGAAGTATGTAATCTTGGAGATCAAAATTCAGAGGGTTTCTTCAAGGAATCACTGAATTTTCTACAGTTATTCATCATATCTCACCAATTAGAATATTAGAGTCTTTTTCCCCGGAGTATAGATACAGCCACACAGGAAGTGGATTAATATTTCATCCTAGTAAATATAACTCTTATCTGTCCTGACTCTTAAGTTGTGTAGTGTTCTATTTTTGAGAGAACACAAAAGACTTTAATGGAAAAAAATTGGTAGCGACTGATAATGAACAAACTTTAGCTTTCTAAATGGAAAATTTTGTCTAGATGCGGCTGCATGTCATACTGCCTCCATTTACAAATGAAATACATTAATTCTGGTTTATAAGGATGTCTTGAATTATTAGTGGATATTATTAATTCACAGGGCTTGGTGGGTTGATAGCTCAGAGATTAGAAGAACAACTATTCCGTTGGCTTCGAGCAGCAGAACTAACCTGTGATCGTGCAGCCCTTCTTGTTGCCCAAGACCCTAAGGTATATGATATATCAATGCGGAAAACCTCATGAGACAATTTATATTAAATAATCTATTTCAATTATTTGATACGTTTTGGTGCTCCTACAAGAGGTGGTCATTTCAGTTCTGATGAAATTAGCTGGGGGTTGTCCATCTTTGGCTGATCAACTAAACGTGGACGCATTTTTAGAGCAAGCTCGCTCTTATGACAAAGCTTCTTCAAGCCCAGTAGGATGGTATATAAGGTAAGCCTTAGTTGTGCAAAGTATGAAAGTGTGCCATTGTCCTCCAAAATGCCTAACTGACTATGCTCTTCAGAAATGCTCAAACGAGGCAACTTTCACATCCTCTGCCTGTCCTACGTGCTCGTGAGATTGATGAATGGTCAAGAAGTCAAGATTACATAAATCTTTTGAAACATGCGACACAAATCACTTCTTTATAAAACGTTTAGCAGAGGCAGAAGCAAAATCTGAACAAAGTCCCAATGCCCATGCAAGGTTGGTTACCCCAACTCTCTTTGCTTTACAGATCATCCGTCTTGTTTCTCCTTGGAAGAAATAACTATACCCAAACTTTGAATTGGTCATACTCATTTTAACAATAGGAGAATGCTTGAATGAGAATAGAAAAGTCATGAAGTATTGTTGGTGCATGGTGGTTTAATCTGTTTACGAATATGTCATATTATATTAATTACCCATGCATGCACTCTATGCAGCTGCTTTTCCTTTTCTTAGATGCATTATTTCAATTTCCTCATTTTTAAGTTACTTTCTATTTCTTTTGTTGCATTGGCAATCAGTTCTGAAAGGAGCGTGGAGTATGGAAGATGAAAAGAGGTTTTGCTACAAAGATTATCTACCGTGAAATTCGGATGCAACTAAATTGTTTAAGGTTGGAATGAGATCTTTAGTTAGCATTTGGAAAATATGATTGGTGTATAGTGTTAGGAAGTCAATTATACTGGATGTATAGAATTAGAAGCACACGGTGGGTATTTCACCCTGATGACAAGTTGCTATAATGTTATTCTCAGTCCAATACAAGAACTAATATTACAATAAAGTTCCCGATGTGACAAATTGAAACTCATATCATCCTTCAAAGAAAGCATAGAATACTAACCAAAAACAGAGAAATTAAAAGATTCCACAGCAATTCTATTTTCTGCCCATGAGAAGCACGCAAAACTACATCATCGATGACAGGACCACATAACACTCCATCTTTTGTTTTGGTCGTGGCATAACTAGTGAAATTTATTGTAGTTGGACTTGGACCGGCCTTGAAAGTAAGAGAGAACTTTTTAGCGGAACCGTTTCCATTGCTGGGTAGTGTGAAATTCTGAAACGTCGATGCAGCTTGAGCACCTACTAGAAAATCTCCCACACACATGTCCTTAGCATCTCCTAGCATGAATTCCAAGTCATAACTAGAACCCTCCTTAAGTGTTATTGCTGTTTGTATTCCAGATGAAACCCCCGAGACAATCTCAATGGCAGCATTGCCTTGAGGGACAAAGAAATGCTTGGAATCTATGTATTTGACAGTCCCTGCCACAGACCATTGTGTTATTGGGGAAAACATAGGACTTGGTGCTGCGTCAAGTAGAAGTCCTTCTGTAGAGATGCTTAGGAAATCTGGTCCATATTCAAATCCTCCATTGACAATCAGGTTCCCTACATCCAACCCAAAAATTGTGGATAAGGTTTCATTAGTTCAAACTTATGATTTAAGAGAAGGCAATAATGAGAATCCTAGTGTGCTAGTTTCCTCTCTCAAGAAGTTTTGATAATGCCCTTTTGACATATTTGGTGTTTATGCTGTTTTTACATTAGTTCTATGAATGGCGTTGGACTATTAGTGAATTATACTGCAGATAAAAGTAGAACATACCACTGTCTAGAGCAACTATTCCCATGGTCTTGAGAAGAAGCTTGTCAACCACAGGCCAACATGTAGAACTGGAATTTGTATCCGTTGTTTGGCTTCCGATTACAATGTTAATAGGTTCTCCATCACCCCAGCTACCCAAGTAGAAACCATAGCTCTCCCATGCTTCCTTCCCATAACTCTTCTTCAAAGTGAAAAACCCACTACTGTCTGGTGCTGAGATTTGCAATCCAACAGTGTCTGAACAATCCTTACCTCCTGGGGTAACAATGAAGGTAAGGAGGTAATTTATGTAATCTGTTTCAGCTGCAATAGTCTGGTTGATTTTTCCATCTTCACCCAGCAGAATGGCATGTCCATTATCGGGCAACGATATGTCGTCTCCAGCAGATACATATTGTACTGTTCCCGAAAATGTCCATCCGGGAAGTGTGTTGTTTCTTTTCAGTGTGACGAATGGTGAGTTCGAATCTTTGGTCAAGTCAGATGGTGGGGACTCGAAATCTGGGTTCTGCAAGAGATCTGTATATGTAAAAAGGAAAATTATTTTGTTGTAGAAAAGCAAAAAATTATTTACATTCTTAGGAATGCTTCATAGGTGATTACAGGGAAATGAAAACTGACGTTACCTGCATATGCTAATTCGAGGAAAAGAAGTGAGAGCAAAAGTATTTGTGGCCGCATGCTTTGCTTGATGAGGAAGAGAAACACGAAGTTAGTTATTTGGGTGTGTATGGAAATGAAACTAAAGTTATTTTGCTTGAAAAATGTGTCTACTTGGTCTGAGATATTGACTTGGGAGTTGGGATTACTGATTTGTTTAAAGAAAAGATTAGAGAATTATTAATCACATGCAATGAGCAGACTAGTTATATATTCTATTGCAGCTGATCAATAGTGATCCTTACGTAGTCCCAGTGGCAACTGACTCTAGAAGTTGACTAAGTTACTCATTGGAAAACCAAAGGAAGTTTCCTACCAGGATTATAAAATGACAAAGAACGACGATTTGTGTGCAAATGGTAGCTAAAATACATTTTAAAATCTACTAGACGAAGATGTCAATTGTCAGCCATTTCTCTATGCAAATATTTTAGTTGATTTTGGTATTAGCGTTGAGCTTAAAGCCATCCATGGACACATTGGACAGCTTCCAACACCCAAAAAAAAAAAATCCAGGCTCAGTGATGCTAATTGGGCCGATGGGCATGTTATGTACTAGCCTGCTCAGTTTCTATTTTGATACTTCTAGTGTAAAATCTGTCTCTTTTTATTATTGACAGTTTTTAATTGCTTCGGCATGATCCACCTCAGTACTTTTTTTCCATGGCATGTACTATGTGTACCCCTTTGAACCAGCACACTTAATGAATTACTGGAATCTGATGGAGTTTACACGCTTTTAGGCAAAGGATATTCATCACTGCTGATACTGCTTGTGACAATGGGATTAACTTCATATCATTAGAAAACGGATCACCTCTTGTTGGGGTCTGACAAGAGGTGATCTGTTCAGCTGATATGAGCAGTTAATTTTGATTTCAACAGTACGAATCCATTGAACGCAAAGATGAAAAAAAGGCTCCATTGAACGCAAAGATGAAAAAAAGAGTTGTGATATAATTTAGACAACACCACCCTCTCATTATAGGTGAATTCAAATTTCATCAGCATGATCAGTAATTGTCGTTGTGATCATTGGTCTCTCTCTCATGGAAAAAGACTGAGTTTCCTTGGAAATGTAAAAGCTGAATGTCGCTTTCGGTAACACTAGGAAATGCACTATGGCAGACTGAGAGGTACTTTTTGTCGAGGTATTTTGGACTTTAGTAGTTCATTTGGCTGCAGACTTATCTTTTACGGATTTAGATGAACTATTCTTTGATGATCTAAATAGGAGGTGATGATTATTTTATCTAAATCTTTGAATTATTATTAAAGTCCATCTTTTAATGTCTGTGCATATTGTCGGGAGTTTTGAGTTTAATATTGATATTTTAACAACAAATCCAATAAATCTAAATGTAGTGTTTAGTGTGTTGATTTTTTTTTGTAAAGGAAGTGTATGCAGAGTTGTTTATTTTTAAGATTAGATTGGATACAAAAGTTTTGCCTCTTGCTTCACAGAGATTGTTATGAACTGACTAAATGATTAGATTCTCCCGAAACGTTAGCTAAACTAATAAAGAGTCTTAGTTCCCTTCAATCAGAACTTTTTGATTCATGATGGACATATTTGCATGAAATAGTTTGCTAGAGCTTCTGTGAGAAATTCTCTGTTTAGGGAAAATTTCAGGGGTGTGGCGGCCATAACATAGTTGCCACTCTCAATGATCTACACGTAAACAATTGGGTCTATTAATCGTCATAAAAATGAGCTTGATTACTTACATGTGGATCATTAGGAGCGTCAATGATATTATGACCGTCAAACCCTACATATTGTGGTTGTCGCACTCTAGATATTTTCCTGTTTGACTCTTTTATTAGAATCTAGATTGAAGATTCTAACTTTGGGATTGATGCTCTGAAACATTTTCTCTGGTATATGATTTATTTTCTCATTTTTAATTCCTGGTTGAGCATAGATATAAATGGTCTACTATTTACTAAATTGGAATGATAGTATGGAGAATTTAGTAGCCAATAAAAAAAAATCAAATCTTGAAGAAATTTGGTCACATTTGTGGAATTCATGGTCCTCGAAGGGTGTAATATTGTCTGCCTTAGCCTATAGGTTGTCGAAAAAGATATATAATGGTACTGTATTGAGTGGAGTGTAGTGGGGCCGAAATCAACACTCATATATAATCGTTAATAAATCATTCTATATTTGTCTCCATTATATATATGATTTGTTGACATTTTATTGAGAGATATATATATATATATATATATATATTTGTTGAGAATCTCAATAAGAAGTTAAGTTTCTTAAATCATAATCGTTCATATTGTGAATGAATAACTGTAAGTGAAAAACGTTAAGACCACAACTTAACATATCCTCTACTGTTCTTACATGAGAGGAGCTAAATACTATTGAGATAGGATTTACCCTGCAATATGTAGGGATAATGGGATGATCATAATATCTTGCCCATAAACCCCAGCCGTCGGTTAGGTACCTCCGAATCTGTGATGCGATGGGTCGAATTGTCCCATCACGTGGTTCCTTTGAATGCAACAAAGGGATAAGGAATGCACACAAATGACTATCAATGGAAACCAATGGCTCATCTCTCTTAAGACTTTTTTCTGTTCGACAACAATAAAAATAAGAGTTTATACAACAAGACAACACACCTAATACAATATCTGGTCAAATGGAAGATCAAATCAAACTGCGTTATAAATGTTATTTTTATGGTTTATTTGACCCTAATTATTTAATAATCTCAATTAATTTTTTTAATACTGCATGGATCTAGAAACGAATGAAATAAAAACAATAGTAACGGTGACATTTTTTTTTTGTCAAAAGAGATTCTCATTAAAATCAGAAAGGATAACATAATTCTTGTTCTCCCTAAAATCAGAAAGGACAACATAATTATTGTTCTACAAAGAAAGAAACATCATAGAAAAGTTGCGTAAAAATAGTAAGAATTACAACAGATACACCTTTATAACAAACATGAGCTAAAACATTTTTCCTTCTAGGACAGAAGAAAAGCTCCACCTTTGTGAAAATGGCTGCCAGAGTTATAATATTATTAAATAGAGTCCCAATTTTTATTGCTTGAGTCAGCTTCTGATTAACAGCCACGAATAGATTTATACAATCTGCGTAAATATGAATCTGAGCTGGGCCGATTTGATGACACGATTCCATGCCCCACAACATTCCCTAAGCTTCTACAACAATAGCAGAGGGAGATAACTCCAGCCTTTTACTTGCCACAGCCACAAGGTTTCCTCCTGAATCCCACAACGCCCATCCAAGACTCCCACAACCATTAGAACTATGAGCTGCATCCACACAAAGAACCCATTCCACAGCGTCGGCTCTATTGGCTCGAGTTTCACTCAGCCTGTTATCTCCTTGAGAGTCCATTTTGTTTGCACTCATAAACTCGTGAAAATTGTTCTCGATGCTTTGATCAAATCTACAGTTTTGAGAAAATCAGAATTGAATAAAATTTCATTTATGGCTTTATATAGTCTCCATAGATGAAAAATAAAAGTAGAAAATTAATTCCTCAGCATCATTATTACACTGAAGAAAATTCAGAATCTTTTCCCACATTTCCATGATAGAGTTATCATTTATACCAATAGAATGGAGCCCAAACCTGCTCAAAAACCAAAATTGATCTGATTTTTTATAATGTCTTTTTTTCTCAAACCTTTTTTAATGAATTCTCATTCTTATGTGTATTTACCTTTTTCTTTAATCAATGTTTTGTTACTTATTAGTTATGTTTAGTATATATAAGTTCAAACTGAAAAACAAAACCAAATAAACATAACATTGAAAAAATATGAAGGATATGGTTCTTTTATTTCTTCATAGACTCTTGATTTTGCATATTAAAACAGAAATTGATTATGAAGTATAGATAATTTCAATCATAAACAACATTTCTAAATTAATCGAATTAAGTGGAATAATAAACCATTTTTATTTTAATGTAGAAAATGTATATTGGAACTATGCCAATAATTAATTTGAAATACAATTGAGTTTTAATTTGAAATATAATCGACTTACGTGGAATAATTAGGGGTGTTCACGGTTCGGCGATAAAATCGAGCCGCGAATACTTAAAGAACCGAACCGTGAGTTTCGGTTTGGTTCAGTTCGGTTCTCGGTTTGATATTATTAATTAAAAATAATTTTTTAATAATATTATTGAAAAACAAATATAAAATTAAAGTTTTGTTTCGATTCTGTTCGATTCAATTTTATAAGAAATTATATATATAAAATAAAAAAGTAATATAAATTCAAGGTTTCGGTTTGGAATCCACCAAAATTTTGAACCGAACCAAAACTTCGGTTCGGCGATTTTCCCAAACCGAACCGAATATACATAAAAGACCGACCAAACCGATCATTTTCGATTCGTTTCAGTTCGACTGGTTCAGATTGGTTTTGATCACCCCTAGAAATAATAAACAATTAATTATATTTCCTTTTATATATGCTAACATCTAATTTTTATTTTTATATATAAATTATATATTGGAACTACATTTTGTATTAAAATTTTGACAACCCATTTTAACAAATTTCAATTACAGGCTTAGGTGGTGTGTTCCTTCCATTAAATAGCTCGGCTGACAACTATAAATAATCGGATATATGAGACACGTCAACACTGTAATTCAGAAGCTCGACGAAAAACATTGAATGGTCAATACTTATCCCCATTGCCCATAACATAACGTCACCACCTACTTTTTGAACTTCTATAAATACAAAAATAAGGTAAACATCAAATGCATTTTGGTTCTCTGATATACTTTCTACATATAATGTAATGTAGATAAACACTGACTCGACAGTTGAAAATTATTTGATAAAACTTGTTTTGAAGTTAATTTGCAGGCAGATTCAGTAGATTTCAACTATTGAAGATTGTGCTTCAACAATTATATTACTCATGTACTCGTTTGGATCAACTCTGGCTAAAAAAATGCAATTAAATTAGAAAAAAAAATACAGCAGAACTATCCACTTACAAAGTCACGAGAAATATTCAGTATTTTTTCAAGTTATTTACTGCTACAATTGTTTTTCAAATTTAAGGGTTAATTCTTGATTTTTTTATCTTTAATTGTAAATATAATATTATAACTCACATAGACAAAATTCTTAATTGAGCACTGCTCTGCCGAGCTCCATTTTCAACTTCTCATTCTTCCGTCCTAAAATGGAACAGTTCGTCTCTCTCACACCAGTTCAGTCTCTTTCTCTTCTCATTCTCACAATCATTCTCTACTTGTTGCCTATGATGCTCTATAAGTCCCGGCAGGCAAAAAAAATTTCCGGCCACGCGCCGCCCACATATCCTCTCATTGGATGCTTGCTCTCGTTTTACAGAAACAGAAATCGACTGTTGGACTGGTACACTGAACTTCTATCAGATTCTGAAACCAACACCATTGTCGTCCACCGCTTCGGTGCACCGCGAACAATCGTGACGGCCAATCCAGAAAACGTGGAGTACATTCTCACCACCAACTTCTACAATTTTCCAAAAGGCAAACCATTCACTGAGATTCTAGGAGATTTTCTTGGCTTTGGTATATTCAATGTGGATGGAGAGCTTTGGCGCACCCAGCGGAAGTTAGCATGCCACGAGTTTAGCACCAATTCATTGAGAGAATTCGCAGTGAAAACATTGGAGCAAGAAGTCGATGGCCGGTTATTGCCGGTGATGGAGTCGTTAGCAAAGTCAGGGCGAGTCGTTGATTTGCAGGAGTTGCTCAGAAGGCTTGCGTTCAACGTGATTTGTAAAGTCACATTGGGAGTTGACCGGTTCTGCTTAGACCCGTCGGTAGCGATTTCGTCTCTGGCAAGAGGATTCGATGTGGCGTCAGAAGTGAGTGCTAAAAGAGCAGCAGCTCCTCTGTTTTTGGTATGGAAGACGAAGAGATTGTTTGGAATTGGATCTGAGAGAAAGCTAAAAGACGCTGTTAAAGAAGTTCATGATTATGTGATGGAAATCATTCAAAATCGGAAAAAGAAGATGAACGAGGGAAAGAACGAGAGTGAAGATCTCCTTTCAAGGCTGATTTTAGCAGGGCATGAAGAGGAAGTAGTGAGAGACATGGTGATTAGCTTTATAATGGCAGGGAGAGATACAACTTCAGCGGCAATGGCATGGCTCTTCTGGTTTATTTCTCAAAATCCTGATATAGAGAGAGAAATGGTGAAAGAGATTGAATCTGTTACTGCAACTACTATATTAGATTACGAATCATTGAAGGAATTGAGATTGTTGAAGGCGTGCCTTTGTGAAACCATGAGAGTCTACCCACCGGTCGCTTGGGACTCGAAGCATGCTATTGTAAACGACATGTTGCCGGACGGTACTAGTGTCCGGGCCGGAGATAGAGTAACTTACTTTCCTTATGGTATGGGAAGAATGGAAGCATTGTGGGGGAAAGATCGGTTTGAGTTCAAACCAGACCGGTGGTTTCTTGAGTTAGATCGTAAAAAAGGAGCAGTGAAAGAAGTCAGTCCGTACAAGTTTCCGATTTTTCAGGCCGGTCCAAGGGTGTGTCTTGGGAAGAAGATGGCTTTCATTCAGATGAAATACGTGGTGGCTTCCATTCTTAGGCGGTTCACAATCAGACCGGAAGGTTCAGATAAACCAGTCTTCGTGCCACTCTTGACTGCTCACATGGCTGGTGGGTTCAAGGTGTTGATCCACAAAAAGAGGGAGACAATGAGGTAAAAACCCAAGAAATCTCAAATTGATTAGTGAGAGAGTCAACGGTCATATATAATTTCATGATTAAGTTGCAATTGTTTTATAGTTAGAGGAGGTGATTGTCGTCTATTACAAACATGTACTAAATTTTTTGTACATATCGTTAATATCAACCAACATCATTAATCAATCATTAATCATTGATGTTAGATCTCATCAATATTTAAACGTCACCTGATTAAAGAGCATAGTTGTACTTTGTGAAGACATGAGCATGAGCATGTTTTTAAGGTCCATACTTTGCTCTTACATCTAAAAGACAGGATTTGTCAAAATAAAAATTAAAAAATTAAGGGTTTGATGTGACTTTTTTTCATTTTTCTTAATTTTACATTATGATCTGAACGCTGTTCTTTTAAATTGACGGCCTCTGTTAAACAAAAAGCCTCTCATGTTTAATACAATATGAGAGGATTTGCTTCCATAGACATGATTCAATTCCCCTCAAAAATCTGATCAGGATATCGCATATGTTTGTCTTGAAGACTGAGACTGATTCCAGATGCCATTCTTTTCTTTAATGTTCATATTGTCAGTTAGGTGATTGACAATATATATATATGAACTTAAAAGTTTATATTGTAAACAATCTTACAGAAAGGTAATCATAGCCTGTGCAGATGTGTACACAACGAAGTTAGGTCAATTCAAACGTATGACATTGAATGAATATATGTTAAATTGCAAGAATGGAAAGCACGCCCTGCCCTTCTAATGCATTTCGACACTTAAGGTCATGATATTGACCAGGGTGATGCCACCGATGGATCATTCTACATGAGTCCAACAAAAAATGATCCAAGGTAGGGTCACCACAGGCACCACCCGTGTCAGACAGGTACATAGAATAGAATTTCCGTTAAATGCTAATCATTGTTTCACATCAACCAAGAAAAGTACAGAGAAATGAATTGAGAACCAGATTGACCAAAATGAAGGAAATATAATGCTCAAATAGACTATATATAGAGTAGTACATTCTCGCACATTTTCAAGTTTACAAGCAGCTTCCTCCTCAGTCCTCCCCCAATAATATACTCATGATAAACATGTCTAGTACAGTAAAGGAAGTGAAGCATATCTTTGGCTGCTAATAAAGAAATCAATCACAAAACCAGAGTTTTTTTCAGCATTGAACAATCAATCCCGTTCTCTCAGCATCCAACAATCCCCTAATCATGTATTGCCAGGAGCATCACCTCCTGTAGCTGGTTTGCGATTCAAATACCGGATTACAGCATCTTCAACCCTGTTTAAGTTTCAATATTTAATGTGACAGTAAGTGCACAATTTCAAAGAAAATCAATAGAAGTTAGGATGGTAACTGTTCCAAGTATATTGCGGCATAACATATTCAAAATTACACTAGACAGAGATATTCACTTAACCCTATGCTAAGGAACAAGTTGACTAAATATACCTGAGAACGGAAAAAATTTCAATAAAAAGATTTGTGTCAGTAGTTCTTGAGAGAGGTCAACGAGGACCGTGTTTAGGAGTAGGTTCGAAGGTTTAGCCAACCGTACATGACTGAGATGAAGTAGCTTAAGTCGAGTGTTAAGTTTTCTTCAACAAGGTAAAGAGGAAGACGAAGTACTTGAAAACAAGAACAGAGAGCTTACCATGGTTGATTGAAGAAATCTGAGCGTCGCTCCTTCTCAACACTTCGACTGGCCTCTCCTGCCAACAGCTTTAAATCCTTGCCCTGCGATTCAATCAAGGCATTGATAAATTCCACAGGTGATTGACTGAACCCAAGGAAAAAAGCCCGCCTCCTACGATGCTCGTGGATTTTCCTTATAGCACCACATATTGCTTCATCACAAGCATCTATCTCTTTGTTCCTCTCTGCATTGGCCAATAGAACAGACAACTCCCTCTGTATTGGAAAAGGCACATCAACCAAGACATCATAACATGCAGTTCCAGCTGGACTATTTCCCGAAAGCTTAATCTTATGCTCTAAATGTATAGGTGGTGGAGGAAACAAATGCTGTGAGATCTTCTGTGAAACCATAGTGAATTTCATTTTATCCTCCCCAAATACCTTCTGAAGAGGTGGATCACAATTAAAGAAAGAAGGATCATGAGAGTTCTGAAGTTTCCTAGCCTTTACATAATGCCAGATTGCAGCAATTATTCGTGGCCGTGTATCAACCTCAATACCAAGAACTTCCATCAAAGCAGGTGAGAGCTTAAACTTCTCAGGTACATAATTCATTTCCAACCGTATATTAACAGAAAATTCTTTATCCCCGTTTCTCTTCACCTCAAAGCCCTCTTGAGGTGCAGATGATCGGGAATTCTCCCATATAATCATATGATTATCAGGATATAGTCTCTGGTCCAAGGTAATGGTTACTCTCTTGAAAAATGATGAGAACTTTGGGTTTGTTGGATTTGATTTCTGGACGACTCCAGGCTGATCAGGATCTATACCATCTTCTAAGATTCTTCCTATTATCTTTAGGGTCCAGGTAGGAGGCTCGGCATTTGGCTTCTTTGGTATTGTGTTAATTTGATTAGCAAAAGTGTTGAAAACATAAATTCGAAGGGTCTTTTGCATGCAAGGTGGATTTTTAAGCGCCTCTTGAATATCAACCTTCTTTCTTGCAAGAGAAGCATCAACACGAGCTTCAAACTCAATAAGCTGAGTATATAGAGCAGATTCCGGCAGAATTGCAGCCACTTTATCTTGGAGCTGCTTCTCAGGAAGCTTCTGCTTCTTTTTGCGAGCAGCAGGTGTAAGTTCCATCGTTCTCAAAGGTGAAAATACATTTGGGGGAGAAACGCCAGGAGGTCGCACCGGCGGTTTTTGAGGAATGCGCTTTGCACTTGCATTGGCCGGTGTCGAAAATGACGGTGAAGATGAACCCAGGTTCCCGATACCAGCTGTTTGGTTCTGGTTTAGGGACAGCCCATGAGCTTGTAACTGAGCTTGAAACTGGGCATGAGCTGCTTGGGCTTGAGCTTGGGCATGAGCTTGGGCTTTGAACTGTGCCTGGGCAATAGCCTGCGCTTGGGACAGCTGAAATTGAGCTTGAAATCCAGCTCCAATCTGAGCTTGAGCTTGAGCTTGAGCTTGAGCTTGTGAAAATGTGGGGTTCGTAGACATAGAAGGGGGTACCATTCCGGCGTTGCCAAAAGGTGATGGAGAGGCCCCTCCAATGCTCTTAGGTGGATTGTTATTGTTCACAGACATCACTATCTCTCTGACCAATTAGTCCAAAAAAAAAATCTTCGAACAACAAAACCCTACCTTCCAAGTCGCATAGTCCCTACACTATAAAACCTCCCACAAAAACACCCCAAATAACAAGACCTAAGTTGAATGATGTTCGAAATCAAATAATTCGAGAAAGATCGAAAGCCCTGAAAATACAGACCTCAACTCGCAAGCTTCTTCATCATGACGAGCACCCCCAAATCCTAGAAATTCACCAAGTTTACAAGATAGTGGTAGAACGGAAGCAATACATGCTCTGAGAAAACCCTAATTTTTCAGATAGAGCATTAAACCCTAAACTTTAACAAATAATCATGTCTGATAAATTGTCTAAATTATCAGTGAAAATGCACGAAACTATGAGAGTGCGAAATGAGAACTAGGTTTCTGCTGTCTTTAAAGCCAAAAAAAACATTGAAAGAGAGAGGATCTTGAATTTCTGGGAAGCAACAAACTCAGATTGAAAGGAGTGACAAATCGATGACCTTACAAAGCTCCAGTAATCTCAAGCTCGCTGGTGTTTTTGCTTTCCTCCACCTGTGACTGGTTGGTGACTGAGAGAACGAGAGATGGAGAGACTGGAGACTGGAGAGAGGGAGAGAGATGATGCTCTTTGTTTGGTATACTTTCTCTCTCTTGCTTTCTTTGAAGGAAAATTCTCTGAGAATATGTTATTATAAATGTACCCCAAAAGAGTTGAAAATTCGAAACGCTCTCTTCCCGTTTTCACTGGATCGGTCTCGATCCGATATCCGATCCACTCGCAGTCCTAGGGTCCCAACTCGGAAGTATTCTATCTAATTTTTTTTAGAAAACAAATCCTTTCTAAAGTTAATGTACAAAAAACATATGAAAAAAAAGTAATGACACCGATCTCCACTGTAATTTCTCTTAATTATACAAAGACTTATCGTTCTAATCCTATAGACATTCTCTTTATTTTCATTTCACATACAATCAGATCAATACAATTTCTAAAATAATCTCACATCTGACACCTTTTATGTATCAAAATTTTAAGATCGTGTGTTAACTGATTTTTGAAATCTACTACAAAATTTCGTGAAGAAAACTGTCTTAAATTATTATATTTTCTAACTATGTATTTTAAACACCTTTAATAATTAGTTCAAATGATTTGCTTCATTTCAACCAAAGGTGAGGCTTTTGGGATTACTGTAAATTTAATTTAGTATAAAATCAAATACGAGTTGACTCTTACTAATTTTTCATGTGAGAAGAACTAGACAAAAAATTAGCCTTCACGTGATGAAAATAGTATCACATTTGCTGAAAATAAATTTGGGGAAGCCTCAACTCACAAGCTTTATTTTTGGTTATGAGTTATGTCCTAAGATTTTAATATGATATCAAATTCAACTTAAATATGAGTGAACTCATACTATATTTTCATAGGACAAAGACCGGCATACACCTGACATCACTGTGGTGTTGTGGATATAATTTCATTTCTACGTGGACCAAATCGTATTTCCAAAAAATGAAAACCCTTAGCATGTTTTACTTCTTTGTAAGTTCTAATTTAAATTTTTGTCATGAACATGCTTCATTCTAGAGAATCCTATTAGATAGCTGGAATACTTGAGTAAGCAAATGGTCCCCTACAACCCGTAGAGATGTTAGGAGAATTATTGTTAGAACTTGAAGAGTTTGATTGACCAGATTCAAGATATTCAGATTCTCTTAAATCTCCATTACTACTTTCATAATGATTTATGATTTCTATAATTCTAAACAATTATTATTTATCTTCTTTAGAGATTTTTAATTGATTAATTTTATTTTTGACTTGACAAGTGTGAAAATTTTTTCTTGTTCTTCATTTTTATTTAAAACATTAATAATTTTCTGACAATATCTATCTCTGCACTCTACACCCCATAGAGATGTTAGGATAATCATTGTCAGAAACTTGAAGAGTTTGATTCATCAAATTCATGAGTTTTAAATTCTCCTAAATCTTCACTACTACTTCATAATAATTTATGGTTTCTATAATTCTAGAACCCATAAATTGAAGAGATGTTAGGATAATCACTGTCAGAACTTGAAGAGTTTGATTCATCAGATTCAAATTCTCCTAAATCTTCATTACTACTTTCATAATAATTTATAGTTTTTATAATTCTAAACAATTCTTGTTTATCTTCTTCAGAGATTCTTAATTGATTAATTTTATTTTTGACTTGACAAGTGTTAGAAAAATGACAATTCTGCCTCTTTTGGAATCAGAGCCAGGATTACTATTCTTAGTGAGTCGTTTGTAAATCGAGAAATAATTATGCTTCTTTAATAATATTTTACTGTTTAATTTAATATATTATTCTTCTCCGCCCAAGTGACTGGTATTTTACTATCTAATTTAATACTTACTTAACTATTGTTCTTCTCCACCCAAGTGGCTGATATATTGTTGCTATTGTTGCTTACTTGCTTCTTTGACTAATTATTTTTATTTAATCTAACTCTCAACCCAAGTGGCTGATTATTTTTATAATTGATTATTTCTTTGTGATCTTTAATTTTTTAATCTATGAATCTGACGTATTAGTTTCTAAAAGGTTTGCTTTAGGCACCCCAATAATACCTTTTAGATAAGTAAATTATGAGGGTATTGTAGTTGTAAAGGAAAATGGGAGAAGAATTTAGCTTCTTAGGAGATTGTAGAAGTCATATCAAGTTTAAGAATCAAAATATATGATAACATTTTTAATCATAAGAATAATTTAGTTATTTTGAGCAATGAGTAGATTATTTAGAAGTAGTTCTTCTTGTAGCAATATGTGTACAATAAATACAATACCAGACATAATTAATGAAAAATATTTTGAATACTTAGTAGATGATCAAGTAGATCATAAGGCATGAAATATACTCAAAATTCCTAGTAAATAAATTTATAAATCAATATGGTCTTTTGCTTCCTTCAAATCTCAGTATCATGTAAAAATAATTGAAAAATATATGCTCTTGGAAAAGAGCATGAAACTTGTCAATTGCTTTCTTCGAATGCAAATTAACATCACATTGAAGAAGAATATAATTTCCTTCACTTTGGTTTAGTCCTGATTGGAGTTAAATCACTCACAAGAGGAGGCATAAATACATTTGTCTTGTTAGCCTTACGTTATGCAAGATTTACAAATTTTAATGATAATATTTTAGGATTAATTGAATCTTCATTTTATAATGGTCCAATCTATTTTGATTATTTTCTATATTTTCTGTTAGTTTAACGGACCCTCATATTCTTAAATCTTTAACTTTGAATATCAAAACTAGTGGTTATCAATTCCTTGAAGGTTCTTAACCTCTAGCTTTGATTTTTAGAATACATTACAAAGTTACCAAAACCAATATGAATTTTCAAGCCATCATAGGATCCCAAAAAAATCAACCATGTCGATTCAATCTAGTCAAAATAATGCTAATATTAGAGTCTCTAAAACCATTACGTGGCGTGATATTACTTTGTCTACAAATTAACTTTTAACCAATGAAAGCCAACTCACGTCAATTCAACGTCCAATTGAAGATAATGATTATATCCAGCAGTGCATAAATAATACTGTTAAAATTAATTTCCAATCTTCTATTTCTAATCCTCAAATTAGAAAGTTTAGCTAGTCTAGCACTCCTAGGAAATTCTTTTCTGAATCTACTATCAATAATAGTCAAGATCTTAGAATCCATCAATTGGAACAAGAATTACAAAATTTAAAAATAAAAATTTAAGACTTAAAGGCATAGCCACAACTTCTCAAGTTAGTCAGCCAATCTTTGATAATAAGACTGAACAATCTGACGAATCCGAATCACCAACTGCCTCTAATTTTCAAGGAGTCTTACCTTCTATTAATCCTCAACTTTTAGTTTTGAATTTAGGCATCTTAAGCCAATAATACAAGCCTAATTAGGAAGGTTTAACTTAACACATGAATGACCCAACCAATCTCAATAGACGTAATAGGTTTAGAGAGACATACAATATGGATAAAAAAATCAACATTGCTGAATGGAAGATATTCATGCAAGAATTTAGAGTTGATATATTTTTTCTTGATTATATCGTGGATATATATGAAAAGAATGTTAAAGTTATTTCTAAGACTAAATGAGACAAGGAAGACTCTGGTTGGGTGATTGCTAGCCATCCCCTACATGAGAAAATTATAATTAATCATAAAAATTCTTTAATCACTACTTTTCCTTTTAAGATTTCAAAGGAAGATGAATCAAATAAAAAAGTTGTTGAACAACTCAATTACACTAATTAAAGTTTAATAACAATAGGAAAACAATTAGATAAAATTAAAAATAAGGTGACGATTTTCATGAACTTAAACCTAATGAATCTTTGAAAGAAACTCCTTTAATAGATCTTTTCAGATAAAACTGCTTTGAATATTGTTCCTCTCAATAAAAAGATTGATAAAATGCTTCAAGAATTTAAAAATAAATGTGTTAAGTCATCATTTCCTGTTAAGGTAATTAACCACGATAATAGTTCTCAATCAGAAAGCCATAAGTCAGATTCCATCTATTAATCATCTATAATACATAAATCTTCAACCATTCACAATATTGAAGAAACATTTAAAAATCTAGAAATTAATAAATTAAAAAGGAAGTAGGATAAAAAGTCTATTCCTCCATATATGCAAATTATTGAATATTCTTTAGTTAATCAATGTTTTGTCTCTGCAGAAACATTATATGAATGAAATATTAATGGTCTTTTAGAACATGATGTCCTTAATAAATTACGGCACATGGCTATGGTAGTCAACAATTATATCACCACACATAATTTACCTCACAATGAGGTAATAAAACTTTTAGTTACAAGATTCACAGGAAAATTTCATTCCTGGTGGGAAAAACATCTCACTGAAGAATATAAAAATACCATCCTTACAGCAATAAAGATTGATGCTGAAGGAACCCCAATTCTTGGAGAGGATCATGAAATAATGTCTGATACCATTAATACCATCTTCTACACAATAATTGAACATTTCATTGAGACGCCAAGTAATGTTATTTCGCGTATCCATGACCAAATAATCAATCTTAGGTGTCCTACCCTAAATGATTTTGACTGGTACAAAAAAGTATTTTTGTCCATAATAATGTCTAGGGATGATAGTATTCCACCATTTTGGAAAGAAAAATTCATAAATGGCTTACCAGAGTCCTTAGAACAGTCCTTAGTGATGATTTAGGAAATATATACTACAATAGTCTCACCTGTGATATAATTATCACTACAATACACAAAGAATGTCTAAGAATATGTATAGACATGAAAGTTAATAAAAAATTAAAAAGGAAAAGAAAATTGTCAAATACGAATTAGGCAATTTCTGTGAGAAATATGGATTACCCGCTATTGCTCATTCCTAAAAGAGTAAAAAAATTCCCATCTAAATCCTAAAAAAATTACAAACCTTAGAGGAAAAAATTCTATGAAAATAAAAAAAAAATTTTGACAAATACTTTTCAAAGAATAAATATTATTCAAGATGAAAATTCAATAAAAAATTTGATGATAAAAGTAAAATTAAGTGTTTCAAGTGTGGCTAGAATGGTCATTTTTCCAACACTTGTCAAGTAAAAAAAAGTAATCAACTAAAAATACCTGAAGAAGATAAACAAGAAATGTTTAGAATTATAGAAATCATAAATTATTATGAAAGTAGTAATGAAGATTTAGGAGAATTTGAATCTCCTTAATCTGACGAATCAAACTCTTTAAGTTCTGACAATGATTCTCCTAACATCTCTATGAGTGCTGTTGTCAGAAAATTGTTAATGTTTTAAGTAAAAATGAAGAACAAGAAAATCTTTTGTTTGATTTAATTAGCAAAATTAAAAACCCTGAAGTAAAACAATAACACCATGAAAGACTTATGAAGGTAATTTAAATGAAATACTAAGTCTAATAGTATTACTGAAAGTCTTTCACAAACTCTTAAAAAATTCAAAAAAGTTAAAGGAAATGAAAGAGATGTTACTTTACAAGAACTTCAAAAAGAAATAAAATAATATTAAAATTGAAATAAAAGATTCAAACACAGAACTAATAAAATAATTAAACCTTTTAAAAATAGAAAATTTAATTAAAAATCATAAATCCAGTGAACTAGGAGAACCTAAAAAATTTCTAATTTCTGATGATGAGGTTGAAGAAACTGTTGCTAACATTCAAGATGATGAAAACTTCCTTCAAATCCTTAATCACATCAAAATTAAAAAATGGCACATAAATAGTCAGAATAATAATCGAAGATTTTGATTTCACTTCAATGACTCTTATTTATTCAGGAGATGATTAGAATTGTATGCAGGAATGATTCGTTCCTACCAAGTACTTCAAGAATACAAAAAAAGTCTTTGTCCTCTGCAAATGGTTCTAGATGCATATCAATTGTGAAATCCCTAAAGTCTATATTTGTCAAGACAATGTATGTTTTAGAACATCATTTGTTTTAGTAAAAAATATGATAGACAAAATTATTTTAAGTTTATCATTCATTTATCTGTTGTATCATTTTACAATAGAACATGATAAGATAATTACTTATCACATTGATAAACCCATCAAATTCAAATTTCTTTTTTTTCTCACAATGAGAAATTGAAAACTTTAAATAAAATTATGTTTATAAAACTGTGAATTTAATTTATTATAAAAAAATAATTATATTTTTTATAAGATGAAATAAAATTCAAAAGAATTGAAGAACAACTTCAAAATCATGCTCTTCAAAGATAAATTAAAATCTTAAAAGAAAAAATTTGTAAAAAAATTATGTACTGACACTCCTAATACATTTTGGTAAATCCAGACAAATGAAATTGACAAGTACAAAATTGCATTTGGTCATTATAAATGAAAAATAATGACATTTGATCTTAAAAATGCTCTAAGTAAATTCCAGAATACAATGAATGAAATTTTCAACCAATTCAGTAATTTCTCGGTTGTTTGCATTAGTGATATTCTTATTTTCTCTAAATTTATTGAACAACACTGAAAACACCTTGAATTGTTTGCCAATATAACAAAATAAATTAATTTAGTTATCTCTGCAAGAAAAATCAAATTGTTTCAATCTGAGATTAGATTTTCAGGATTTGAAATTTATTATTCCATTTTTAAAGTAATTAATAAAATCATACCATTTGCTTTATTAAGTCAAGAATTTCTTTTAAAAATTAATTACAAAGCTGCAAAACATGTTTTGAAAAAAGATGATAAATTAATTTAGTTATCTCTGCAAGAAAAATCAAATTGTTTCAATCTAAGATTAGATTTTCAGGATTTGAAATTTATTATTCCATTTTTAAAGCAATTAATAAAATCATACCATTTGCTTTATTAAATCAAGAATTTCTTTTAAAAATTAATTACAAAGCTGCAAAACATGTTTTGAAAAAAGATGTAAAAACATTGCTTTCAAACAAAATTTTGCTAGGTAACAGTCAAATTTTAGCAATTTTGACTTCAATATTGAATTTACTCAAGACATTAATAATTAAATTCCTGGCTTCCTTACTTGTAATATTTTGAAGAAAAATCATTTCAAGATTTTATCATGACAGAATTTAAAGTTTTTGACCTACTAGAGTATGAGAAGGTAAAACTCAGAATACTCAATCAAAATTCATTTAGAATAAAAAAGTTCAATGGTAGGGCAGCTGTTTTTTGCTCAAAATTCTCATTTATTAATTACGGCCATAATGTATTTGAATATCCAAGAAATGCATGGATTGACGAATTAGATAAAATTTTGGAAGAAGTTGGGTTGAAGCATGACCTTAATGCAACCTTAATTCAATGGTATGAGAAATGTGAAAAATAGGTTTTCACAAAGATAATGAAATTTGTTATGATGACATAAAAATTTTAACAGTAGACCTATCAGGACAAGTAATTCTAAAATTGAATTTTCTCAACTATCAGTGAACCTATTAGTTAAGAAATTTTTTCAATCAAATAATTTTTTATACTGGAAGGGACTTTCTTCGTCATGCCTGACGGATTTAAAAAAAGTCATAGGCATGTTATGGAGTCCTTAACTAAAAGATTCAGTATCACTTTCGAATATCATGTGAGGTTGATGAATGGTTTGATTATAAACGATTCTTCAACTCCCCAAATGGCCCTTAAGGCCCAAATTAAAAATGAGTCTTTTACTCCTAACCAAACCCAATTAAAAATACATGGGTCCATCAGACCACCAATCAGCCCAGTCAACCAATTTGACCATTTCTCAATTACTCAACATTTTAATGCCCAATCATTCAATCAACCAATTATAAAATATAAAAAATCATCTTCTTATTTCTGAAAAATGCGCAGCAAAAATCTTTCTCATATTGAGCCTCCATTTGCTCATTTGAAGGATCTTGCTGAAATTGTAAAAGCCCATTTTCTTCCTGTTTTCGACTTTGTCCTTGGCCACAAGGAAAAGAATCTAAGTTTCTATAGAGATATTCTCTTTGAAACAAAATCCATGAATATTAGCCTAATCAAAAATTCTGAAGGAAAGATCCTTTATCATTCTTTCTATATCCTCAAAATCATAACCATGAAGGACTGGAAGTCCATCCTTCAATTTTCAAAATATGTTTAAATGAAAATAATATAATTATGTTGGCTATATTGATACTTGACACATGATTTTTATGCATCAAAATAGTGATATTTGAATTTTGATAAAATTTCAAAACTAGTTTTCCAAATTGGTTCTTAAGATGGTGGCCCATTCATGGTCCTGTCTTAGGAACTTTTTCAATTGATTTACAACAATATTTCAATTTGTATTTAAGGGTATGCAAACCCTCACCAATTGAGACATCATTTTCCCAAATACTTTATTTTTCAAATAAATACAAAATACATTAAATCCTAAAGTGGACATAATCAATTGAAGATGGATTCCTCACCAAAAAATGAGAGCGAGAGAGTGAGAGAAAGAGAGAGTGTGAGAGGGATATAGAGAGAGAGGGAGAGAGAGGGGGAGGGGGGAGAGAGGGGAGGGGGGAGAGCATGAGAGAGAGAGAGAGGGAGAGAGAGAAAGAGAGAGTGTGTGAGATAGAGAAAGAGATAGGGAGGGGGAGAGAGAGAAGCAATGAGACTAGGAGGGAGTGTGTGTGTGAGAGAGAGAGAGCGAGATAGAGAGAGGGATAGAGAGAGAATGATAGAGAGAGAAGGAAAGGGAGAGAGAGAACTTGATCATTAAATATTATGAATACATGTGATATAGATCTGGATCATTAATATGGATAGACATTTTTGTGAAAGTACTTTATACAATAAGATTGTATATGATAAAATTGATGTGAATTAATATTTCTGTTAACTTACCGTTTATCATAAAAATTTAATATACATCAATTTGATGATCATATGTAGATCAGTCTGAATCTTGAGTAGTCATGAACTTCTATATATGTCTACTGGATTTTTTTATTCACTCGTTAATTTTTGTTTATAAAATAGGATAGTGAATTTTTTTTTGGAGATTTAGTGATGTGGATGGCTGGGAAAATGATCTTATAAGATTTGGAATCTAAGCTTTCCTAATGGATCTTATTTGGTTCCCTTAAGTATTAATGCTGGAATTGAATGGTTAATGAGCTCAAATTTATAATACAATTATAAATTAACCATTTACTAGTGAGTTAATGGTATTTAAAGATCAAAAGGTAATTAGAAGGGTAAAATGATAATTTTGACCAGCTCTAATTTACGAACCAATAATTGGAGGACAAAACTACATGAAATAATTATATCAATAAACTACACGAGAATTTTCTATAAATACATTCTATAATCTCTAAGAGTGCAATTCTATATTTATAATGGAGTAATAATAAAATTAATAAATAAGATGATTTAATTAAAGAGTTTAATTATTCATCTCATGTATTGGAGCTTAGGATTATATGTCTGTGGTTCCCAAGTCACCTCTGTACTACATAGTTTAGGGTATGAATATTTTAGGACATGAGAAAAGGATTAGCTTGCAAAAAGAATTATATTTCTATGGCAAGTACATAATTATGTGTGATTAATTAAATAAATTATTTATATTAATTTTCAGAAATTATATATAAATAAATATAATGATTAATTTTTTAATTATCGATAAGTTAAATAATATATCTAATTTGTAAAATTCAATAATGTTAAATTATTATTAGATAATAATTGACAATTTGAATCAACTAAATCTGTTATTTGTGAACTAACAGATAAACTAGTTGATATGGATAATCAAATAAGTTAATTTGAATTAAATGATATCTAGATATTTATCTGATTAAAATAAATAATTAATTTACAGAAATTATCACGTGGCATGTTGGACTACCACATGTCAATCATTGATTGAGAATAAAAAATTGACATGGACTAATGTAGTGCCCCGTGGCACTACAGTTAGGCGTGCAATACTATAGTGCCACATGGCACTACAGTAGTGCCGTGAAGTACAGTGTCGTGAGGTAGAAAAGTGTAGTGCCACACGGCACTACAATATTCCTTTTTCGAAAATCTCTAGATCTCATGTGTTGAGTACATCTAGAGACAGAAAAGTGTTCTTGCGATATTCTACGACTCACACACATCCTAGTGTGTTTGAGGATTGATTTGAAAAATCTTGGTGTGGATCTTAAAGTTCGTTGTTCGTGTGAACGAAATACTGTTGGTTTGCGAGAACACTTGATTAGACTACAAGAGGTATATATTCTATATACATGAATGTCTTTGATTTAATATATAAATATATAATATATCTGAAAATAGTTTTCAATAAAAAAATTTATTTTACAAATCGTTGAATTGCGTTTATTTTCTTTTATAAAAAAAGATTCTTTTTTAAAAAATTTTAAATAAAACCCCACGCTTTTGTCGCGCGAGCACCATGTTTCCAATAATTGATATCAAAGCGGTCATTATATATTTGTACGTTAAATACTACATGTGTTTTCTTGCATTGTTCATAATATATTTTAATATGTAGGAATGACTGGATGGTTTGTTTTTTAAATGTATGGTTAATGATGGATCGTTAATTGTATGGTGACCATGGGGTTGTTCTTTATTTTTTTAGATCTTGTAAGCCGTTTTAGGGCATAAAAATTTTTGAAATTATATTTTGAATATTATATTGTAAAATTTGTATCGCGAGAAGATGAAGAACGCATGAGACGACGAGGAGAAAAAAGAAAAATTGGAATTCCTAGGGAATTTCGGCGCCGGCATCAGAAATTGGTGACCGTGACGCTGCCGATAGTGTTGTCGACGGTGACGCTAACGTGAAAGTCACCGGTGGTGGCTGGCGGTGCTCAGTGGTGGCTGGTGGTGGTCAACGGCGATCGACGACGGTGGGAGAGTCCAATCGTCGATGGTAATTGTTGTCGCTGTTAGGGAAGATTCGCAGAAACCCTGATACCGTGTTACCCTATCCCTGCAATGTTTTACGAAAACCTGTCTCTATCTTTTATCTTGTAAATTTTAAAATTTATTATTAATTTTATGAAAATTAAAATTAATTGACTGATTTGGTTTGACCCAAGTTTGATAAGTCATTAAATTATTTTTTACCAATCAAATTCAATATTATTAAAAAATAATTATTGAGATTATTTAATTAAGAAAAATAGTTTATTCTAATTAAATGAGTGTTGTTCAGAGCTTGAAGATTATGAAGATAGATCTCTGGTAGAGAATGAGCTATTTTGAAAATATGTACTCATGAAGTCATCTTTATAATTTTATTTCAAATTTTTAATGGTTGTAATTTAGAAATACTCTATAGTCACCCGGTTCATCATTAGTTTATTTAATTGTTAAATAAATTTTTATTGATATGATTGAAAACCTGACCATGCATTAGTCGAACACAGTTTTATTACATCTCATTAGTAGAAACATGATTGATTAAGACATTCATAATATGTTTATATGGATTGTTTTATGAAATTAATTACATGTAAACTGCTAGATTTTAATTAGTTAAAACTTGTTAATCACACCACACTAAAGGTTATAGTAACCTTTAGGATGACCAACTTTATTAAAAGAGTTTTATTAAAGTTTGATGAATATAATTAATTAGTTATTTTAAATTCACCTAATTTTGACTTAGGCTCTTTAGAAGGTTAAAGGAACTTAGACCAGTTAGATTGGATTAGCTGTTGATTTCACATTCATAAGGTTACATTTTTAACTAGTAATTAATTTAGAATTAATCGATTAGTTAAAATAAAAGCACATTATCCTAAAATAGTGAGTGAGAGAAGGTTGACATGTCAATGTAACCTATGGTCTCCATTATTTATACAATACTGTGAGGTACAGTGAGGGCCTCGAGATGACTTTGTTTTCATCTCCTTAAGGAAGGTTTCGAGTTGTATCAATACCAAGGTTGAACTTCTTAAGAAGATAGGACTAAGTGAGGTAGTTTAGTTTTAACTGACCCTGAGGCGGCATATTCTAAAGCAATTTATGGAATCTGAAATAATGGGTCACACTCACAAAGTCACAATTAGGTTTTGTGTGGATAATTGTGACTTGGCCAAATAAGTGATACCTTATTATTAAAAGAGAAAATATGAGATATTTTGAATGTTAGTTAATAAGGATGAGAATGTCTCATAGACAGTCTAAAATTAATCTAACCGACCCTAAGGCGAGACATTAATTGTTAGGTTATCTTATCATGAATTAGTAAATGTTTATGTGTTTAATATGTTGCATTCGTGCATCACGTTTACTTTCAGAATTCTTGATATTTATTTCAATTATATTGAATTATGTATGTTTTATTTTTTAGTTATTATTATGTCTATCATGAGCAACCTATTACTGATTTACTTGCGTTTGAGAATCTAAATGGTGATAACTCCATAAGATGGAAATCTAACTCAAAAATATTGCTAGTTTATAGGCATAATGAATCTATTCTTGCTGAAGAAAGTCCTAAAAAGGCTTGCAGTCAATACTTGAATTATTGACACAGAGGCTACCATTGGGGGAGAGGTAAATGTTACTGAGCAAAACCATTCTCCCTTTGTTGCTAGTAGTAACAAAAAGAAGAAGAAGAATGGTAAGGACAAAAGCAATAATAGTGATGAAAATAAGGCCAAAAGGTCAGCCGAGGGTGAGAAGAATAATATTGACAACGAGCTCGTAGAAAAATGTTTCCATTTGGGGTTGAAGGTCGTTGGAAGAGAAATTGTAACAAGTATCTCTCCGAGCTGAAAAAGAAAGGTATATATGATTTACTTGTACTTGAAACTTGTTTAGTGAAATATGATTTGTCATCATGGATACTGGATTCAGGACTAACTAACCATGTATGTTCTTATTTGCAGATGCTTGATTTCTTCAAGAGAGCTGGTTGATGGCGAGGTCATTATAAGAGTTGGCAGTGGTGCGCTCATGTCAACAAAAGCATTGGGGACAGTCCGCCTTAATTTTTGAAATAATTATTTAGTTTTGAATAATGTTTATTATATTCTTGGATTTTTGAGAAATTTAACTTCTTTTTTGTTACTGCATGAACAATTATTTGAAGTTTATTTATTTAATAATGAGTTTATTATTTCAAATAATGGATTCTATATTTGTCATGCTAAAGTATCGAATGAACTGTATATGCTTAAACTGACTGAACACGCATTAAATGATTCTGAATTATTTAAAGTAGTAAATCGTAAAAGTAACAAACGACAAAGAGTTTCTCATGATGATGATAACACGTATGTATTACATCATAGGTTGGGACATTATAATCTAGATAGATTAAACAGGTTAACAAAGCATGGTGCTTTGAGATAACTAAAAGTTGAGACTTTTCCTGTTTGTGAATCTTGTCTAGATGGAAAAAAAGTCCAAGAGACTTTTCACGAGAAATGGCCAAAGAACCAAGGAACCACCTGAGTTAGTACATAGTGATGTCTGTATACCGATCAATGTACAAGCTAGAGGTGTGTATGCGTATTTCATCATATTCATTGACGATTAGTCAAGATATTGTTATACTTACCTAATGCATAGAAAGTTTGAAACTTTTGGCAAGTTTAAGGACTTCAAAACTGAAGCTGAATATAATTTGGTAAATCATTACAAACTTTTCGTTTAGGTTGAGGTGGTGAATACTTGGTTTTAGAATTCAAGGATTACCTGATGGGGAATGACATCCTATCCCAACTCGCAGCACCTGAAACACCACAATAAAATGGTGTTTCATAAAGGAGAAAACCAAACCTTATTGGAATGGTTAGATCGATGTTGAGCTACTCATTACTACCACTCACTTTTTGGGGATATGTACTTCAAACGACAACTTATATTTTGAATGTAGGGCATTCTAAGTCTATAAGCAAGACACTTTTAGAGTTATGGAATGGCTCTAAATCCAGTTTACGTCATTTTCATATATGGAGGTGTCCAGTTCACGTTCTTAGACCTAAGACGGGAAAGTTAGACTCAAGGTCTGAAGTGTGTATATTTGTTAGCTATGATCTAGAGACTGGAGGTGAGTACTTTTATAGTCATAAGGATTAAAAGGTGTTTGTATCCACAAATTCACATCCCTTGGACATGACTATGTGGAAAACTACAAACCTCGAAGCAAAGTAGTTCTCAAAAAATTAGCGTCTGATGATATCAGACCACCTTCATCAACTGATAAACGACAAACCCCAGAAACACTATTCCTGTTCAGGAAACCCCGGTGCAACATCTTACTGGGAGGGTTGTAAAACAACATATTCGCTATGAACTAGAGGCACATGTCCTAGTGTATGACACTGATAAGGATGATCCACTAACCTTTAAAGAGGATGATGGATGATCCTGAAAATGAGAAATGACAAGATGCCATAAACCAGGAAATGAAAACGATGTATTCCAATTCTGTCTGAGAACTTATAGATCCACCTGAAGATGTCAGACTCATTAGATGTAAATGGATCTTCAAGAAGAAAAGAGGTGCAGATGGGAAAGTAGAGACTTTCAAGGCACGTCTGGTAGCCAAGGGTTATATACAAAGGGAATGAGTCAATTATGAAGAGACATTCTCCCATGTTGCCATGCTAAAATCCATTCGCATCCTTTTGTCCATTGCCGCTAGTTTAGACTATGAATATGGCAAATAGACGTCAAGACAGTTTTTCTGAATTGCTCTCTTGAAGAAAACATCTATATGATACAACCAAAAGAATTCATGAAAAAGGGGCAAGATCAGAAAGTATGCAAGTTGCTTAAATCAATTTATGGATTAAAGCAAACATCTAGATCTTGAAATCTTACATTTGATAAGCTTATTAAATCATATGGCTTTGAAAAAATGTTCACGAAACTTGTGTTTATAAATACATCAAAGACAAGGATAATGATTTTCTTAATTCTTTATGTTGACGATTTTCTACTCATTGGGAATGATGTAAAAACTTTGCCAAAGGTAAAGAAGTGGTTAACTGAGAAATTTCAAATGAAAGATTTGGAAAAAGTGAGCTATGTTCTAGGCATCTGAATCCCAATGGATAAAAAGAATAAGCTCTTGTCACTTTCTTAGGCATCTTAGATTGATAAGGCACTAGAGATGTTCTCTATAGAGAATTCCAAGAAAGGTCAACTACCGACCAGACATGGAATTGTCCTCTCTAAGGAGCAATGTCCTAAGACACCTCAGGAGGAAGAGGATATGCGAAATGTTCCTTATGTTTCAGCTATTAGTAGTCTCATGTATGTCATGTTGTATACGAGACCAGGTATCTGTTATGCGGTGGGAATTGTCAATCGCTATCAATCAAATCCTGATTTAGAACATTGGATTGCGGTAAATCACATTCTTAAGTATCTTAGGAGAAAGAGAAACTATATGCTTGTTTATTCAGGTGGAGACCTGAACCCCATTCGATATACTGATTCTGATTTTTAATCAGACAGAGACAGTCAAAAATCAACATCTAGATCAATATTCATCCTAGATGGAGGACTGTAGTTTGGAGAAGTATTAAACAATCCAACATTGTAGATTTCAGTATGGAAGTCGAATATATAGCAGCTTGGGAAGTCGAATATATAGCATCTTGTGAAGTTGCGAAAGAAGCGGTATGATTCAAAAAGTTCTATATTGATTTGGAAGTGGTTTCAGATATGGACAAGCCACTGATCCTATACCGTGACAACATTGATGCGGTAACTAATTCCAAATAACCAAGGAGTAACAAGAGGGGCAAGCACATAGAGACAAAATATCATTTTGTAAGAGAGATTGTGCATTGAGAGAATGTGACTGTTATGAATATAACATCAAATAAGAACCTGGCTGATCCTTTTACCAGGACATTTCATACGAAGTAACTTGAGGGTCATGTGCGAAACATGGGGTTGAGAGACATGCCACATTTGCTTTAGGGCAAGTGAGAGATTGTTGGGGGTAATGCCCTCAAAGCATGCGTATTGACATTTTAATATGAAATTTAATGGAATTATATTTTTCTTATAATTGTTCTATTAAATTATTGTTGAATAATTTATTTAAATATCCAAAAATTCATATTCATTAATGAGACTATGATCTTATATTAGTACGAGAGGATTAAGATCATAGATAATGAATAAAATTAGCAGTAATATATTAAAGTATGAAATTTTTAATGAATGATTACTAGTACGGTTCACTAAGTATTATGAATGCATGTGATCTAGAGCCAAATCATTGATGTGGATAGACATCTTAGTGAATTTACTTTATATAATAAGATTATATATGACAGACCCGATATGAATTAATATCTTTATTAACTTGCTATTTATCATAAATATTTAATACACATCAATATGATGATCATATATAGATCAGACTGAATCCTAAGTAGTCATGAACTTCTATACATGTCTACTGAATTTTTTTATTCACTCGTTAATGTTTGTTTGTAAAACAGGCTAGTGATTTGTTTTGGAGATTCAATGATGTGGATGGATGAGAACATGATCTTACAAGATTTAGAATAAAGAGCGTAATTTCATATTTATAGTGGGGTAAGAATATAATTAATAAATAAGATTATTTAATTAAAAAGTTTAATTAATAATCAGATTTATTGGAGCTTAGGATTATAGGCTCATGGTTTTCAGGTCACCTCTGTACTACACAGTCTATGGTGTGAATATTTAAGGACATGAGAAAATTAAATTATTAATATTAATTTTTAGAAATTATTTAGAAATAATTATATCAATGATTTTTTAATTATCGATAAGTGAGACATTATATCTAATTTGTAAAATTAGATAATGTTAAATTATTATTAGATTAATTCAAAATTTGAATCAACTGAATCTGTTATTTTTTAACTAACAGATAAGCTAGTTGATAGGGATAATTAGATAAGTTAATTTTAAATTAACTGATAATTGAATATTTATATGATTAAAATAAATAAATAATTTGCAGAAATTACCACGTGGCATGTTGGACTGCTACATGTCAATCACTTATTCTGATCATAAATTGACATGAACTACTGTAGTGTCACATAGCACTACAGTTAGGTGTGCTATACTTAGTGCCACATGACACACTATAGTACCGTGAGGCACTATGATACCTCATGGTACACTGTAGTGTCGTGTGACACTGCAGTTGTGCACAGTTGCAGCGGGTCCCACTACAATGACAATTTTATGATTAATTATTATTTTGTGTATATCCATAAATATTTGGGGTACCTAGAAAATATATATAGATATTATTCTATTAGCCTAATTGTTGATTAAGTGTGCTAACAACACAATTGCTATCACGATGAAATTCTCTAAGATTAAAAGTTAATCAAAAAGCTCTGTGAGAATAACCATTGTATTCTCTCAGTGATTAGTCTCACAAAATTATTCCTTCCCCAAAATCTCTGGATCTTATGTGTTGAGTATATCTAGAGACATAAAAGTGTTCTTGCTATATTCTATGTGCCCACACACGTCCTAGTGTGTTTAAGGATTGACATGAAAGATCTTGGTGTGGATTTCAAAGTTCATTGTTCATGAGAATGGAAAATCGTTGATTTGCGAGGATGCTTGATTAGACTACATGAGGTGTATATTCTATATCCATGTATGTCTTTGATTTAATATATAAATATATGATAAATTTGATTGAAAAGAGTTTCCAATACAAGTTTCTATTTTAGAAACCATTGCGTCATGTTTATTTTCTTTAATAAAAAAAGATACAATTTTTATAATTTTTTTTTAAAAAAACCCNTGGGGGGGGGTAGAGAGGGAGATATATAGATTGAGAGAGAGAGCGAGAGAGAGGGGCAGAGAGATTGAGTGAGAGAGGGAGATAGAGAGAGAGTGGGAGAGTGAGTGAGAGAGAGAAAGAGAGCAAGGGAGAGAGAGAGTCACAAAGAGAGAGTCAACGAGAGAGAGAGAAAGAGAGTGTGAGAGAGAGAGCGAGGAGAGAGCGAGAAAGACAAAAAGAGAGTGGGGAGAAAGAGGGAAAGAGAAAGAGAGAGGGAGTGGGTGAGAGAAAGAGAAAGTGATAATAAGAGAGGGAGTGGGTGAGAGAAAGAGAAAGTGATAATGAGAGAGGGAGAGAGAACAAAAGAAAGAGGGAGAAGAGAGAGATATATAGAGAGTGTAAGAGAGAGAATATAAAGAAAGAGAGTGAGAGAGAGGCAGACATAGATATAATGAGTGAAAGTGTGTGTCTCTGTGTGTGTGTGAGAGAGAGAGTGAGGGCGAGAGAGATATAGAATGAGAGACAGGGAGAAAGATAGATAAAGAAAGGGAGAGGGAGAGGGATGTAGGGAGGGGGTGGAGAGGGAGATATATAGGTAGATAGATAGATAGATAGATGGTGAGAGAGCGAGATAATGAGAGACAAGGAGAGAGAGAGTGAGTGAGAGAGAGAGATAGCGAAAGGGAGAGAGAGAGGGGGAAAGAGAACGAGAAAGAATGGGTGAGAGAAAGAGAGAGAGATAATGAGAAAGAGGATGAGAGAGAACAAAAGAAAGAAGAGAGAGAGAGAGAGAGGCAGACATAAAGATAATGAGATAGTGAGTGTGTGAGAGAGAGAGGCGGAGATAGAGTGTGAGTGAGAGAGAGGGAGAGAGAGTGTGTGTGGGAGAGAGAGAGAGAGGGAGAGAGGGAGGGAGAGGGAAGGAGATATATATATATATAGAGAGAGAGAGAGAGAGAGAGAGAAAGAGAGAGAGAGAATGAGAGAGAACAAGAAAGAGAGAGAGAAGATAGAGAGAGAGAGCGAGCGAAGAAAGAAATAGAGTGTGAGCGAGAGAGAGGGAGAGGGAGAGGGAGAGAGATAGAGAGAGTGTGTGTATGTGAGAGAGAAAGAGAGAAAGAGATAGAGATATAGGGAGAGAGAATTAGAGAGAGAACAATAGAGAGAAGATAATGAGAGAGAGTGAGAGATAGAGAGAGAGAACTAAGGAAGAAAGAGAGTGAGAGAGAGCGAGAGTGATACTGTAGAGAGAGAGAGTGGGGAGAGAGAGGGGGTGAGAGAGAGATAGAGAATGAAAGAGAGAACAAGAGAGAGAGGGAGAAGAGAGAGAGAGCGAAGAAAGAAATAAAGTGAGTGAGAAAGAGAGGGAGAGATATACAGAGAGAGCTAGAGAGTGAGGGGGAGAGAGAGAGGGAGAGAGATAGAGCGAGAGAGAGGGGGGAGAGATAGAGAGAAAGTGTGTGTGTGTGCGCGCGCGATAGAGAGAGTGAAAGAGAGAGAATGAGAGAGAGGGAGATAGATAGAGAGAGAGCGCGCGAGAGAGATAGAGTGAAGAAACAAAGAGAGAGAGAGATAGAGATAATGAGAGAAAGACAAATAGAAAGAATGAGGGGGAGAGAGAGAGAGAATGAGTGAGAGAGAGTGAGAAATAGTGAGAGAGAGTGTGTGAGAGAGTGAGTGAGAGAAAGGAAGAGAGCAAGGGAGAGAGAGAGAGCGAGCAAGGGAGAGAGAGGGGGAGTGAGTGAGAGAGAGACAGAGACAAAGTGATAGCGAGGAGAGAGAGAGAGAAAGAGAGAGTGAGGAGAGAGAGAAGGAAAGAGAAAGAAAGAGAGTGGGTGAGAGAGAGATAGTGAGAGAGATGGAGAGTGAGAACGAAAGAGTGAGAGAGAAGAGAGAGATAGAGAGAGAGAGAGAGAGAAGAAAGAATGAGTGTGAGAGAGAGGCAGACAGAGAGATATTGAGATAGTGAGTGAGTGTGTGTGTGTGTGACAGAGAGAGTGTGTGTGTGAGTGAGAGAGAGAGGGAGATAAAGAGTAGGAGAGAGAGAGCGAGAGCGGCAGAGAGAGTGATAGAGGGATGCAGTAAGAGAGAGTGAGAGAGGGAGGGAGAGAGAAAGAGAGAGAGGGTGAGAGATAGAGATAGTGAGAGAGAGAGAGTGAGAGAGAGAACGAGGGAGGGGGAGAGAGCAAGCGAAGAAAGAAAGAGAGAGTGAGTAAGAGAGAGAGCGGGGGAGAGAGAGATAGAAAGAGTGTGTATGTGAGAGAGAGGGGGAGAGGTGAGTGAGAGAGAGAACGAGAGAGAAATAAGAGAGAGAGATAGAGAGAGAACGAAGAAAGAAAGAGAGTGGGATAGAGCAAGAGAGAGAGAGCGAGAGAATGAGGTGAGAGAGTGAGAGTGAGGAAAGAGAGTGTGGGGGAGAGAGAGTGTGTGGGTGAGAGAGAGAATGAGAGAGGGAGATAAAGAACGAGAGAGAGAATAAGAGGGAAAGAGAGAGCGAAGAAAGAAAGAGAGTGACTGAGAGAGAGACAGACAGACAGAGCTAGAGTGCGAGGGAGAGAATGAGAGAGGGAGATGGAGAGGGATATAGCAAGAGAGACAGATAGAGTGAGAGTTGTGTGTGTGTGTGTGTGAGAGAGGATAGATAGAGAGAGTGAGAGAGATATGTACAGATAGAGAGAGAAGAAATAAAGAGTGTGTGTGAGAGAGAGGTAAAGAGAGACAAGGAGAGTGAAAGAGAGAGTGAGAGAGAGAGAGCGAGAGAGAGAGAGTGAAAAAAGAAAGAGAGGGAGAAAGACAAATAGAGATAGATAGATAGTGAGAGAGAGAGAGAGAGTGCAAGAGAGAGAGGTGGGAGAGAGAGTGTGTGTGAGAGAAAGAGAGAGAGGGAGAGAGAGCGAGAGAGGGAGAGAGAGCGAGAGAGGGAGGGAGAGAGAGAGGGGCGAGAGATAGAGTGGGTGAGAGAGAGAGAGGGTGAGCGAAGAAAGAAAGAGAGTGGGTGAGAGAAAGAGAAAGGGTGAGCGAAGAAAGAAAGAGAGTGAGTGAGAGAGAGAGACAAATGGAGAGAGAGAGAGAGAGCTAGAGAGCGAGGGAGAGAGGGAGATGGAGAGAGATAGAGCGAGAGAGAGTGTGTGTGTGAGATATAGAGAGTGACAGAGAGAAAGAGAGAATTAGATATATATAGAAAGATAGATAGAGAGAGAGAGACAAAGAGATAGAGTGAGAGAGAGTGTGTGAAGAATGAAAGAGAGGGAGAGAGATAGAGAGAGATAAATATAGAGAGATACTGAGAGAGAGGGGGAGAAGGAGTGTGTGTGTGTGTGAGAGAGAGAGAGGGAGAGAGAGAAATAGAGAGGGAGGGACGAAGAGAGATGGAGAGATGAAGAAGGAGGGAGAGGGAGGGAGAGAAATAGACAAAGAGAGAGAGAGATATAGCAAGAGCGAGTGAGAGGGAGCGAGAGAGAGGGACATAGAGAGAGTATGTGTGTGAGAGAGGGAGGGAGGAAGAGAGAGGGAGTGAGAGAAAGACAGAGAGAGTGAGAGAGAGAGGGGGGAGATAGAGCGAGTATAGTGGTGACGTGAAACTATAGTGTCGTGAGGCATTGTGACTCTTCACGGCACAGTGCAGTGCCACACACACTGCAGTGTTGTACAATTGTAGTGGATCCCACTTCAATTGCAGATTTGTAATTAATTTATTATTTTATATGAATCCCTAAAAAAACTGATATGTTATATTCTAGAAAATATATTGTTATTATTCTATTGACTTCAGTGTGCTAACAACACAGTTGCAATCAGAGGTGAAACTCTCTTAAAATAATGATGGATCGTTAATTGTATGATGACTATGAGGTTAGGTTTTTTTCTTTATTTTTTTAGATCTTGTGTAAGCCATTTTGGCCAAGTTTGATGAGTCATCTAATAATTTTTTTACTATTAAATTCAATTAATTTTAAAAGGATAATTAGTGGGATTATTTAATTAAGAAAAATAGTTTTTCTTAATTAAAAGGGTTTTGATCAAAGCTTGAAGATTATGAAAATTGACATTTGGTGGAGAATGAGCTATTTGGGAAATACATAATTATTTCTAATTTTCAAAGTTTATAATTTAGAGATACTCAATAGTCACTCGGTTCATCATTTGTTTATTTAATTGTTAAATAATTATTTATTGATTTGATTGATAACATGACTATACGTCAGTCAATCACATGTCATACATGAAACTCCAGACAGTTTTATTTAATCATGCATCTCATTTGTAAAAATATGATAGATTAGTACTCTCCTAATATGTTTATATGTGTTTTGAGAAATCAATTGCATGTAAACTGTTAGGTTTTAATTAATTAAAACTCGGTAATTACACCACTGTAAAGACTATAGTAACCTTTAGGATAACCAACTTTATTAAAAGACTTTTATTAAAGTTTGATGAATGTAATTAATTAGTTATTATAAGTTCACCTAATTTTAACTTAGGCTCTTTAAAAGGTTAAATGAAATTAGACCAATTAGATTGGATTAACTGATAATTTTACATTAATGGGGTTATTTTAACTAGTAATTAATTGATTAGTTAAAATAGAAATACATTATCTTAAAATAGTGAGTGGGAGAATGTTGATATGTCAATGTAACCTATGATCTCCATTATTAGTACAACACCGTGAGGTATAGTGAGGGCCTCGAGATGGCTTTGTTTTCATCCCCTGAATGAAGTTTTCAAGCTGTATCATTATCAAGGTTGAACTTCTCATGAAGATATGACTAAGTGATGTAGTTTAGTTTTGACCGACCCTAAGGCGACATATTCTAAATCAAGTCATGAAATCTGAAATAATGGGTTATACTCATAAGATCATGATTAAGCTTTGAGTGAATAATTGTGACTTGACCAAATAAGCGATACCTTATTATTAAAAGAAAAAATATGAGATATTTTGAGTTTTTATTAATAATGATGAGAATGTCTCATGGACAGTCTAAAACTAATCTGACCGACTCTAAGGCGACACATTAATTGTTAGATTGTCTTATCGTAAATTAGTAAATGTCAACTTTATGTGTTTAAAATGTTGCATTCAAGCATCACATTTACTTCCTGAATTCTTGATATTTATTTTAATTATATTGAATTATGTTTGTTTTAATTTTCAGTTATGATTATGTCTACCATGGACAACCCTATTACTGCTTTACTTACACTTGAGAAATTAAATGGTGATAATTTCATAAGATGCAATTCAAATTTAAACTTGATGTTAATTTGTGTTATTACTTAGGAATGTCCTGAGGACCCCGCTGCCAATACCCCTGAGAATGTTAGAGGCAAGTTTGATGCTTGGATTTAGTCCAACAACAAATCTAAGTGTTACATGCTTATGAGCATGAATGTTGTTCTGAGAATAAAGCATGAAAGCATGGAAACCGCCTATGAGATTATAGAATCTTTACATGCGATGTTTGGGCTACAGTCTGATCAAAGTCTTCATAAGGCTACTCGCAGCTACATGACTACTAAGATGAAAAAGGCACTTCTCTGTGTGAACATATTTTGAACATGATCAACATAATTCATGAGGGAGAAGTACATGGAGCTACCATTGATGAACGAACTCAAATCAACATTATACTTGAGTCTCTCACACCTTCTTTTTCTGCGTTCACCACCAACTATGTTATGAACAAGTTGAAATTTAACATGACCCAATTGTTGAATGAGCTGCAGACTTTTGAGTCACTCAACAAAAGTATGACCAAAGAGGGCGAGGCAAATGTTGCTTAGAAAAATCCTTCTTCCAATGTTGTTAAGAACAACAAAAGGAAGAAGAACAATATTAAGGACAAGAATAAGAACAAAAGAGGAAAAAAAGCCAAAAAGTCACCCACGGCCAATAAGAACAAAGACGACTTCAAACCCAAGGGAAAATGATTTCACTATGGAGTTAAAGGTCACTGGAGCAGAAACTGTAACAAGTATCTCTCCAAGATAAAAAAGAAAGGTAAATATAATGTACTTGTACTTGAAGCTTGTTTAGTGAAATCTGATTTGTCATCCTGGATATTGGATTCGAGAGCCAATAACCATATATGTTCTTCTTTGCAGATACTTGATTCATCAAGGGAGCTGACTGATGGCTAGGTGATAATGAGAGTTGGCAATAGTGAGCTCGTGTTAGCAAAAACATTGGGAACAATCTATTTAAGCTTTGGAAATAGTTTTCTTATTTTCAACGCTTCAGAATTATGATTTTCACAATTTTGTCCACGGGTAATATTTTGTTCGGTAACTTTTTGTTGAAATGAGTTACGTTATGATTTTCACATTTTTTTTTGGAATCTGATAGATTATGTGTTATGTTCTTTCCTCTTCTTGAAGAGTCTTGAGAGACTGCCCTTGGAGAGGCTGACTCTATGCCTGAAAGGAAGATATTCATTCTTGGAGTCTTGCATACTGAAACGAACCATCACCTTATCAATATAAGATACTTAAGATAGTGCTAATTGTCTATTCTTTTGATCCTGAAAAATATGAATACCTAGGACAAAGGCACCTTCTCCAAGTTCCTTCATATCAAATTACTTTGCAAGCCAAATCTTGACACCAGACAATTTCTCTACATCTTTCCCAATTAGCAATATATCGTCCATGTACAAAAATAGAAAAATCACATTCCCTTCGTGTATCAGCTTATACACTCAGGGTTCATCAACTAACTGCTCAAAACTAAAGTTGTTGACAGTTTTATCTAATCTGATATTTTATGATCGGGATGCTTGCTTAAGTCCATAAATGGACTTCAACAGGTCGCAAGTTTTACCATCTTGGCCTTTCTTCATGAACCCGTCTGGTTGAGCCATATAGACGCACTCTTCAAGATTTACGTATAGAAAAACCTTGACACAGTGGGAGAGTTGTTAGACAGCTTGACATGTACATGTCTTATGGAGATACCTACCTAAACATCAGTCTCAGATAAGGATCATGATGAACCTAACTCTTACTCACAGGCCATGGTTGGTCCTGAATCAAATCTATGAAAAGAAGCCTCGAACATTGAGATGCAATCGATGTACTCGAATGAAATTTGGACACTTGTAGATCCTCCTGAATGGGTAAAGCCCATAGTGTGTAAATGGATTTATGAGAAAAAGAGAGGCTTGAATGGGAATGTGGAGACATTCAAAGTTAGGTTAGTAGCCAAGGGCTAAACCCAAAAGGAAGGTATTAACTCTTGATATACTTCGATAGCTTATTGTTAATGACGATAGTTATTGGAAAATCGAACTTAAAAAATAAATGATAGAAAATAATTAATATAATGTTAAAGCTAAAATTTAGTAGAGCAATTAATTAATAAGTGTTGTTTGAATATAATTAGAATACGCATTTTACACTCAAATGTAACCCGCAACAATCTCCCAATTTCCCTAACGTAAATACCGCATCTCTCTTAATCTCATGTTACGCACGTGACCCTTAAATAACTTCACATGAAGTGTCTTTGTAAAAGGGCCAGTCAGGTTCTGTTTCGATGCTATCTTCATAACAGTCACATCTCCTCGATGCACGATCTCTCGTACAAGATGATATTTCCTCTCTGTGTGCTTGCCCCTCTTGTGAGTCCTCGGTTCCTTGGAATTTGATATCGTCCCACTGTTATCACAGTACATGATCAATGGCTTGTCCATATCTGAAACTACTTCCAGATCAAAATAGAACTTTCTGAGCGATACAGCCTCTTTCGCACAAGCCGTTATATATTCGGCTTCCATAGTGGAATCTGCAATGCTGGATTGTTTAATATTTCTCTAGACTACAACTCCTCCACCTAGGGTAAACACTGATCCAGATGTTGACTTTTGACTGTCTCTGCCTGATTGAAAATCAGAATCAGTATATCTAGTGGAGTTTTGGTCTGTACCTGAATAAACAAGCATATAGTTTCCCGTTCTCCTAAGATACTTGAGAATGTGCTTTACTATAATCTAGTGTTCCAAACCTGGATTTAATTGATAATCACTAACAATTTTCACTGCATAACATATGCCCGGTTTCGTACACAACATGACATACATGAGACTTCCAACTGCTGAAGACTTCCAATTGCTGAAGCATAGGGAACCTTTCTCATATCCACTTCCTACTAAGGTATCTTAGGACATTCTTCTAGAGAGGACAATTACATGTCTGGTCGGTTGTTGACATTTCTTAGAATTCTCCATAGAGAATCTCTCCAGCACCTTATCAATATAAGATGCTTGAGAAAGTGCCAAGAACTTGTTCTTTCTATCCCTTAGGATTTGGATGCTTAGAACATAGCTCGCTTCTCCCAAATATTTCATTTATAATTTCTCAACTAACCATTTCTTTACTTTTGATAAAGTTTTTACATCATTCACAATGAGTAGAATATCATCAACATAAAGAAATAAGAAAATCACTATCTTATCTTTGATGTATTTAAAAACACAAGTTTCGTCAATATTTTGCTCGAAGCCATAAGACTTTATAATCTCATCAAAGGTAAGATTCCAAGATTTAGATACTTGTGTTAATCCATAAATGGATTTAAGTAACTTGCATATTTTTTATCTTACCCCTTTTTGTATGAACCCTTCTGGTCGCATTATATAGATGCTTTCTTCAAAAGAGTCATTCAGAAAAGCTGTATTGATGTTCATTTTCCATATCTCATAGTCAAAACTAGCAGCGATGGACAAAATGATGTGAATAGGTTTTATCATGGCCACATGAGAGAATGTCTTTTCATAATCGACTCCCTCCCTTTATGTATAGCCATTGGCTACTAACTGTGCCTTGAAAGTCTATATTTTTCCATATACACCTCTTTTCTTCTTGAATATCCATTTACATCCAATGGTCCTAACATCTTCAAGTGGATCTACAAGTTCCCAAACAGAATTAGAATACATAGATTTCATTTTCTGGTTCATAGCATCTTTCCATTTCTCATTTTCAAGATCATCCGTTGCTTTTTCATGAGATAATAGATCCTCCTTATTAGTGTCTGGCACTAGGACATGCGCCTCTAGTTCGTAGCGAATTGGTTGTATCACAACCCTCCCACTACGGCGTTGCGCTGGGGTTTCCTTTGCAGGAATTGTGGTTTCTCTAGTTTGTCGTTTATCAGTAGAAATTGAAAGTGGTATGATCTCATCAATTTCTAATTCCTTGAGAAATACTTTGCTACAAGGTTTGTAGTTTTGCATATAGTCATGCTCAAGAAATGTTGCATTTATCGACACAAACACCTTTTGATCATTTTGACTATTAAAGTATCCACCTCTAGTCTCTAGAAAATAGGCAACGAATATGCATACCTCAAACATTGAGTCTAACTTTCCGGTCTTGAGTTTAAGAATGTGAGTTGGACACCCCCATATATGAAAATCACGCAAACTAGATTTGGAGCCATTCCATAACTCTAAAGGCATCTTACTTACAAACTTAGAGGGCACTACATTCAAAATGTAAGTTGTTGTTTGCAGTGCATATCCCCAAAATATATGTGACAATGATGAGTAGCTTAACATTGACCAAACCATATCCAATAAGGTTCAGTTTCTCCTCTCTGCAATACTATTTTGCTGTGGTGTTCCAGGTGCTGTAAGTTAGGATAGGATTCCACACTCTAGCAAATAATCCTTGAATTTTAAATCCAAGAATTCACCACCTCAATCGGATTGCAGGGTTTTCAATGATTTACCTAATTGCTTTTCAGCTTCATCCTTGAAGTCTTTAAACTTTTCAAAAGTTTTAGATTTTTGATGCATTAGGTAACTATAACCATATCTTGAGTAGTCGTCAATGAAAGTGACAAAATACTCATACCCACCTTTAACTTGTACATTGATCGGTCCACAAACATCACTACGTACTAACTCAAGTGGTTCCTCGGCTCTTTGGCCCTTTCTTATGAAATGTCTCTTGGTCATTTTATCCTCTAGACATGATTCACAAACAGGAAGAGTTCTAACTTTTAGCTCTCTCAAAGCACCATGCTTTGTTAACATGTTTAACCTATTTAGATTAATATGTATCAACCTAAGATGCCATAAATATGTGTTAGCATCATGAGAAACTCTTTGTCATTTTTTTAGGTTCCTACTTTAAATAATTCAAACATATTTAACACGCGTTTAGTCGGTTTAAGCATATACAGTCCATTTATAATTTTAGCATGACAGATATCGAATTCATTCTTAGAAATAATAAACTCTTTATTAATGAAAAAACTTCGAATAACTGTTCTTGCAAAAATAAAGAGAAATCAAATTCCTCAAAAAATCAGGAATATAATAAACATAATTCAAAACTATGTAATTACATCCAAAAAGTAAACGGATTGTCCCTAGTACTTTCACTGACACGAGCGCACCACTGCTAACTCTCAAAACGACCTCGCTATCAGCCAACTACCTTGACGAATCAAGTATCTACAAAGAAGAACATACGCGGTTAGTGGCTCCTGAATCAAGTATTCAGAATGACAAATCATATTCCACTAAACAAGCTTCAAGTACAAGTAAATAATATGACAAATCATATTCCACCAAATCAGAGAGATACTTGTTACAGTTTCTCTTTCGATGACCTTTAACCCCACAGTGGAAACACTTTCCTTTAGGCTTGTTGTCTTTCTTCTTCTTCTTGACTTTCTTTACTCTTTTGTTCTTACTCTTGTCCTTACCATTGTTCTTCTTCCTTTTCTTGTTCTTAACAATATTGGAAGAAGGCTTTTGCTCGACAACATTTGCCTCGCCCTCTTTGGTTATTCTAAGGTTAAGTGACTCAAAAGTCTACAGTTCATTCAACAATTGAGTCATGTTGAATTGTAACTTGTTCATAATATAGTTGATCATGAATGCAGAAAAAATTGGTGTGAGCGACTCTAGTATGATGCTAACTTGAGTCCACTCATCAATGGTCGCCCCATGTACTTCTGCCTCGTGCATTATGTTGAACATGTTCAAAATATGTTCTCGAATAAAAGTACCCTTCCTCATCTTAGTTATCATATAGCTCTTAGTGGCCTCATGATGACTTTAATCGGACTGCTGCCCAAACATTACCTGTAAAGATTCCATAATCTCATTGGCAGTCTCCATGCTTTCATGCTTGGTTCACAGAACATCATTCATGCTCACAAGCATGTAGCACTTCGCCTTGTTGTTTGATATAATCCAAGTATCATATTTGTCCCTAACATTCTTAGTGGCGTTAACAACGGGCTCCTTAAGACATTTCTCAGTAAGAATGAACTTGTGGTTCTGACAAATCAGCATTAAGTTCATATTTGATTTCTAACGTATGAATATCACCATTTAATTTCTCAAGAATGAGTAAAGCAGTAATAGGGTTGCCCATGGTAGACATAATATTGATAACTGAAATTTAAAACATACATGATTCAATATAATTGATAAATATCTAGAATTTGAAAAGTAGACGTGATGCATGAATGCAATCATAATAAACACATAAATTTAGCATTTACTAATCACGATAAAACAACCCAACGATCAATGTGCCGCCTTAGGGTAGGTTAGATTAACCTCAGACTGTCTATGAGACATTCTCATCCTTATTAATTAAAACTTAAAATATCTCATATTTTCTCTTTTACAATAAGGTATCGCTTGTTCGGTCAAGTCACAACTATCTACATGAAAGCTTAATTGTGACTTTGTGAGTGTAACCCATCATTTTAGATTTCATGACTTCAATAAGAATATGCCGCCTTAGGGTTGGTCAAAAATAAACTACACCACTTCCTTAGGGGGATGAAAATAAGGCCAACTCGAGGCACTCACTGCACCTCACGGTGTTGTACTAATGATGGAGACCATATGTTACATTGACATGTCAACCTTCTTCCACTCACTATTTTAGGGTAATGTGTTCTCCATTTCTACTAATCAATTAATTCTAAATTAATTACTAGTTAAAATAATAACCCTATGAATATTTAATTATCAGTTGATCTAATCTCATTGGTCTAAGTTCATTTAACTTTCTGAAGCACCTAAATCATAATTAGGTGAACTTAGATTAACTAACTAATTATATTCATCAAACTTTAAGAAACTCTTTTACTAAAGTCGGTTAACCTAAATGTTACTATAGCCTTTAATGTGGTGTGATTATCAAGTTTTAACTAGTTAAAACCAAGCAGTTTACATGCAATTGATTTCATAAAGTAATACATATAAACATATTAGGACAATCCTAACAGATCATGTTTTTACAGATAAGATGCATGATTAAATAAAACTTTGTGAGATTTTCATGTATGTCATGTGATCGACTAATGCATGGACATGTTATCAAACATAATAATTAAATAATTATATAACACTTAAATAAAATAATAATGGACCGAATGACTATTATGTATTTCCAAATTACAACCATTGAAATAAAGAAATAAAATTACAAAGCGGACTTCAAGATACGTATTTCTCAAATATTGTCTTCTCCTCTTAATGTCCATCTTCACAGTCTTCAAGCTTTGAACAAAACCCTTTTTTAATTAGAAAATCTATTTTTCTTAATTAAGATAATTTATATAATTATTCCTTTTTATATAGTTGACTTTGACTTAGTCAAATAAATACTTTATTTGATTTGGTGAAACTTGGATCAAACACAATCAACCTATTAATTTTTAATTATCATAAATCAATAATTAATAATTAATTTTAAAATTACATTAATTTCAAAATTTAAATGGATAATTAAAAGAATTAGGGTTTTAATGAAACATTTATGTTATAGAGTTTGTTGCATGATTTGTTGAAACTTTCCTAAAACGTGACAACAGTTCGGCGATAGGACTCTCTGATCGCAGCCCATCACAATCGTTGCCCGTTTCACTGCCAGTAGCCGCCTACTGTGCCGGACACCGCTTGCCGCGATGGGCAGCCTCCTGCCGCGATGGACAACCATCTGCTGTGACAGAAAGCAACTGTTCACCGCTGGCACTGTTCATGATAGATAGCCACTATTCACCGTTGGCACTTTTCATGACAGATAGCCATTGTTCACCGCCGGAACAGTGAATTTCTGGCATGAACAATATTTTCGCGGATGAACAGTGTTTCACGATTGAACAATGTTTTTAGGGATAAACTGAAATAATATTTAATTATAAAATTACTAATTGTAGTGGAACCCACTGCAATTGTGCACAACTGCAGTACCACATGGCACTGCAGTGTTGCACACTCACTACTGTAGTGCCATGTGATACCATAATAGTCCATATAAATTTCTGAGACCCTATCAGTGATTGAGATGTGGCAATCACTGCGAATTAAATATTTAATTTAATCAAATAATAATCTAGATATCAATTAATTCAAAATTAACATGTCTGATTATTTCTATCAACTAACTTATCTGTATTTCACAAATAACATATTTAGTTGATTTAAATTATTATATAATACTAATTTAATTATCTAATTTCACAAAATAGATATTTTATCTCATTTATCGATGATTAAAAAAATTGATAATTATATATATATAATTTCTGAAAATTATATTTAAATATATAAATAATTCAACTAATTAATTTATCACACATAATTATCTCATAATTATGTACTTTCCCCATAATAAAAATTCCATTTGCAAGTCAGTCCTTTTCTCATATCTTGAAATATCCACACCCTAGACAGTGCAGTATAGAGGTGACTGTGGGACCATGAGCCTATAATCCTAAGCTCTAATAAATCAGATTATTAATTAAACTCTTAAATTAAATAATCATATTTATTAATTTCATTATTACTCTACTATAAATATTAAATTGCACTCTTAGATATTATAGAATGTATTTACAGAGTATGCTCATGTAGTCCACTGACATTATTACTCTACTATAATCATTTCATGTAGTTCTGTCATCCAATTATTGGTTCGTAAATTCGAACTGGTCAAAATTATCATTTTACCCTTCTTGTAAGATCATGTCTTCAACCATCCACATCACTGAATCTCCAAAATGAAAATCACTAGCCTGATTAACAAACGATCCAGTAGACATCCATAGGAGATCATGACTACTCAGGATTCAGACTGATCTATATATAATCATCGAATTGATGTATATTAAATCTTTATGATAAACGGCACGTTAATAACGATATTAATTCACATCGATCCTGTTATATATAATCTTATTATATAATGTAATTTGACTAAGATGTCTATCCACATCAATGATCTGGATCTAGATCACACGCATTCATAATGCTTAATTAGTGAACCGTACTAGTAATCATTCATTAAAAATTTCATACTTTAATATGTTGCTGACAATTTTATTCATTATCTATGATTTTAATCCTCTCGTACTAATACAAGATCATAGTCTCAGTAATGAATATTTAATTTTCAGATATTTATATAAATTATTCAACAAGAACTTAAAAGAACAATTATAAGAAAAATATAATCCTCTTTAAATTTCAAATCAAAATGTCAATACACATGTTTTGATGGCATAACCCCCAACATATAAAGGGGTCCCTAGCACCATTATTAAGGTAATCACTTCTCATCAATGCCCAGACCAAACACTGAGAATATTCTCTCCTCGAGTTTCTAACATACCTTAGTGTCTTAAAGGCATTTGTCACTTTCCGACGGTTGCCTAAGGTTGCTTGTCCTTCACCCTCTGACCACCAACAACCATTTTCCCAGGCATACTTGGCATAAACTAGATCACTCATACAAACATCACCTTAAACCCTAAAACATTTGGGCAACTCCACTGGGGAGTGATCTGTCTACAATATTCTTCCTTATTTGAGTATGGTTAGACGTAGTCGAATCATAAGAGCTTCTTCTCATTTGGAAGGAGAGAATGTTAACCCAACTATTGAGAACCATGACATGGAACATGCTACTTTTAGGGAGAGAATCAACCTCCCCGTTGTTAATGCTGCTACAGTGATAAAGACTGAGTAGACTAACGCCATTAGAGAGCTCCTGGCCTCCAACACTAAGATTCGTACCCTTCTGAGTACGCTAGCCGCTCTTCTTGCGGGTGCCTAGAACCCTCCACCACCACCGCCTGTCGTTCATATTGTCCCTCCTCACACGGTGAACCAGACTGACGTCGATAGATAGATTCTAGCTATAAATCCAGGGGACTCGTTCGTATCAGGAACGACAAACAGTGACCAAAATGCGGGTCACTCGAGCAACCCCATCAGTGTTATCATTCCACCAGCAGCATTCCCTGCAGCCTTCACACATTCCACTTCGGCACATGACATCCCGATCGATGTCACTGGTCCATTCTTTACCAAATAGCCACTGTAAAATATGTTGGAGATGGAGCGCGTCAAGGCCTTTGTGAGCGATATGATAGTGGACTTTCACCCCCTTACCCATATGAGCTGGCCATGAAGCCATACCCGTCTGATTATATGCCTCTGAAGTTTCACAAGTATAATGGGAAGGAAGGATGTGCCAAAGAGCACATTGTTTGTTTTATTGATGACTTAGGCCCATACGGATGTGACGAGACCATGAGGCTGAGAGAGTTCTCGAAGTCACTTATTGAACGGGCATACACCTGGTACACCGTCTTGGCACCAAGATCGATCTCGAGTTGGTCACACATGGTCTCGACCTTCATGACCAAGTTTTTTTTGTCTGAAGAAAAAATGATAATTTTGGAGTTAGGGGGCGGGCTTTAGAGGAAGGACGAGGATCTAATGACTTTTGTCAGATGGTTCAAGGACAAGGCACTCTACTGTCGTGAGGAATGGAAGGAGGAGGCGCTCGTAAAGATGTGCATTTGTGGGATGCTTAAGAAGTAGAGGGCGCATCTGAAGAACTTGGACATGACCACATTCTCTCGTCTCAACGTCGCTACTTAACGCACCAGCGTCAGAACCCCTCTGTAAATATTTTCCTCTGGTAGATCAACATGGGGAGATTGAAGGTATCGCCACCATAAGTCAGCCAAGGCCTCCCAATATCTCTTCATTAACATCGTCGCAATTGGCTTACGGGTGGATTGCGAAACATGGAAAAATGATGCAATGCTACTATGGGTACGTGCCTCTACCATCCAATACTAAAATGCTTCTCTGAATTGGATACATGGTCGTCACCCTGATGGAATACACTGATCGAAACCAAATTGGCGAGCCACTCGGTTGCACTGGTAACAAGTGCTCAAAAATATGTTTAGCCCAGCCTCTCCCGCATGCTCAGTCACTACTGGGAGCGTCGATGGTGTCAAAATAGCCAACATAGTCACGTCCGTATCGGAGAGCCGAAGGGGAGAACCACGCATGCCTAAGGCAATGTGATTCCTAAAAAATGGCCATAGGTCATCCTTAACGTAATCGTCCAGACATAAGGTATGGGGTCACAATAGAAAGTACATAAAGATGTCAATATCAATAGAAAAAGATAGACTCTTCGAAAGTTTGTTACTTCACCACACCCATGCCCGGGGGGATCGATATAACCAATACCAGACTAAGACCAAGAAGGGGCATACATTAGGAACCGTTCCCAGATGAACGTCTGTGAGAATGACAGATCAATATAAGAGTTGATCTTGTATTGTCCCAAGTTCCTGTCGAGACCTTTGTGGGGCGATCCAACAAGTAATATAAATTTCCCAAGAATATTGATGCTAAGGGTATACGACGACCCTTAGCAAGGCTGATGGTCATTGTGAAAACTCGTGCACTGACCATATCATCGGGCTGACCTGCAAAGTGGAAAGACAAATGAAGAGACAACGCAATGGAAAAGTTTGAGGCCCACCTACTTAACTCGCCAACCCTAAGAAACTTAAGGCCGACAGACTCACTATGCTTCCCCAAGGAACCCGACGGCGTTATGCTCGCCGTACCATTCTGGGGGAACCCGAGGCGAGTATGGTTTAATATTTTTATATTTTTATAAATAAATGCATAAAGAAAGAGAGAGAGAGAGAGAGAGAGAGAGAGAGAGAGAGAGAGAGAGAAAGTACCTTGGATGATGTATCGAGAAAGCCACATGGTTAGGAAAGTGGCGAGTTTGATCCTTTCATCTTTCAATCTAGTACCCTCTCTAACTTCCAGCGTCGAGTTTTTCTTGGAGGACTCCACGTCATTGAAGAAATAGCACAATCACCCACTAAAATTTTACTTCTTACTTAGGACACCCGTTGCATTGGATTTATGAGAGTGCGATAAACCTTCCTTGAGCAATTCGAGAATTTTTGTTTCCTCAGGGGTTAAGGCGCTCTCAAACAGGCCGTGGTTGCAAAAAATGGAAGACGTAAAAGCATGTGGACATCTTCTAAAGTAGGCATGAACTCTCCCCAAGCAACAATAAAGGAGTGAGATTGCCTAGTCCAATGCTTCACCAAAGTATCAATAACGGGCGATCAGATGTGGATGCTGAGATGCGAACAAATCCTTAAAGCTTCATATACGCCAGCCTCCTGTAAAGTTACAATATATGTCTGTTAATATAGAATGTACCTACACCACTCAGGCCAACCCATCGTGGGCTTGATGTGGCAATCATATGTAATGCACGATAAAGGGAAGTCACCACGGGTTAGTAGTAGTAATGGGATCGAGTCCACTTTGAGGACTTCATAATTTTTGGCCATTTGATTTTCCATCAATAACGCAGACGACGATGACACAACCACCTCTAGACTTTGACCCATGGAATTAATTATTCGTTTTGCCGTTACATCATACATTCCCTAAGGTTTTGGTGGATATTCAGGTAGGGCTGCATGTTTGGAAAATGTAAATATTTCTCTTGAGGCCATTTGCTTCAAAGTGAAATAAAAAATGCTTAAAGAAAAAGATAGAGAAGAAAAATAAATTGAGAGAATGACCATGGTCGGCTGACTTTATAGAGAAGGAGAGCTCCCCAATTCCCCCTTTGGCATCTCATCTAAGGGAGGATGAGACGTAGCGTTGTCTCATCTAAGGTGGAAAAGACGCAGCGCCATCTCGTCCGAGGTGGATGAGATGCATCATTGCCTCGTCCAAGGTGGATGAGACGCAGCGCCTCGTTCGAGGTGATGTTTTATCTCGTCGAGGGAGACAAGATGCAGTGCCTCATTTGAGGCACTATCACATGCCTCGTTCGAGGCGCTGTCACACCTCATTCGAGGCACTATCAGACCTCGTTCAAGGTGATGTGACATGCCACTGAACGAGGCATTCTCACATGCCTTATTAGAGGTGTTGTCACACTCCTCGCCTCAAACGAAGTGCCGACGAGCACCTTGAACGAGGCACTTTGACCTCATTCGAGGTATGATGAAACCTGGGGTTTTCCCCCAAAATGCATATGCTTATAAATTATGGTATATCAAAATTTCTATGATTTGATGTCCGTAGTTATCAGAGAAAAGAAAGGTGTCTATCCCATGAATAAATACGAAAGACGCAGGCAACTCTCAATCAGAAAATATGTCCAAGCTTGATTGTTGTGCCCTCAACCTTGAACATTGGGCTAATGTAAATAGTGAGCCACGTCGTTAAGAGTAACATATCAAAGGGAACACGTGGCATCTAAAGATAGGTTCATGTGGTACTTATGTGGAATAAGGTTTATCGATGCGTGATAATGACAGAATAACATATGTAAGGGACGCTCCTGTTTTATAAATGTGGCAATCCCATTCTATGAAATTGCGTATTAAATGTTGTACTTCATCTTCGAGTTTAGTGACAAAGATTCGAAAGTATTTTCTTACCTGGGAACAATATGGGGGTTGTGGTCTGGTAGGATTATGATAAGGTTCTCTACACCGGGATGGGAAGATCTCCTTGAAGGATGTAGCCACCTTACGAGTCTTGGAAGTGCCTCCTTTATGCCATCCCGGGAGAATCCTGGGCGCGGCTCCCCATGCCACTCTGGGGGGAACCCTAAAGGTGGCTCCCCATGCCACCCTAGGGGGAACCCCGAGGGTGGCTCTCTATGCCGCCACGGGGGGAACCCCGGGCGCGGCTTCCCATACCATTCTGGGGAGACCCCAAAGGCGGCTCCTCATGCCATCCTAGGGGGAACCCCGAGGGTGGCTCCCCATGCCACCACGGGGTTAATCCCGTGTGCGGCTCCCTATGCTATCACGGGGGAACCCTGGGCGCAGTTTTCTATGCTACGTCGTTTTAAGGATGTGGCACATTTTAGGCATGGTCTCACATTTTTAGTATGTGACCACGTTTTAAGCATGGACACACGATTTGCATGTGGCTGAAAAGGACATGCGTGTGTTCCCCACTCGATCCTATCTATATAGAGGCGTCCTTAGCACCATTATTGAGGCAATCACTTCTCATCAATCCCCGAGATCAAACACTAAGAACATTCTCTCCTCGAGTTTCTCAACTACCTTGGAGTCTTAAAGACATTTGTCATCTTCTGACGGCTGTCTAAGGTTGCTTGTCCTTCACCCTCCGACCACTAACTCCCACGTTCCCATGCATACTTGGCATAAATTAGTTCACTCATACACACAGCACCGTAAACCCTGAAACATAAATATTTATCTTTATTCTATTTTTATTAATTACATTGTAGAAACCTTTACTTTTTCACATAAATAAATATTTAAAACGACATGTAAACTATGGTAAACAACTACAATAATAAGACAAAAAAAAATGAAATGCTTCTAAAATGTAATAATCGTTTACTTCATTTTGCATGCCTAAAATATTCATTCACAAGAAATTGAAATCGGTATTATAATAATTCATAAATATAGTTATATTTTATTCATAAAGTAAATGATTTTGTTTTCATTATTTCAATATAATAGGATAATTGCTTCATACGAAAACCCTTATTGTTCATATTTTATATGTTTATGTATGGTGATATTAATCTATTTTGTCAAAAGCTGATATGAATGCTAATAGCGTTACCAGTGAAGTTGATCAAATGATCATATGAGATAGTACATAAGATGATTTAACGGATTACGGATGTATGAGCTTCGATTTTCATCACCAATGGCTGCTTTAGGGTGGAGGAAGGAAGGTAGTTTAGGGTTATAACCCAAGCGAGTTTAGGTGTTCCTTTTCACAACAGTAAAATATATATATTTACGTACCGAACTAAACCCCCTTTTTAAATTTCAACATTTTCTCATTGATTTGCTTTCGAAATGTTTAAACATTCGTCATCCCGGAGATAATTACAGTTTCCCCCCAACATTTTACATTGTTTTAAAAAGTTCAACTTCATTGAAATATCAACATCCTTAAATAAGTTTTGATTCCTTATCCTAATTTTTTTCATATAATACCTTATTAAATAGTCGATTTCATTTATTCATAAAACTTCCATAAAACACATAATTAATTTCATAAAGAGGTGAGTAGTGTATATAGAACTAGGGGTGTAAGCGGTTCGGTTCGGCTCGGTGGCTTGGTTTAAGGGATTTTACCGAGCCGAACCGAACATACATGTTTACACAATCAGCAACCGAACCGAACCGCTCAATGTTCAAAAACTGAATCGAACCGAACCGTTCAAAAACAATAAAAATCAAACTGAACCCTAAGATGAAAAGAAAAACAGAAAAAATCATCAAATCTCAACCTAATTTCTAACTAATCTCAACCAAATCGGCAACAGATACAAAACCAACATCAATCTCAACTAAGTCTTTCATAGATTTGCATTTCAACTGAGAATACAAAATATTTATAGAAAAATAGAGAATACATGAATAAAAAGATATAATTTAGATCTTAGAGACACACTGAGATAGACAAAGAAAGTGAGAGACATTGAGAGAAAGAAACATAGATAAAGAGAGAGACAAGACAAACTGATAAAAATTAAACCTTAGAAAATCTGAGACTTAAGATCTGGAAAAGTGATTAACTGAGATCTAGAAAGTTGGGGGTTCTTCGCTGGCTTTGCGATGACGGTAAGTGGGTGGAAAACATGTGGCTCTGCGACGATGGAGTTCTGATGAGAGGTTGTTCGGTGGATAGTGAGGCAGAGGAGGACCTAATCGTGAGGGTTGTAGCGACGACAACGACGATGATGGTAGCTGCACGCTGGGTCTGTGATGAAGCAGCTCGATGACTATGAGATGTTGTGTTCAAGAGAGAGAGGGAGGGAGAGAACCTCTAGGCATGTTGTCTCCGTGATTTTGCGATGAGGGTAGGTCTGTGTCTCCGTGATTTTACGATGAGGGTAGGTCTGTGTCTCCGTGATTTTGCGATGAGGGTAGGTCTGTGGCTCCGTGATTTTGCGATGAGGGCAGGTCTGTGTCTCCGTGATTTTGCGATGAGGGTAGGTCTGTGTCTCCGTGATTTTGCGATGAGGGAGGGAGGGAGGGAGGCTGAGGGTGAGGCCGCGTGAAGTGAATGGGGGAATTATGGAAAATGGGAAATATATAGAAGTGTGGTTTAGTTCGATGCAGTTTTTTCACAAAAACCGAACACCGAATTGAACCATCCTATTTTTCTACTTTTGGAACCAAACCGAACCGTCAGAAGTGACAAGACCACCCAAACTGATGCGGTTTGGTCCAGTTCGATCGATTTTTGTGGTTTGGTCGGTTTTCTTCTAAATGCATGAATTTATCACTAAGGACTTTATGTTTTCCTTGTTTCATCTCATGATCGTGGAGAGAGGATTATTCCTTTAACCTTTAGGTCTCATTTATTTTACGCTATTCTCATTTGTAATCCTTTTGTAATTGAATTACCATGTTTGTTTGGAGTAGTCCTTAAATAAGACTGCAATTCTAATTTGCATGCAATTTCCTAATTTATAATTCTTTGAGACAACTGAATTGCAGAATAAAATGGAAGTAATCCTAATTTACATTGTCATTGCAGTTCTAATATCAAACAAAAGTACCTTTCTACCCTCATTGAAATATTCTTTCTCACACCTTCTCTCTCATTTTATTAATTTAATTAAAATTAATTTTATTAATGTTTAGTTTAGCATTATTAATTTATTTAAATATTAATAAAAAATTAATTAAAATAAATTTTAAAATTTGACATGAAAATAATTTTTTATTATGTCTCTTATTTTATTAATTCAATATACTTATTTTCTTTTTAAATTTAGTCCAGCATTATTAATTTATTTAAATATTAATTAAAATTAATCAAAACTCATTTTTAAATTATTTTTTGATTTTTTAATTAAAATATTAATAAAAAGTCATTTATTAATTGAAGTAAAATTAAATTTATTAAAGTTTAGTGTAACAATATTAATTTAAATAATTAAAATTAATGTTAAAACTTCTTGTGAAATTTTTTGTTATATCTCTTATTTTATTGATTTGATTTAAAATATTTTTTAAATTTATTATAGCATTATTAATTTATTTAAATACTAATTAAAAAATTAATGTTAACATTGCACATCAAAATCTTTTTAGATAATATATAACCAAAAGGGTATTTAAGTAACTTCTTTTATTTACACACATTTATAACAAAAGTTAACATATATAAAAAAATAACAATAATTAATGATCACATATCACATCATAGATTATCATATATAACTAAACATGAAAATTATATTTTACAAGTAATTAAATTACACACAATTAAATTACCAGTAATTGAATTGTGATGGTTATTATAGATTACGTGAACCAAGCGGCTCCTTAAAGGAAATGTTTCCTGGAAATAAACACTTGGTTTAGTGAATCAGTTAGATTTAGATGCATGTTCATCGTATCTGTCGATTAGATCAAGAAAATTTTAGAAATTCATCTGTCTATGCATATTATCTCTTAGAATGGTGATAACACTTCATTAATTTCATAAAGAGGTGAGTGTATGTATTAGTTTTTTCGTATGGAGTAAAAGAAAACTTTTATGTTTCCATAATTAAGGAATACAACCAAAGTAAAACTTCAAGCAAATACAATAAATTCTATTTTTTTCAAAACTAAATACCATTATTAAAGTAAAGTTAATGCCAAGTCTATAAGTATAAAAAATTGCCAAATCTATAAGTTTAATAGTCTTCATACGTAAGAAGTGATATTTTTTCATTCATAAAATCAACTACTATCAATTTTTACCAAGTATATTATTATTATCTGGGCATGAATATACACGTCAAACTAATTTTACAAATTTTTGAAAAATTCATAATAGACTTATCGATTAAAAAAATATTCTTGAAAATGCTTAAGAACTTTCAACAAACAATTACCCATCTGTAAACAAAACTAAAAAAGTCATTTATCCTGAAATTGTCAGGAGGGACGGTGAAATAGACAACAAAGCTTACAAAAAATTACTTTGAGAAAAAAATATTAGTCCATAGATAATAGAAAAAATTACAAATTAATCCATCGAACTATCAAGTTACTGTCATTTATAATTCTAAATTATTATTTTCTTCATTTATAATCTTCAACTTTTAATTTATCATCAAATCTAATTTTCCATCCATAGTCTGTTAAGTATCTATTAGTCTACTTTAAAACGACGTAGTTTTGAATTACTAAAATTATAAAATCACCCCTATCAAAACTACATCATTTTGGCCTTATATTATTTTCCCAAACCCTACTAAAAAAAATCCCTTTTTCTTCTTTGAAGATTTCTGATTAGTTGGTTAATTGGTGGTAAAGGAAATTGAATGGCTGGGATTTGCTGTGGGGTTGTCGGAGAAGGTGAGGCATCGGCGACGATGGAGCCGAGCTCACAAACCTCACGAGGACGGATAATGGACGTCATTCCTTTCAATTTAATCACCGAAGCGAATAGCCGCGCAAACACTCTAATGAAGACGAACAGAAGGAAAAGGTAAGTGATTTATTGGACGGTAATCATTTGGAGAGACTCTGTGAAAGTATGAAGCAAATGGAAGTTTGAAGAAGAACGGCTGAAATTCGGCCTCACGTTGGTATGTGGACGGAAGGGAGACATGGAAGACACCGTCTCAATTCACCCTTTGTTTTTCGACTAGAAAGATCTAAATTGAAATGAATTTCACTTTTTTAGAGTCTTTGACAGCCATGGTTGCTCTCATGTAGCAACATGAAACCCTGTGATATTTTTTCACATTTTAAAAATCAACATCTCCATCCAACACATGGTCTTAATTTGATATTCCTTTATGTTTTAGGTTGTGAGGAAGTGCACGGACAAGTTGCACAAGATTGTGAAGGAAGAAATCAAAGGGGAGGGAGGTTCAGTGGAGTGGAAGAGAATGACGGAATGGAGCTTTGAGTGTGTGGACGGAGAGGTGAAGGAAACCAGTGACGATGACGGAAGCACTAGGTGCCGGTGCGAGATGAGGACTCCTCAATGCGACACCGTTCAGATCCAAATGGCTCAAATTCATATCTACTAAGCTTTGAGGAATTAGGCCAACAAAAGCATTACCATTAAATTTGAGATCCTGTAAAACATTTAAACTTCCAATGCTTTTAGGAATAGTAGCTGTGAATTTATTTCCATGGAGCCATAGACAAAAAGTTGTTCAGTAGGGAAGGATAAATGGGAAGAAGAAAGGGGATTTGTTTAGTAAGGTTTGGGAAAAAAACATAAGCCAAAACAATGTAGTTTGATAGGAATGATTTTATAATTTTAGTATCTCAAAAGTACGTTTTTTTAAAGTAAACTAACGGATACTTAACAGATCATGGATGAAAGGTTAAACTAAAAGTTGAAGGTTGTATATGAAGGAAATAATAGCTCAAGTTTATAAATGACAACAAGTTGATAGTTCGAGGGACTAAATTCTAGTTTTCCCTAGATAATAAGAATCTTGCATCACCTTCAGAAATAAAATTTCACCCACTCATAAAAATAGCTTTAAGAATCTTGTATGTGCTACTTTGTTCATATATTTTGGTCTACTTTTGATGCTTTAAAATACTATTGTTGTAGCATGCAGACCCTCCATTTCCGTTTGCTTTTTCTAACAACACGACATTGGCCAATCACTCTGGGTATTGGACTTTCTAAATAAATATTACGGAGATAAGCTTCTCCACCTTTGCAATAAGGACCTCATCTCTTTTTGAATTCACATTCCTCCTCTTCTATCTGACTAGTTTGAATTTTAGATCCACATTAAGGTGGTGGGTGGTAACGTGTCGGTCTATGACGGGCATATCCTTGTGGGTCCATGCAAAGACATCTTTATTATTTCGGAGGAACTTCGTGAGCTACTCTTTTTACTTGGGAGCAGACCGTCCTCTCGGGTTGTTTCAGTGAGAGAACAACTTAATCTAACGGTTCAACAGGATCTCCCCAGGGCTGCTCAATTGGTGGTTCGTCAATCATGGTTGTTCCCTCGTTGCCTTTACCCTTGTAAATCATTTTGCCTTAGGTCCACCTTTTGAACCCGGCGTCGTTCGTAGGTTAACTTTTGATGATAGAAAAGTGGGAATGTTATTGGGTTAGGGTAGCCTTTTAGTATTTTGGGGAGAGGAACTATTTTGACGTTGTTTCCCACAGACGGTGCCAACTATTGATGCTTAAAATCTCTCAACAGCACGTGTATTCCCTTCTTAGCCTAGAACTCCCTTCGGATATCTGCAAAACAAAAACAATGAACCCAAAAAATGAGGAGAACAGAGATGGTTTCCTTGTCTAAGGGGCCTCCGATGTCTAAGTCAGTATCCTGGTAAACTTTTGGTTGAGTTTTCCTAAGAGGAGAGTTGCTTCCCTTGTTCTAGAGTGGGTGGAGATATTTATACTTGAAGCCCTTATGGGAGGAAGCGTGTAGAAGAAGCTACATCGAGAGGAAGTTTGTTGAAGATGTGGTGACTCTTATTTGATATGACGAGTTGAGGGTGGCATTTAATGCCATTGTCTCCCGAGCTGAAATAAAGTTCAAGGTGACTTAAAAGGAACCTGTTTGACATGAGAGGCAGTGATTAGATGTCTGAATCAGGAGAAAAGTAGGAAGATGCCGCCTCTACTCTTACTTTCTGCGGGTAATGATGGTGCTGACGTTGGATGGTTATCTGGACTTTCAGGTCTTTGATGAGTATTCCTCGCTCTTTATGGGCTCTGCCCTACCTGACATGCCTTGGTCGTGGTTTGTTGAGGTCAGGTCGGGTAGACGGCCTGACCTATGGGTAGGGCTCGACTGGCTTCCCATGTAACGAAATGTGGTGTCATTGGGGCATATGTCCTACTTTTATTAGTATTCTGGGCAATGCCCATAATATTTACCCCTAGTCGAGGATTCTGTGCGGGCCTTAACCTCCTGGGTCCAAAGACTTTTGTGCCTTGTCCTGAGCATGTGTTGAACCATTCTAAGAGTTTCGTTGCTTTGAGCAATTCATGTGGCTGTAACCTCGTCCTGTTGGAGAACCCTCGATGATTGAGCTTACCCTCGAGATAAAATTCTCGCGCGTGCGTTCATACGTTTATCAAATTTTGAAATTTTTTTCCTCTTAGGAGTAGAGGAAATGATGGCGCGCGTAAATGAAGGGTGCAGACCGCACGATTCCTGCTGTCAAAGCGTCATTTGCCAAATCATCGAGTGAGTGGGTGACGTTTTGTTTCCTTAGCTTGTCCCGTCAGTTCGTGAATCAATGGCCTCTTGATACATTCGATTGCTTCAATGACCCAGATTGTTGCTTTCTCTAAGGTTATAAATGAGAGGTTTTCTTCTTCATACCTCCCACTTTCGCCTATCTGAGAGAGACGAGCTCCTTAACAACTTCCTTTTCTGCGCCCCAATCCCTTCTTCCTACGAAATTGATAGTTTTCTTCTTCTTCTCAGAGGTCTTTTCGTTGCTAGAACTTCCTTAAAAGCTCTTCTTCCATATTCGTCGATCGGGCCCATGTTTGTTGGGAGTTATGCCCTGAAAGCATGTGTATTGACATTTTGATATAAAATTTAAAGATGATTACATTTTTCTTATAATTGTTCTTTTAAATTATTGTTGAATAATTTATATAAATAACTAAAAATTTCATATTCATTAATGAGATTATGATCTTATATTAGTACGAGAGGATTAAGATTATAGATAATGAATAAAATTGTCAGTAATATTTTAAAGTATGGAATCTTTAATGAATGGTTGCTAATATGATTCACTAAGCATTATGAATGCGTGCGATCTAGATCCAGATGATTGATGTAGATAGATATCTTAGTGAATGTACTTTAAATAATAAAATTATATATGACATGACCGATGTGAATTAATATCTTTATGAACATGTCGTGTATCATAAAGATTTAATACACATCAATTCGATGATCATATGTAGATCAGTCTGAATCCTAAGTAGTCATGAACTCCTATGCATATCTACTGGATCTTTTGATTCACTCGTTAAGGTCTATTTATTAATCAGGCTAGTGACTTTTGTTTTGAAGATTCAGTGATGTGGATGGCTAGAGACATAATCTTATAAGATTTGTTATCTAAGCTTTCCTAACGGATTGTATATTGGTTTCCTTAAGTGCTACTTCTGAATTTGAATGGTTATTGAGCTCAAATTTATAATATGATTATAAATTAGCCATTCACTAGTAGATTAATGGTACTTAAGGATCAAGAATGATAATTTTCACTAATTATAATTTATAAACTAATAATTGGAGGATAAAACTACATGAAATGATTATGTCAGTGGACTACATGAGAATACTCTGTAAATATATTTTATAATCTCTAAGATTGCAATTCCATATTTATACTGGAGTGATGATGGAATTAATAAATAATATATTTTAATTAAAGAGTTTAATTTATAATGTGATTTATTGGAGCTTAGGATTATAGGTCCACGGTCCTTAAGTCACCTCTACACTACGATGTTAGGGTGTGAGTATTTCTGGACATGAGAAAATGACTGACTTGTAAATAAATTTTTTTATTCTGGGGTATGTACATAATTATGAGATAATTATGTGTGATTAATTAATTAAATTATATATATATTTAAATATGATTTTCAAAAATTATATATATATAATTATCGATTTTTTTAATTATCGATAAATGAGGTAGAATATCTAATTTATGAAATTAGACAATTAAACTATTATTAGATAATAATTTAATCAATTAAATTTTTTATTTTTGAAATAATAGATAAGTTAGTTAGTAGGGATAATCAGATATGTTAATTTTGAATTAACTGATATCTAGATAATTATTTGATTAAAGTAAGTATTTAATTCACAATAATTACCATGTGTCAATCATTGATAGGGTATCAGAAATTGGCATGGACTATTATGGTGCCACATGGCACTACAATAGTGAGTGTGCAACACTGTAGTGCCACATGGCATTACCGTGGTACCGTGAGGCACTGTGCTGGCTCACGGCACACTATTATTCCATGTGCATATGTAGTTGTGCACAATTACAATGAGTCTTACGGCAATTGATAATTTTAGAAATAAATATTATTTAGGTTTATCTCTAGAAATCTGATACGTCATAATCTAGAATATATACAGATATTATTCTAATGACCTTAGTTGTTAAAAGAAGATGAGAGAATTAGTTTATCAGATCATCAGTTCGTCGATCAAGAGTTGAATTGAGAACGCGATTGGTGTCAGAGAGATTTTCTTCTGTGATTAAACGTTAATCAAAACTCTAAAAGAATATTCATCATGTTATTTTAGAGAATCGTTTCACTAAAATCTTTCTCAGTAAATCTCTAGATCTCATGTGTTGAGAACATCAAAAGATAGAAAAAATGTCTTGTAATATTCTACGTGCTAATCTCATGTGTTGAGAACATCTAGAGACAGAAAAAGTGTCTTGTAATATTCTATGTGCTCACACACGTCCTAGTGCGTTGATGATTGACTTGGAATATCTTGGTGTGGATCTCAGAATTTACTAATTGTTGGAACGATTTCGTGAGTTTTGTTTTATGAAAAAATTTGATTTTTATTAAAAGTTTAATTTTTGAAAAGGAAACGCGCCTCCACACTTCCACCGTGCACGCGCTGCGACAACTAGCAATGTCTTCCTCTATGTCGGTTACTAAGCACCATACCTTGAGGTCATCGTCTTTCAGTTTTTTGGTAATTTCTTCGTCGTTACTGAACCTTGTGCAGTAAGTCCTTTCTCCTTTCTTCCATTTCCTCTTTTTCCCATTTTCTCTAGGGTTTTCATATTGTCTACCAGATTTAGAGAGTTTCATCAGTCGTATGGATTCAAACTCACCAATCGAGGCTACTGGTTCTCGTGTTGTCCCCGAACTCTGTTCAATCGTATGGATTCTGCTCCGACTAGAGCTCATTTTCTCGCCTGGCAAGCTAGAATACATGTTAGACATCATTTTTTTCTTTTGGAGTCTAACTAGGCATTTTTGCTCTAACTAGATCTCCCTTTCCCGTCTAGCGAGCTTGAACACAAACCAAACATCACTTTTTTCTTTTTAGAGTTTAGTCAAGCATTTCTACTCTAAATATAGCTCTTTTTCCTGTCTGACGAGCTAAAATGCAAGCCAGACATCACTTTTTTTTTGGAGTCTAGCCAGGTATTTCTGTTCTAACTAGAGCTCCTTTTCTCATCTGACAAGCTAGAATGCAAGTCATACATCACTTTTTTCCATTTGGAGTCTAGCCAGGCATTTTTGTTCCAACTAGATTATTTTTTCATCCGTCAAGCTAGAACGCAAGCTAGACATCACTTTTTTCCTTTTGGAGTCTTCATATTTTGGGGAAATAGCCTTTGTATTTGATGCATGGTCGGGCTATAATCCTTTTTTACTAGTGGTAAACTTTCAGGTGTTCCTGCATTCCAAGGGTATGCCAATACCCGTCTGTCCATGTCTTGCAGCCAATAAGTCCTTAGGCGCATTACCTTTGTTATCAAATAAGTTCCTTCCCAGTTATTCTCGAGGGCTCCTAATTTTGCATCTTTTCTCTTTTATAGGACCAGGTCACCTGCCCGAAATTGACAGACCTTTGTCCTAAAGTTGTAGTATTATGAGGTGGTGAGTTGATGTGCCTCATTTCACAGATTGGCTTGGTGCCGTAGTTCTTTCATATCATCCAAGTTGTGCCTTAATTGGAGTACGTACTTCTCAGGTCATACTGTTAGACTCTGTGGGAGGGTACCCCTATTTCCACCGGGATGACGGCCTCTGTGCTGAAGGCCAGTCTGTAGGGGGTTTCTCCCGTTGCCATTCTGCTTGTGGTCCTGTAAGCCCAGAGAACGTTTGGGAGCTCGTCGACCCACGGTCCTTTCCTTTCTTCCAGCTTGGTCTTGAGGTTATGCTTGATGGTTTTGTTGACTACCTCTACTTACCCATTGGAATGTGGGTGGGCTTGTGAGGAGATGATATGCCTAGTCTCGTGCTGCTCGCACGTCCACTTGATATTTGTTTGGTGAACACCTTGTTCCATAGTCTTTGGTAATTGGCCCCTGTGTTTTTAGTCTGAAGGGAATTACGGTGTAGCAACAAGTTCCCCGATTGGTGATGAATGATGTTTTCTCTTGGTCGAGTGGATTCATCAGGATCTCATATATCTAGAGTACGCGTCTATGACACTGAGGAGACATATCCCGACGTGGCATTGACAGTTGGTCTATGCAAAGAAGGGGGAAGTTGTCTTTGGGACATGCCTTGTTTAAATCCATGAAATCTATGCAGACTCTCCATTTTTCATTTACTTTTTTGGCGAACACAACGTTGGCCAACCACTCTTTCACATTTAATTTATAGTAATAAATAAATAATGAATTATTCATGCACTATAATTTGTAAAAATTCACCCGTGCATGAATTAAATTTTTGTAAAAGTCGGCTAACAAATTAACACCATGTGACATTTTAAGGGTAATGTTAAAATATTATAAATATATAAGGGAAAAACGAGAGATTAAAAATCTCTCTTAAACCCCTTTTGGAAACACGTTCTTACTGTATTGGTCTTTGGTCTCGTTTTCCTTTTTGAATTACAAAGATTCTATAGGACTGTTTATATTAGGGGTGTCCACTGTTCGGTTCGATCATTTTTTAGTGAAAATTTGAATCGAACCGAACCGAACCATCATGCTAAAAGAAACCGAACTGTGAGTTTCGGTTCGGTTTGGTATTATTAATTAAAAAAATTTTAAATGATATTATTGACAAAATATATATAATTAAAGTTTTATTTCAGTTCAGTTTGGTTCGGCTTTATAAGAAATTATATATAAAAATAAAAAATAATAATATAAATTTAATGTTCGGTTCGGTTCGGTTCGAAAACTACCAAAATTCTGAACCAAACCAAAACTTTGGTTTTCTCATTTTCCCTAACTGATCCAAACACATATAAAGAACTGACTAAACTGGTGATTTTTTGTTCAGTTCGATCGATTCGGGATAATTTTGAACACCCCTAGTTTATATTGAGACAATAATACAATTGCAATTCGATATAGTTTTTGATTAATATGTCATATAATATTTTGGAATCAAAACTCTTTTACTCGACAAAATAATAATTTGTTTTCCTTCAACGTCTAATTCACTATAACTTCACTGCCATAACCATTATTCCCAAAGTCAGTAACCCTACAAGGATCACTGAATTCAGGCTTATTTCTTGTTGTAACCTTGTTTACAAGTGTATTAGAAAGATGCTTGCTAACAGTTTAAGATTGGTGCTCCCTGATCTAGTGAGTATCAACCAAATTGCCTTCATCACAGGGAGGTCCATTGCTGATAACATTTTACTGTCTCAGGAATTACTCAGAGGCTATCACAGAGATACTTTTGCTCCTAGATGTGCTATGAAGGTGGACCTCTTAAAGGCCTATGATAGTATTTGTTGGTTTTTCTTGAGTAAGGTTCTCTCAAGGTTTGGCTTTCCTTCCATATTTACCAATTTGGATTATAGAATCTGTTACTACACCTTCCTATTCTGTATGCATTAACGGAGGGTTGGATTTGTTCAGCTTGGTTTCAGGGCTCACTCCCAATGAAGCTAAGAGCAATATCTTTTTTTTAGGGGTGAATGAAGTTGTACAGGAGGAGATCCTTTTAGCTACTAGTCTCTCTTAAGGGACTCTCCCAGTGAGATACTTGGGGCTTCCTCTTATATTTACCAAACATAATAAAACTCACTGTGATATTCTTGTTGACAAGATTGTTCAAAGAGCAAAGAGTTGGGAGAATAGACACCTCACTTTTTCTTGAAGACTTCAACTCATAAAGCCTATTCTCAATGTTATTCAAGGATATTGGGCTAGTTTCTCATCCTGCCTAAGAAAGTGACGAAGAAGATTGATGCAGCCCTAAGGAATTTTCTTCGGATAGGTAGAGTTGAAAATTTCAGAGGAGCTAAAGTCCCTTCGATCCAGGTCAGTTCTCCTTTCTTTAAAGGTTAGGGCTTAAAGATATTATTTTATGGAACTCGGTTGCTGTTGTAAAACATCTCTGAGAGCTTGTAACTAGACCCAAAGACTCTTTTTGAGTTGCTTGGTGTAATCACAATCTATTGAAGGGACATTCTATCTTCACAATTAAGCTTAATACTAACCCTTCACGGTCTTGGAGAAAGTTGATTAACTTAGAGATTAAGTTGTTGGATTTTGATCTGTTACTATTGGTAGTGGATCTACCTTTTCTCTTTGTACAGATCTGTGGCATCCTTCAGGGATCCTCTTCGATGCATGAGGTAAAAGCTTAGTTAAAGAAGATGGTTTGGCTTTTAACACTCCATTATCTATTTTAATCAGCAATTGAAGATGGATTCACTACAATCAGGGTCTTCTTGATGTTCTTTCTAGATGGGGTTTCAGTATGGATTTGCCTCCTCCTTCTACCAGTGATTCTTGGCAGTAGGGGACTTCTAAATCTAACTGCTACTCCATTAGAAAGACTTATGCAACTATGGCTCATCATTTCCCTTTTATCCCTTGGATGAGCAGAGTTTGGTTTAAGGGCCATATCCCTAGATGTGCCTTCATTACTTGGTTGATCCTTAGAGATAGGCGTGGTGGTTTTTAAAAGAAAATTAAAACTTTATTGATTGAAAATAACATCATGGTTTCCAAAAAATAAAACACTTTTAATGAAAAACACTGTTTCTCATTGGATGCATTATATACCTATACATTAAATCTAAGAGATACAGAGATATGAATAAATACCTCTGACAGTCTATCGAATGTCCTTGCAAACAATGAACTTGTAATCTCACGAATAACAGACTGTGAGATCCAAGCCAAGATCTTCCAAGCCAATTTTCAAACACACAAGGACGTGTGTAGGCACGTAGAATAAATCAAAGACATTTTTCTGTCTCTAGATATACTCAACATATGAGATATATGGATTTGGAGAAGGACTTTTATGAGACAAAACTCTAAGAAAATTAGGATAACTCACAAAGCTTTTTTATTAACCTTTAATCACCCAGTTGCACACGCTGAGACTAATAGAATAATATCTATCTATATCTTCTAGGTCAAGGCTCATCATATTTTTAAGGATTTATAAAATACTAATTAATTATAGATGTGTCATTGTAGTAGGATCCATTGCAATTGAGCTAACACTGTAGTGCCACAAGACACTGCAGTAACTCAAGTTAATCTCTGATTCAAAAATCAGATACTGAGATGTAGCAGTCTAATATGTCACATGGCAATTATCCTATAATTTATATTTATATGAATAAGATAAATATCTAGATATCTGTTAGTTCAAAATTAACTTATTTGATCCCTTAATCAATTATTTTATTTGTTAATTAACTATTTAGTTAAACCGAATCAAATAATTATCTCATAATGATTTAATATTAATTATTTTCATAAATCAAATATTTTGTCTCACTAATCGATCAAAATTAAATTTATCGATATTATTATTTATTTGTAATTTCTGTAAAATTGCAATTAATAATATTCTTAACTAACTAAAATCACATAACAGTCTCATAATCATATACTTGCCCCAAAAATTTAATTTCTTATGTAAGCTAGTCATTTTCTCATGTCCTGAAATATTCACATCCTAGACTGTGTAGTACAAAGATGGCTCGGGGACCATGGACCCATAATTATAAGCTCCAATAAATTAGATTATTAATTAAACTCTTTAATTAAATAATCTTGTTTATTAATTCCATTATTACTCCACTATAAACATGAAATTACACTCTTAGTAATTATAGAATATATTTACAGAGTATTCTCGTGTAGTCCACTCATATAATCACTTCAAGTAATTTTGTCCTCCAATTATTGGTTTGTAAATTAGAACTGGTAAAAATACTATTTTACCCTTTCTAATTACCTCTTGATCCTTAAGTACCATTAATTCAATAGCGCACAACCAATTTATAATTGTATTATAAATTTGAGCTCAATAACCATTTCCTTCCATAATTAACACATAAGGGAACCAATATACGATCCATTATGAAAGCTTGAATTCTAAATCTTGTAAGATCATGTTCTCAGTCATCCATATCACTGAATCTTGAAAATAAAAGTCACTTGTCTGTTCTACAAAAATTCCTTAACGAGTGAATCAAAAGATGTAGTAGACATGCATAGGAGTTCATGACTACAAAAGATTTAGACTGATCTACATATGATCATCAGTTTTAATGTATATTAAATCTTTATGATAAACTGTAAGTTAATAAAGATATTAATCCACGTCGGTCACGTCCTATATAATCTAATTAAATAAAGTACATTCACTAAGATATCTATCCACATCAGTGATCCAAATTTAGATCGCATGCATTCATAATACTTAGTGAAACGTACTAGCAACCATTCATTAAAAATTTCATACTTTAATATGTTGCGGACTATTTTATTCATTATCTATGATCTTAATTCTCTCGTATTTATATAAAATAATAGTCTCATTAATGGATATGGAATTTTCAGATATTTATATATATAAATTATTCAACAAGAATTTAAAATAACAATTATAAGAAAAATATAATTTCATATTAAAATTATCTAAACACATGCTTTGAGGGCTCTATGCCCAACAATCTCCCAATTGCCCTAAAGTAAATGCGGCATCTCTCTTAACCCCATATTTTGCTCATGACCATCAAATGACTTCGTAGGAAATGTCTTGGTAAAAGGATAAGCCAAGTTTTTATCTGACATTATCCTCACAACAGTCACATTCCATTGATGCACGATCTCTCTTACAAGATGATATTTCCTCTCAATGTGCTTACCCTTCTTGTGACTCCTCGGTTCTTTGGAATTAGCTACCGCCCCACTGTTGTCACAGTATAGGATCAATGGTTTGTCCATATCTGAAACTATTTCCAGATTAGTATAGAACTTTCTGAGCCATACCGCTTCTTTCACAGCTTCACAAGCCACAATATATTCAGCTTCGATAGTGGAATCTGCAATACTGGATTATTTAAGACATCTCCAGACTACAGCTCATCCACCTATGGTGAATACTGATCAATATGTCGACTTTCAGTTCTCCCTGTTTGATTGAAAATCAGAACATTATATATCTAGTGGGGTTCAGGTCTCCACCTGAATAAACAAGCATATAATTTCTCGTTCTCTGAAGATACTTGAGAATATGTTAACTACAATCTAATGTTCTAAACCAGGATTCAATTAATAATGACTGATAATTCCTACTGTATAACATATGTTTGATCTCGTACACAACATTACATATATGAGACTATGAAAGTTGAAGCATAAGGAAATTTTCTCGTATCCCATTCCTCCTTAGGTGTCTTGGGACGCTGCTCCTTGGAAAGGACAATTCCATGTATGCTCAGTATTTGACTTTTTTTGGAATTTTTCATAGAGAATCTCTCAAGTACCATATCAATATAAGATGCCTGAGAAAGTGCCAAGAGTTTGTTTTTTCTATCCCCTGAGATTTAGATGCCAATAATATAGCTCGCCTCTCTCAAATCTTTCATTTAGAATTTCTCAGCTACCACTTCTTTACTTTCTACAATATTTCTACATCATTCTCAATGAGTAGAATATCGTCTATATAAAGAACTAAGAAAATCACTATCTTATCTTTGAAGTATTTATAAACAAAAGCTCCATCAACATTTTTCTCGAAGCCATACAATTTAATAATTTCATCAAATGTAAGATTCTAAGATCTGGATGCTTGCTTTAATCCATAAATGGATTTAAGCAACTTACATACTTTCTGATCTTTTTCCTTTTTCACGAACCCTTCTGGTTGCATCGTATAGATATTTTCTTCAAGAAAGTCATTCAAAAAAGCTCTCATGAGATCCATTTACCATATTTCATAGTCTAAACTAAAAGCTATGAATGAATTTTAGCATGGCAACGAGAGAGAATGTCTTTTTCCATTTGCACTAACAGCGTGCCTTGCAAGTCTCTACTTTTCCATTTGCACATTTTTTCTTCTTGAAGATCCATTTACATCCAATGGGTTTGACATCTTCAAGTTCCTAGACAGAATTGGAATACATCGATTCCATTTCTTGGTTCATGGTATCTTGTCATTTTTTCTTTTCAGGATCTTCCATTGCCTCTTTAAAGGTTAATGGATCATCCTTATCAGTGTCAAACACTAGGATGAAAGCCTGAGGTTAATGTGACACTAGGACATGCGCCTCTAGTTCATAGAGAATAAGTTATCTTAAAACCCTCCCACTACGACGTTGCACCGAGGTTTCCTAAACAGGAACAATGGTCTCTGTGGTTTATCGTTTACAGTGAATGATGAATGTATTCTGATCTCATCAGATACTAATTCTTTAAAAACTACTTTACTTTGAGATTTGTAATTTTTCATATAGTCATGTTCATTGGGGAACCAGGTAGGGCTCTGACCGCAACCTGGTTCTCTTTTTTTCATTTTATCGAGATGTGGTGTCCAGTCACTCACATCGGTGAGGGCTGCGCTATGCCACCTGTCCATACCCTGGTAGTACTGCTTTAGCAAAGCTAACGGTAGGTCAAACAGGTCTGGGACCATCATTCCTTTCATATGCTAGAGCAAACATTGCATTTACATAGAGTTATGCCCTTTAGTTGCATGTTCAACCTAGGCAAGACCCTACTTGCTGGCTTATCCATCATCCAATCCACAACAAATCGGATGAAAGCCTGATACTTCTCACTTACTCAAATGAGATTGAAAACTACCATTCCGTCGAATCAGAAAAGGTTTCGAAGAGCGCAGAAAGTCAGTTCGGTGGTCAGATCTGAAGGGGAGATTCATGGGTAACTTCGGAAGGTGGGGAAGGAAGAGCTGGTGCGACGCGTCAAACGCCCTCACGCAATGCCACGCACAAGGAAGGGTGGCGAGTGGGGAGTTGTTGATACAAACACTTTTTTATCCTTGTGACTATAAAAGTACTCACCTCTTGTTTCTAGAGCATAGCCAACAAATATACACACTTTAGACCTTTAGTCTAACTTTCCAGTCTTGGGTGTAAGAACGTGAGTTGGACACCCCCAATATATGAAAATGACGTAAACTAAGTTTAGAGTCATTCCATAACCCTAAAAGTGTCTTGCTTACAGACTTAGAAGGCATTATTTCATGTTGTCGTTTGAAGTGCATATCTCCAGAATGTGAATGGTAGGGATGAGTAGCTTAACATCGACCTAACCATATCCAATAGGGTTTGGTTTCTCCTTTCTGAAACACCATTTTACTATGGCATTCCAGGTGCTGTGAGTTGAGATAGAATGCCATACTCAAACAGGTAATTCTTGAATTCTAAATCGAAGTATTCACCACCTCGATCTGATCGAAGTGTTTTCAATGATTTACTTAATTATTTTTCAGCTTCAGTTTTGAATTCTTTAAACTTTCTAAAAATTTCAGACTTCCTATGCATTAGGTAAATATAACCATATCTAGAGTAATCGTCAATAAATGTGACGAAATACTCATACCCACCTCTAACTTGTACATTGGTCGGTCCATAGACATCACTATGTACTAGCTCAAGTGGTTCTTTGGCTCTTTCTAGAGAAAGGTCTCTTGGTCATTTTACCCTCTAGACAAGATTCATAAACTGAAAGAGTCTCAACTTTTAGTTCTCTCAAATCACCATGTTTTTGCTAACCAGTTTAATCTATCTAGATTAATATGTCCAAACCTAAGATGCATAGATACGTGTCATCATCATGAGAAACTCTTTGTCATTTGTTACTTTTAGGATTTACTATTGTAAAAAATTTTGAATTATTTAACGCACGTCAGTTAGTTTAAGCATATACAGTTCGTTCAAAACTTTTGCATGACAAATATTTAATCCATTCTTCAAAATAATAAACTGATTATTAATAAAAGAAATATCAAATAATTGTTCATGCAATAACGATAAGGAAATTAAATTTCTCGCAAACCCAGGAATAAAATAAACATTGTTCAAAACAATAAAATTATTTCTAAAGCTTAAACGGACTGTCACCAATGTTTTGCTGACATGCGTGCACCACTGCCAACTCTCATTATCACCTCGCCATCAACCAGCTCCCTTCGCGAATCAAGCATCTGCAGAGAAGAACATACATGGTTAGCGGCTCCTAAATCCAATATCCAAGATGACAAATCATATCCCACTAAATAAGCTTCAAGTACAAGTAAATCGCATTTACCTTCTTTTTTAGCTTAGAGAGATACTTACTACGATTTCTTTTCCAGTGACCTTCAGCTCCACAGTGAAAACAGTTTCCCTTGGGTTTAATGTTGCCTTTATTCTTCTTGACCTTGGGTGACATTTTAGCTTTCTTTCCTCTTTTCTTCTAACTTTTGTCCTTAGCATTGTTCTTCTTCCTTTTGTGTTTCTTAGCAACATTGGAAGAAGGCTTTTACTCAGCAAAATTTACCTCATCCTATTTGGTCATACTCTGGTTGAGTGACTCAAAAGTCTCTAATTCATTCAACAATTAAATCATGTTGAATTTCAACTTGTTCAAAACATAGTTGGTGGTGAACGTAGAAAAACATATGTGAGCGATTCAAGTAATGGTAGCCACATGTACTTCATGCATTATGTTGATCGTGTTCAAAACAAGTTCACGCACATAAGTAAAAAAAAAATTGTGGGGCCATGGTTTCCAAAAAATAAAAAAAACTTTTATTGAAAGACACTTTTTCTCATTGGATCCATTATATATCTATACATTAAATCTACGAGATACAAAGATATGAATTATACCACTTGTAGTCTATTAAGAGTCATTGCAAACAATGAACTTGTAATTCCACGAGCAACGGACAGCGAGATCAACACCAAGATCTTCCAAGTCAATCTTCAAACACACTAGGACGTGTGACGTTGAATAAATCAAAGACATTTTTTTTTCTCTAGATGTACTCAACACATAAGATCTAGAGATTTGGAAAATGACTATTGTAAGATAAAACTCTGAGAAAATTAGGAAAACTCACAGAGCTTTTTGATTAACCTTTAATCACCCAGTTGCACACACTGAGACTGATAGAATAATATACATCTATATCTTCTAGGTCAAGGCTCATAATATTTTTAGGGATCTATAAAATAATAAATTAATTACAGATGTGTGACATTGCAGTGGGATTCACTACAAGCGAGCCAACACTGTAGTGCCACAGGGCACTGCAATGTGTCATGTGCCACGTGTTACTGTAGTGCCATATGGCACTACAATATCTCTTATTCAAAAATCAGACACTGACATTTGGCAGTCTAATATGCCACGTGGCAATTATCCTATAATTTAATATTTACAAAAATCAGATAACTATTTAGATATCAGCTAATTCAAAATTAACTTATCTGGTCTCCCAATTAATTATCTTATATGTTAATTAATAGATTAGATAAACTAAATTAAATCATTATCTCATAATGATTTAATATGTTTTAATTTCATAAATCAAATATTCTGTCTCACTAATCGATCAACATTAAATTAATCAATATTATTATTTATTTTTTATTTCTGAAAATTACAATAAATAATATTATTAATTAATTTTTAATTAATTAATATCACATAATTATCTCGTAATTATATACTACCCCCAGAAATTCTATTCCTTATGTAAGCTAGTCATTTTCTCATGTCCTGGAATATTCACACCCTAAACTATGTAGTACATAGGTGACTCGGGGATCATGGACCCGTAATTCTAAGCTCTAATAAATTAGATTATTAATTAAACTTTTAATTAAATAATCTTATTTATTAATTCCATTATTATTCCACTATAAATATGAAATTCCACTCTTATAATTACAAAATATATTTACAGAATATTCTCGTGTAGTCTTTTGATATAATCATTTCATGTAGTTTTATCCTCCAATTATTGGTTCTTAAATTAAAACTTGTCAAAATTATCATTTTACCCTTCTAATTATCTCTTGATCTTTGAGTACAATTAATTCATTATTGAACGACCAATTTATAATAATATTATAAATTTGAGCTCAATAACTATTCAGTTCCAGAATTAACACTTAAGGAAACCAATATATGATCCATTAGGAAAGCTTAGATTCTAAATCTTGTAAGATCATGTTCCTAGCCATCCATATCAATGAATCTCCAAAATAAAAGTCACTAGCCTGTTTTACAAATAAACTTTAACGAGTGAATCAAAAGATCTAGTAGACATGCATAGGAATTCATGACTACTCAAGATTCAGACTGATCTACATTTGATCATCAGTTTTGATGTATATTAAATTTTTATAATGAATGGTAACTTAATAAAGATATTAATCCACCTCGGTCATATCTTATATAATCTAATTAAATAAAGTATATTCACTAAGATGTATATCCACATCAGTGATCTGGATCTAGATCACATGCATTTATAATGCTTAGTGAACCGCTCTAGCAACCATTCATTAAAGATTCTATACTTTAATATGTCGTGGACGATTTTATTTATTATCTATGATCTTAATCTTCTTGTACTTATACAAGATCATAGTCTCATTAATGAATATGAAATTTTCATATATTTTTATGTATAAATTATTCAACAAGAATTTAAAATAATGATTATAAGGAAAATGTAATTTCATTAATTTCATATTAAAATTATCCAAACACATGTTTTGATGGTACTATGTCCAACATGATCATGTTTATAAATAGAACCCCCATTCAGGTGTGAACTGTGTCTTCTGATCTATCGGGGTGGAAACTGCTCAGCACTTATTCTTTGATTGCTCTTCTACTCAAAACATTCTTCTTCCTCTCTTGGCTAATTGTGATGGTCAATTTACCTACATTTCCGGTATTTCTTTGGATTCTTTAATATTGGTGATTTGTAACAGTGACCTTTATTCTAGTATTAGTGTTAAAGCTTCTGATTTCTTGTTTCATTTACTGCATATACATTGAAAGAAACAACAGAATGTTTATTGGAAGCTTATTGAGTCTAGGCTCATCTTTAGAAAAATATCTAGAATGATTAATGAAAGACTTGAGTTCCTTAATCATTCTAGAAACCTTGGTTTGAACCACTTTTATATTGATTCTTGGTTGTAGGCCCAGCTAAGGGTCTCCCTAGCTTAGCTCTCTAGTCTTGTTGTTCTCTTGTCCTGGGACATGCTTTTTGTATTTGTGTATCTTTCTTTGGTTAATATATTTACATTTTTAACAAAAAAATGACTAATTCACGGAGTGAGTTATTATTTACATTTATTTTCCAATCACCCATGGTTTTGTGAATTTTTATTTTCTATAATCCCATTCTAATCTTATAAATCTAATTCTATTAATAATCATAATTTAGAAGGTCATTTGCCGAACAAATATAATACTAATTTAAAATGAGATAAATCTTACGATGAAAGACTTTCAAATATAAATTATGTTTATTAGGAGATCTCTTTGCAAATATTTGCCTATATCGAGATAAACAATATATACATCAGATTAATAAGATTAATTTTTTTTTTATCAAAACCAAAGAAATAAATTAATCAAAGAATAATCAAGGACATTTAAGCTTCCCATTACAAGAATATTATCTTTATCAATCAAGCTCACAATGTAATTGGATATGTAAAAATTACTAAGAATAACTCTATTTTGATTTAGGTTATACGAGACGATAGCATCAGCAACATAGTTCTGATTTCGACTAATCCAAACAACTTTAAACCTTTAACTTCAAACATACCCTTTAAAAAATGTCTTTTGTAAAATAGTCGAACATAATAAAATATTTGTAGGATATCTGAATTTGAAAATAGTCAATCTAATATGTAAGTGTTGGATATAGTATATTGCATTATAAGATTAAATGGAAATAATAATAATACAACAATTCTGTAAACACTTTGATTTCGACAGGTAAATAATATATTATAGAAAGTAATGTAATAGAGTAGCTACCAAATGTAAATAAAGTTTTTCTAATGTTAAAACAATACAGACAGAGTAACGTAATAATAAAAAATCAAACCGAGTAATGTTTGCACAGTTTTTTTAAAACAGTTGCGCCCCTCACTTGTGGTACTAAGATTGATAACGACACGGTTTGAGTAGCTGAAGAGCACTCAACTTCATCACATTGATCGAACTAACTTGTCAAAATTCTACCACCAGAGTAACTACGCAAAACCAAGACTTGGACCGAAAAATGAAACCGTCGACAATTTTGAAAATAAACTGAACCGGACCGAACCAAAACTTAACCGGATCGAACAAAAAACTGAACCAAGCAAACTTGAAGAAAATAAGCAAAAAATGTGGAGAACAAATATTGAGAGTAAAAGAGAGTTTAAAAGCTTCTTTAGTGCGTAAAATAAGGAAGGGAATGTTGAAATGTCCATAAAATAGCGTGTAATAACTATTTATTTGTATTTAGTTTTTCTTAGACATTAGTATTATTGAATATTTATGAATAAATTGAAAGTTTTATTTTAGATTAAAGTGTGTTTGTAAGTTACTCAAGTCCTTGAATTTTCATCAACGAACGAAGAGTGAAGACAGAGTGATCTCCAGACTAACTCTTCTAAGAAAGTTTAGAACGATATTCTCAGTCTTATGATCGACTAGGCAGTTGAATCCGACTACGACTGTTAGATTGAACCAATAGATGCCAGTCCTGAGGTATGAGAGTGGATACTCAAACGTTTTTACCTAGACATGGTATGAATATGTTGAACAGACCGGTAACAAATTAGTTTAGATGCCAAAACTATTTACCTAGCTCAAAATCTAATTGTTACACCTATGAGTATTTTCATAATTACTTTAATCCTGAGGTGAGTAAATAGCTTGACTTAGTTAGTTGCAATCTTTGATATGTTAAATAAGTGAGTTCAAATTGATGGGTAATACCTCGACTGTTGGGATTGTAATTCAATTAAGTTGGAGTTACATGATTCACAGATATGGAAATTGCTGGTTGGATTGCGAAAGCAACAATATCACCTTATGATTTATTCATGGGTGTGTGAATAAATTAACCTGGCCAGGTATTCAATGATTGAGTCACTGATTAAGACTTGTGGATTGTACGAGACAAGTCACTATTATGTCTTTCTAATTCACAGTCAATAAATGAGTAAAGGAAATAATAACAAGAGGGATAAACCAGTAATTTTACATTTCAATCTTGTTATGGATATTCATGATGGGTATTATGTTAAAATATTCTATGGACCATGAAAATAAAAAGGATTTATTTACAACAATAGAAAAGTAACGCGCATGAATCGAGAGTTGATTCGGCATCGAACCTATAGTGGAGTCGTACGATGTCAGGATTAAATAGGTCAAGAATTTATGGAGATAAATTCACCGGGTATTTGAATCCTTAGCTTTATTTATGTGAGTCCATCCAGTCTCAGAAATAGCTAATGAGAATAGGAATAGAGAAACGAAGTAAATTGGATCAAAATGTGTTTTGGTGCCAAAACATATTTCCTACTTATTGAATATTTGTATTGGAATTAATTAGTTTATTATTTTTTAATTATTGAATAATTAGTCAATAAAAATAAATTAATAAATTAATTGATAGAATTGGAATTAATTAGTTTATTATTTTTTAATTATTGAATAATTAGTCAATAAAAATAAATTAATAAATTAATTGATAATTTTTAATTAAATCTATCAATTGGTTTAATAAAATTTTGATACAACTCTAACACTATGGAGATACACTGATTTTCGACAATTTGAATAAATGAGGGTGAATTTTCATAAATTTAAAATATATGGGTATATTTGTAAATATCAAACATTAGATTTTACAAATATCTAATAACAATTTGATTGTAAAAAGAAAGATAGAGATATAGATCTCCCCTCCCCAGTGATTGCCGCCGATTGAGAGAGTATTGAAGGAAAAATATTCAATTTTTTCCTTCAATCATTTTGAGAGCCCACACTCAAATTCCTACACAAAATTCTCATGAGATATATTTCTGAAATTAACGGGTGGTTGTTGGTGGACAAAATTCATAAATCATTCTTAGAGTTCAAGTGGGTGATTCGGATCCCGAAGCTTGAAGAACGCTCGAAGGAATTCTGTCAGTTTAAAAATTCTCCAATACAAAGTATTGGTGAAAAATTATTTCTAACTTTATCTTGTCGTTTATTATCGTACATGCATAATCGCACGTTCTTTGGTTTCAAATTATTTAACTCGATTAAATAAGTTGAATTGAATTTTTTTTTTTATATTTCACCCACGAACCGTTCGTGGTTCAAACTTATTTTTTACTTAATTTTAAAACCTACCGATCGCAGCAGGGAAGACCACCTTTTATACTACTCATGAGGGAGGTGTGTAATAAAGGGTATTTAACCCGTTAAAAGGTCATTTAATTAAAAAATTAAGTCCAAAATATTTTAGATTTAATTTGCAAATATAAAAAAAATGTTTTGGGCCTTAATTTACAAGAATATTTCATATTCCATGACTTTTGGAGCAAAACACAACTCATTGGCCAATTTAGAGGTGGTCCATATAGAGAGAGTCTCTAGCCTTATCAAGTTACCACAATTGATACTAGCATCACAATATATACCACTCAACCTCCTCCATTTCCAATGGGGGATTTCTACAATTCCCTCCTATTTTCCATTCACATTTAGCTCACTTTGGAACATAATTTCTCATTCATCTCAAAGCCCATTTTGACAAATTAATAGTCGATTTTGATGTACTCGCAGAAGAAAACTCAAATATCCAAAGACCTTATCCTTTTATGCAGTGTGCCCACCTAAAAATTTGTCCAAAATTGGTCTACAAAAATGGTGTACAAAATACTCAATTTTCCAACAATTCCCCACATGAATGAAAATTGACGACCAACGACACGACATACATGGTGATAGAATTCTACATTCTGTAACCAGCATACGATAGGTAGGTTTTACCCTTTGATCCTTCCCTTGTGTAAGTATGCTTACTTTACTAGCTGACCAATAGACACGATGTCTTTGAACTGTTTGACCTTTTATGTAAACGACGGCATACTACACATAAGAGTTATCCCTGGCACAGTTCAATTTTCATGATTATGTTCATTTTGGCCATGAATATCCTCCTAATTCTGCAAGATTTTCTAAAGAATTGTTTCCTTACAATTCCTATAGAAGCGGCCCCACTTCACTCTCACCATAGGTGATATCATAATTTAAGACTAAACCTGCATTACTCCTTTCGGGTCTCACAGTTTCTTATGCATAAGAATCATTAAAAGCTCAGCTTAACCTGATCTCTAATGGGTATCACTATTTTCACCATAGGAAATGATAGGGAAAACCCCCACAGTGATCCAACTAAGTTTATACAATTAGGTTGTCTCTTTGAGCCTAGATCTTGGAATTTTCAGTCAACTAGGTTGTGTTTACTTTGTATCCACTTATTTTTATTTGGGCTTAAGTCTCATTCCCATCGATGACTTTTCAACTAACTCTCGATTTAACCCTTTGGTTAATTGATCTGCAATGTTATCCTTTGACTTCATATAGTCAAGAGTGATAACTCCTCTCAAGAGCAGTTGTTTAATGGTATTATGTCTATGACGAATGTGTCTAGACTTACCATTATACATATTACTTTGTGCTCTTCCAATAGCACAATAGCACTTTGATTATCACAATGTATGTATGTTGGTGACAAAGGCTTTGTCCACCTAGAAATATCCTCTAGGAAGTGGTGTAACCACGCAACCTCCTCCCCACATTTGTCTAAAGCTATAAGCTCAAATTCCTTAGTGGATCTAACTATAACTGTTTGTTTTGAGGATTTTCATGCTCTAACAGCTCCTCCTGGTGTGAAAACATACCTACTGGTAGACTTCATATCTTTCTTATCAAATATCCATTTCGCATTAGTATATCTTTCTAGGAATACTGAATATTTTGAATAGTGTAGTTCATAACTCCGAGTATATCGTAAGTATCTCAGTACTCCCACAATGACTTTCTAATGTTCAGCTCCAAGATTACTCGTGAATCTACTTAGTGACTCATCGTATATGATATATCAAGCCTTGTACAACTTATCAAGTACATTAGACTACCTATCACTCTTGAGTATTCTACTTGAGAGATACTCTCACATTTATTCTTGGATAAATGTACACTTGTATCCATCGGTGTTTTTAATTTCAGTGTCATCTTTGCCAAATTTTCCAAGAATAGAATTTACGTAATTAGACTAACTTAAAATAAGTTCATCTGATGTTCTTTAAATTTCTTTCCCAGTATAACACCAGAAAGTCTCATGTCTTTCATATCAAATCTAGATTTTAACATATCTTTCACAGATTTGATCATCTTATCATTACTCTCAACGATAAGCATATCATCAACATATAAATACACAATGACAATATCCATTCTTTGTATCTTTAACATAGATACATTTATCGTATTCATTGATTTTGAATCCAATTGAAATCATGTGACTGTCAAATTTATCGTGCCATTACTTTTGTGCTTGATTCAAACCATATAATGATTTGACTAATTTACAGACTTTCTTTCATTGCCCAGTAGCAGAAAACCGTTCCGGTTGTTCAACGTAGATTTCTTCTTCTAAATTTCCATTTAGAAATGCCATTTTCACATCCATTTGATGTATTTCAGGATTTCGCAAAGCTGCGATTGCAGTATCATCCTAATGGAGTTTATTCTCGACACCGTAGAATATGTATCAAAATAATTAAGACCTTCTTTCTATTTGTAGCCTTTAAAAACAAGCCTAGCCTTGTATTTATCAATTGATCCAGCGGCTTTCATTTTCTGTTTGAAAATTCACTTGGAACCCAAAGGTTTACAACCAGGTGGAAGATTCACTAATTCCCAAGTATGATTTTGCAAAATTGAATCAATTTCACTCTTAATGGCCCCTTTCTAAAAAGGATATGCATTGGAGTTCACAGCTTCATTGGAAGTTCTTGGTTCACCTTCAATCATATAAGTAAGAAAATCATGACCAAAAGATTTTTCTGTCCTAACTCTTTTACTCCTTTTAGGTTCTATCTCGACTTCTTCATCTTGGTCCAGACTATCTTCTTCATCAATAATGAGACTCACTTAGAATAAGTCCATTTGATGTTCTTTTGACTTTTATTCCCAGTATAACATCAGCGAGGCCCATGTCTTTCATATCAAATTTACTTTTTAACATATCTTTCGTAGATTTGATCATCTTATCATTACTCTCACCGATAAGCATATCATCAACATACAAACAGACAATGACAAATCCATTATTTGTAGCTTTATCATAGATACATTTATCACATTCATTGATTTTGAATCCAATTGACATCAAGTGGCTGTCAAATTTATCATGTCATTGCTTTGGTGCTCGTTTCAAACCATATAATGATTTGACTAATTTACAGACTTTCTTTCCTTGCTCAGTAGCGAAAAACCCTTCCGATTGTTCCATGTAAATTTCTTCCTCTAAATCTCCATTTAGAAAGGCCTTTTTCACATCCATTTGATGTACTTCAGGATTTCGCAAAGCTGCGATTGCAAGTACCATCCTAATGGAGTTTATTCTCGACACTAGAGAATATGTATCAAAATAATCAAGACCTTCCTTTTATCTGTAGCCTTTAAGTACAAGCCCTAGCCTTGTATTTATCAATTGATCCATCGGCTTTCATTTTTCGTTTGAAAATTCACTTGGAACCCAAAGGTTTACAACCAAGTGGAAGATCCACTAATTTCCAAGTATGATTTTACAAAATTGAATCAATTTCACTCTCAATGGTAACTTTCCAAAAAGGACCTTCATTGGAGTTCACAGCTTCATTGAAAGTTCTTTGCTCACTTTCAATCATATAAGTCAGAAAATCAGGATCAAAAGATTTTTTTGTCCTAACTCTTTTACTCCTTCTAGGTTCTATCTCGACTTTTTCATCTTGGTCCAGACCATCTTCTTCATCAATAGTCTCAAGAATTTTTTTTTTAAGATCTTGGCTCTTTCTTGGACTTGTAAGGAAATGTATGTTCAAAAAATGATGCATTCCTAGACTCTATTATCGTATTCTTGTGAATCTCAGGATTGCTAGATTCGTACACAAGGAATCGATACACACTAATGTTATTTGCATAACCAATAAAAATGCAGTCAACGGTTTTTTATCATATTTTCACTTTTTTAGGTCTAGGTATCATCATCTTAGCGAGGCATGCCCACATTTATAAGTACTTGTATGAAAGTTTTCTACCTTTCCATAACTCATATAGGATCTTGCCCTCTTTCTTTTTCGGTATCTTATTCAAAAGATAGTTAGCTATCAAAACGGCTTCTCCCCACATGTTCTGAGGTAATCCAGAACTGATCAACAATGTATTTATCATTTCTTTCAGTGTATGATTTTTACGCTCAGCATCACCATTCGATTGGGGTGAATAAGTTACTGTGGTTTCATGTATAATCCTATGTTAAGCACAAATCTCAATAAATGGCGATTCATACTCGCCACATCTATCACTTCTTAGCACAAGTTCTACACTTGTCTGGATTATCAACTTCATTTTTGTAGAGAATAAATTTCTCTACAACTTCATCCTTGCTCTTTAGCAAATATACATAATAATATTTTATGCTATCATCAACAAAAGTACTAAAATACTTATTACCACCTCTTGTTTGTACAAATTTTAAATCACATATATCACTGTGAATTAAATCAAATGGTTCAATGTTTCTTTCAATATTTTAGAATGATGACCTCATTAATTTTGCCTCAACACCTACACTTGTGTTGGAATCATTGTGAAATGTTGATATATGATCCAAGTTAATTAATTTACGTAAAGTATCATTATTAACTTGACATAGTCTACCATGCCATAAATTGGAAGACTCAAGCAAGTAATCAGAAGAACTAGCTTTATTAATATTGGGTTTGACCAAAGTCATTAAATTGAGTTTGAACATTACATCACTCATATAACCCTTACCAACATATATTCCGCTCTTAGACAACAATTTTGTTTGAGTCAAATAACATACGAAATCCAAAGTTATTCAGTAGTGAACTAGACATAAGGTTCTTCCAGAATTTAGGTACATACAGTACACTGTTCAGAGTCAATTTCTTCCCAGAAGTTATCTTCAACACCACTTTTTCTTGACCTTTGATATTAGAGGTGGCCGAGTTACCCATGAATAACTTCTCTACATGCTCGATAATTTTAAAGGTAGAGAACATCCCATGATCAGCACACACATGGCGGGAATCTCCAGTGTCAATCCACCATTCCTTTGGGTTTGACTCAACCATCTTGACCTTAGAAATAACTATTGAGAGGTTGTGATTTAAGAAACGTCTCGAGCAATGTTCTCAATCACATTAGCCTTATTGTTTCTCTTAGGCAGTCTACACTCAGATGACTCGTGACCAAACTGGTCACAATTGTAGCACTTGCCTTGGAACTTTGGTTTCTTAGAAACCACTCCTTTAGGTCCTAGCTTGTTTGGACCATTTCCTTTGTTGTTGGTCTTCTTGGCTTTAAAACCTTGACCATGCTCCACAATATTAGCCTTTACTGCAACAACAGGGTTTGACCCTCTTCTTTCAGATAGCCTATTATCTTCTTTCAGATAGCATATTATCTTCTTCGATTCGAAGTCAAATAATAAGATCCTCGATACTCATTTCCTTTCATTTGTGCTTGAGATCATTATTTAAATCATTCCAACCAGGAGGCAATTTCTCAATAATACAAGCCACTTCAAATGATTCACTCAGCATCATTCTCTCAACATGAATCTCATGCACGATAATTTAAAGTTCTTACACTTGACTTATTACCATTTTGGAATACCTCATTTTAAACTCTAGAAAGCGGGCGACAATAAATTTCTTAGCGCCTGCATCCTCAGTCGTGTACTTTCGTTCAAGAGATTCTCATAGCTGCTTTACTATTTTCTTGTCAGAATAAACATTATACAATGAATCAGCAAGACCATTCATTATGTAATTTCTACATAAATAATCAGACTGTTTCCAAGCATCAATAACATTGATCGTTTGGAAATCCTGTTTATTATCATTGAGCTTAGGAGCTTCTTCAGTCTAGCATTTTGCCAGATCCAGCTTTGTTAGGTAGAAGAGCATCTTTTGTTGCCACCTTTTAAATTTCAGACCATTAAATTTCTCAAGTTTCTCTCCATGTGAAATAGGCATAGGCATTGGTGCCATACGGGATACATGGATCATAGCAGGGTTCTGCACACCTAGATTTACAATCTAACCATCCATTTTCTCTTCTTCGCCACTCTCAATCACTCTCAGACTCAAACATAGCCTCTCTCTCTCTGAAACACCCTTCTCGGTTCTCTCTCTAAAACACCCCTCTCGACTTTCTCTCTCTTGAGTCTCGAACATATCATCTCTCTCTCTCTCTATCTCTCTCTCTCTCTCTCCCCTGCCTCACTCGCTCACTATTCCGAAGCACTTTACTTTTCCGCCATTTTTGTCTACAAAAAATCACTAGTTTCAGTGCTCGATTTCAGCTAGTTTCATTGAAATCACGTACTAGAAGTTTATCTTTCAGTGGAAAAGAGTTCGACTGTCTCGATCATATCGTTTCTCTCTCTCTCTCTCGCTCGCGAACACAACCTCTCGTTGTCCATCAGTATTGCAGACCCAGCGGCTGAGCACCAAACAACATCATCAGAACTGCATCGTCATTGCAGATCCAACGACTGGCCATTCACTCAGATCCAGAGGTTGTGCACCAAACAACCTCGCCGTTGTCGCTTCATTTCCATAGTTTTCTAGATCTCAGATCTCATATCTATGCAGGGTTAAAATTTATCAGTAGTCCTCTCTCTTTCTCTATTTCTCTCTATGTTTTTGTCTAGGGCATAAATGAATGAAGGGATCTGTCTTTTTATGTAATATGTTTCTCTTTGTTAAGTTTTTTGTATTGTTAGTTGAATGTAAAATCTGAGATTTGACTGAGATTTGGCTGAGATTTTGGGTGAAAGTTAGAATTCCTTTACTTTGTTTTCAGTCTCATGGTCGGGTTTGGCTTTTTCTCAATTTTCACGGTTCGGTTCGGCTAGGTTTGGGGCCATTAAGAGGTTCAGTTCGGTTTTTGAATGTATAAAACTATATTTTTCGTTCGGCTCGTAAAAACTCCCTAAAACGAGCCGAACCGAATCACTTACACCCCTACTAACCAACCAACTTATCACTCAAGCCATTGTGAGAGGAGAAAAGCTCGCATCACAGTTGAGCTTCACATGCAAAGGAGGAGGGGCTTTCCAATTCGATTCTTCTCTGTTGGATCGTTAATCCAATATTGGACTTATATGTAAATAAGGTTTTGAATAATTGAGTTTTAATGTATGTGATAGGTTGTGGACCATTTAATGTGTAGAAACTTTAAGGTAATTTCTATTTTTATGATGGGTTAAAATAGAAATATCAAAAGATAAATTATCTATAAGTTGGTATGGTCCCCAGGTCACACGATAACGGAAAATCATTATAGTCTCCTCAATATCCCATTGCTAGAAAGAAAATTGAGAGGCTTAATCAAAGGAGATTCTGAGAATTGTGTAGATCTGGAAGGCCAACCGCTCGACTCTAAATAGTGATCTATCGTCGTGGATTTAGGTACGCTTCCGCGTTATAATTGTTTTGATTCTTGGTGTATTCAACATGTGATTTTGAGGTTTTATACGATACGATTTATACCGATACGATTTTGAATCTAACAAGTGGTATTAGAGTAACTAATGTTGAATCATTGAAAATCAAAATTAAGTTTTAGATCCATGATTATAGTTATTTTTATGTTTGTGTTACGATTTCTTGAATTTAATAATTTTTTGATTGAATTATTAGATTTAAGATCATTTAATTTTTCTGGTATTTTTCGATATATATATATATATATATTAAGGATTTGGACCGCCGGCCAACCATGTTAATGGCCGACGGTGGCAGGTGACCGGTAGCGGTTTGGCCGCGTCGACAAGAAGAATAAAAAGGTAAAACCTGTTCACGAGTCGGGTTGACCCATGAACATGAAGGATAAAAGGAGGGTTGTGGGCTGGGAGGCTGGGATTTCCCAGCCCTTATATTGTTTAAATTTTTTTAATTAATTAAATTAATTTTGAATTTATTTACGGAACATTTATTAAATTAATTTTAGGGATCATAAAATTGATTTTAATTTTTTAAGGATTATCAAATAAACTTTTTTAAATTTTTTACAAGTAAAAATAATTTTAAAACAATGTTTCAGGATCATCAAATAAATTGTTTTGAATTTTTTACGGATTTTTGGTTAAAATAATTTCGAAACAATTTTTATGAGGATCGTAAAGTTAATTGTTTATCAATTAATTTAAGGTTTATATTCGGTATAATTTTAAATTCGACCATTAGTATGTTATATATTTTAAGATGAATTAGTTGAACCAACATTTCGCCAAAGTGACAACTCTTGTGAAAATTAATTTGTCTTGAAATATAAAAGGTTACCTGTGCGTGTAATTTATGTGAATATTTATTGACCCAAAGGAAGGTAATTATTTATCAGAATTGCATGTGCTTCTGTGGTAATAAATATGTGATTGCTTTTTGGTTTTACATGTGAACAATAAATCGGTAAAAAGATAAGTTTTTTGTTTGACATGTTATTTATCTTCAGTGTTTGATTACTACGCCAAGATATCACTTACAAGTTAATATTTTTTACTAAAATCATAATATTATGGAATGCTCGGGGTCTTGAAATGGTTATTTTCTTACTATTGTTTGGATTTATTATTGTTTTAGGATTTATGAAAGCTTATGTTTCTTGCTCTCTGTTCATCTATTACTCATGCTAGTATCACTGCCAACATTAATTCAATTTCAGTTCTAAATGGCTCAAACTTCAAGTCCTATAAAGATAATCTCTTGATAGTCCTTGGAGTCATGGATATCGGATATTACGTTAAGGACCGATTCTTATGCACCTCTTAAAAATAATAGTACCTCTGATAATAAGAGGGAGATGGAGAGGTGAGGGAGATCAAATCACATGTGTATGCTGATCATGAAGAAGGCCATTTCTAGAAGCATTTAGGAGCATTATACATGAAAAGATAACTATAACTAAGGATTTTCTTACAGACATTGAAACAAGGTTTGTCAAGAACGAAAAGGCAGAAATTGTTACGCTCTTGTCAGACCTAATTTTAAAGAAGTATAAAGGAAAAAGTAATATCAAGGAATACATTATGAAAATGTCTCACATTGTTTCAAGGTTGAAAGCACTAAAGCTTGAACTCTCTGAGGACTTGCTTGTGTATTTGGTTTTTATATCCCTCCCGGAACAATTTAGCTAGTTTAAAGTGAGCTATAATTGTCAGAAATAGACTTGGTCTCTGAATGAGCTCATCTCAGACTGTGTTCAGGATGAGGAAAGAGTGAAACATGATAAGACAGAAAATATTTACCTGGCCTATACATCTAAAGATAAGGGCAATGGAAAGAAAATTAAGAATGATAAGGAAGCTGCGGATACAACACCACATAAGAAACAACAAAAGAAACAGGTAAACCCAGAAGGTAATGGTTATTTCTTCTGTGGAGTTGAAGGGCATAGGAAGAAGCAATGCACCCACCAACTATCATGCTTGGCGTGCTAGGAAAGGTACACTTCTTAATTTGGTTTGTTCTGAGGTTAATTTAAATTTGGTTCTTAGACACACATGATAGATAGATTCCGATGCAAGAACTTACATCAGTGTGCCTATGTAGGGTTGCCTGAATTGCCGAAAGTCAAATGATGCTGAAAGATTCATCTATGTGGGCGATGGCAAGACGGCTAAGGTTGAAGCAGTAGAAAAATTTATATTATGATTAAAAACTGGATATTATTTGGATCCTGATGAAAATTTTATTGTACCGTCATTTAGACGGAATTTGTTTCTATTTCCATTTTAGACAAAGATGGTCATGTCTGTTCTTTTGGAGACTGAAAATTTGGTTTGTTTTGTGATTCAATTTCAGTTGGTTCCGGCTTTTTATCAGGATATGATAATCTTTATTTACTTGATACGATTGCTTCATTTAAAAAATCCCTAAAAGAAAATTAACCAGTGAGAATTCGGTTATATTATGGCACAAACGATTAGGTCATATCTCTAGACGGAGAATATAGAGACTTGTGTCAGACGAAATTCGCGGTCTCTTAGATTTCACAGATTATGACTTTTGTGTTAATTTCATAAAGGGTAAATAAACTAATAAAATGAGATTTGAAGCCAACTGACTCAGGATGTCTTAGAACTATTCATACGCATATTAGTAGGCCATTCTCTTCGGTCGCTTGGAATGGTCAACAGTACTTTATAACGACCATAAACGATCATTCTGATATGACTACATATATCTCATTCATGAAAAGTCACAGTCTTTGGACGTGCTCAAAAATTTTAAGGCTGAAGTTGAGAATCAACTCAACAAAATGAGTAAAAGCATCAGATCTGACCGTGGTGGTGCGTACTATGGTAGATATGATGGTTCAGGTGAACAACGTCCAGGACCGCTTACTAAATTCCTAAAGGAATGCGGTATCATCCCACATTATACTATGCCGAGTTCGCCTGCTATTAATGATGTTGTTAAAAGATGAAACATATTGCTTAAGGACATGGTCAGGAGTATGATTAGTCATTCGAGCTTACCAGGATTACTCTAGGGTGAAGCACCTAAGGTTGCAACATATATCCTTAACAAAGTTTCAACTAAAGCGAGTGATAAAACCTCATATGAGCTTTGGACCGGTAGGAAACCTAGTCTAAGGCATTTACAAGTTTGGGGATGTCCAGCTGAGGCAAGGCCCTAAGGCCTAATGAAAAGAAATTAGACTTACGGACGGTGAGTTGTTATTTTGTTGGATATTCTGAAAGATCTAGGGGGTACAAGTTTTATGATCCCATAACTAAGTCAATTTTTTAGACGGGAAATGCCCGTTCTTTGAGGATGCCTAGTTTACATGGGGAGATACGATTAGGGATTTTGTCTTTAAGGAGGAATATGTTTATATTCGCACAGGTGTTATTAGCATTGATCAGGACTAAGTTCTAGACCTTGTTCATGACACAACACAAGACAATATCGGAGAACCTCTCATTCAAGAGATTGTTCCAGAAGAACAAAGTCTAGCACATAAAAAACCTATGCCATTAAGGAGATCCACTAGAGAGAGGAGAAGTGCAGTGCCAGATGATTACGTTGTATTTCTCCAAGAAGATGAGGTTGACATTGGTGTGATGGAAGATGATCCGATCAACTTCTGTCAAGCCGTGGAAAGTTCTAACTCTCAAAAGTGGATCGATGTCATGAATGATGAGATTAAGTCCATGAAGGACAATGACATGTGGGATCTTGTTCCATTACAGAAGGTGCGAAACTCATTGGTTGTAAATGAATTTTTAAGACCAAAAGAGATTCAAAAGGTAATGTAGAAAGATACAAGGCTCATCTTGTCGCAAAAGATTTTACACAGAAAGAAGGCATCGACTATAAAGAGTCTTTCTCTTCGGTTTATACGAAATACTCTTTTAGAATTATAATGACATTGGTGGCGCATTTTAATCTTGAGTTGCATCAGATGGATGTAAAGATGACATTTCTCAATGGTGACATTGAAGAGACAATCTATATGGTGCAACCAGAAAACTTGTGTCGGGAGACCCAAAGAATATGGTTTGCAAACTTAAGAATTTCATCTATGGACTCAAGCAGGCATCTCGACAATGTTATTTTAAGTTTCATCAGGTGATCATCTCGTTTGGTTTCGAGATAAATTTGGTCGATGATTATATATACCATAAGTTTTGTAGGAGCTAGCATATTTTTCTGGTTTTATATGTGGATGACATTTTGCTTGCCCGCGACGATATATGCTTATTGTACGATACTAAGAGATTTTTATTAAAGAATTTTGAAATGAAAGATCCTGGTAAAGCCTTTTTTACATTAGGGATTCAAATACACCGAGATCATTCTTAGGGTATTCTTGGATTATCACAAAAGAGCTATATCGAAAAGGTTCTTAAAAGATATGTCATGCGAGACTGTAAACTAGGTGATACCTATGTAGCTAAAAAAGACAAGTTTGTTCTCAATCAGTTCCCTAAAAAGGATTTTGAGGAAAATGAAATGCAGAAGATTCCCTTTGCCTCGGTAGTGGGAAGTCTAATGTATGCTCAAGTTTGTACATGTCCTGATATTGCGTACGTGGCTGGGATGTTGGGAATATAATTAAGCAATCTAGGCATAGACCATTGGAAAGTAGCTAAATGGGTCTTGCGGTACTTACAGAGAACAAAAGACTACATGCTCACGTATCAGACTCTGATTTTGCTGGATGTCAAGATAGTATGGAATCTACGTCAGGCTATATTCTTATGCTTGTTGGAGGTGTTGTCTCCTGGAAAAGTGTTAAACACACTCTTATAGCCTCTTCTACCATGGCAGCAGAGTTCATAGCATGTTATGAGGCGTCCAATCATGGAATATGATTACAGAATCAAGTTCCTGGTTGTTAAAGAAAGGGTTCATAGTGGACAGTTGTCTATAGAGCACATCGAAACAAACTCCGTGATTGCGGATCCACTTACTAAGGGATTGCTGCCCAATGTGTTTCATGAGCACATTGTGCGTATGGGTGTCATATCAATTGGGGATATTCTGCTCTAGTGAGAGTTTGTATTTTATTTTTAGATGCTCTTTTCATATAGACATATTTTTCACTCATTTTGGTTTAAGGAAGTTTTAAGCTTATTTTCTGCAGAAATAAAGTCTTTAGTATTTACATTCTGATCTGATATGGTTTGATCTCACTAAGATTTACGGAGGACTAGTTGGAAATAAGCATGTTAAGATCACATTACATGAAATTCCATGCACACATCCATATCATAATCCATGTCATTCAGTTGCATTGGTATACATGACCATTAATGAGTTGAGTTACGATTGATGTAACGAATGCCGCTTTGATTTTATGTCTACGTGATTGATGGACTGGATTGGTTATAGATACATTATGATAATAACAGTAAAGTTGAACGCGTTCGGTCATTTTTGCAGAATATAATTATATCACATATAGTCCAAGTGGGAGATTGTTGGATCCTTAATCTAACATTGGACTTATATGTAAATAGTTATGTGTTGCTGACTGTCAAATAAAGTTAAACCTAATTAAAAGTGATCTAATAAGATTTTGAATAATTGAGGTTTAAATGTATCTGATAGGTTGTGGACCCTTTAATGTGTAGAGACTTTAGGCTAATTTCTATTTTTATGATGGGTTAACATAAAAATACCAAAAGATAAATTATCTATAAGTGGTTATGGTTCCTAGGTCACACGATAACGGAAAATCATTTTATTCTCCCTAATATCTCATCGTTAGAGAGAAAACTGAGAGTTTTACTCAAATGAGACTCTTGGATAGAGAATTGTGTAGATCTGGAAGGCCAACCGCCTAACCCTAAATAGCGATATATCGTCATGGATTCATGGTACGCTTCCACTTTATAATTATTTTGATTATTGATGTGTTCAACATGAGATCTTGAGATTTTATACGATACAGTTTATACCGATAAGGTTTTGAATCTAATACTTTCAAGGTATAGGACACTAAGCATCCTTCGAATAAGATAAGCTTACTTTATTTGCAAACAAAAACTCGCCCAATGTATCCTTAACAGTATCGATCAGGGAATAAAGGGTCTGTTCAAAGACGCATTTGTTCCTCCATTTCCAAATGCTCCAACATAGGGTAAAAAATAGAGCAATTAGTTCCTTAGAGCCATTCTATAGATTTATGAGATCTTCAACGCTTCTCTACATGTAGGTTGTGAAAGTTTCCTTCACTGAGTCATCCACGCTTAGGCCTTTCCAGCAAAGCCTACTCCAGCTAAAACATCTTTATTATACTTGTCTTTTTGGTCTCGGGTTAATAAGATAAGCTGACGTAATGATTAAATTTCATACATACATAATGACATTATAAATTTCAATCATAATAATCTCTAAATACTGTTTAATTGAAGCTAGACAAAAAATAAAATACATCCTATGTTAAATAATTTTCTCATTTTGTATTTAAGGATTTCTATAATAATATTTTTATCTTATATTTAAAGATTTCTATGTGTTTTTCACGACAACACGTTGTTTTTATACACGAACCATAACCATTTTATTATTAAGTTTTATAATTTAGATAATCAAATGACAAGTGCCCCTAATCAAGACAAAAAAGAATTTGCATCTATAAAGCTAGGAATGAATATTAAAATACAATGGTTGAAATCATAGAGACACGACTATATATAATGTGTTAATATTCACTACATAATAACCAAAGTGCTATAAGCCTATGAACATTGAAAAAAAAACAATGACTAGGAAAAACAAAACCAAAAAAATATGTTATTTTCTTTTTCCCAATTTCTTCTTTTAAGAAATCATCAAGGAAAGGTTAGCATTCCAAAAAGTGTCAAGTTAAGGTCAAATAAAATATCCATTCTTTTTAAAAAGTTTGAGCTCCTCCATAGGTTTAGCTTAACTGATTAAAATTTTGGATACGAAGTTTTTTTATCTTATTTCAGGTTCAAATGATTTTAGATACAATTAATCTTTAAGGCTATACCTCTTAATTGATACTAAAACCGATGATTTACTCTCTAATTCGTAGAGCACAAGTCCGTTATATTATTCGACGTACGCGTAATAATAATATGAAAAAAAAGAAAAAAATTTACAAACCAATTAACAAAAAATAGTACTAGTCGCTTTAGTTGAATACTAGGTTAAGACGTTTGGCAATGCTTCTCTTTGTCGATATCTGTGGGCTAAAAAGCTATGAGGCTGCACTGTTCACACCCACTTCTATGCTTTGGCTTTTCTTTCTATATAATAAACTAATATATTATCGTTTTGAATAAGTTTAAAGCAACTGTTGAAACAGAAATGCTACGTCTATGCATAATAATAGTGAAACTTGGATTATTTATATCAAAAAATTAAAAAAGTAAAAAAAACCACCAAGATATTCGGTTAGTGGATTGACAATATACTAAACTTTAAATTAAAAAATGTTTAGGGGAAATAAAGTACAATATAGAGAAAGCCCAATGGTTTGCCACTTTTTAGAGCTAGGGCGTGGCATCTATTCTGTAATTGGTGGGTAGTTAAATTTAAATTGATCATATTTAAATTTGTTTATTGGTTAGCTCAATCATACTCGTGATTGGTACAATGAATAGGACAGATGTAATGGTCCCCATGAAAATGGTTTAATATTTTTCTAATTGGTGATGTTATATAGGGTTGCTCAGTCTTCTAGGCCAACTCCATAGCTAAAACCTTAAAATTTTCAATAGGTAACTCTTATGGGTGTTTTTCCAAACTCTAATAGAGCGATGACACTTGTCACACCACACTAAGAAGTCTATGACGAAAAAAGTTTTTAAGAAGAAGAACTAACCCTGACTGGTCAGTCTCAATGAAGCTCGGGTTGTCCCAGTGGAACTCGGGTTGCATAGACCCGAGCACGAATAGGGGAGATCAAAGTTCATAAGGAGAGCTCGGATAGTGCCAAAAGTAACACCCCAGATGGCATCTCTTCACATGCCTAAGCACTAAACAAGTCCAAACGACATGACAGAATGTCAAGATAAACACTGTCTAGTCATTTAGAAGGCATGCCAAACATGTAATGCATATCGCTTTAAGTCAATGTCTCCTCTCTTCCGTCCAATCAAGGACAACCATGATAGATATTGTATCCTGTGAAGCTTCTCCACCACGCCTCTGAGGCTTTTTCGACACGCTTCCTTTCACGTGAGGATTAAGGTACAAATGCACTCATCTACGAATGGAAGAGGTATGTCTGTTCTTCCCTAAGGAAATTATGCCAAAATATCGATCAAATACTGACTTAGGCATCGGATGCCCTTAGGCGGGGCAACCACCCCCTAATTCTTCATCTTTGGATTCTTTGTTTGTGTTTTACAGACGATGAGGTGGCAATGAGTTCTATCCGGAGGGGAGGCTACTCGAGGATAACTGTTGAAGTTTTCAGCATCAATAGTAACATTTAAAAAATATATAGAAGATTAATGTCAACTTATTAGCATCATAATTAGAAGATTTTAGGTGACTACTAATCACCAAATTGACATGTTAGTGCATGTTAAAGACAAAAGTGAAACTACAATAAAAGACTAACAAAGATATGAGTTGACGCATTAGTTAAATCTCACGCTCATATTCTAATTTCATAAATTTAAGCTATAGTACTCACTTTTTACATATGATTGAAAGTTTGAAAAAAAAAAGCCTATGATTTGAGGGGACCATTGATATGTTAGTGCATGTTAGCGACAGAAATGAACTAAGATCAAGACTGATTATATGGGTTTGTGTAGTAGTTAAGTCTCAACACGCATGTTTGAGACTGAATTTGTGAGTTGAGTAAAAGTATCTCAATTTCCATTTAATTTCTATAGGATTGTAAGTTTGAAATAGAGAAAAACTATGAAAGAGTAGTTCTATTTTTCAATGTCCTTCCAAACAAGTTCTTTCTTTTTAAACAATAATTTTACCATTCCTATATGATTGACCAAGTCGTGTTGAATTCTACTCTTCCATGATTAGCCAGTCAAGAGGGTTAGATATGATTAAGATCTTAAAAAAAAAAGGAAGTAACGCATGCATGCATAATCATGTTATAACTTCCTTTGTTTCAGTGAGTCGGAGAATTAAGCTCCGGAGATTCGGTATAGATAAAAAATTTATTTTGCATCAATAATTAGAAAGCCATCCTAGATTTTCAAAATGAGATAAAAAAATGTGTCAATAAATAAATTTATACGTTGTACAAATGGGAGAATATCGAGAATAGGCCTTTAAGAAAAAAATAACCAAAGATGATACAAAAATAAAAAATATTCACCCTTAATTAGAAAAAAATCAGTGTCAAAACCTCCCCTGCGCGCCCTAGAAATTTAAATTTTGTCCAAAAGTTTATATAATATTTACTGTAAATTTAAAATATACTTTAAAATCATACAAACTTATTTAATATATACTATATATATAATATAGACAAGCGATTTTTTGGAAGCAACTTGCGCGGGCTTCAATTTTATTTTGGCGCGCATGTTTTTTTACAAGTGTGTGATAATTATTTTTTTATATTTGTTATACTTATGACTATCTTTTATGATTTTTTTTACATATGGCCTATTTTGGAATTTCCATATTTGTTTACAGAGATGTTGTTTACATAATTATATCTACTTCATATTAAATTCGATTGGTTAATTATTGAAAATGTTATTGTTAGAAATTAGTCTCTAATTGTTTAGAGGTTGCGTTTGTTTACATTTGAAAATGTTTTAGGAAAATATATTACATGAACTTTTTGTAATTGAATGAGAATCCTATTTTGAATAGGAAAAATGAAAGTTGTGAGTGATTATAAATATGAGATAGCTAATTACAATGAATCTATTTTCAGATAGTGTGATAGAAAAATCCATTCAAAGAGAGTATCTCGTGGTGAAAAAAGCTCTACCCTAAGAGATAAAGAGGGCATCACAAGATGAGAAGAAGACTACATCCTAGGAAGAAAAACTCATGTTATTGATAGGCTTAGTCAGAAAATTTATTCGTGCTGAAGATAATTTTTCAAGTTAGTGTTGTCTCTAGCCCAATCGAGTAGTGTGACTTTTGTGCAAACTACTTATGATTGTCGAATGTTCAGGATGACATTCCTAAACCTTTGATGGCCAATTTCATCAAGGTATATATGATTTATGGTTTAATGCATTTAGTTTAATTTTGAGTATAATGGAATTTGAGTTTAGGTAATTGAATTGGTTTTGAAGTATCTAATGATGATAATATATAAGATTAGCCTTAGAGATAGGTAAAATGGCCGATCCCTTAAAAATTATTATTGTGATTATGACGCTTCTTTTATAAAAAGTGATATAAAATGATGGTTTTGATTTAAATGTTACGAGAAAGAGAGTTTGAAGCTCGTGTAAACATGACTTGATTGAACATTGTTGTTCATGATTTAAGATATTTTTGGTTTAGGTGGAGCTACAACTTGAATGACAATTTGATTATGATAGATTCTGAGTCAATGTAGAGATTGTTAAAATTTAGTGTCTCAACATTTTAAGGTTGAGTTTGCTTATATTTGAAAATGTTTTAGGAAAATATGTTATGTGATTTTTTCTATTGAATCAAAATCAAATTTTCATTATGAAAGTAACTAGGGTTTTGAGCAGTTATAAATATGAGATATTGGATATTCAGTGATTTTGCTTCACAGAAATACTATCCTAAATGACGTATCTCATGGTCAGTAGACTCTGACTTAAGAGATAAATATGACATCCTCAATATGAGAATGTGACTCTCTATCTCAAGAGAGATTGTGACTTTTATCTAAACTAATTATGACTCTATCAAGATGCGTGATTACATTTTTTACCACGAGATCAATGTTGCCAAGGTGTAGTTTACGTTTTCTTGTGTTGAGTTTAGTTTTCAGTGTAATGAGAAGGTAGTTGAGTTTGTTTTGGAGTAATTATGATAATGTATGAAATTAACCATGCATGTAGAAAATTGGTCAAACAACGTCAAAAATTATTATTTTATAATTATTTATGACGCTTTCATTACAAAAAGAAATAAAACATTTAACTAGGGATATAGAAAGCTTATAGCATTATCCATAGGGTTGGTATGGGATTTAGTAGGCTTAGAAATAAAAAATTAATGATCACAATAGGTCGTGCTGAAAAAAAATCATAAAAACTAACCACAAGTATAAAAAACATAAAAATAATCATTGCAAGCGCCCCAAAATAAAAAAAATCGCTTAGTAAAAAAAATCGGCATCACCTATAGAAAATTACTCCAGTCGTCAAAATTTTATATAATGTATATATTATAGAAACTTTATGAACATTGCACTTAATTTTGCTGGGTGTGCGGGGATGAGTTTTCTGGGGCTGATTTTTTTTAGATTTGAGGGTGACTAATTTTTACTTTTTTCTTAAAGTGGCATAATTTTGATGTTCTCCAAATAAAAATGTATGCAGATTCGCCAAGTTTAGGGTTTGTTACTTTTTATATAGGCTTGAAAGAATGGTGCAGGTTCTTACCTATGTGTATATGAAAAAACAAAAGCATAAAATTAAATGCAATTTCATCTAAACAACAAATTTAATGTGAAAATAAAAAATTTTATGTTGAGATTTAAGTTTTATGATTCGAACTCACGACTTATAAGTTACATTACATTTCCCTTCAGCTTGATGATTTTTCTGAGGTGCCAAAGTTAGAAGCTCAATATCAGGAGGCAACCATACTTGAAGAAAAGTATTGGAAGGATATGGCTCATATTCAATGGCTCCGAAATGGGGATATGAACTCTTCCTTTTTCCATGCACAAGTTAAGTCTAGAAGGAGAAACAATCGCATTTTCAGGCTAGAAGATAAGGATGAAAATTGGTGTACTGATTCTAAGTTTATTCAGAATATTGCACTTTCATAACCTTTTTCTTTCTTCCAACCCGAAGGATGGATTGATTACTCAAATCATGGAGAATTTCGATTGTTTTCTTAGTGTTTAGGATAGATTGATGTTAAGATGAGGAGGTCACAGAGAAGGAGATTGTGGCAGCGGTTCGTGGTATTCACCCTTCGAAATCTCCTAGTCCGGATGGTTTTACGGCGCCATTCTAGCATCAGAACTGGAGTGTGATTATCTTGGATATTGTCAATATGGTACGAGTTTTTTTCATTCTTGTATTATGCCTCCTAATATTAATCATACTCACATTTTCCATATTCCTAAAGTCAACTGTCCCAAAAGTATGTTTCAACTTCATCCTATAAGTCTTTGTAATATTTCTTATAAAATTATTTCTAAAATTCTTACTGATCATCTTAGAAAAGTCATTAATAAGATTATAGGATAATGACAAAGTTTATTCCAGGTCCACAGATCATCGATAATGTGATTATCGTTCATGAAATCCTTCATTCTCTTTTGAATCCGTAAGAAAGGCAAGAAATGTGACATGGCTGTCAAGATTGATATGTCCAAAGCTTACGACAAAGTAGAATGGTAATTCTTATTGTCCACCATGCAAAAGCTCAGATTTTTGGAAAAATGGAGAAAGTGGATTATAGCTTGCATTTCAACAGTGACTTATAATATTTTTCTTAGTGGTGAATTGAGTAAGAGTTTTAAATTGGATCGTGGATTGAGACAAGGAGATCCTTTATCACCTTTTCTGTTTATTGTCTGAGCTGATGGTTTATCGATGACAATTAATCAGGCGACTGATCTTGGCTTACTTTTCAGTTTTCAAGCAGTTTCTCATCTATTCTTTGTGGATGATTCCTTGTTATTTTATAAGGCCTCTGATACTGAGATTGTGACTTTTCTTGATATCCTCAACAAATATGGGGAAGCTTAAGGTCAAGAGGTGAATAAGCAGAAAAGTTTAGTTATGTTCAGTATAATATTTATGTTGCTAGACAGAAGAAGCTAACTGAGTTGGTGGAATGAGGAGAGCTACTTCACTGGGAAAATATCTGTGGGGGTGGAAATGGATTATGGTGTATCCAAGACTTAGGTTTTTAGAAGTATAATGGAAATAATTATTTAGATAGTTTTAGGTTGGTCTGAAAAACTTCTTTTGCCTGTGGGAAGGAAAATTTTAATTAAATCAGTTGTCTTGGCTATACCAAATTATACAATGTGATGTTTTAAATTGCTGATCACTATGTGTACGAAAATATGTGGCTATTTGGAAATCAGGGATTCATTGAGGAGCGTGAGAAAAGATTACCAGGAGTAAAATGGATGACGGTCTAGGTTTTAAAGATTTATTTGTTTTTAACCTTGCTTTATTAACTAAGCAAGTTTGGAGAATCATTTCTAACCCTAATTCTCTAGTTGCTTCCTTTCTTAAAAGTAAATATTTTCAGAATTTAGATTTCATCGATGCTCCGGTGGTTAGGCGTTCCTCATAGGGATGGATAAGTCTTTGCGAGGGCAAAAATATTCTAAAACACGGTTTGAGATGGAGCGTGAGTGATGGGAAGTAAGATTGATATTTGGAATGATGGGTGGATTCCGAGGCCGCACACGTTTAAGGTCCTATCTCCTAAAACTCAAGATATTAGTAAAGTAAAAGATCTTATTGATCCGGTTGGGAAAACATGGAATATGAGGTTAGTGGACAATCTATTTTGGCTTGAGGACAGTTCGGTTATTCAACAAATTTCAATAAGCAAATATGGGCAAGAAGACATTTAGATTTGGCATCACTCTCTGTCTAGAAAATATATGGTAAAGACTTGTTATCGAGTTGCTTGCTTCCGTCACAAGAACGACTACGTGAAGAAGAAAAGAAAGGGTGAGTCTAGTTCGTGCATGTCTAACAAACATATTTGGAAATCAGTGTGGAGGCTTAAAGCCCCTCCCAAAATTAAAGATTTTGTTTGGAGATGTTTAAATAACTTCCTTACCTGCAAATCCAATTTAGTTAGGAGAGGTATGAATATCGATTATATGTGTAGTGTTTGTTATGACGAAGAGGAGAGCTTGATTCATATTTTCTTTAAATGCCGTTTCGATTCCAGATTTTGGTTTGGTTCTCCTCTTAATTTAGACTCAAGCAAATTGATAGGTTTAAATTTTTTTAGATTACTGGAACTCCATTGTTGGGAAGCTTGAGAATCAGCGTGAATTTGACCAGCTTTTGGATTGGTTTGTGTTCGGTTTCTAGCGTCTTTAGAAGTGTCGAAATAGATCTTGAGTTTGAAGGAGCTGATATATATCCGATGTGGGCAGTTAGAGCAATTGGGTTGCAAATCAACAATTTCAGAATGGCCATGATCGAAGATACCACCTTGTTTCGGGTAGTTAGTTCGCAACTTTTGTCCGAGTTAAATTCTTCCTAGTGTTTGCATGTTGATGCCGCTTAGGATGCTAGAAGTCGTTTGGCAGATGTGGGATGGTGTTTATGGGATCCCGGTGGTAAGCTTTTTGCAGCTGGAATGGGGAAGAAGAAAATGGTCCCTAATGTCATTCAGACCGAGGCTTTGGCACTTCTATGGGCGACCGAAAACTCACTTCACACTAGTAATGAGGGTATCAAAATTTTCTCCCATTTGTCGAGTTTAATCAATGATATTAATAACAGTAATCACCCATGTCAAGATATTGTTCCTATAGTTTCTGACATTATTCATCTCACAAGAAGATTCAAAAAGGTGGTATTTGCTCATTGCCAAAGAGACTTGAATCGTCCTGCTCACATTTGTGTTATGATGGGTATTAATTCGTCGGGTGATACTGTTTTAAATGTAATAATTTTCCTTCCGTATTTCATTTTCATGATTGTAATACTACATGAAACTTTATCTTGACAACAAAAAGTTACATTACATTTCACAAGTTTTCATTAATTGTCAAAATGTTAACTATCATTTTGTTTCTATCTGTACGTTTTGTCTACAGTTCTCAAAGGAATGGCAGTTGGCCGTGTGAACTATTCAACTAAAAGAAATAAGTTTTCGTTTTTGTTTTTTACTATATAACTAGAGTTCTTTTGTTTGAATATAGATTTTCTTAAGGCTTGTTTGAAAATAGATAATAAAATATTAAAATGGAAAATAGTAATAATATTCAATTTATGAATTTTACATATTCTTTATATCTCGCCCTCACAATTTTATTTCTTTTGACTTTATACATGAACCCAATTCATCTTTTTAAGGCGATTCCCTCACTTTTAAAATACCAAATCGTTCACTGTGAAATTTGTTCCGCTTAATTGGAATTATTTCATTTTATTTTATTCTGTAAAATTGTAATCTTTTTCTTTCCAAAGAAAGCTTTATTCCAAAATATGCTATGTGGTCATGAGGAGCTTCTCATGAGTAGTGGGGTGGGTCAATAAATAATGTCATGTGCTAGATTACTGTTTGTTTTATTTTCAATTAAATATGTGGTGAAGTTCTCATTAAAATATGTAATAAGTGATTTTTTTAATTATAAACTAAAATATGATTTATTATTTTCTCATTACTTTATATTCTTCCTTAACTATATGTTCATTATAGTTGCCATGATGTCTCAACTTTCATATAAGGTTTTCTCCTTCAAAAAGTTCGTCCACCCCAGACTCCATAGGTTCGTAAGTTAAGTGAGTTTGTCTCTTTAACGGGGATTGTATGAAAAGTTTAGATTGTTGTTTTTTTTTCAAGTTATTTTTGTTTGCTTTTTTTTTTTCCTTTTCCTTTCTTGACTTATCATGATTGTAAACATATTTCGTTAACATTTCTTAACTATTGGAATTGCCTGTCTTTAACCTTATATGATTAAAACTTGAATGGTTTAAATTTATGTAAATTATTTTATTTATTTTTAAAATTTAAATGCTTGATTTTGTCGGAAAAAAATCAAATGATTCTGCATTGAGTTGAAAATGGTAAAACAAAAAAGTAAGGGATAAAGAATTAGACGTCTCCCTTAAATTGAAAAAGAAAGATTGCCTTCTTTTGAAAAAAAAACAATGAATTGAAAATCATACACCCCTTTGACTCCTTTAATGGTTGATTAAAAAAACATATAAATCAAAAAGGAAATAACATAATTTAGAAAGATAAAACTACCAAATCTATTTTTTTTAAATCAGGATTATTTTTTCATTTAAAACAATCATTTAGTACACTTTTAAAGGGATCACGACAACTTCATTTAAAAATAAATATTAATATATCAACATGGCGAACATTTTAAATCATTATAAATTTTAAAGAGAATGATTAAAACATGACTCGAATTCAAGAATTATAAACTAATAATATAGAATCATTACTATATTAAAAGGAAGAGATATGTGAGAAACTTTCTCAGACTCTTTTATAGAACTAATTTAAAATTAGTTTCAATTTTACTGTTATCTTTATAATGTATATCTTTTATGTCTTTTAATCAATAATTATAATTGATAACTAATTAGAATAGAAGAGAAAAATATTTTTCTGCAATCATGTTCTGATATCATCTCTATGATAGCCAAATGACCTCCTAATCTACACATGACTGGGCTTAGTTATGACATGTTTACTTAATTCTCGATCAAGGATGGTGGTGGGTCTTACATAAATTTTTGAATTTAATTTTAGTAAACATGAATTTAGATTAGTAATTTAAATATTTAAGGATTTATAATCTAAATTCACCAAGTAAACATCGTCTTAATCTTTTATAAATTATAAATAAATAATTATAATCACTAAAGTTCAAAATTTAACATATTTTTCAGATACTATTATCGTTGAGTTTTTATTTATTCATACATTTTGAATAAAAAAATGAATATACAATTATCACCAGTAGTTTACTTGTTATTGTGATGCTCTTAGGTAATTGCAATTGTTATATAAAAAAATTGAGTTTGTCATATAAAAGTGATTTATGAGTTCTATAAAGCACGAGCAATTCAAATTTCTCATTTCTCACTCCACTCCACGATGGAACTTTAGTAATTATTTTTTGAGGATCGACGAATCAAATGATATTTTTGTTCCAATTTTTGCCTCTTCTTCTCCCTTTGAATAAAACTTTTCCTTGCTATAATGGTTCAATTCCTATTAGATGAATATTAATGAGAATCCTTTTTCATTTTCATATTTTTCCAATAATCGTTGTTAATATACTATTTAACAATCGTTTTGTTGTTTTATTATCTGAGAGAAAGAGAGACACACGCAATTTTGCACGGAAAAATCCATGCCATGATATATTTTAGTTAATGTGTGTGTAATTAATTATATACGCATACTATAAGTATAACTCATTACATTCAAAATCATGACTTGATTTACGCATTATTCATGACTTCACAATGGTATCATTCACATTGGTTTTTGTTAGAAGTAAATGTTTTTTTAACATTAAAAACTATGACAATAAATTAAATTTATGGACACATTGATCTACACAATTTAAACTAATAAAACTTAAAAGATGATAAAAGCTCCTGTGATAAAAATACACAATTATAGAGAAACTTTGATTGCATACTTTTATCTATTTATTATTTTTTACAAAACCAACAATACCCTTTACTTATACACGTGGTTGTTGTTAATTGATTGATATCATGCATTGGTAAATTGTCTATTGATTGGAGCTCTAGTTTTCATCTTTGTCCAAAAGCTCCACGTAATGTGTTGATAATTCCATAAAAGTAATAAACATTAATAATTACAAAACATGGTGAATACTGTTTATATGATAGCTCAGATGTCATTTTTTTTAACTCCTCTTTTTTTTTTAAAATAGAAAATTATTGATATATGATAGCTCAAACATTTCTCGCACTAAAACCAAAATGCCCTTAAAATTACACATATCCTAATCAGATTTAATTTCTTATTCACTCATATAAGCACCTTTAAAGCTTACACGAGACGCATGGTCTTATCTAATTGGTTTTCCATAAAAATTTAAATGTCCATTTGAAAATATGTTATGATACCTTTACTTAGTTAGTGCATGGCATCAATTATATTATATTATTGTGCATTGTTCGATTGAACGATTTTTAACATATATCATTATCTAAAACTCAAATTGTAATTTATGAGTTTAAATGAAAGGAAAACTCAATTTGTAATTTACAAGTTTAAATGAAAGGATCATTCATGATCAGTTCATATTCAATAGTCAATTGTTCTCATTTGTTTTGAGTTTTTACTTTTATGACTGAAAATACACCTTTGATTTTGAGAAGAAATGTAGAAATAGCTCATAATTTCTATTATTTATTAGATAACAATAGAGTTTCGATTAACCAAATACACATGAGATCCGGTTAAAAAAATAATATCAATAAGATTATTTGGATAAATATACCCTTTTGAATTTGACTAAAAAATTTTATACTCCTTTTTAAAAATAAGAAATTTTATACCACTAGTTCACCATCTTCACATCACCACTTGTAATTTCTCTTTTTCTTCATCATTTCTTTTTATTTTTCAATGCACATGTCTAAATAATTTAATAATCTCTTCTTCTTCTTCTTTTTCTTCTTCTTTCTTTTTCAAAGAAACTTCTTTCAAAACTTGAAGGGTTCAAGTAATTTTTTATGACTACTTGAACCATTCAAATAATTATTTTTTATCAGTGAACATACATACACTAGGTGACTACTTGAAGGGTTCAAGTAGTTGTTTATGACTACTTGAACCCTTCAAGTAGTTGTTTTTTGTCAGCAATTATCCATACATCAATTGACTACTTGAAGGGTTCAAGTAATTTTTTATGACTACTTGAAGAGTTTAAATAGCTTTTTAAAACAACTTGAGTCTTTTTTGGAGTAAAAAAATTGAAAAAAATGAAAGTTGAGTATTTGAAGGGCTCAAGTAGTCATAAAAAGTTACTTGAACCATTTAAGTACTCAAAATTCATTGTCTCTTACTTTTTTGGACGCAAAAAATGTTCAAGTAGTCATAAAAAACTATTTGAATCTTTCAAGTAGTCACCTCATGTTTGGGTTGTTGATTGACCAAACAAAAATAACTACTTGAAGGGTTCAAGTAGTCATAAACAATTACTTGAATCCTTTAAGTGGTCACCTGGTGTATGGATAATTGACTGAAAAAAAATAACTACTTGAACCCTTCAAGTATTCATAAACAACTACTTGAACCCTTCAAGTAGTCACCTGATGTATGTGTGTTGACTGACAAAAAAAACTACTTGCACCCTTCAAGTAGTGATTTTTATTCTAGAAGTCAAAACAAGTAATTACTTGAGGGGTTCAAGTAGTTGTAACAGACTATTCAAATTCTTTAAGTAGTTGTTTATGTCTACTCGAATCCTTCAAGTAGTTGTTTATATCTACTTGAATGATTTTAATAGTTATTTTTATTAGTAATAACTCATACACTAGGTAACTACTTGAAAGGTGCAAGTAATTATTTTTTGTTTGCTCAGTCAACAACTCAAACGCCAGGTAACTACTTGAAGGGTTCAAGTAGTCACCTGGTGTATGGATAATTATTGACAAAAAATAACAACTACTTGAACTATTTGTGTACTCAACGTTCATTTTCTCATATTTTTTTACTTAAAAAAGGCTCAAGTTGTTATAGAAAACTGCTTAAACTCTTCAAGTAGTCATAAAAATTTATTTGAATCATTCAAGTATTCACCTGGTGTGTGAGTAATTGTTGAGAAAAATAACTACTTGAAGGGTTCAAGTAGTCATAAACAACTACTTGAAGGGTTCAAGTAGTTATAAACAACTACTTAAACCATTCAAGTAGTCATCTAGTGCATGTGTGTTGACTGATAAAAAAATAATTGCTTGAAGGGTTCGAATAGTCATAAAAAATTACTTGAACCATTCAAGTTTTAAAAAAAGTTTCGTTAAAAAAAAGAAGAAAATATTATTAAATTTATTAAACATTTGTATTGGAAAAGAAAAAGAAATGATGAAAAAAGAAAGAGATTGCAAATGATAATGTGAAGTTGATGAATCAGAAATATTAAATCTTTTATTTCAAAAAGATGTATAATTTTTTTAGTAAAATTCAAAAAATAATATATTTATCGGAATAACTATAATAATGCATATGAGATCCTTATGACAAAAATTACTATTCACTGAGTATGTGTCGCTCTCACCAAATTAAAAAATTCTTAACTAAAGAATGAATCAGAGAGAGAATCCCTCTCTCCCTCTCTCCCCTTACGGTAAAAATATAATTGTTTATAGTGATGGTGGAGGTGGCGGTGCAACTGTGTAATGTGTAACGTGTATGATGGTGGAGGTGATGATGGTAATTAAGCTTAATTTTTTTACATTTAATTTACTATTAATCTGGGTGGTCATCAAGCTTCAAATTTTGTTCTTTATTTCATTTTGCTGCTGCTATGAGAAGGAGTACCACCACAAATACTAATCAATGTTAAACTCCATTATTATAATTTCTCGTCGATATTAGCAGCTACAAGCTAAGCTATTTCAATTTGTTTCATATGTTGCTCCAAAATTTTGGGCTGCTCTTTTTCTTCTTCTTTTGCCTTGTTTTGCTTTTGCCCCCAATTTTCGATTTGAGCCTAGAGTAGACACTATGGAAGACACAGACAGACCCCTTTTGATTTTTATTGACTTTCTTTAAACGTCACCTCCTCCTTTCCTACTTTTCACTTCCTTCGCCTTTCTTGGTATGACTCTCTCTCCCTCGGATTGGTTTTCTATATAAATGGGGTTTTTACATTTAGTCCTCACTGCCTCATTTGCATCGGGTTTTCCATTAGCGAGACTATTTCTCCTTTAATTCTTAATCAGTCCCTGATGTAATATTGATTTTCTGTCTCAAACTCTCTTCTCATCTGGGTAATATTTTTTTCTCAATGGGATTGTTCTGTTTTGCCCATAACCACTATTTGTTTTGGATGAAACGGAAAAAAGTTGAATTCTTTCTGTGAAATGAACTTTTATCAGGGTCTTCTCTTTACGCTTCTGAATCATTTTTCTCATTATTGAATCTGAGATACAAGCAAGTTCTTGACTGATTTACAATTCATCCTGAAGTTTCTTGTTATTGTTCTTTGTGGCTTGTTCTTATCTTGCTCCCTATGATTTGATCAAACCTTGAAAATGTTCTACTTTTGGACTCGATACCTTCTCTTATAAGTTTTTGCTTTGGGTATACTAAAGAGAGCAAAGTCCTGATTAACTTATTGTGGCTTAACCTTTGCTTTTGGTCATTTTAGTATCAAAAGATACTTGTCTTCGTTTCTTTCTCCTGGTTAAACCATGAGTACTGATAATTTGTTTGCGTGTCTGATGGTTAAAATTTTGTTTCTACTCGATGCATGATTGTTCATAAGTTTTACTTCCCGGTCGATATGATGAGTGCATACTAGTGATTCAATTGCTGATAGTCACCTTATTTGAATCCCTATTAATTTGATGTCGCAGTGTTTGTTCGATGTTCCGAGAAAGAGATATAAAAGATGAAGAAAGAGGGGATTTCTGTAGATACGATTGTCATACGAGCAGCCAGAACCGGTTACTTCTTGTGGACTCACCTACAAGTTGTCCCCCACCAGAAAAGCTTAGACTCTGTATGAATAATACTAATCACAGCGAAAACACGTCCAGGGAGGGCGAGCATGGTGGTAATTTCACAGGTGTAGAACCTCAGGATGCAGATTATTCGATACCGACACTCAGTGATGAGTTGGAAGCTCTTATCTTGGCAAGGCTTCCAAGATCAGAGTATTGGAAGCTATCTCTCGTGAACAAGCGGGTTCTTAGGCTTTTAAAGACTGGCGAGATCTTTAAGATCAGGAGAGAAATTGGGTGCAAAGAGTCATCTGTGTTTATGTTAGCTAGTGGGGAGAAAAGCTGGTGGGCATTTTATAAGGAATTCAAGTTCTGTAAAAAGCTACCAGCCTTACCATCAGATACATGCTTTTCATTAGGAGATAAGGAGTCACTTTGTGCAGGCACTCATCTTATTGTCTCCGGTAGAGAAATGTATGGTGGGGTTATTTGGAGGTACGATTTATCCGAAAACAAATGGTTTCCCGGGCCTTCCATGATCAACCCGAGGTGTTTATTTGCTTCTGCTACTTGTGGTACTTGTGCATTTGTAGCTGGAGGGAATGGGATGGAGTTTGGTCTGCCAGTTCTTAATACTGCAGAAAAATATAACCCCGAGACAAAATCATGGGAGAAACTCCCAAATATGCATAGGAGGAGGAAGATGTGCTCGGGTTGTTACATGGATAACAAATTCTACGCAATTGGAGGAAGAGGGAACGACGGCAGCGTTTTAACTTGCGGGGAAGTGTTTGATGAGGAGAAGAACAAATGGGATTTGATACCGGGCATGTTGAAAGACATCCCTGTTTCTACTTCTCAGTCTCCTCCTTTACTTGCAGTTGTGAATAATGAGCTTTACTCGCTCGAGACTTGTTCGAATGAGCTTAAGGTGTATTTGAAGAGGAGTAATACGTGGAAGAAGTTGGGACGTGCGCCGGTTAGAGCTGATTTTAATAGAGGATGGGGAGTTGCATTTAAGTCTTTGGGAGACGAATTATTGGTAATAGGTGCTTCATCAGATTCTAACGTAGGTCATTGTATGAGCATTTACACTTGCAGCCCAAACCCGGAGGCTGATGAGTTGCAGTGGAGGCATTTAGAATGCTGCGCAAAGCAGCTAAGTCATTTCATTCTGAACTGTTCTGTTATGGTAGCTTGAAGCTCTCATCAAACAATAGGTTGCTTTCTTTTCATGTTATCAAATATGGGTTTTATATTTCAGTAAAGCTAGCTGGTCTTTATGTATCTTCCCCCCCTCTTTCTCTAGAAAATAAATTGTGTGATTGAGTGTTGAGGTTAGTCTCCTGTCCTCCAGGAGCTCAATTGGTATTTCTTTATGATTTGTATTATGAGTTTCTGATAAACAGTAGTAACTGATGCATCATCTCTCTGACTTATATAAAAAGTCAAATGAGATGTACTTCTCTACATTTCCAAACAGTCGTTCTGATAAAAATGACTAAAAATGCAAAAGTGTTACTCTCTTAGTTCCACAGCAGCTTATACTTATAGTGAGCTCTTATCAATCTTGTAGAATATAGTTTAGTTTATAGCGCACTCCGTTCGGACGCTGTTCTATAATTTGTGTTAAGGCCATTAGGCAATATCAAGGGAATTGAGTACCAGAATTTGTGGCACAGAAAACTGATTTCTCAAACACTGTCACCATCCAATTCTGTGTGTTTTTCTTTCCTTGAAGCCATTTGGATGCTCATTCTGTTCCCACTAAACAGTTTATGCTCAAGCATATTATTCTGTGAAGTATCTTCCCAAACAAAATTCCAGTTTGTCACAATGGTAGATCTACACAATATTAAAGTTTCCTTCTTGAAGGAATACACACAAAAAATGCTTAATTAGCAGGAAAAATGTGATTTTGAATTAAAAATAGCAGTTGCATTAGCATGTTATTTCTCACACTCATCATATCATGAGCTTGTAAGATTCTGTAAGATTCTGATTTTCGTTCCGCGTAAAATTTGTCACATTAAAATCTAATAATTTATTGCAACCTGCCTTTTTCTGTAGCAAGGCTGCTGATTTCCATCAGTGATTTTACCTAACATTGTGGAGAGTGGATTGGAGTAAAAATTCATTTTAATATAAATGAGATATGCTTAAGTAAGCAAATCTTTGCGTTATATTTAATATAGTCCCAAATGCAGAACTCATTAGGTACCTACTAAAATCCCCCTTTTCCCACAAAAACTGATACGTTCATCTTGTTTGGCAGCAAATGCATTAAAAGTGGGAATGTTAAGCAGCTCTTGAAAAAAGAAAGAGGTATATATACACACACAACCAATTCTTAAAGAAATTTAAAAATTGTAAACTTGGCTTTCATACTAAAATATACAGAATTGCGTATAACTTAACAGTAATTTAAAGACAGAGTATAGAAACAAGTAAAATTGCTTATTGAAGTAAGATTAAAACTTACAAGTACTGAAGAAATTTAATTTGCAACGATTAATTAGTGCTCTCGACAATTATTTTCTGGGTATTAATTTTATCACACCATTTAACATAATATTGTTTAGTGAGTATTGTCATTTTAAGATCCAATGTATTTATATTTACTTGAAAAATAAAGTATTTGAAAAACTAGTTTTGAAATTTTTATCAAAGTTTAAAAACTACGAGTGAGAAAAATCACTATTTCGATGGAGATAAATCACTATTTTGATGCAGAAAAAGCATGTGTCAAGTATCAATATCGTTAAAATAATTATATTATTTTTTATTTGAAAGAATTTTGTGACTTGAAGAATAGGCTTTTCAATCATCTATGGTTATGATTTTGAGAATATAGAAAGAATGATAGAGGGTCCTTCCTTCATAATTTTTTATTGGGCTGATATTTATGGATTTAGTTTCTAAGAGAATGTCTCTATAGATACTGAGATTTTTGTCACTATGGCCAGGGAAAAAGTAGAAATCTAGAAAAAAATGGGCTTTTGCTATTTCAATAGGATTTTTCAAATGAGCAAATGAAGGTCCAATGTGAAAAGAAATCGCTAGGAATTTTCTGAAATATAGTTGATGTGTTGTATCTTGTAATTGGTTGATTGAATGATTGGGTATTAAAATGTTGAGAAATTAAGAATGGTCAAATTGGTTGACCAGAGCTGATTGGTAATTGGATCTAATGGACCTCAATATTATTAATTGGACTTGGTTAGAAGTAGAAGACTCTTTTTTAATTAGGGCCTTAAGGGCTATTTGTGGAGTTGAAGATTCTTCTATAATCGAATCATTCATCAACCTCACATGATTTCTGAAAGTCATACTAATTCTTTTAGTTAGGGACTCCACAGCATGCCTATGATTTTTTTTGAAATCCTTCAGACATGTCGAAGAAAGTTCCTTCTAGTATAAAAAATCTTTCATTGTTTTGTCTGAAAATTTAATTTTAAAAATTATTTGTTCCAATAGGTTCATAGTTAACAAATTTCTGTCATCATAACAGATTTCATTATCTTTGTGAAAATCTATTTTCCCACATTTCTCGTACCATCAAATTAGTGTTGCATTGAAGTCATACTTCAACCCAACTTCTTTCAAAAATTTATCCAATACATCAATCCATGTATTTCTTAGATATTCAAATCTATTACGACAATTATTAATGAATGAGAATTTTGAGCAAAAAGCAATTACCCTACCATTGAATTTTTTATTTTAAATGAATTTTGATTGAGTATTCTGAGTTTTACCTTCTCATATTCTAGTAGGTCAGAGTTTTTAAATTATGTCATAGTAGAATCTTGAAATGATTTCCTATAAAAATTTACAAGTAAGGAAGACATGAATTTAATTATTAATGCCTTGAATAAATTTAATATTGAAATCAAAATTGATAAAATTTGACTCTTACCTGGTAGAATTTTGTTTGGAAGCAACGTCTTCTCATCTTTTTCCAAAACATGTTTTACATATTTACAATCAATTTTTAAAAGAATTTCTTGATGTAATAAAATAAATTGTATGATTTGATTAATTGCTTTACTAATGGAATAATGAGGTTCAAATCCTGAAAATCTAATCTTAGATTGAAACAATTTAATTTTTCTTACATAGATAACTAAACTATTTTGTTTGATAATCTTGGTAAGCAATTCAAAGTGTTTCCAGTTTTGTTCAATAAATTTAAAGAAAATAAGAATATCACTAGTGCAAACAATTGAGAAATTAGTGAATTGGTTGAAAATTTCATTCATTGTATTCTAAAATTTACTTGGAGTATTTTTAAGATCAAATGGCATTATTTTTCATTTATAACGGCCAAATTCAATTTTGTGTTTATCAATTCCATTTGTCTGGATTTGCCAAAATGTATTACGAATTTCAATACATAATTTTTTATAATTTTTTTCTTTAAAGATTTTAATTTATTTTTTAAGTGCATGATTTTGAAGTTGTACTTCAATTCTTTTCAATTTTATTTCATCTTATAGAAAACATAATTGTGTTTCTTTACAAGAAATTAAATTCACAGTTTTTATAACAAAAATTTGTTTTAAAATTTCAATTTCTCATTGTGAGGAAAAGAAAGAAATTTAAATTTGATAGGTTTATCCACGGGATAACTAATTATCCCTTCATGCTTTGTTGTAAAAGGATATAACAGAGAAATGAATGGTAAACCCAAAATAATTTTGTCTGCATATTTTTTACTAAGACAAATGATGTTTTAAAACATAGATTGTCTTGGTAAATATGAACCTTGGAGTTTTCATAATTGATATGAATTCTAGTACCATTGACAGAGGACAGATTTTTTTATCTTCTTAAAGTATTTGGTAGGAACGAGTCATTCTTGCACACAATTCAAATTAACTCCTGAGTCAATAAGAATCATTGAAGTGAAATTAAAATCTTGCATTATAATTCTAACTATTATGTGTCATTTTTTAATTTTGATGTGATTACGGATTTGATGAAGTTATCATCATCTTGATTGTTGACAACAGGATTTTCAATCTCATTATCAGAAATTGGGAATTCACTAGGTTCTCCTAGTTTAATTAAATTCTCTATTTTTAAAAGATTTAAGTCTTTGTTATTTCTGAGTTTGAATCTTTTAATTCTTTTATTTCATTTTTAATATTTTTTTATTTCTTTTTGAAGCTCCTAAAGACTAACTTCTTTTTCCTTTTCTTTAATTTGGTTGAATCTTTCAAGTGTTTGTGAAAGGCTTGCAGTATTATTATTAGACTTAGAATTTTCTTTCTTTTGAATTACTTTCCTAGGTCTTTCAAGGTATCCTTGTTTTAATTCAAGATTTTTAATTTTACTAATTAAATCTAACAAAAGATTCTCTTGTTCTTCATTTTTATTTAAGACATTGACAATTTTTTGACAACATCCCTGCACCCCATAGAGATGTTAGGAGAATCACTGTTAGAACTTGAAGAGTTTGATTCGTCAGATTCAGAGAATTCAAATTCTCATAAATCTTCATTACTACTTTCATAGTAATCTATTGATTCTATAATTCTAAACAATACTTCTTTATCTTCATTAGAGATTTTTAATTGGTTAATTTTACTTTTTACTTGGTAAGTGTTGGAAAGATAATCATTCTAGCCACACTTGAAATACTTGATTTTACTTTTATCAACAAATTTTTATTTCATTTTCTTCTTAAATAATTTTTATTCTTAGAAAAGTATTTGTCAAAATTTTAATTTTATTTTTGTGGAATTTTCTCCTATAAGATTTGTAAATGCTTTTAGGATTAAGATTGGAATTTTTTTTATTCTTTTGGGAATGAGCAATAGCTGGTAATCCATATTGCTCACAGAAATTGCCTAATTCATATTTGATAGTTTTCTTTTCCTTTTTAATTTCTTTACTAAGTTTCATGTCTATACACATTCTTAGACCTTATTTTTGTATTATAGTGATAATTGTACTGTAGGTGAGGCTATTATAATCTATATTTCCTAGGTCATCACTAAGAACTGTTCTAAGTTTATGCAAATTTGGTATGTCATTTATGATTTTTTCTTTCCTAAAGGGTTGATTGGTATCATCCCTAGACATTACTCTAGACAAAAATATATTTTTTGTATCAGTTAACATCACTTAGGGTAGGACACCTAAGATTAGTTAGTTGGTCATGGATACGCGAAGTAATATTACTTGGCGTCTCTATGAAATGTTCAATTATTGTGTAGAAGGGTGTATTAATGGCATCTGACATTGTTTCATGATCCTCTCCAAGGATTGGAGTTCCTTCACCATCAATCTTTCTTGGTGTAAGAATGATATTTTTAGATTCTTCAGTAAGATGTTTTTCCCACCAGGAATGAAGTATTCTTGTGAATTCTGTGACTAAAAGATTTATTACCTCATTGTGAGGGAATTTGTGTGTGGTGATGTAACTATTGGCTACTATAGCCATGTGCTGTAATTTATTGAAAGACCATCAATATTTTATTCATATAATTTTTCTGCATAGACAGAAAATTGATTAACTAAAAGAGATTCAGTAATTTGAATATCTGGAGGAATATACTTTTTATGCCACTTCCTTTCCAGTTTATTAATTTTTAAATTTTTCTTCAATATTGTGAATGGTTGAAGATTCGTGTATCATGGATGATTCATAGGTGCAATCTGACTTCTGAATTTCTGATTTAGAACTACTATCTTGGTTGACTATCTTAATAGAAGATGATGACTCAACATATTTATTCTTCAATTCTAAAAGTATTTTATCAGTCTTTTTATTGAGGAGAACAATATTTAGAGCAGTTTCATCTAAAAGATTTATTAAAGCAAATTCTTTCAGAGATTCATTAGATTTAGGTTCATGAAAATCATCAACCTTATTCTCAATTTTATCTAATTGTTTTTCTATTATTATTAAACTTTGATTAGTGTAATTGAGTTGTTCAACAATTTTTTATTGGGTTCTTCTTGATTTGAAATCTTAAATGGACAAGCAGTGATTAAATTTTTTTATGATTAATTATAATTTTTTTGGGTGGTGGATAGCTAGCAGTGACTCAACTGGAGTATTCCTTGACCCATTTTGGTCTTAGAAATAACTTTAATATTTTTTCCATAAATATCCTCGATATAATCAAAGAAAAACATATCAACTCTAAGTTCTTGCATGAATGCATTCCATTCGGCAAAGATAATTTTTCTTTGATCCATATTATATGTCTCTCAGAACCTATTTCGTCTATAGAGATTGAATGAGTCATTCATGTGTTGGGTTAGACCCTCCCAATCAGGCTTGTATTATTGGCTTAGGGTGCCTAAATTTAAAACTAAAAGTTGGGAATTTATAAGAGATAAAGTTTCTTGAAAATCACATTCAGTTGCTGATTCAACTAAATTGAATTAGAAAAATTAAATTATTTCAATCTAAGATTAGATTTTCAGGATTTGAAATTTATTATTCTATTATTAAAGCAATTAATCAAATCATACCATTTTCTTATTAAATCAAGAATTTCTTTTAAAAATTAATTACAAATTTGTAAAACATGTTTGAAAAAAGATGTAAAGACATGGCTTTCAAACAAAATTTTGCGAGGTAATAGTCAAATTTTAGCAATTTTGATTTCAATATTAAATTTACTTAGGACATTAATAATTAAATTCCTTACTTCCTTACTTGTAAATTTTTGCAGGAAATCATTTCAACATTCTGCCATTACAGAATTTGAAAATTTTGACCTACTAAAGTATGGGAAGGTAAAACTAAGAATACTCAATCAAAATTCATTTAAAATACAAAAGTTCAATAGCAGGGCAACTGCTTTTTGCTCAAAATTCTCACTCATTAATTATGGTCATAATGGATTTGAATATCCAAGAAATGCATGAATTGATAAATTGGATAAAATTTTGGAAGAAGACGGGTCGAAGCATGACTTCAACGTAGCCTTAATTTAGTGGTACGAAAAACGTGAAAAAATAGGTTTTCACAAAGATAATGAAATATGTTATGATGACACAAATATTTTAACAGTGTACCTATTGGGAGAAGTAAATTTTAAAATTTAATTTTCAGACAAAATAGTCAAAGAATATTTGATACTGGAAGGAACTTTCTTCGCCATGCCTAACAGATTTCAAAAACGTCATAGGCATGATGAATGATTCGATTATAGAAGGTCTTCAACTCCACAAATGGCCCTTGAGGCCCAAATTAAAAATGAGTATTTTACTTATAACCAAGCCCAATTAACAATACTTGGGTTCATTAGACCCAATTACCAATCAGCTCTGGTGAATCAATTTGACCATTTCGCAATTACCCAACCTTTTAATGCCCAATCATTCAACCAAACAATTACAAAATATAAAAAATCATCTTATTTCTGAAAAATACCCAGCAAAAATCTTTTTCGTATTGAGCCTCCATTTTCTCATTTGAAGGATCTTGTTGAAATTGTAAAAGCCCATTTTCTTCCTGATTTTCACTTTGTCCTTGACCACAAGGACAAGAATCTCAGTATCTACGGAGATATTCTCTTAAAAACAAAATCCATTAATATTAGCTCAATCAAAAATTCTGAAGGAATGATCCTCTATCATTCCTTCTACATCCTTAAAATCTTAACCATGAAGGATTGGAAAGTCCATCCTTCAGCTTTCAAAACATTTTTAAATAAAAAATAATATAATTATTTTGACTATATGAATACAAGATTTTTATGCATCAAAATAGTGATTTTTCTCACTTGTGGTTTTTAAATTTTGATAAAAAATTTCAAAACTAGTTTTCCAAATTGGTTCTTAAGATGGTGGTCCATTCATGATCCTGTATTAGAAATTTTTTCAATTCATTTACAATTATATTTCAATTTTTTTAAAGGTTTACAAACTCTAACTAATTGGGGCCTCCTTTCTCCAAATACTTTATTTTTCAAATTAATAAAAAATAATGGATCCTAAAGTGGCAATACTCAATTGAAGATGGAATCTTCAACAGACAATATTATGTTAAATAGTGAGATAAATTTAATACCTATAAAATTATTACATCCATCAATCATGAATTTGTAAGTATCCATCCTAATATGAGATTAGTAAATTATTTTACTCAGGCTCCATAAAAAATAATGAGCCCAGTAACGTAGATCAACAAATCAAACCATCAAGTTCAAATTCATCCAAAAAATCTAAACCCGAATCAAAACCCTCTTCAACTCGTAAATAAAAATTCACAAAACCTAAATCTAAATTGAAGAAAAAATTAATCCAGAAAATGCTTCTCCTTCTTAGAAAATAATAATTTTGACTCTGAATCATCTGTAGATTCAAGTTATCCAACTAAACCAGAAATCCAAAAAGTTCAATCATCCAGAAAGGCCACCCCTCAAAAATTGAAGGACCAAAGTACCGAAAGGGTAAAATTCTACCTAAATGGACTTATGATCTGTTTCAATATTCACATGACCCATTTGATAGTATCAATCTCAGTGATGATGAATAAATTCAGATCAATCAGTGAATGAATATAACAATTTTTCCTTGGTAAACTGCTAATGTTGAAATAATCAAGAAATAAAAAATAAAGATATATCATGATGATTCTCTAGCATAAAACAATCATGATGACTATAAACAGTTATGGCTTCTACCAACAATAAATCATCGAAGCACAAGAATCCAATATAACAATTATCAAAGAATGACAACAATGACTTTTAATAAGACTAAAGTAATAATGAAGATGCAAAATCCAAGATTACAATTATCAAGAAATCTTTGAAATTTTCCTTTTGCTACAATTATTGTACTAGTTGTCAAATAATCAGGCAACTATTTGTCGTATTACTTTAATTAGTCAAAAGTAGAAATGTAAAATATTTTTACTTTTATAGAAAAAATAGTTTAGGTAAGTGATGAGTTCCAGTAAACTCCACTTTTATTGCCTGTAAATAGGTTGCCCTCTCCCATTTGTTTCTCAAAACTAGTTTTCCACTCTTAACAATTTTGAGAGAAAACTTGTTTTGAAAACAAAAAGTTCTTCTTCCTCCTCTTTTGTAATCTTTTCTTCTTTCTTATCAACATTAATTAGTGAATGCGAGCACCAATTAATACTTGTAAGTTTTAATCTTACTTCAATAAACAAATTTACTTGTTTCTATACCCTGTCTTTAAATTACTATTAAATTATAAGCAATTCCGCCTCTTTTGGGATATTGATTATAAATCAATTAGAAAAAGTTCTGAGACAGGGCCATGAATGGACCACCATTTTAAGAACCAATTTGAAAAACTAGTTTTGAATTGTTTATCAAAATTTAAAAACCACGAGTGGAAAAAATCACTATTTTGATGTAGGAACATTATGTATCAAGCATCAATTTAGTCAAAATAATTGAATTATATTTTATTTGAAAGTATTTTGAAAGTTGAAGGATGGACTTTCTTATCGTTCATGATTATGATTCTGAGAATGTAGAAGGAAAGATATAGGATATTTCCTTCAGAATTTTTTATTCAGCTAATATTTATGGATTTTATTTTTAAGAGAATGTCATTGTAGAAACTAATATTTTTGTCATTGTGTCCAGGGACATAATAGAATTCAGGAATGAAATGAGATTTGGCAATTTAGGCAGGATCCTTCAAATGAGCAATTGGAAACTCAATATGAAAGAGATTTTCGCTGGGCATTTTTTGAAACTAAGAGAATGATTTTCTATAATTTGTAATTGGTTGTTTAAGAGATTGGGCATCAAAAGTTAGAGTAATTGATAATGGGTCAAATTACTTGATCAGAGCTGATTGGTAATGGGATATGATGGACCCAAGTATTTTAATTGAGCTGGTTATGAGTAGAAGACTCTTATTTAATTTAAGCCTTGTGGGCCAATAGTTGAGTCGAAAACTCTTCTATATTTGTATCATTCATCAATATTATATGATTTCTGAAAGTGATATTGATTTTTTTAGTTAAAGACTCCACTGCATGCCTATGACTTTTTTTGAAATCCGTCATGTAGGACGACAAAATTTCACTCCAGTATAAAAAATTCTTTGACTGTTTTGTCTAAAAATTTAGTTTTAAAAATTTCTTATCCCAAAAAGTTCATAGTCAAAATTTTTATGTTATCATAACAAATTTAATTGTCTTTGTGAAAACCTACTTTTCCACGTTTCTCGTACCATTGAATTAATGTTGCATTGAAGTCATGCTTCAACCTAACTTCTTCCAAACTTTTATCCAATTTATCAATCCATGTATTTCTTAGACACTCAAATCCATTATGACTATAATTAATGAATTAGAATTTTGGGCAAAAAGCAGCTGCCCTACCATTGAATATTTTGATTTTAAATGACTTTTGATTGAGTATTCTGAGGTTTACCTCCCATATTCTAATAGGTTAAAATTTTCAAATTCTGTCATGACAGAATCTTGAAATGATTTTCTGTAAAAATTTACAAGTAAGGAAGCTAGAAATTTAATTATTAATGCCTTGAATAAATTTAACATTGAAATCAAAATTGATAAAATTTGACTCTTACCTGGCAAAATTTTGTTTGGAGGCAAAGTCTTTACATCTTCATTCAAAACATATTTTGCAGATTTGCAATGAATTTTTAAAAGAAATTCTTGACTTTTAATAAAGTAAATTGTATGATTTGATTAATTGATTTAATAATGGAATAGTAAATTTTAAATCATGGAAATTTGATCTTAGATTGAAATAATTTTACTTGTTTCTATACCGTGTCTTTAAATTACTGTTAAATTGTACGTAATTTCATCTATTTTGGTATCAGCGCTATTGAAGTGAAATCAAAATTTTAGATTATTATTCTGAACATTATGTGTCATTTTTAATTTTTATGCGATTAAGGATTTGAATAAAGTTACCATCATCTTGAATGTTGACAATAGGTTTCTTCAAACTCATTATCAAAATTTGAAGATTTACTAGGTTCTCCTAGTCCAATGGATTCATGATTTTTCATTAAATTCTCTATTTTTAAAAGATATAATTATTTTGTTATTTTTGTGTTTGAGTCTTTTAATTCTTTTATTTTATTTTTAACATTTTTTTATTTCTTTTTGAAGTTCCTAAAGAGTAACTTCTTTTTCCTTTCTTTTAATTTTGTTGAATTTTTCAAGTATTTGTGAAAGGCTTGCCGTATTGATCTTAAACTTAGAATTTTCTTTCTTTTGAGTTATCTTCCTTAGTCTTTGAAGATATTCTTGTTTTAATTCAGGATTTTTAATTTTATAAATTAAATCTAAAAAGGTTTTCTTGTTCTCATTTTTATTTAAAACATTAACAATTTTATGACAACAACTATCCTTACATCTCATAGAGATGTTTGGAGAACCACTGTCAGAGCTGTTGGGATCGGTAGATTTTAAAATTAACTAAAAGATAAGTTTGAACCACGAATGAATCATGGACGAAATATAAAAAAAATTCAATTAACTTATTTAATCAAATTAAATAATTTAAAACTAAACAACGTGTGATTATGCATATACGATATTAAACGAGAAGATAATGTTAAAAATAATTTTCACCTATACTTTGTATTGGAGAATTTCTTAACTGGCGGAATTCCTTCGAGCGTTCTTCGTGTTCACAAGTTTAAGGATCCGAATCACGCACTTGAACTTCAAGAATGATTTGTGAATTTCGTTCACAACAACCACCAGTTAATTTCAGAAATATATATCACAAGAATTTTGTGTAAAAATTTGAGTGTAGGCTATCAAAATGATTAAAAGAAAAAATCAAATATTTTTCCTTCAATGCTCTCTCAATCGGCGGTAATCACATGTTTGATCGGCTGAGTCATACTTCAACCTTTTACTATCCATTTGTGAATCATTATTCACTTCAATGTCACATATCATTAGAACTATTGGTTTTACGTGAAACAATTTATTAAATATGCATGCAACAGTAATTAGGGATTCATTTCTAAAACTTCAATATCTTTATCAATGAATTTAAGATCAAATCCTTGCTCAATTAATGTACCAATAGAAATAAGATTCTTTCCAAAAATTGGGATAGAATAAACATCTCATAAAATAATAAAATGTTTCTCAAAACATTATTTAATAGTTCCCACAGATACGCCCGATACTAGTGTTCCAGAGTCTACAATCTAAGATAAAGTAGAGTCAGCTACATAACAGGCTCTAGTAACCATTACTATATCTTTTGATCTCAACCCTTTGAGATACTCTGGGTAGTTACGTTTCCAATGACCAGCAGTTCCACAGTGATGACACTTGTCTTTTGACTTGTCTACTTTTGTGTTGGCAGCTTTCAACTTCTGCTTCCTTGGACCTCTTCTCTGTTTCTTCTTAGAGCCAGAGGTGGAAGGCTTTCTTTCAGTAAAGTTAACCTCTCCAGACTTCCTCTTGCCCTTCAAAAATAGAGTCTCGGCAGTTTGTAGCCCTTTCATGAGCTCAGGAAGTGAGTGTTTCAGCTTATTCATCGAATAATTAAGCTTGAAGGTCTCAAAAGTACCAGGCAAAGTCTCTAGGATCGTATCCACCTAAGTCTCACCATCAACCTCAACACCCATTATCTCCATCTCATCCAGATAACTTATGATCAACATCATATGTTCTCTGACAGAGGTTCCAGGTTCCATCCTACAGTTCATGAAGTTACATACAATTATCTGTTTGGCTTGACGACTCTTATCTCCAAACATTTTGATGATGTTTCAAAATCATATCAGTGGCGGTCTCAAAGTTCTGATGCTGTTGTTGCAACACATTGCTCGTAGATGCCAAGATGTAACATCTGGTGATCTCATCTCAACGCAGCCAAGAAGCATAAGCATCATTCTCCTCTTGAGTCGATTAAGCAATAGGTTCAAGGGGACAAGGGGTAGGGAGCACGAACTTGTGCTTTTCTACCATCAACACAATATCAAGATTCGTTTCCAATACACATAATTTTCACTAGTAAATTTGTTCACGTTAAGAATAGTTGAGAGAAGGAATAACGACATGATTACTGAAAAGAATAAATAAAGCAGTGTAAATAAATGCTCAATCGTTTAGGAAAATATGATGCATGGTGAACCTACTTATACATTTAAAAATCCAATAAAAATATTTCCTCCATGATGTTACGATAAAAAATGATAACTTGTATCATCGATGAATGAAGTCCAAACCATCTCTTATCGCATCGAGACTCTTCTCATTTGGTTAACGCTCAAATGTCTCCACATCTAGCTTAACCAATCAGCAATGGTTTTGGTCACCTTGGCCCCATTGACTAGCCCCTAAGTGGAGATTCCAATGTGCTCCAGTCTAAGTGTTTAACCAATGCATCGACTCTTAAAAGTTACTATGAACTAACAGTTCGTCTATGGGACGACCCTTCCCCACCACTTCTTATAAAAGTCTTAGCTTCTCAAGAAACTCGATGACTCAAAGCGACACGACTCCAAAGTTTCTCCCATTGAAGAGAGGACCACTATGAGCATTCTAAACCATTTCCCGTGCACGATCGAGTTCGTGTTGGAAACCTTGTTACATTCAACGTAAATGACCCTCCCATATAGTTTTTGAAAAAATTGGATTTTTGGTTGTTTTTTCAAGCATGATTTTTATTAATTTGAAAAACGTGATAAAATTTATAAATCCTTTTTAAATCCCAATTTAAAATCATAACCATTATAAATTGCACATTGTAATTAAATTATAACCATTATAAATAATCTACAATGATGCATGTACATACTACATGGTAATTTGATATTGGCATATCTCTAGTTCTATATGGCATGTTATATGATGATTCACAATTAAAATTAAATCATACATTTAAAATTAACCTCCATATTGACTCATTTCTAATGACAACCCAAAAAGAATAATAAATAAATTACAAATTAATTTATAAACTAATCTTCATGCGTCTGTAATTTTCTCTTTCTTCTCTATGCTGTCCCACCACTTTGTAGCTCCTTACAAAAGTCCATTCCCATTTTAAAAATCAAATTTAAAACTTAAGCTTCAAATTTCAAATTTCAAATTCAAAATTCAAAATTTAAATTCAAAATTCAAATTTTAAATTTCAAAAATTCAAAATTTAAATTTTGATTTAAACCCTTTAACTAAGGAAAACTATTTTCCTAATTAAATAATCTCATTAACTATCCTATTTTTCATTTTTAATAAAATAAAAAGATAACATTGATAATTATCTTTTGAATTCAAAATTTAAAAGATAAAAAGATAAAATATATAATTATCTTCGAATTCAAAATTTAAAAGATATAAAGATAAAATAGATAATTATTTTTTGAATTTTAATTATCTTTTATTCGTTTAAAATTTAAAATTCTAAATTCTAAATTCTAAAAGATAAAAAAGTAGGATAAGAGTTATCGCCAAACACCACAAGGTTTCCTAAACCTTAATTGTTATCGCCTAGAGTTTCACAAACCCTAGTCATGCAGAGTATGACAGCGGACATCGACGGTGACGGCGACGGAACAGTATCACCGGCTGCCAGGAGAGTAACTCTGGCATGAACAGTGATCCCGACGTGAACAGTGATCTGACATGAACAATGATTCTGGTATGAACAATATTTCGACGTGAACAGTAACTAAAAAACAAGTTTGAACCACGAATAGTTCGTGGGTGGAATATAAAAAATTCAATTAACTTATTTAATCAAATTAAATAATTTAAAACTAAACAACGTGCGATTATACATATATGATATTAAACGAGAATATAAGGTTAGAAACAATTGTTCACCCATAATTTTTGAACTTACAAAATTCCTTCAAGCATTTTTTGTGTTCTTCAAGCTTCGGATCCTAATTAGGCACTTGAACTTCAAGAACGATTTATGAATTTCATCCACCAAAAATCACCTGTTAATTTCAGAAATATATCTCATGAGATTTATGCCTCTATATCTAAGGAGGGGAGAAAACACATTTTCTCTGTATCAAATATGAGATTTATACATCTCTCTCTCTCTCTCTCTCTCTCTCTCTCTCTCTCTCTCTCTCTCCCTCTCTCTCTCTCTGTGCAATCAAATTGCTATTAGATATTTATAAAATTAATTTTTTTATATTTACAAATATACCCATATATTTTAAATTTCTGAAAATTCACCCCCATATATTCAAATTGTCGAAAATCAATATATCTCCACAGAGTTATGTAACTCTAACTTAAGTGAATCTGAGGTATTGCCTGCCAATTGAAACTCACTCATTTGACATATCAAAGTTTTCAAATAACTAAGTTAAGTTACGTATTCATCTCAGGATTAAAGTAATTATAAAAATACCCTTACTGTGTAACAATTAGATTTATAGCTAGGTAAACGGTTTTAGACTCTTAACTAATTTGTTACCGGTCTATTCAACATGTTCATAACATGTATAGATTAACCGTTTGAGTCTCCACTACCATGCCCCATGATTGGCATCCATTGGTTCAACCTAATAGTCCTAATCAGATTCGATTGCCCAGCTGATCCTAAAACTGTGAATATCATTTTGAACTTTTTCAGAAGAGTTCATCTGGAGACGCCTTTGTCTTCACTATTTATTCGTTGATGAAGGTTCTAGGAGTTAAGTAATTTATAAACACATTTTAATTTAAAATAAAACTTTCAATTTATTCATAAAAATTCAATAAGACAGTCTGAGAAATTATTAAATGTAAATAAATAGTTATTACACACTACTTTATGGATATATTCTAACTAGATCTTGAAGATTTTTAATTCATCAGATTCATATTCCAACTAGTTACTACTTTCATAGTAGCTGTTGATTCTATAATTCTAAACAATTCTTATTTTTCTTCGTCGGAGATATTTAATTGATTAATTTTATTTTTTATTTGACAAGTGTTGAAAAATTGACCATTCTTGCCACATTTAAAACACTAAATTTTACTTTTATGAACAAACTTTTATTGAATGACTTTAATTCTTAAAAAAATATTTGTCAAAATTTTTATTTTTGTTTTTGTGAAATTTTTTCCTATAAGGTTTGTAAAATATTTTAGGATTAAGATGAGAATTTTTTCTATTCTTTTGGGAATGAGCAATAGCAGGAAATCCATATTGCTCACTGAATTTAGTTAATTCGTATTTGACAGCTTTCTTTTCTTTCTTAATTTGTTTACTAATTTTCATGTCATTACACATTCTTAGACCTTTTTTGTATTGTATTCATAATTGTACCATAGGTGAGACTATTATAGTCTATATTTTCTAGTTCATCACTAAGGACTGCTCTAATTTTATGAGTAAACAAATTTGGTAAGCCACATATGAATTTTTCCTTCCAAAAAGGTTGATTGTTGTCATCCCTAGACATCCTCTGGACATAAATATGTTTTTGTACCATTCAAAGTCACTTATGGTAGGACACCTAAGTTTGGTTAATTGGTCATGGATATGCGAAGTAACTTACTGGCGTTATAATAAATGTTCAATTATTGTGTAGAAAAGTGTATTAATGGCATCGAACATTGTTTCCTGATCCTCTCCAAGGATTGGGGTTCCTTCAGCGTCAATCTTTATGGCTGCAAGGATGATATTTTTAGATTCTTCAGTGAGATGCTTTTCCCACCAGGAATGAAGCATTCCTGTGAATAAAAGCTTTATTACCTCATTGTGAGGTAAATTGTGTGTGGTAATGTAATTGTTGGCTAACATAGCCATGCACTGCAATTTGTTGAGAACTTCCTGTTCTAAAAGCCCATCAATATTCCATTAATATAATTTTTTATAGAGACAAAGAATTGATTAACTATAGAAGATTCAATAATTTGAATACCTGGAGTAATAGGCTTTTTATGCCACTTTATTTCTAGTTTATTAACTCTAAATTATTGCATGAACGCCTTCCATTTAGCAATGATATTTTTTCTTTTAGCCATATTATATGTCTCTCTGAACCTATTTCGTCTATTGAGATTGACTGGGTCATTCATGTATTGGGTTAGACCTCCCAATCAGGCTTATATTCTTGACTTAGTGTGCCTAAGTTTAAAACTAAAAGTTACGGATTTACAGGAGGTAAGGTTCCTTGAAAATCATATTCAGTTGGTGATTCAAGTAAATTGAATCAGATAAATCAAATTGTTTCAATCTAAAATTAGATTTTCAGTATTTAAAATGTATTATTTCATTATTAAAGTAATTAATCAAATCATACAATTTGGTTTCTTAAATCAAGAATTTCTTTTAAAAATTGATTGCAAATTTGTAAAACGTGTTTTGGAAAAAGTTTAAAAGACATTACTTCTAAACAAAATTTTGCAGGTAATAGTCAATTTTTATCAATTTTGATTTCAATATTGAATTTCTTCAAGGCATGAATAATAAAATTCCTGACTTCCTTACTTGTAAATTTTTGCAGGAAATCATTTCAAGATTTCGCCATGACAGAATTTGAAAATTCTGACCTACTAGAATATGGGAAGGTAAAACTCAGAATACTAAATTAAAATTAATTTAAAATAAAAAAATTCAATCGTAGGGCAGCTGTTATTTGCTTAAAATTCTCATTCATTAATTATGGCCATAATGGATGGATTGATGAATTGGGTAAAATTTTGAAAGAAGTTGGGTTGAAGCATGACTTCAATGCATCACTAATTCAATGGTACAAAAAAGGTGGAAAAATTGGTTTTCACAAAGATGGTGAAATCTGTTATGATGACAGAAAAATTTTAATTATGAACCACTGGAACAAGCAATTTTTAAAATTGAATATTCGGACAAAACAATCAAAAAAGTTTATACTGGAAGGAACTTTCTTTAACATGCCTGACAGATTTCAAAATAGGCATAAACATGCTATGGAGCCCCTAACTGAAAGAATCAGTATCACTTTCAAAAATCATTGAGGTTGAAGAATAGTTCGATTATAGAATAATCTTCAACTCCACAAATGGCCCTTTCGACCCAAATTAAAGAGGAGCTTTCTACTCCTAATTAAGTCCAATTAATAATATTGAAGTCCATCATACCAAATTACCAATCAGTCCTAGTCAACCAATTTGACACATTCTCAATTTCTCAACCTTTTAATGTTGAATCATTCAATCAACCAATTACAAAATATAAAAATCAAATTCTTATTTTAGAAAAATACTTAGCAAAAATCTTTTCCAAATTAAACCACCATTTGCTCATTTGAAAAATCCTGCTGAAATAGAAAATACCCATTTTCTTCCATATTTCTACTTTGTCCCTTGTCTCAGAGACAAAAATCTCAGTTTCTACAGAGACATTATCTTAGAAACTAAATCCATAAATATCAGCCCAATAAAAAATTATGAAGGAATGATCCTCTATCATTCATTCTATATTCTCAAAATCATAACCATAAAGGATTGGAAAGCCTATCATGTCTCAAGATTCTTTCAAATAAAAACAATATTATTTATTTTGACTATATTTATACAGGACCATGATTTTCCTACTTCAAAATAGTGTAGTGTTTAAATTTTGATAAAAATTTCAAAACTAGTTTTTCAAATTCGTTCTTAAATGGTGATCCATTCATGGTCATGTCTTAGATTTTTTTCCAATTGATTTAAAATAATATTTCATTTTATTATTAAAGGTTTACAAGCCCTAACCAATTGAGGCTTTTTTTCCCCAAATACTTTATTTTTCAAATAAATACAAAACACCTTGGATCCTAAAGTGACAATACTCAATTAAAGATAGAATCCTCACCAGACAATATTATGTTAAATGGGGGGGATAAATTCAGTACCTGAAAAATAATTGCCTCTATCAACCGTGAATTTGCAAACAACCATCCCAGTATGAAATTGGTAAATCCTTTTGCCAAAGCTCCATTAAAAATTAACGAGCCCACTAACCCAAATCCACAAATTAAACCATCCAGTTCAAATTCATCCAAAGAATACAAACCAACTTCAAAACCTAAATCCAAATTGAAGCAGGAAATAATTAAGAAATAATCTAAAGACATTAATAATTTCAACTTTGAATCATCTGTAGAATCAAGTCACTCAATTAAACCAAAAATCTAAAGAGGCAAATCATCAAAGGCTTCCCCCTCAGCAATTGAAGGATAAAAATAAACTAAAGGATCACGTCCTACCACAATGGGCATATGACGCATTTCAAGACTCTCAAGACCTGCTTGATGACATCAACCTCAGTGATGATGAATAAATAAAAATAATTTACTTTTGGCAAAATGCCATTGGTGGAATAATCAAGAAATAAAGAAATTTGAAATAGTAAGTTCAAATGTCATGATAACTCTCCAGCATAATGCAACGACTATGATGATTTTCAACATTGGTAATAATAACTTCTCCAACAATCAAAAATCAAAGAACAAGAATCCAAGATAGCAATTATCAAGGAATTGCAACAATGACTTATCAAGAATAAAGCTGTGAAGACGTAAAGTCCAAGATTTCAATTATCAAGGAATCTTTGTAATTTATCTTTTTCTGCGATTATTGTACTAGTTGTCAGATAATTAGGCAACTATTTGTCCTTTTATTTTAATTAGTCAAAAGTATAAATGTAAAATGTTTTTGCTTTTGTAGAAAAGAATTGTGTAGGTAAATTATGGGTTCCTGATCAACTCCACTTTCCTTGCCTATAAATAGGTTACCCTCTCTCATTTGTTTCCCAGAACTTGTTTTTACTCTTAGCGATTTTAAGAGAAAAACTTGTTTTGAAACCAAGGCATTCTTCTTCCTCCTCTTTTATAATCTTTTCTTCTTTTTTCTCAACATTAATTAGTGAGCGGGAGAACTAATTAATCGTTGCAAATTAATTTCCTTCAATGCTTGTAAGTTTTAATCTTACTCCAATAACAATTTTACTTTTGATATCTTGTTTGTCTTAATACTCGGTCTTTAATTATACGTAATTTCACCTCTTTTGGTATTAAAGCCAAACCTAGTAGGGGTATTCTCTATTCTTAATTACTATGCATAATTATTGTTCTTCAGAGCTAAACCTCGTAGGGCATTTACTATTCTTTTGGTATCAGAGCCAAACCTGGTAGGGTATTTACTATTCTTAATTAGTACTGACTCTCCCCCCAAGTGACTGGTTATTTTTATGCTTGATTATTTCTTTGTAATCTTTGATTTTTTAATCTGTGAATCTGACGTATCAGTTTCTAGTAAGTATTTAAAGACATGGTATAGAAATAAGTGAAATTGCTTATTGAAGAAAGATTAAAACTTACAAGTATTTGAAGAAATTAATTTGCAACGATTAATTAGTACTCTTGCTCAGTAATTAATGTTGAGAAGAAAGAAGAAAAGATTCCAAAAGAGGAGGAAGAAGAATGCTTTGTTTTCAAAATAAGTTTTCTCTCAAAATTATTAAGAGTGGAAACAAGTTCTGAGAAACAAATGAGAGAGGGAAACATTTTTATATGTAAGGAAAGTGTAGTTCACTGGAAACTCATCACTTACCTACACTATTCTTTTCTACAAAAGTAAAAACATTTTACATTACAACGTTTTGACTAAAAGTAGTAAAAAGGACAAATAATTGCTAAATTTTTTACAAGTTGTATAATAATTGCAGAAAAAATGACAAACCACAAAGATTCCTCGATAATTGTTATCTTGGTCTTCATGTCTTCATCCTTGGAAGTCATAATTGTTGTCTTGAAAAGTCAATGTGACAATTGATGTATAATGGATAGTCATTGTTGTCATCCTTCAATAACTGCTATATTGGATATTGTGCTTTGATTATTGATTCATGTTGGAAAAGTCATCATAGACGTTGCATTATGCTTAGATAGCCATCATGATATTTGAACTTATTATTTCAAATTTCTTGATTATTTCACCAATGACATTTTTTCAGAAGTAAATTATTTTCATTTATTCATCATCACTCATATTAATGTCATTAAACGGGTCTTAAGAGTCTTGAAATATGTCATAGGCCCATTGTGGTAGAACGTGACCCTTTAGTTTATTTTTATCCTTCAATTGCTGAGGGGAAACCTTTGATGATTAGCTTTTTTGGATAATTGGTTTAATTGAGTGACTTGACTCTATAGATGATTCATAGTCAATTGTTATTGTCTTCTAAATGGAGAAACATTTTTTAGATTAATTCTTACTTCAATTTAGATTTAGACTTTCTGGCCTTTGATTTTCCCTTTGGAGAAGGTTTGGATTTTTTGGATGAATTTGATCTGGATGGTTTAATTTATGGATCTAGGTTAATGGGCTTATTAATTTTTAATGGAGCCTGGGTAAAGAGATTTTTTGCCAATTTTAATTGATGGTGGTTATTTACAAGTTCCTGGTAAATGGAGGCAATGATTTTTTGGATATTGAATTTATCCCACCATTTAACATAATAATGTCTGGTGAGGATTCAGTCTTCAGCTGAGTATTGTCATTTTAAAATCCAGGGTATTTTGTATTTATTTGTAAAGTAGAGTAATTGGGGAAAAGAAATCTCAATTGATGAGGATTTGTATATTTTTAGAAATAAATTAACAAATTTGTTGAAAATCAATTGGAAATAGTTATAATACAAGGCCACGGATGGACCACCATCTTAAGAACCATTTTAGAAAATTAATTTTGACATTCTTATCAAAATTCAAAGACCACGAATGGGAAAAATTACTATTTTGATGCAGGAAAATCATGTGTCAAGTATCAATATAGTCAACATAATTGTGTTATTTTTTATTTAAAAGAATTTTAGACTTGAAGGATAGAATTCTTCCATGGTTATATTTTTGAGAATGTAGAAACAATGATAGAGGATCATTCCTTTAGAATTTTTGATTGGGCTAATATTAATAGATTTTGTTTCTAAGAGAATATCTCTATAGAAACTAAGACTTTTGTCTTTGTGAGCAGGTACAAAGTGGAAGTATTGAAGAAAATGGGCTTTTACTATTTCAGCAGGATCTTTAAAATGAGCAAATGGGTGCTCAATATGAAAGAGATTTGTACTGGAGATTTTTTTGAAATAAGGGGATGATATTCTATATTTTGTAATTGGTTGATTGACTAATTGTGCATCAAAAGGTTGAATAATTGAGAATGGGTTAAATTGATTGACTAGAGCTGATTTGTAGTTGGGTCTGATGGACCCAAGTATTGTTAATTGAGTTTGTCTAAGAGTAGAAAACTCCTCTTTAATTTGGGCCTTAAGGGCCAATTATGGAGTCGAAGACTCTCCTTGATTCCAACTTTTAAGGCCTGGGGCCTAAACCCCATCTTGATTACTTTGCAGGAATTCTCGAGTAAGGGAAGTCAGTAATTGAATTATTTAGGCCTTGAATAAATCCAATATTAAAATAAAAAAATATTAAGAATAGACTGCCAACGAGCAAAAATCTGTTTGGAAGCAATATTTTTAACATCTTTTTCTAAAACATGTTTTGTAGATTTGCAATCAATTTTCAGGAGGAATTTTTTATTCAGTAAGTCATCCTGAAATTTTTGTATACATAAGACAATAGATAATTTTTTTTCTCAATTGTACTATAATTTATTTGTGATTGAGTCCAAGTTCCATATGCGAACCTAACAATATGCTCTGGTGATTCTAGAGAAATTTTTTGTAATAAGATACCTCCATATCCAAGTTCAGAGGCATCAGTTTGAATAATTTTAAAATAATTATTATTAGGGATGTCAAGAAAAAGAAGTGTCTTAACATGAGTTTTAATTTTCTTAATTAAATTGGTATGGACAGTTGTCCTTGGATGGGGAATTTTCTTAAGCCTTTCAAAAATAGGCTTGCAGTCAATTCTCAAATTGTTGTAAAAATCATATATGTAATTCAATGATCCTAGAAATCTTTGAAATTGGGGTTTGTCAAGGATCTCATTGGTAAACTTATCAGCAAATTGTATGACTCGATCAATTAGTTTAATAATGGAATGATATATTTCAAATCATAGAAATCTAATATTAGATTAAAATAATTTAATTTTACTTGAAGAGATAACTAAACCATTTTGCTTTATTATCTTGGCAAACAACTCAAGGTGTTTCCAATGTTGGTCTATTAATTTCAAAAAAGTAAGAACATCATCAATATAAATAATTGATAAATTAGTAAATTGATTAAAGATTTCATTCATTTTATTCTGAAATTCACTTGGAGAATTTTAAGACCAAAAAGCATTACATTCCATGCGTAATGGTCAAATGGAGTTACATATACAGTTTTATATTTATCATTTTCACTTATCCTTTTACATATACAGTTTTACTCCTAATAATATTTTTATTCATAAGCTCTGTAATTTCCTTTTTACAAAATTTAGGTATTTCAGAATTCATCTGAATTGGTCGTGCCTTGTTGGGATATTCTTTTCATCAAATCTCTTAATGTAAGGCAGACTGACAGTATGGTACTTCATGTGCCAGAAAGTATCGGGGAATGTCAACACATAATTCTTTACAATTTTTTTGTTCAAAGATTTTAATTTGCTTTTAAGGAGCAGGATTTTGAAGTTATTCTTCAATTCTTTTGAATTTTATTTCATCTTGTGAACATATAATTGCTTTTCTTTAAAAGAAATTAAATTCACAGTTTTGTAAACATAATTTTGTTTTAATATTTTCAATTTTTCATTGTGAGAAAAGGAAAGAAATTTGAATTTGACAGGTTTATCCATGGGATAAGTAATTATCCCATCATGCTCTGTTGTAAAAGGATACAACAGAAAAATGAATAGTAAACCCAAAATAATTTTATCTGTCATATTTTTTACGAAGATAAATGATGTTCTAAAACATACATTGTCTTGGAAAATATGAACCTTAGGGATTTCATAACTGATATGCATTCTAGTACCATTTTTAGTGGATAAAGAATCTTTTGTCTTATTAAAGTACCTAGTAGAAATGAATTATTCCCGCATACAATTCAAATCAGTTCCTAAATCAATAAGAGCTATTGAAGTGAAATCAAAATCTTAGATTGTTATTCCAACCATTATGTGTCATTTTTTAATTTTTTATGTGATTAAGTATTTGGATGAAGTTGTCATCATCTTGATTGTTGACAATAGGTTCTTCAATCTCATTATCAGAAATTTGAGATTTATTAGGTTCTCCTAGTTCATTGGATTCATGATTTTTTAATTCAATTTTCTATCTTTAAAAGATTTTTTTTGTTATTTCTATGTTTGTCTTTTAATTCTTTTATTTCAATTTTAATATTTTTTTATTTTTTTTGAAATTCCTGTAAAGTAACTTATTTTTCCTTTCCTTTTAACTTTGTTGAATTTATCAAGAGTTTGTAAAAGTTTGTAGTATTATTATTAGACTTAGTACTTTCTTTTTTTGAATTACTTTCATAAATCTTTCAAGGTATTCTTGTTTAAGTTTAGGATTTTCAATTTTACTAATTAAATCTATTAAAAGATTTTTTTGTTATTCATTTTTTTTTAAAACACTAACAATTTTCTGACAACAGCTATCCCTGCACCCCATAGAGATGTTAGGAGAATTACTGTCAGAACTTGAAGAGTTTCATTAGTCAGATTTAGGGGATTCAAATTTTCCTAAATCTTCATTACTACTTTCATAGTAATCCATTGATTCTATAATTCTAAACAATTATTATTTTTCTTCATCAAAGATTTTTAATTGATTGATTTTATCTTTGACTTGACAAGTGTTTGAAAAATGATCATTTTGTCCACATTTAAATACTTAATTTTACTTTGATAAAAAAAATTTATTGAATTTTCTTCTTGAAAAATTTTTATTCTTAGAAAAGTATTTGTAAAAACTTTTATTTTTGTTTTTGCGAAAATTTTTCTTATAAGGTTTTTAAATTCTTTTAGGATTGAGATGGGAATTTTTCCTATCCTTTTGGGTAGGAGCAATAGCAGATGATCCGCATTGCTCACAGAAATTGCCTATTTCAAATTTAACAGTTATCTTTTCCTTTTTAATTTGTTTATTGATTCTCATGTCTATACACATTCTTGGACCTTCCTTCCGTATTGTACTTATAATTGTACTGTATGTGAAACTATTGTAGTATATATTTTCTAGGTCATCACTAAGGACTGTTCTAATTTTATGGACAAACAAATTTTGTAAGCCATTGATGAATTTACTTTCCAAAAGGGATGATTATTATCATCCTAAGTCATAACCCGGACAAAAATATATTTTTATACCAGTCAAAATCACTTAGGGTAGGACACCTAATATTGATTAATTGATCATTGATGCACAAAGTAACATTACTTGACGTTCCAATGAAATGTTCAATTATTGTGTAGAATAGTGTATTAATGACATCATGCGTTGTTTTCTGATCCTCTCCAAGGATTAGGGTTCCTTCAGCATCAATCTTTATTGCTGTAAGGAGGGTATTTTTAGATTCTTTAGTGAGATGTTTTACCACTAGGAATGAAGCATTCATGTGAATCCTATGACTAAAAGAATTATTATCTCATTGTGAGGCAAATTGTGGGTGGTGAAGTAACAGTTGGCTACCATAGCCATGTGCTATAATTTATTGAGGAGTTCTTGTTCTAATAGACCATCAATATTTCATTCATATAATTTTCCTACAGAGACAGAAAGTTGATTAACGAAGGAAGATTCAATAATTTGAATATTTGGAGGAATATGCTTTTTAAGCCACTTCCTTTCCAGTTTATTAATTTTTGAATTTTTAATTTTTTTTTTAATATTTTGAATTGTTGAAGATTCATGTATTATAGATGATTCATAAGTGGAATCTGACTTTCTGGTACAGAACTACTGTCTTGGTTAATGACCTTAACAGAATAGGATGACTCAACAGATTTATTCTTCAATTCTTAAAATATTTTATCAATCTTTTTATTGAGCGGAACAATATTCAGAGCAGTTTTATCTGAAATATTTATTAAAGGACTTTCTTAAAAGATTCATTAGATTTAGGTTCATGAAGATCACCAACCTTATTCTCAATTTTATCTAATTATTTTCCTATTGTTATTTAAACTTTGATTAGTGTAATTGAGTTGTTCAACAACTTTTTTATTGGGTTCTTCTTCCTTTGAAATCTTAAAAGAAAAATGATTGATTAAGGAATTTTTATGATTAATTATAATTTTTTAGGTAGGAGGTGGCTAACAGTCACCCCACACGGTGTTTTATTTGATCCATTTGGTCTTAGAAATTACTTTAATATTATTTTTGTTAATAACCTCAATATAATTAATGGAATACATATCAACTCTAAACTCTTTCATGAACGCCTTTCATACAGCAAAGATGATTTATTTATCCATATTGTATGTCTCTTAACCCATTTTGTTATTGAGATTGACTGAGTCATTCATGTGTTGGGTTAAACTCTCCCAATCAGGTTTATATTCTTAGCTTAAGGTACCCAAATTCAAAACTAAAAGTTGAGGATTAACAGGAGGTAAAGCCCCTTGAAAATCAGAGGCAGTTGGTGGTTCAGATTCGTTATATTGTTTAGTCTTATTATCAAATATTGGCTTACTGACTTGAGAATTTGCGGTTATGCCTTTAAGTCTTAAATTTATAATTTTTTAATTTTTGTTCCAATTGATGGATTCTAAGATCTTGACTATTATTGACAGTGGATTCAGAAAAGAAACTTCTAGAAGTGCTGGACTGGCTAAACTCCCTAATTTGAGGATTAGAACTGAAAGATTGAAAATTAATTTTAACAGTACCATCCATGTACTGCTAAATATAATCAATATCATCCATTGGTCGTTGGATTAGAGTAATTTGGCTTTCATTGGTTAAAATTCAAATTGTACGCAAAGTAATATCAGACCACCTAATGGTTTTAGAGATTCTTATATTTTCATTACTTTGGCTAGATTGAAACAATATGGTTTGATTTTTTGGACTCCTATTGATGGTTTAGAAATTCATATATGTTTTGGTTACTTTGTAATCCATTCTAAAAATGAAAGCTAGGGGTTGAGCACTTTCAAGGATTTGGTAATCAGTAGTTTTGATATTCAAAGTTAAGGATTTAAGAATATAAAAGTCTGCTAAACTAACAGACAAATCTGAAAAATAATCAAAATGGATTAGACCATTACAAAGTGAAGATGTAATTCATCCTAAAATACTATCATTAAAGTTTGTAAATCATGCATCTCGCAAGGCTACCAAGACAGGGGTATTTAGGTCTCTTTTTCGTGTGGTTTAATTCTAATCTGTACTAAACCAAAGTGAAGGAAATTATATCCTTCTTTAATGTTATGTTTAATTACATTATGGGAAACTAATTGGCAACTTTCATGCTCTTTTCTAAGAGTATATATTTTTTCAATTGTTTTTACATGATGCTGGGGGTTGAAGGAAGCAACGGACCTTGTTGATTTATAGATTTTTTTACTAGGAACTTTTGATATATTCCATACCCTATGATCTGTTTGATCATCTGCTAAATATTCAAAATATTTTTCATTGAATGTGACTGCTATTATGTTCATTGTAGATCTATTGCTACAAGACAAATTACTTCTAAATAACCTATTCATGACTCAAGATAACTAAATTATTCTTATGATTAAAAATTTCATCATGTATTTTGATTATCAAACCTGCTATGATTTCTACTACTTACTAAAAAGTCACATTTCTCCCTTTCGCCTCTACAATTACCCTACCCTCGTGATTTATGTATCTAAAGATTTTATTGGGGTGCATGAAGTAAACCTATTAGAAACTGATACGTCAAATTCACATATTATAAAATCAAATATTACAGAAAAATAATCAAGCATAAAAATAACCAGCCACTTATGTAGAGAGTCAAATTAAATAAAAATAATTAAGCAAGTAAGCAAGTAAATAACAATGGCAACAATAACAAGCCACTTGGGTGGTGAAGAACAATGTCTGATGTCATTAATACACTTTTCTACAGAATAATTGAACATTTCATTGGAACGCCAAGTAACGTTACTTCGTTTATCGATGACCAATTAACCAATCTTAGGTGTCCTACCCTAAGTGACTTTGGCTATACAAGAACATATTTTTTGTCTAGAGTAATGTCTAGGGATGACAGTAATCAACCTTTTTGGAAGGGAAAATTCATAAATGGCTTAAAAAATTTGTTTGCCCACAAAATTAGAACAATTCTTAGTGATGGCCTAGGAAATATAGACTATAATAGCCTCACATACGGTACAATTATCATTATAATATAAAAAGAAGATCTAAGAATGTGTATAAATATGACAAATAATAAACAAATTAAAAAGAAAAAGAAAACTGTCAAATACGAATTAGACAATTTCTGTGAACAATATGGATTACATGCTATTGCTACTTCCCAAAAGAATAGGAAAAATTCACATCTTAATCCTAAAAGAATTTACAAACCTTATAAGAAAAAATTCCACAAAAATAAAAATAAAAATTTTGACAAATACTTTTCTAAGTATAAAAATCATTCAAGAAAAAAATTCAATAAAAAATATGTTGATAAAAGTAAAATTAAGCATTTTAAATGTGGTCAGAATGATCATTTCTAACACTTGCCAAGTAAAAAATAACATCAATCCATTAAAATCTGTGACGAAGAAAAATAAGAATTGTTTAGAATTATAGAATCAATAGTTACTATAAAAGTAGTAATGAAGATTTAAAAAAATTGAATTTTCTGAATCTGATGAATTAAGCTCTTCAAGTTCTGACAATGATTCTCCACATCTCTATGGTATGTAAGGATAGTTGTCAGAAAATTATTAATGTTTTAAATAAAAATGAAGAACAAGAAATTTTTTTGTTAGATTTGATGAGCAAAATTGAAAATTTAGAATTAAAACAAGAATCTCTTAAAATATTTAGGAATGTAATTCAAAAGAAAGAAAATTCTAAGTCTAAGATCAATATTGCAAGTCGTTCACAAATACTTTAAACATTCAAAAAATTAAAGGAAATAAAAAAGAAGTTACTCTTCAGAAACTTCAAAATGAAATAAAAAAATATTATAAATGAAATAAAAGAATTAAACATAGAAATAACAAAAGAATTAAATATTTTAAAAATAGAGAATTGAATGAAAAATCATGAATCCAGTGAACTAGGAGAACCTGGTAAATCTCTAATTTCTGATAATGAGGTTGATGAACTTATTGTCAACATTCAAGATGATGGTAACTTTCTTCAAATCCTTAATCACATAAAAATTAAAAAATGACACATAATGTCATACTAAACAAAGATTTTGATTTCACTCCAATGGCTCTGATACCAAAGGAGCAAAATTGCGAATAATTTAATAGTAATTTAAAGACAGGGTATAGAAACAAGTAAAATTATTTCAATCTAAGATTTATTTTTCATGATTTAAAATTTATTATTCCATTATTAAAGAAATTAATCAAATCACATAATTTGCTTTATTAAATCAAGAATTACTTTTAAAATTGATTGCAAAACTACAAAACATGTTTTGGAAATAAATGTAAAGACATTTCCTCCAAACAAAGTTTTGCCAGATAACAGTCAAATTTTATCAATTTTGATTTCAAGCATTAATAATTAAATTCCTGACTTCCTAACTTGTAAATTTTTTTGCAGGAAATCATTTTAAAATTCTGCCATTACAAAATTTGAAAATTCTGACCTACTAAAATATGAGAAGGTAAAACTCAGAATACTTAATCAAAAGTCATTTAAAAAAATTGATGGCAGGGCAACTGCTTTTTGCTCTCATTCATTAATTATGGTCATAATGAATTTGAATATCCAACAAATACATGGATTGATGAATTGGATAAAACTTTGAAAGAAGTTGGATTGAAGCATGACTTCACTACAACACTAATTCAATGGTATGAGAAGGTGGAAAAATAGGTTTTCATAAAAATAATAAAATCTATTATGATAATAGAAATTTTCTTATTGTGAACCTTATAGGACAAGCAATTTTTGAAATTGAATTTTCAGACAAACAGTCAAAGAATTTTTTATACTGGAAGGAATTTTTTTCATCATGCCTAATGAATTTCAAAAAAGTCATAGGCATGCAATAGAGTCCTTAACTAAAAGAATCAGTCTCACTTTCAGAAATAATGTAAGATTGATGAATGATTCAAATATAGAAGAGTTTTCGACTCAACAATTGGCCCTCAAGGCCCAAATTAAAGCGGAGTCTTCTACTCATAACCAATCTCAATTAACAATACTCGGGTCTTTTAGACCCAATTACCAATCAGTCCTGGTCAACCAATTTGACCCTTTATCAATTACTCAACCCTGTGATGCCCAATCACTTAAAAAACCAATTACAAATTACAAAAAATCATCATCTAATTTTTGAAAAATGCCCAGTAAAAATCTCTTTCATATTGAGCTTTCGTATGCTCATTTGAAAGATTCTGTCCAAATGGTCAAAGCCCATTTCATTCCTAAATTTGATTATGTCCCTAGACATAATGATAAATGTCTCAATTTCTACATAAACTTTCTCTTAAAAACAAAATCAATAAATATTAGCTCAATCAAAAGTTTTGAAGGAAAGATCATCTATCATTCATTCTACATTCTCAAAATCATAACCATGGAGGATAGGAAAGTCCATCTTTCAGCTTTCAAAATACTTTCAGATAAAAACAATATAATTATTTTGACTATATTGATGCTTGGCATAAATTTTTCTGCATCAACATAGTGATTTTTCCCACTCATGGTTTTTAAATTTTGATAAGAATTTCAAAACTAGTTTTTCAAATTGGTTCTTAAGATGGTGGTCCATTCATGGTCCTGTCTAAGAACTCTTTCCAATTGCTTTATAATCAATATCCCAAAAGAGGTGGAATTGTGTATAATTTAACAGTAATTTAAAGACATGGTATAGAAATAAGTAAAATTATTTGTTGAAGTAAGATTAAAACTTACAAAAATTGAAGAAATTAATTTTCAACAATTAATTAGTGCTCTCATTCACTAATTAATGTTGAGAAGAAAGAAGAAAATATTACAAAAGAGGAGGAAGAAGAACGCTTTATTTTCAAAACAAGTTTTCTCTCAAAATTGTTAAGGGTGAAAAATTAGTTCTAAGAAACAAATGGGAGAGGGCAACCTATTTATAGGCAAGAAAAGTGAAGTTCACCAGGAATCCATCACTTACCTGAAATATTCTTTTCTACAAAAGTAAAAAATATTTTATATTTCTACTTTTGACTAATTAAAGTAATAGGACAAATAATTGCTTAATTATTTGGCAACTAGTACAATACTTGCAGAAAAAGATAAATTATAAAGATTCCTTGTTAATTATAATCTTGGACTTTGCATCTTCATGATTGCTTTAGTCTTGAAAAGTCATTGTTGTCATTCATTGATAATTACTATCTTGGATTCTTGTGCTTCAATTATTGATTGTTGGTAGAAGCGATAACTATTTATAGTCATCATGACCGTTGCTTTATGCTGGAGGGTCATAATGATATATCTTGATTTTTTATTTCTTGATTATTTCAACATTAACATTTTGTCAAGGACAAATTCTTCTATTAATTTACTGATTAATCTGAATTTATTCATCATCACTGAGATTGATATTATCAAATGAGTCTTGTGAATCTTGAAATGGATCGTAAGTCCATTTCGGTAAAATTCAACCCTTTTGGGTACTTTGGTCATTCAATTATTGAGGGGTAGCCTTTCTGGATGATTGGGCTTTTTGAATTTCTAGGGTACGCTTGATAAATTAATAGCCGATATTCTCAAAAGTTTTGACAACTTAGATCATGATATTTTACTAAAACTCCTTAGGTCCCATCTTGGTCCAAATAACGAACCATTTTATCAACTTATAGAAACCTATTGCAAAACCTTAATATCAGACAAATCGAAAAATATGACTCTCTAAATACAAAAAGGATCCCACAAGGATGTTCTCTGAGTCCAGTTCTCATGAATATCATTTTACGTGAACTCGATTGTGAGATGGAAGACTTAACCAAGAAGGTGGAAGGTAAGCTAGGTTATGTGAGATATGCTGATGATATGATATTTGTCATAAGGACCGAATCGGGGTCTGAATGGGTGTATCAAAATTGGAAGTCACATTTTGAGAAGGTGTCTAAGAGGATGAAATTATAAACCAAGAATGTGGTAATAGTCAGAGAGAAAAGAAAGGTTTTGTGACTTGAATTTATAAATGATTCAGAGTCGAAATTATTATTGTCTAAAAGGAAAATCATTCTCTGGATTAATTCTTGCTTCAATTTAGATTTATGTTTTGTAACTTTTGATTTACCCTTTGAAGAGGGTTTTGATTCTTTGGATGAATTTGGACTAGATGGTTTGCTAATCTCATATTAGGGTGGATACTTGCGAATTCACGATAAACGATCGCATTGTCGCAGATCTCAAAATGAAAACTTTTTAATTGAATAAAATACATAGATATAAAATATACCTCTTGAAGTCATATCCATTTTATAATTTTCAGATTGGATCCATTATTTTATGTATAAAATCAAAGACATGCATAGATATAAAATATACCTCTTGTAGTCCAATCAAACGTCCTTACAATAAAATAATCTTGCTATCCAACAAACAATAAACGTCGAGATCCATATTACGATCTTTCAAACCAATCTCCAAACACACTAGGACTTGTGTGGGCACGTAGAATATATCAAGAACACTTTTCTGGCTCTAATGAACTTAGCACATGAGATCTAGAGATTTTTTAGAATGATTAATTTGTGAGACAAAACTTTGATCGAAAAATAATTAAAAGTTCTTCATAGAGCTTTTTGATTAACTTTTAATCTCAGAGAGTTTCACCCCCTGATTGCAACTGTGTTGTTAGCACACTGAAGGCTATAGAATAATATCAATAGATTTTCTAAATAATGGCATATCAGATTTTTTAGGGACTTGCCAAAAATAATAAATTAATTATAAATGTGCAATTGAAGTGGGACTCATTTTAATTGTACAACATTGTAGTGTCACACGACACTGCAGTATGCCGTGAGGAGTCACAGTGCCTCACGACACTGTAGTTTCATGGCACCACTTTAGTGTTGGGAGGCACTACAGTGTGTTACATCTCATTATAATGCCACGTGGCACTATAGTAGTCCATGTCAATCTCTTATTCAAAATCAGTTATTGACATGTGGCAGTCCAACATGCCACGTGGTAATTTCTGTAAATTTGTTATTTATGTTTATAAGATAAATTATTTAGATATTAGTTAATTCAAAAATTAACTTATCTGATCATCTCTATCAACTAACTTATTTGTTAGTTCAAACAACAGATTTAGTTTATCCCAAATTTGAATTATTATCTCATAATAATAAACATTTTCTAATTTCATAAATTAGATAGTGTCTCACTTATCGACTAACATAAAATTAATCGATATTATTATTTAATGATATTTTTTGAAAATTACATTAAATAATTCAGTTGATTAATCATACATAATTATCTCATAATTATATACTTACCCCAGAAATATAATTCCTTTTGCAAGACAATCTTTTTCTTATATCCTGAAATATTCACACTCTATACTGTGTAGTACAGAGGTTACTTAGGTACCATGGACCTATAATCTTAAGATCTAATAAATCAGATTATTAATTAAACTTTTTAATTAAATAATCTTATTTATTAATTTCATTATTACTCTACTATAAATATGAAATTACACTTTTAGAGATTCCAGAATATTTTTACAGAGCATTCTTATGTAGTCCATTAATATAATCATTTCATGTAGTTATCTCCTCAAATTATTGGTTCGTAAATTAGAGCGGATCAAAATTATCATTTTACCCTTCTAGTTACATCTTGATCTTTAAGTACTTTTAATTCACTAGTGAATGGCTAATTTATAATCGTATTATAAATTTGAGCTCAATAACCATTCAGTTCTATAAATAACAATTAAGGAAACCAATATACGATCCGTTCGGAAAACTTGGATTTCAAATCTTGTAAGATCATGTTCTCAGCTATTCATATCATGGAATGTCCAAAATAAAAGTTACTAGCCTGTTTTACAAACAAAACATAACGAGTGAATCAAAAGACCCAATAGACATGCATAGATCTTCATAACTACTGAGTATTGTGACTGATTTACATATGATCATCAGATTGATGTGTATTAATCTTTATGATAAATGACAAGTTAATAAAGATATTGATCCACATCGATCATGTCATATATACTCTTATTATATAAAGTACATTCACTAAGATGCCATTCCACATTAATGATCCGGATCTAGATCACATACATTCATAATATTGAGTGAACCGTACTAGCAATCATTCATTAAAGATTCTATACTTTAATATGTCGCTAAAATTTTATTCATGATCCATGACTTTAATCTTCTTGTACATATACAAGATCATAGTCTCATTAATGAATATGAAATTTTCAGATTTTTACATAAATTATTCAACAATAGTTTAAAATAACTATTATAAGAAAAAAATTCATATTAAAAGTGTCTAAACACATGCTTTTAGGACACTATGCCCAACAATCTCCCACTTATCCTAAAGCAAATGTGGCACCTCTATCAACCTCACATTGCGCACATGACCTTCCAATGACTTCGCAGAAAGTGTCTTGGTGAAAGGATCAGCTAGGTTCTGATCTGACGCTATCTTTTTCACAGGCGCATCTCCTCGATGGACGATCTCTCTTACAAGATGGTATTTCCTCTCTATGTGCTTGCACCTCTTGTGAATCATTGGTTCTTTGGAGTTAGCTACCGCCCCAATGTGCTCACAGTATATGATCAGTGGCTTGTCCATATCAGGAACTACTTCAAGATCAGTATAGAAATTTCTGAGTCATACCGCTTCTTTCGTGACTTCACAAGCCGCTATATATTCAGCTTCCAAAGTGGAATATGCAATTTTGGATTATTTAATACTTCTCCAAACTACAACTCATACACCTAGGTGAATACTGATCCAGACGTCGGCTTTCGACTTTTCCTATCTGATTCAAAATAAAAAATAGTATATCCAGTGGCATTCAGGTCTCCACCTGAATAAGCAAGCATATAATTTCTCGTTCTTTAAAGATATTTGAGAATGTGCTTTACTGCGATCCAATGTTCCAAGCCAAGATTTGATTGATAATGACTGATAATTCATACTGCATAATAATTGTCCGGTCTCGTACATAACATTACATACATGAGCTACCAATAGTTGAAGCATAAGTAACATTTCTCATATCCCCCCCTCCTGAGGTGTTTTAGGACACTATTCCTTAGAAAGGACAATTCCATGATTGGTCGATAGCTGACCTTTCTTAGAATTTTCTATAGAGAACCTCTCTAGCACCTTATCAATATAAGATACGTGAGAAAGTGTTAAGAGCTCGTTCTTTCTATCCCTTATGATTTGGATGCCTAGAACAAAGCTCGTCTCTCCAAAGTCTTTCATTCGAAATTTCTCAACTAACCAGTTTTTTACTTTCGACAAAGTTTCTACATCATTCCCAATTAATAGAATATCATCTACATAAAGAATTAAGAAACTCACTATCATATCGTTGATGTATTTATAAACACAAGCTTCACCAACATTTTACTCGAAGCCATACGATTTAATAATTTCATTAAAGGTAAGATTCCAAGATCTAGATGCTTGCTTTAATCCATAAATGAATTTAAGAAACTTGCATACTTACTGATATTGCCCCTTTTTCACGAACCCTTCTGATTGCTTCATATAGATGCTTTCTTCAATAAAGATATTTAGAAAAGCTGTTTTGATATCTACTTGCCATATTTCATAGCCTAAGCTAGCGGCTATGGATTAAAAAGGATGCAAATGGATTTTAGCAGGGCAATGGGAGAGAATCTCTCTTCATAATTGACTCCTTCCCTTTGTGTATAGCCTTTAACTACCAATTGTGCCTTGAAAGTCTCTACTTTCCCATCTGCACCTCTTTTTTTTCTTGAAAATCCATTTACATCCAATAGACATGACATCTTCAGTTGGCTTAACAAGTTCCCAGACCAAATTGGAATACATCGATTTCATTTCCTGGTACATGGTATCTTGCCATTTCTCCTTTTCAGAATCATACATTGCCTCTTTAAAGGTTAATGGATCATCCTTAACAGTGTCACACACTAGGGCATGTGGCTCTTGGTTATGGCGACTAGGTTGTCTTACAACCCCCCACTACGACGTTGCAGCGGGGTTTCCTGAACAGGAATAATGGTTTCTGTGATTTATCGTTTATCGGTTAATAATGAAGGTGGTCTAATATCATCAGACGCTAATTCTTTGAGAAATACTTTGCTTCGAGGTTTGTAGTTTTCGATATAGTCATGTTCAAGGAATATGGCATTTGTCGATACATACACCTTTTGATCCCTGTGACTGTAAAAGTGCCCACTTCTTATTTCTGGCTCTTTGGTGCTTTTCAGAGAAAGGTTTCTTGGTCATTTTACCTTCTAGACAAGATTCACAAACTAGAAGAGTCCTAACTTTTAGTTCTCTCAAAGCACTATGCTTTGTTAACCGGTTTAATCTATCTAGATTAATATGTCTTAACCTAAGATGCCATAGATATGTGTCATCATCATGAGAAACTATTCGTCGTTTGTTACTTTCAGGATTTGCTACTTTAAACAATTCTGAATAATTTAACAAAAGTTTAGTCAGTTTAAGCATATACAGTCCGTTCAAAACTTTTGCATGATTTCTTCGAAATAATAAACTGACTATTAATAAAAGAAACATCAAATAATTGTTCACGCAATAACGCTAAAGAAATCAAATTTCTTGAAAGACCAGGAATAAAATAAAAAAAGTTACCGAACAATATATTACTCGTGGACAACATGATTTGGTTGTGCTAACATTCGCAAAAAAAAGATGGTGAAAAATTAACAAAAATGAACCTGTTGTGCTTTCCCTTCTCAGAAAGAAATGGTGAAAATTGGCAACAAAGGCAGTTTTTTTGAGTCCACCACAAATAAGAAAACTTCTAACGGCAAAATAATTTGTGACAAAGTCAGTTTCTGTGAGGAAAGAATTGCTTTAGCAAAACAGTTGTTTGCGATCGGGTGCTACCTGAGTACTCCCACAATATTAAATATTTAAGCATTATTATCAAATTGTAAGGTGATGTGAATGATGTGGAATGTTTCTTAAATAACAAAAAATAAGAAGACAAACACCAGTTGCAGCCTAGAGTCTTTGATTGATATTCAACTACATTTCACCATGAACAGAGGGAGTCCTACAAAGAGGACACATTTTCTTACCATCAGGCACAGTACATGATTACCAAAATAAAAAAAACTTCCCAAAAACTAACCAACCCCGCCCTCAATGACAACCACTGAAAATAGCATCAAAACCTTGACTGCACCATTAAACACTGAAAATATTGTTGTGAGAATTAGGTGAATAACAACATATTCCCACCCCTGTTTAATATTGAATAAATAATAGTATTGGTCCCTCAATAATTGATTTAGTATCCAACAAATTAATAATGGATTCATCAATAATTATCAATCATTTTTATATTTCAAACTATCACCATTAAATATTTTAAATTTTAAATTATAAAATCTTATAATTTAAATTTTAAATTATCTTAAACTCACCATCAAAACTCTAACCATAACTTTGTTAAATATGCATTAAAATTAATCAAAACAACTTCATTTCAGCCTCCTTAAAAGACCTCATTTTAATATTTTAGGATAGAGTATACTAACAGTAACACCCAAACACTCCTACAAAATCCCATCTCCAAACACCCCTTCTAAAAATATCCCTTCTCCAAACACACGAAGAACTCCCCTTCTCCCTCTTCTAGAAACCTTCTTCTTCGATATAAGTTTAAATGTTTCTCTGCCATTTGTTTCCGATTAAGGGTTTTCTCTGCGACAATCTATGCATTTGAACCGTGTTCACCCCTATCTAAAAAATATTAAAACGACGTTGTTTCAAGCCGGCTGAGACGACGTTGTTTTGTTTAATTTTAACGCTCATTTAACGAAGTTAGGGTTATGATTTTGATTGTGAGTTTTAGATAATTTAGAGTTTAAATTGTAATTTAAAAATTTAAGATTTAAAGTGTTTATTGGTGATAATTTGATGTAAGTGTTTATTGGTGATAGTTTGAGGTACAAAAATATAATTGTCCAAGAATTTAGGTGAAGATTAACAAACAATTGAAACACACACTGTCAGACTACATAGTTTAGGGTTTAAATTGATTAAGTTTCACTTTTTTCCTGGATTGCGAGGCATCGGTTTTTTACCGTATCTTCTCCTACGCAATGATATTTAAATTAAACAGTATATGTATATAACTATATACATTATGCATAGCCAAACAATAATAAAAACAAACTAATATATAAGAGTGTTCAATGTTATAGATTATTCCGGTGTTCATAAACAAAAACAAATCAGTATTTAAATTTGATACCATGTGTATCTACATTATATACATTACGCATATATGTGTGTAAGGGTGTTCATTTTTCATATTATTTTGGTGTTCATAAACAAAAATAAATCAGTATTCAAATTATATACCATAATTTTATATACATCACACATAACCAATGTAAGGGTGTTCAATGTTTCAGATTATTCTGATGTTTATAGATAAAAATAAACCAGTATATAAATTAAATATCATACATATCGAATTTAGATATAATACGCATAGCCGTTTTTCTTAAATGTGATGTTTCATTAAAGTTACAGTTACGTATGAAGCCGTTACACGCGTAGCTGTAGAGCGTGTTTTAGGTCATTTACCATTATTTACTAGACCACCCTGCCATTTTTGTAATTAAAAAGCTAACAACCATTTTCTACAGATATGACACAAGGGCCATATGTGTGGTTGTACCAAAAAGAAAAGCAAGATTTAAAAGTGGGCCATGAAATTACCTTGAGGCATTAGGCAATGAGCTATTTTGCTTACAAAAATCATAGTGTAGGTCAATTTTCCACTTCTGCCAAAAAATTTTAGGGGTAAATTAATAACTATTTTAGTTTTCCTAGTATTTTTTTTATCTCAAGAATGCGCTTCTTTATGTGTTGCAATCACCTACCTTTTTTTCAATATTTTTAATAACCTTATAGTTTCAGATATAATCATGAAGATTGTGTTCTTTGTAGTTCGGATCTAGTGAGAGTGAGTTTCTTTTATTTTTTATTTAAAATTTTTTTTTGTGATAAAGATAATATTTTCGTTAACTATTTTAAATTCAATTTTTGGAAGTGTTGTATCCCATGAATGAGGAGTTGTTATTGTTCTTGTTGGGTTTCTTCTCTTCATGATAGTTGAATTGTCGTTAAATCTTCATAATCACTCTTTCTCCAGTTGGATCCATTACATGCAATAAATGGAGAGGTTGATTCACTTCATCATTAACACCAGAGTGTGTGAGAAAGGAGTTTAGAGAATGAAAAAGGAAACTTGCAGATTTGAAGAAAGTCTAAACAGTAACACTTTTTGCAGATTTCATTATAAACAGTAACAATTTTCTGCACATTTTACAGATCTCTCTCTCTTCCTCTCTCTCCCCTTCGTCAAAAATAGTTTCTTCAAAATTTATAATTCTCGTTCTATCAATCGTAATCTTCAAATTGCATTAACAAATTTGTTAAATTAGTCTTTGTTCACCATTAAAAATCAGAAAAGAATTAAATCTTTAAATTGCAATACTCTTGATGTTAAACTTTCAAAATTAAAATATAAATTTTATTTGCACGTTCTCCTTATGTTAAGAAAAAATAATAATTTCTTTTCACCTTCAGACTGTAATTTCTTTTCACCAAAAACAGAAATTAAAACAAAATTTCTGAAAAGTTCATACCTTTTCACCTTCAAAGTTTTTGTGTTAGTGACTTCTAATCAAAGACATAGAATAAATTCTTGTGATAATAACTAGAGTTTCCTGCAATTTTTTAGAATAAATCGCAGCTCGTTCTGCAATTTATGTTTATGGGTGAAGATAACAATTTGTGTGGTATATAATTGAGGAATAATTTTTAGGGAACTAGATTTATGAGAAGATGAGTAAAACATAAACATTTAATTAGAATTTGAAAAATGAGAATTATCCTCACGAGTTGAAGATTTTTGTGAATTTTTTACTTTTTTGGCCGTAGAAGATGAGAACAGTTTTTTAAAAACATACTATAGAGTTAATTTAGAAAAACAATAAAACCCATAAAGGATTAGCTTTGTTAATTGGCCTTTCTTGCATCAAATCTTAAAAGAGATCATTTATTTACTTGCATTGATTAAATAGGGACAATCATGTTATTTTCTCTTTTGCTTACCCATCTTACCGGGCCAAATAACAAATGTTCACTATTAAATCAAAAGAAAACTTTAATAATGATCAAGTATTCAGATCAAATTATAAAAATGTTCAAAATTTTATTAAATCAAACAACCTGATGCCAAATGTACATTATTTTCAAATTATAATAACACATTCTTTATAGTAATTAAACTATAAATAAAATATTTGCATTGAGTATAGGATGAGAATATTTTCTCGACAGGGAGAGGTAGCTGCATAATCAATAACATTATGGATAGTAAAAGTAAAATAGAGGTAAAAAAGAAAAGAGTGAAAGAGCCGCCCAATGACATTGCAGTGGCGGTGCATGCGGCACCCCTTGCTGAATTGTAGTGGCCTTTTTGGTCTTATATCATCGTTCAGCATTTGTGCACTGGTCTTCCCATTTTTAATTTACTATTGAGAAGCTTATAATAACCACGTAATGGGAATTATTTTTGGTGCATGTGTTTAATGGTTAATTCGGTTACAACATGCTTTATTTTTCAAGACAGTCTTATTTTATTTGTGTATTGAGTAATGTCATTTACCCTAATCTACTTTTATTACATAGACCTGTATTGCATCATAAATTGGGTTATTATTTCCTCATCTTTATTATATTAAGTAACTCAACGCTTTAAAATAGAAAATTGATAGATTTTAGGACTAATTAAAATGATGCACCCTTTATTGGTGTCCATTTCATGTCCCGGGATTTTAAACAATTTACACTAACCGCCCTATATTTTAATTAGTGTTTCCCGTTACAACCCACAATAATTTCAGTTAGTATTTTGAACTGAAAATGTTCCCACGTGCATTCCCTGTAATTTTTATGAGAAAAAATGCCATTCAATAACCAAACACTGTCATTAGAACATGTGTCTCTCCATTAGAACATGTGTCTCTCCATTAGAACATGTGTCTCTCATTTCATCATACTAGTTAAATGCACTTGCCACACACGGGATACTACATAATTGATATATAAATATACTTTAAACAATAAACAATAAACATAGTTAAAATACATTAAATTTCATTACAAGAAAACTCATTTTAGTGACAAAAGCACATTCGTCGCGAAAGATCCATTTTTAGCTATCAAGTAGAAAGTTGGTCGTCAAAGGTAACCTACTATGACGCCTTTCTTCGCGTCGCAATATATTTTACTGGGAAGGAAACAAGCTAATTTTTCCACGCGTTTTACAGGAATATTCTTGAGGTGCATTTTTGGCAGATCCCTTCCTAATTGAACTTTTCTATCTCAAAAGATTTATACTTATCCATGGAAAACAAAGAAAAACTATCAAAAAATCATAATAAATTATAGTTTGATTCTTGATATGTTGTTGTGCCTCTATGACGTGTTATTAATTTATGATATTTGTGGTGTAAATATGATCCTTTGATGTGTAAGTATGAACCAATGAATCTTACATTATGATGAGTATACTTTGAAATGTTCTGATGTTTTCCATATGTATAGGCTGTATGAATTAGGTTTCCACTTAGGATTGTATGTCCACTACACGAAATGTATATGAAGGTGAATATGGAATGTGTATTAGTTGTTAGAAGATGGCCTCAAACGAACGGTTGGACCTTCTTCGAAGATGCAGATCAGTACTCATGAAATTTGTTTCACTAACAAATTGTCATGGGTAATATTGGTGTGTGTGAACTATTTTTTGGGCTTTTCCCGACAAAAAATTTCAAAGTTGTCGGAAAAAGTCTTGTTTTTATCGCCTAAATAATTAATTGGTCGAGAGAAGTCATCTTTTGCAGGCGAGCTATCTTGTTTGTCGCTAAAGTTACAAAACCCTACTATTTATAATTATTTTTTTATTATGCACTTGAATCATCTTTGTTTTTTATTTCTATTTCCTTCTTAATTAACTTTACATTTTAATCTCTTTTATTTCAGGATCTTGTGTTGAGAGTTTCTCCAAATAATTATTTAATTTACAGAGTGACAAAAAATCGACAATATTTGGATAGAAAATCCTAATGGATTGCCCAAGGAGTATATTGATGGTATTTTACAGTTTATGAATGTGGCTAGTAATTATCTCAATGTAGAGGGAAAAACTCGTTATCCATGTAAAAAATGTGTTAGTTCAAGATAATTATCTTTAATAGAAGTTAAAATGCATTTGTGTCAATATGGAATGACATTGAGCTATGATCATTGGGTGTTTCATGGTGAAGGGATACAAAGATATCACCATTCACCAAATATGCTGATGAATAGTACTACATCTCACCTTGATGGTGGTGATGATGATGATGATGGTGATGAGATGAGAGAAATGCTAGATAACATGTATGGTTTTGTTGGGATGGAGATGAATGGTGAACGAGTTAGAGAGGATAATACTGATAGAATAAATCTAAATGCAGAGACGTTAGATAGATTTAGTGATTTGTTTAGTGAAGTCGAAGAAGAACTTTATCCTGGTTTTCAAAAGTATACTTCACTATCTTTTATTGTGAAGTTGATCCATATCAAAGTGCTTAATCATTGGAGAAATAAGTCATTTGTGTAAATGTGTAAATGTGAGCCAAACTAGGTATGAAAATGAGCCTTTTTATTCTCGTATATCAAGCACAACAAGTCTTTTATGTTGATGATTGTAAATTTAGAGTCAATTAGAAAGTGGTGAAAAAGGTTTAACATAGATATTTATGGGATGTTCCTGAGATAGAACAAGATGAAGTCATAAGACCTACTGAAATAACTTTGTCATCTATCAATCTAGATGAGTAAGAAACAACGCAATTTCGCAGGCATGACGTGGAACCTTCTAAAATAGATGCAAATGTTATTGGAGTAGGAGATAGTAATATTGATTTTATTGATGATGATGATAATTAAGATGACACTTTGGTTAATTATGATGACGATTTAGAAGATATTATACCAAGTGATGATGATATAGATTGAATTTTAAAGTAACGGTGAGCTTGTTAGCGTAAAATATTAGTTCATTTCTTCTTAAATTTGCTTTAATTTATTTTGTAAGCAATAACATATTTAGGATCTTCTTTCATGCCACTTATCTTTATACAGGTTAATGTCTCCCAGAAAAAATACGCCTCTTCAAAATCTGATCCTGCTGTAGGATCTTCTACTGATGAATACGGTTCCCAACACAGGTATGTACAATTTGTAGTAGTTCTTATTATAATGGTTTTTTATTCTTTGTTTTGTTGTAGTGGCTTCATCTTCTTCGAGGAGTGTGAGAAAGGTTCCTGGGCCAACAAGAGGGATTGAGTTGGACAGGTTATTAGACCTGTTGGATAGTGGACCGTCCAATTCAACCTTGAGATTGGTGCCTTCGTACGACAATTCATACCACCTTAATATGAGGGTTGGTTCAATGTGCCTGAAGAATTCCCGACAGTTATAATTGATAGGCTGCAGGTAATAATGATACATCTATTTATTGTTATATTTTATTTATTGCTTGACTGATAGTAAAATATTATTGTAAGTCTATTTTACTTTTGAATCGACCTGTAATGCTATGATCGATTGGATTAAATTTGAAGCAGTGAACATATACAAGGGATACAAGTGCACATTGTATAGATATTATAAAAAATTTAAAGATCCAATAGTAGCACAATGTCATCCTTATAAGGGTGTATCATAGGATGAATGAGTTTGACTATGCACAGTTTGGGAGACAGAAGTTTGAGGTAATTCCTATTAGCAAAGCTTATATATTACACTTTAATTATTTGACTAATTATTTCAATCATAAAACTCATTTATTATAGGCACACTCAAAAACCAATTCTCAAAACCGTCAAAACCTTCCATACAACCATAATGGAAGGAATGTATCTTTTCTTGATCACCGATTTCGTCAGGTGAATCAAAATATTATTTTAGTACTCTTAATATTATTTAGTATATAATAATTAACGACTCAACTTTTATTGCATTTTGGATAGAAAGCTTCAACTGTGGTAGCACCTACTCGAATTGAAATGTTTTACAACACGCATTGTCGTACTAAAAAATATTGGTAGAATGATATGGCTCAAGAAAGATATGTGAGTAATCGCTCTAAAATATTTTGATTGATAATCGTGTTAGTTCCAATGTTTGTGTTAGGGGTTATCTCTTTGTATCTGAGCGTGCTAGATGCTTTTTGAATACTTTCTGATTGATTCTCCTTATTTAAAGATAATAGAATTAGTTGTTATTTGGGGGGGTATCACTTTGAATCGGATTTTTCTGGATGTTTTTTCAATACTTTTTTTATTGATGAATATATTTATCTTGAATTTGACTCATTGTGATGTTATATGAACGCATGTATGTTTTACGAGATGAATCTATCTGAGGATGTCACAAATCGATCTGAAGAAGAGATAGTTATAGAAGTTCTAGGACGAAATAAAGGTTTTGGACATGGAGCCTCACTCACATCTTCCAAAAAAAAGAGTCGAGTTCAAAATATAGTCGATGGAGAGCCAACTACAAAGCTTACACGCTTGGGCTAGACAAAATGGTTTTTCACCTCCTAACGATGACTCAACAACAGAAACATGAGGTTCAGAATATATTATTAAGCTTTGTAGTTGTAACATCAAGTTATAAATACTATATTTTTATTTATCTTCTTTGGATACATTTGTGAACCAAATCTGTAGTGAATTATGATTCGGAGATTTTATAATGAACTACTATTAATTTGTTACATTACATATATAAATGATTAAATATATTTCTTAGAAAAATATCAGGTTTGATAAATTTTCTGATGATATTAATTGATATTACATGTATATATAAAAACTAAAAACATTCAGTATTTTTTATTTACATTCTAAAAATGTAAAATTTGGTCACCAAAAATATTTCGCGATCAAACAAATTGGTTGTAAAAGAGTTTAGGCGACAAAGAGAAATATTGGTGGTAAAAAACTTTTTGCAACCAAATTTTATGTTCATCGTGAAAACCTTTTGCGACCAGTTTTTCTTCGTATCAAAAGGTTTAAAGCGATGAGTTTTGAATTTCTTCATGAAAGGCTTTCACTGACGAAGCGGAAGTGATGAGGTTCGTGACGAACATATGTTCGTTCTCGTTAGACTTTCGTGACGAAATTTAGGAGTTTTAGCGACCAAAATATTGGTCGTTAAAACCTCCTGTTTCTTGTAGTGTTTTTTAAGGTTTTCTATTGAAAATATTTATACCAGCCTTTTCTTTTAATTCTATATATTGATATATTGACGAGGGTTACTAAGCTTAAACTTCCAAACCTCTGGTTAAACTTAAATTTCAAACAAAATCTTATTTTTATTTTGTTTTGCCATATTTTCTTAGGGATATGAAATGATAATAATTTATATTAACATAAGAAAATTTCTTTAGACAACAAAATAAAAGGAATTGAAAAATGTAAAGAAATACCATATATAAGCACTGAACTCTTGTATTCAAGATAAATTTGTAGCTGCAAAAATTACAAAAAATAATTAGCTAGTTAAGTATGATAAATAAAAGAAAACAATCATGAATAAGTTGCAAACATATCATATATAAGTTACTAAATTAAGCTGTTGGAGGAGTGGGTGAGAAATAAGAAAAAAGATAGCTATACAACTACTTACACAATCTATATAGAAAAATGGAGTTTAATGTAAGAGCTAGGAAATGAAAAAATAGATATTTATAGTCTCCATCTCTTCAAGAAGTTATTTGATAAATAGTAACCTCTAAGCTTCAGACCGTTTTCATAAATAATGATAACAATTAATTGCAAATTCAATGTAGAACTTTGTATTTGAAGAGACATTCAATGTAAAATTAAACATGATTATCAAATAATGGACATTGGACAATGTAACTTACCAAAGCGTGAAAGAAAACTTTATATGAAAATCAATACTAAAAATATTAATAGGGTTTCTATATTTATTTTGAAATTACTTTACCATTATTATTTAATAATTTAATTTCATATGCATCTTCTTACTTTCTTTAATGCTAAATTAATATTAAATTTTTTACGACACAATATTCAAAATATGAACATTTATAATATCATCAAAAGTCTTTGATATTACTTTTTTGTCAATTTTTTTATAATCGTTACGTCTTATGTCGTTATATGGTGTTTTATGTGGATTATGTTTAATTAGTTGACTTTGCTTTCTTTATTTTTTGAAAAATGCATATGCACGTTGCTATTTATGTGCCTCATTTTTAGTTTTCTTTCTATTAAACACATCTAAAATAATATTTTTAATATAATAATTTCATTAGTCATATAATTAATTTTAATGTTTTATTATACATGATAAAATTAAGTATGAACACATGTAAGACATAATGGGAGGTGTCGATATTAACTTATGTATGATAAGATTATTTGAATAAACTACATCATTTAAACATATACATTACAATAATTTATGTAAAAATCATACATTTAATATGTTACTTAACGTCAAAGAGGAAAGGTATTTACATTTTTCTTGATTTAATTTGATAATGTATTAATACATTACTTATATTTTTCTAACTAATGGGTTCCAATAAAATAATTTTTTGGACAGTTTCAATACAATAATTATTACTAATCTAATGCATTCACCTTTAAAAATTCTCGTTTATAAAATTGGCCTAGAATTTAAAAAGACACATTATTCTAATAAATTTAAATTAAATGAGAGACCCTTAATTATCCTAACTCATAGTTTAAACAACAATTTTTATTATCTACTAATTTATCTCTTATTATTAAATTTTTTAATAACTAATAGTTTTATTATTATTTTTATATATTCATTAAATATGCAAATTTGGATATCGATACTTGTCGCAATTTGAAGTGTCGATAAATACTATATATATATATAAAAGATTCCTTAAACTTTTCACATACGTTTTTCATCTTACCTTTGCTTTCACCTTCATTGAAGAGAAACAAAATTGAAGAAGAGAAAGAATCTTGAAGAAGCAGGATGAGGAAGAAGATAAGCGAAAAATCACATTTTCACACTCCTATATCCGCACCATACAGAACCAAAAGAGAAGAAAGGGATACAAAAGTTAGAAGGATAAAGACAAAACTAACCCTAACCAATTAATAAAACAAAACCAACTATTTGTTTGCTTTAACACCCCCCCCCCCCCTCAAACTCAGCCTAGGATCTAGGACGAGTTTGTCTTGCAGAAAAGTAAACCGAGGTGTACACAAGGGTTTAGTAAACAAATCAAAAAATTGATATTGAGATGTAATATGCTTGACCACAAGATCTTTCTTCATCACTCTTTCGCGAACAAAGTGCAAGTCAATCTCTTGATGTTTCGTATGAGCATGAAGAATAGGATTAGAGGTAAGGGAAATAGCCGAAGTATTATCACAATAAAATATAGGTGCATGAGACTGGAAAACATGAAGATCACGAAGAAGTTGTCGGATCCAGCTCAATTCTATAGCAGTATTGGCTTAAGCTTTGTACTTAACCTCAGTGGAGGACCTAGCAACACTGGATGCTTCTTAGCACTCCAAGACACGGCATGGGACCCAATGTAGATGACAAAGTCGGAGGTAGATCTTATGTCTGTAGGATCACCAGCTCAGTCTGCATCAGTAAAGGCATGTAAAAGAAGATTATCAGGAGTAAAGTGGAGGCCATGATCAATAGTGCCTCTAATATATCTAAGTACACGTTTAACTGCAGTAAAATATGTTGTTGTAGGAGAATGCATAAATTGACATACTCTATTGACAACAAAAGAAATACCTGGACGAGAGAAAGTGACATATTGCATTGAGCCAACAAGACTTCTATCTAAGGTAACATCAGACATAGGAGAACCAGCATGACTAGATAGAGGAGTCTTAGTAGAACAAGGAGATTGGAAAGGTTTGGCTTCAGCCATACCAGCCTTGAACAAAAGATCCCAAGCATATTTCTTTTGATTAATGAAAATACCAGAAGTGTTCCTAATAATTTTGAGGACTAAAAAATATTTAAGAGCACCTAAATCAGACATCTCAAAAGTTTGTTACAGGTTGCGCACAATAACATCAATATAAGAAGAATCAATATGACTAATAATAATATCATCAACATAGAGCAGGATGTAAGTAATAGAGTCAGCAGTAGAATGAACAAAAAGAGAGGTATCAGCCAGAGATGCAACAAACCCAATAGAAAGAAGATGTGAAGTGGATTTTTCAAACCAAGACATTGAGGCTTGTTTTAAACCATAAAGGGATATATAAAGCTTACAAACATAGTTAGGAAAATTCTTATCACAAAGCCTTGAGGTTGGGTCATATACACTTCTTCAGATAAAGAACCATGTAAGAACGCATTCTTAACATCTAACTACCACAAGGGCCAACCAGAAGTATCAGCTAAGGATAGGAGAATGAGAATAGTTAGCCGCTTCACAACATGACTAAAAGTTTCACCATAATCTAAACCTGATTGTTGGTAGAAACCCTTAGCCATAAGTTTGGCTTTATGCCTAGAAATGGAGCCATCAGGATGGTACTTAAGTCTATAAACTCATTTACAACATACAAGATTCTTGTTGGGAGGTAAAGAGACAAGAGTTCAAGTGTTCTGAGACAATAAAGCATTATATTCACTAATCATAGCATTGTTCCAAGCTAATCTTTTAGAAGCAGAAGTGAAAGAAGTGGGCTCAGTGTGAGATGGCTGAACAATTTGCCTAGATGCATGAAAAGCCTTCTTTTTTAGAAATTTCAGATTTGGACCTAGTTTGCATGGGATGAGTGGATTTTGTGGTAGTGTGTGAAGATATATTGTCAATGACAGGCCTAGCATCATGCAATTGGCTCAAGTCAGTATGCAAAAGAAAGGCAGAATGCTCAGAGTCATGATGCAAGCTAGAGCTCTTATTAGAAACAACAACAATATGAAGAGTAGAAACATGGGCAAAATTTCCAGCATGTAAATCAGAATGACCAGAAGTACCAGCATGTACAACAACATGTAAATCTGACATAGAAGCAGTGTGATCATAAAAGACAGTAGAAATAATGTTGGTAGTGGGAATTTCAGAGTTTAAAGAAGCATTAACACTATTATCAGCAGTAAGATCAGTATGAATGACAGGTAAATCAATAGCAACAGAGTGAGGAGAAGGATAAGATATTGGTATGCCAAAGAGGAAGATGTAAGAAATGAAGGGGAGAAGTGTACCTGGAAGCAGAACTAGAAGGAACATGACGAGAAGTGTACAATTCATTGTTAACAAAATCATAACACAAATAACCCTTTTGATCTAAAGCATAACTAAGGAGCACACATTGAGTACTCTTCGGAAAAAAAACTTGTTTTGCATATATGGTCTTAGGCTTGGATAACAAGCACAATAAAAAACCTTAAGAAGTGTATAGTCAGCCATTGTACCAAAAAGGTTTTTAAAAGGAGTAATACCACTAAGTGTAGAGCTAGGCATGTGATTAATTAAATAAGTAGTTGTGGCTAAGGCATAATTCCAGAATTCATGAGGTAAAGAAGCATGATGCATAAGTGTGAGCCTTGTTTCTACCAAATGCCTATGTTTTCACTCAGCAGCCCCATTTTGCTGAGGAGTATAGGGATAAATTTTCTGATATAATATGTCATGTTCATGCAGAAAGTTTTGGAAAATAGTTTTGATATACTCACCACCCCCATCGGTTCATAGAGTCATGATTTTGGTGGAAAAGTAATTCTTAATAAGAGATTTGAAAGTCTTAAAAATAGAACAGACATCAGATTTATAGGGAAGGGGAAATAACCAAGTAAAGTGAGAATAATCATCAATAAAGATAACATAATATCTATGACCAAACTTAGAGGTGGTGGGAGAGGCCCCCACACATCACTGTGAACTAATTCAAGGGAGAAGAAGACAAAGAAGTAGAAACATGAAGAGGAATTTTACTCATTTTATTTGTAATACAGCTAATACAAATTCAATTATCAAGATTAGAATAACTACATGGCAAATTTGATTTCATGAAAAGAATTTTAGCCTTATTATTACGAGGATGGCCTAGCCTAGAGTGCCATAGTAAATGAGATGATTTAACACTAAGACACGCTACATGGGATATGGGAAAGCAAGAAGGGGTGGGGTAGAGACCATTAACACGTGGTACTTTAAGTAGAATGTCCCATATTTCCTTGTTTTATATACAAAAGAAAGATGCATAAAAAATAAAGAAACAATTATGTTCAACATAAAATTGATAAACAGACAATAAATTAGATGAAAGTTGAGGAACACAATAAACTTGAGATAAGTTAAAGGATTTGGAGGGAGTAGGGAGAAAGACAGAACATGTATGAGAAACAGGCAGTGACTGACCATTGCCAATAGAGATTTGCTCATCACCATTATACTCACTTTGATTGAAAAGATTGTGCAATTCAGGGGTAAGGTGGGTGTTACACCCAATGTTGGTTAACCATACATGCGTGTCATCTTAAGAGGAGGTATGAGACATAGCTGCCATGGCTTGGAGATTGGAAGAGGGGCCTTGGCCTTGATAGGAGAAGTTTAGATGATGAAAACACTCAACTACGCTATGCTGAAACTTTTGACAGATTTGACACTAAATACGAGTAGGAGGTGCAAAAGTATGATTCTCATTGGTGTTCTTGAAGACTGGATGTTGTTGAGAAGGGGAGCCCTGAGAATAGATGGTAAAAGAGAGCCTCAATTCTGATTTCTTGCACCTCTGCCCAAATTTGATCCACCACCATTGAATCTGTTACCCCTGAATCCTTTGCCCGAATTGGATCGTCCTCTGTTGTGACACGGAAAACTGTTAGGAAAAGAGGCAAAGAAGGCTGTATTTTGAACCAAAGGATCTTAATGATTCTTGTTATGAGACTCCATGTACTACTCTTCAGATTTGAGTAGGACATGGAGTTCTCTGAGTGTGAGAGGCTCGGCATGGGTGCATGTTAACGTTCTCAAGGTGTTGTATGCAATGGGTAGGTTGTTTGTTGTATAAAGAATGATATCTGAAGTATCAATATTTACTGAAACTGCACAAAGTTTATCTCATACCTCTTTGATCTGTTGAATGTATGTATCGATGTTCTCGATTGCCATTTTACTTATGGTTTGTAGCTCTGATTTCAATTGTAAGATATTGGTGCGGGACAGCGATGAAAAATGCCTCTCAATGGAGTCTCAGATCTCCTTTAAGGGCTGGCTGCGGACAACATAAGACCGAGCTTGAGGAGATAACGTGGCGTTGATCAGGGTTATCAAGGCCTGATCTTGCGCCTCCCACTGACTAAATTTAGGGTTTGAAATCTCTCATTTGTCACCATTCTTGATTGTTCTTGGAGGAGAAGGCAATGAACCATCAACATACCCAAACACAGAATGTGCCTTCAAGATAGAGGAAATTTGATATTTCCCCAAAACGAAATTTCTTGAGTCGAGACGAATAGAAATCAAATTGCAGATGTTGGATAAGAGAAAAATAGGAGAGTGGGGAAAAGGAATCGGTACTGGGTGAAGGAGAATTTTGGCATTCTTGTGAGGAGGTAGAAGAAGGTATGATTTAGGGATTAGGTTGAGAGCTGGTTTGAGAACCACTAAGGGTTTCAGAGATTTCTAGAGAAGGAGAAGCAGTGGTTTCAACCATGGATCTTGACATTAGTCAAATTGCTCTGATATCATGAAAAGAAACATAATTGAAGAAGAGAAAGAGAATCTTGAAGAAGCAGGATGAGGAAGAAGATAAACGAAAAATCACATTTTCACACTCTTGTGTTCGCACCATACAGAGTCAAAAGAGAAGAAATGATACAAAAGTTAGAAGAGAAAAGACAAAACTAACCTTAACAAATTAATAAAACAAAACCAACTATTTGTTTACTTCAACATTCATGAACGCCTTGTCGTCTCACTAAAATGTACATGATTATGGTTTCCCAAAAAGCCTAGTCATAGCCGTAGCCGATACGAGCGTTCACAAACATGTTCATCACCTTAACTAGAACAACGGTGCGCGTTCGAGGCCCTTGTGCTTGTGAGGAGGGTCTCGAGAATGTTCGTCCACTCGAGCTAGAGGAGTTCATCCCCTAAAAAAAATTAAAATTCTCTTCTTAGGGCTTTACGAACTTTTACAGCTTTTATATAGTCTGGAAAAAGTGATTTAAAATTGTTTCTTCTCGAAAGCATCAGGGTCCAACTTTTTTAGTGCTTGAGTAGAGTAAAAAATATCTTTAAAATTCTTTTTCTTCTCGAAAGCATCAAGGTCCTCCATTTATAATGCATTTTAAACACGTCTTTCAAAAGTGGTCTTTAACTTATCTGTTGACTATTTTTATTTTTTAGGGATCGTTCGATACATGTTAAATAAGAATGTTAAAAAAATTAAGTTGCTGGATAAATTTAAATGATAAAATTAGATGACAATATATTAAAATTATCATATTTGGTAACCCAAGACTAAATAAAAAAATTGATGGAAAAGTATGATTACCTTGTTGGGTATGTAGAAAACTTTAGGAAAAGTTGTTGAAAAAATTCAATAAAGTTGTTGGAGAGTGTAATAAAATATTGGTAATTTATAGTTTCTTTGTTTTAGTTAGTTTTAATTTCTTGTCAATAATTATTTATAGATTGTAATACACACAATAAAATTATTTTAAATACTAATTAATTAACTATTTTATTAACCTATCAATAAAATTAAATCAACTATTTGTTTCTCTTATTGCGGTAAAAACTAAAATAATTTTTTTACTTACACCATACAAATAAATTCAATGACAAATTTTTCAAACTTACATAGTAAATTTGTATACAAGTTCTCAATGGGTAACTGCTAAAAAATCCTCATAATTCATGTCGTGTTTGATTAAATTTTCTCCGATATCACAAACTAATTATCATATAATTTTTCTCTTTTATATATAAAAAATAAATATGATATAAATAACCATTTCATATTAACACATTAAAATATTTAATAATACATAACAGTTTTTCCGCTACATGTACTCTTCGTCAGTAGATATATATACCATGGTTATTAATATCCTTCCGCTCCGGCTAGGATGGGAAAAATATTTTGGTTCTGGCACAGAAAAAACAAAACATGGATGCAAATTTTTATCATATTTCGGTTAAATATAATTTAAAACTGAATATAAATGATTGATGGAATCCCCCTCAATTCGTGGCTTTATCCTACGAATCTGGTCCCCCACAAAAAAATGAGATGTGATAAATAATACAGTTATAGTCTCCTTTATAAATTTAATATTTTTTAAATATTGATAGTTTATGAATAATATTTATTTTAGGAAAGAAAATAATTTTTAATTTAAAAAAATATTTGATATTATTAACATTTATTCTAATCATTTAAATTTTAGACTATGTATATATTAAGAGTTTATCCATCCTTAATTCAAACTTAATATTTTATTTCATTCATTCTAATTAATGTGCACATCTCAATTTCACGGACCCCGAGACAAGTTGATGGAAGGGTCTTTCGGGATATGGGTCGGATGGGACGGAAAAAACTCAAAAGTCGGTATCAGGACCATTTTGATTCCACCATGGTTGGAACGAGATCCGATGAGATTCTAGGATTGGTATATTTTATGATAATTTTATGAGGCTTTGGTCTTAAAAAATAAATATAAAAAATTAATTAGGAATAATTGAACAAATAATGGTATTTTTATGGGGATTTGAAAAAATAAAAGTTATTTTAAAAAATATGTAGATGTGTGTTGTAAGATGAGAAAATTATTTGGTAAAGTAATTTTAGTAAAACAAAGTTGTAGGGAAAGTAATGTGAGATTATTTTTTATCTAGCTAAATAAATTTACCATAGCAAATGAGAATACTTATAACAAACATGAAAAAATGCTGAAAAATAAGTTTACCACGTACTTTACCCTAAGGGGTTGTTTAATACGAGTTAAGTAAGAATATTGAAAAAGTTAAGTTGCTGAAAAAATTTAAGTGGTAAAGTTAGATGACGAGATATTAAAATTATCATGTTTGGTAACGCATGGTTAAGTGAAAAAAATTATTGAAAAATATGATTTCCGTGTTTGGTATATAGGATACTTTTATAAAATTGTGTGGTAAAGTTTGATAAAATTGTTGGGAAAGTTATATAAATTATATTAAAGTAATAAAATTATTTATTACTTATAGTTTTTTATCAACTNTTAATTAATTATTTTAAATACATCAATAAAATTAATCAACTATTTTTATCTTACTACCCCAAAAACTAAAATAATTTTTTACTTACACCGTACAAATATATTCAATGATAAATAGTTCAAAATACATAGCAAAATTTTATAAATATTCCCTGTTAGCAACTACTAAAAAATCTTAATCATTCAAGTCGTGTTTGATTAATTTTTCTCTGATATCATAAATTATTTATCATATAATTTTCATCTTTTATATATAAAAATAAATCTGATAGAAATAACCGTCATTTATATTAACACATTAAAATATTTAATAATAAATAACCATTTTCCCGTTACATATACTTTTCTTCAGTAGATATATATCATGATTATTAATATCCTTCCGCTCCGGCAGGAATGGGTGAAATATTTTTAGTTCTGCCACAAGAACAAAACAAAACAATGATATAATTTTTTTTTATATTTTGGTTAAAAATAATCTAAAACTGAATATAAATGATTGATGGACACCCTCATTCATGGTTTCGTCCCACGAGTCTGGTCCTCTACACAAAAAATGAGACGTAATAAACAATCCAAGTTTATTCTCATTTATAAATTTAGTATTTTTTAAATATTGATAGTTTATGAATAATATGTATTTTAAAGTAGAAACTAATTTTAATTTCAAAAAATAGTTGATATTATTAACATATATTCTAATTATTTAGATTTTATATTTTGTATATATGAAGAGTTTATCTATCCATAATTCAAATTTAATATTTTATTTCATTCATTCCAATCAACGTGCATATATTAATCTCGCAAGACGACCCAGAGACGTGTTAACGGACGAGTCAGAAGGGACGAAAAAAATCTCAAAAATTAGTATCAGGACCATTTTAGTTCTGCCAGGATCATGATATTTTATGATACTTTTGTGAGGCTTTAGTCTTGAAAAAAATAAAATATCAAAATCAAGTAGAAATAATTAAAATAAATTATGATATTTTTATGCGGCTATGGGAAAGTAAAAGTTATTTTGAAAAATGTGTAGATATAATTTAAGATGGAAAAATTATTTGGTAAAGTGGATTTTTGTGGAAAAGTATTGTTATTTTATTAGGCTAAATAACTTTTCCATGGCAAATAAGGATACTTGTAACAAACATGAGAAATTGTTGAAAATAAGTTTATCACGAACTTCACCACACGGAAAGCCGGAAACAAACGGCCCCTAAGAGTAAACTTATATTTCAGCACTTTCCTATGTTTGTTACAAGTATTCTCATTTGTCATGGTAAAGTTATTTAGCCCGGTAAAATAATAATCCCACATTTTTTTCCCTATCACTTTTCCACAAAAATCAACTTTACCAAATAATTTTCTAATTTTATAACACATCTACACATTTTTCAAAATAACTCCCCATAAAAATACCATTTTTGTTTCAATTATTTCTACTTGATTTTGATATTATTTTTTCAAAATCAAAGCCTCACAAAAGTGTTGTAAAATATCTCGATCATGTGGAACCGAAACAGTCTTGATACCAAATTTTTAGATCTTTTTCATCCCTTCTAACTCATCTGCCAACTCATCTCAATGTCGTCTCGTGAGATTAAGATATACGCGTTAATTGAAATGAATGAAATAAAATATTATGTTTGAATTAAGGGTAGATAAACTCTTCATATATACAAAATATAAAATCTAAATGATTAGAATACATGTTAATAATATCAGCTAGTTTTTTGAAATTAAAATTAGTTTCTTCCCTAAAATAAAAATTATTCATAAACTATCAATATTTAAAGAATACTAAATTTATAAAAGAGAATATAACTGGATTGTTTATCACGTCTCATTTTTTGTGTAGAGGACCGGACCCGTGGGACGAAATGACGAATATGGGGTGTCCCTCAATCATTTAATTTAGTTTTAAATTGTATTTAACCAACAAAAGTTACATCATTGTTTTGTTTTGTTCTTGTAGTAGAACTAAAATATTTTACCCGTTCCTGCCGGAGCGGAAGGATATTGATAACCATGGTATACATATCTACTGAAGAAAAGTACATGTAACGGGAAAACTGTTATATATTGTTAAATATTTTAATGTGTTAATATAAATGACAATTATTTATATCAGATTTATTTTTATATATGAAAGAGGAAAATTTTATGATAATTAATTTACGATATCAGAGAAAATTTAATCAAACACGACAAGAATTATTAAGATTATTTAGTAGTTGCTAATAGAGAATCTGTATACAATTTTACTATGTGATTTTGAACAATTTATCATTGAATTTATTTGTACAGTGTAAGTAAGAAATTATTTTAGTTTTTAACGTAGTGAGAGAAAAATAGTTGATTTAACTTTATTGATGGGTTAATAAAATAGTTAGTTAATTAGTGTGTAATATATATATAAGCCATAATGTGTATTCTAACCTATAAATAATCATTGACAACAACTTAAAAGTGGATAAATAAAAAAGAAACTATAAATAATAAATAATTTTATTACTTTAATATAATTTATATAACTTTTCTAATAACTTTATCAAACTTTCTCACACAACTTTACTTAAGTATCCTACATACCAAACAAGAAAATCATATTTTCCGATAATTTTTTTTCACTTAATCATGCGTTATCAAACATGATAATTTTAATATCTTGTCATCTAACTTTACTACTTAAATTTTTCTGACAACTTAAGTTTCTCAACATTCTTACTTAACCCATACCAAACGGGCCCTTAGTGTTTTGTACGTTTGTTTGTTTTTTTATCAGTAATGCCTTCATCTGTTTTTTATTTAGTCTCTGCTATATTCTTGTATTTTAGAGGGTCACATTATTGAGTCTGAGGACCCTATTTCTAATTCTTCATATGAAGAATTAGATGAAGATCCATACTTTCAGGATAGTGACATTGAAATTATTGATGATTGATGATGTTAAAGTCTAATGTTGACCTAGAGACCGAGTTAGTCCATTTACTCTCCCTATAAAGTTAGAGATTCTGAAGAAGAGAACATAGATTTATTTGATAGTGTTCATAGATTTTGGAGATGAAGGTAGTAGAAGAACTAGGTGTACTAAATTTAATCCTGAAACTAATATAAACACTAATATGAACAACCCAAATTTAAATTGGGTACGCTTGTTAAATATTGTCATTGGATTATTTAGGAAGGTTGTGAGAGAGTACTCTATCAGAATAAGAGATATATGTAGTTTGTAAAGAATAATATTGATAATATTATAGATGTTTTCTTAGAAGTTGTGTCATTGATATGTGTATGCATCCATGCAAATGGATTAGGTTACATTTCAACTCAAAACATTCTATGATGAGTATAACTGTTGTAGTACACGTAAGAACCCTCATTTTAACTCTAGGTAGCTGTCACAAAATATGATGACAAACAATAGAATTAAGCAGCACACAAATAAAGATTCAACCAAGTTCTGATACTAACTTGAAATGCTAACTTGACCACTTCTTAAAATCTAAGCATTACATAAATGAAAGTTCAACCAAGCTCTGATACTAACATAAATGTCCAGCCTGATCACTTCTTAAAATCTAAGTGTCAATAAGAGGAGATTTAAGTCTTTTTATCAGTACCAGGAAGGCAACGCTAGACTATAGCCAACATTCTAATACAGTCTCATGGATCACAACACAATAGCCAAACTAATCAACATGATAAACAGTGTGAACTAAGCAACAAAAGTAGCTTAACTAAAGCAACATAAATAAAGAACCAACCAAACTCTGATACCAAGTTAAAAATCATAACTCATCCCACTTGTTAAAAAGTAAGTGTTAAGGAAAGAAAAATTGGACTGTCTGCACCGAAAAAACGAACTCTCCTGATTAGTGAAAATAAAATCACCTCTGTATTTGCTTCTTATAAATTAACTTCATTAACTATCCAAGCTTGAGCTAGCAAGTGTTTCTGCATAAAATGGAAGCTATCATAATATGTGAAAAAATAATAAAATGATTAGGCATGCAAACAATGAACATGACTCTTAAATTTCAGAGAATAAGACTGTTTGCTCTTGAATTTCAATTTTAATTATATAAGTTGAAAAAAAAACATTTCTCTTCTCACGTGTTTTTTAATATATTAGATCTAAAAAACGTGTCGCATGTACGTGAAAATAAAGGAAAGTCGTTCTCTATAATTAAATTTTATAGTTCGGACTCTAGAGTTAAGAATGTAGTTAATGGTTTTTAAAATTGTACGTGCATTGTGGTGTAGGAACAAATTATTCTATTTCAATGTTTTGGTATGGCACAAAGTGAATATATAATTTAATATACATAAATGTTTTTAATAAATATTCCAAACGTGTATAAATAATTGAGCTTACAACTGTACGAAAACTAAAAATTCTCTTTAGATTATTTAAAAAGGAATAAAAGAAATGAATTGTAATGAAATAAAAAATCTATTGAAGGGCGAGAATAGTAGAACCGTATAATACGCGTGTTATAGAACAAAACTTGGAGTTATAATTAAAAAAATGTAAAAGATTTTTTTTGTTAATCAGAGATTAAATGAAAAAATATTGATAATGGTTGATTTATATGAGTCTTAATGAGAGAGTGTAAGGAGTAAATGCTATGAGTTTTATTTAATTTTATTGTATTGAATGCATGTGTTTCATTTAATATACTGACATTATATAAACTTTCTAATTTACATGAGTTTATTAGAATAATAATAAAAAGAATGCGGATGATTATCCTCCCCTTATGGTCTCGAAGACACTCATTATGCTCAGAGATCACACTCATTCGTGGGGATCTTTCTGCTAGGTATGACCCTCTTTTCCTTCCTTATTTATCATTTTCATCTGTTTCGTTCAGCCGCCAATCAGTCATAGTCACTTGGTGATTTCTTGTGGTTCAAGCAAGTCAGTCGTAGTAACTTGGTAGCCTGCCATCCTGTCTCATCCGAGTCATTCAGCTACCTAATCAATCATTGTCATTTGACTGTCATTTCAGATTCCTTTCGTCCATTTTCGTTCTTGTTCTGATCCTTCTCTTCCCGTTCTTACATAGTTCAGTGAGTGCCTTACCCGGTCAGGATAGTTCTCCGAGTCTCAGATTCCTTTTCCCGTTCAAGAGGCGTGGGTCCTTTGTCAGTTTTTTCCCGTTAGCCAGTCAACTTTCAAATTCTAACTTGCTTTCCCGTTCTCGGTATGCGTCTGACCGTTCTTCATTTGTTTACAAATGTCTCACGACATCAGTCTTCTCTCCCGTTTCCGCTTTTGTGCCAATTTCCGCGAGCCCTTTGGTTGGCCCTCCTCGTCCCCTTGGCAGTTGGTATTTTTACATGTTCATTGGCCCCCATTACATCAACATAATTTTATTCGTTGAGGTGTAATGATTTGTCTTTTCTTATTCTGATGTTACATCTTCCCATTTCTGTCCTTACATGCTTCTTGAAAAATGCGACGTGATTTTTCCAAACAATTTTTTAGTTGTTTGCTATCAATGATGGCTTCTCATTTTCTTTTTGTTGTTACGTTCTTCTATTCCCGTTCACAAATATTTTGCGTTTGTCGAAAAACTTTTTTGCCAGCTTACTGTCAGTGATGTTACTTTCCCTTCATTTACTGTAATGTATTTCCGTTCTTTTTACTACAAGCTTATTGATAGAGTTTTTCTCATTTTCGCACTATGGGCTCATTGGCAAGGTTTTCTCGTTTTCTTCAATACAGACTCATTGATAGGGTTTCTCCCGTTTCTTCAGTTTTTTTCCTTCTCCCATGCGTTAAGATATGTGACAAGAATATTTTTACAAGAAAAATAACATAATAATTTATTGAAATGAGTAAAGAATGAGTGTACCGTTTCATAATTTCAAGGGTTTGAATTTAATGCCCCACGTTCATTGGTAGAATTTTTCTCGTTTCCCTTGCTACAGACTCATTGGTATAGCTTCTCATGTTTCATTTGTTACGGGTTCATCGACAGAGTTTCTCCCATTTTACTTTTTCCTTTTCTCATTTTATATTTTCCTTTGTATTTCTGCTTCGATCAATGAGAATCACTTTGTTTGCACAATTTTTCTTCTATTGAACTTCCCTTTTGTTGTATTTCTTTCTTTCCTCAAAGACTAGCAAAATTTTGGAGATCCAAATATGTACCCGTACCAATTTCAAGCTCAATGAAATCCGTGCTCAGACACTTCATAAATTTTTGCCTCCCAGATCTCTTGAGAATAGTTGTTTCCATACTATAATTTGTTGTCAAACACTTCTAGTTCAGAATCCATTCTAGTGACTTCGATCTTTGTTAGAGAACAAATATCTTTCCAGTTGTGAAATCCGTTTTCGAGGAGACGACTTTAACTTCCTTTATAGAGAATGCGATATAATCTTTCCGAGAGGACTTAGGTTCAAATAAAAAATCAAGGCCCCATTTTTTCTTTGCGAGGGACTTACGAACTGCATGTTTTCTTTCAAGATGAGGACTTAGATTCAAATAAATAATCATGACCTCGTTTTCTTTCTGAGAGGGCTTAGGTTCAAATAAAGAATCATGGCCCAATTTTGGCCTTTAGTTTCAGGATCATCCGCTGCGTTGTTTTCAAGAAATATTTCATATTTGCTTTCTTCTGTTATGTCAGTTATGAATTATTTGAGCATCATTTAATCTGTCAGACAATGATATTTCTGTTTTGAAGTTTTTGATTTTTTTCTAAGAACAATGTCCGTAGAAACTCCCAAAGGCTTAAGCTCATTCCGTGGAACCATGACCCCATTTTGATTTCTTTCTGAGAACGGCGTACGTAGACGCTCTCAAGGACTTAGGCTCCTTCAGTGAAATCATGGACCCATTTTAATTTTCTTCTGAGAACGGCATCCGTAGACACTCCCAAGCACTTAAGCTTCTTCCGTGGAACCATAGTCCCATTTTGATTTCATTCTGAGAACGGCGTTCGTAGACACTCTTAAGGACTTGGGATCCTTCCGTGAAACCATGACCCTATTTTTCATTCTGAGAGAAATGACTTACGAACTGCTCGTTTTTTTCTAAGAGGATGGCTTAGGTTCAAATAAAGAACCATGACCCCATTTTTATTCTGAGAAAAAGAATTACGAATTGCCATTTTCTTTTGAGAGGAGGACTTAGGTTCAAATAAAGAACCATGACATCGTTTTCATTTCCTTCTGAGAATGGCGTCTGTAGACACTCTTAATGAGTTAGGCTCGTACCGTGGAACCATGGCCCCATTTTGATTTACTATCGGTTCATCGATAGAGTTTTTTTCCATTTCCTTTCCTTTATTCTACTTTGCACTTTTTTATTTTGTGTTTCTCCATTTCTCCTTTTAGGTTTTCTTTTTCTGATTGTAACTTTTTCCACCCTTTTCTCGCTTCTTTTTTATTTACTCCTAGCCTTCATGTTCTAGAACATTGAAGCTGCGGCCTTCCTTTACTTGATCTTCCTTCACTTGGCCTTCCTTTACTTGGCCTTCTTTTCTTGGTCTTTCTTTACTCAACTTTTCTTGACTGGCATTTCTTTTCTCATATTTTCTTTTCTATCTTTCTTTACTCAGCTCAACCTTTCTTGGAATGGATTTATTTTCTGGATTTTCTTTTCTACCTTTCTTTACTCAGCTCAACCTTTCTTGGAACGGATTTATGTTCTGAAACCTTTCTCCTTTTTTGAGTTATCCGTTCTCTTTCTTCTGTTCTTATCATTTTTCTATCGCAACTTGTGTTCTAGTTCCTTTTAAAGTAAGACTTATGTGTTGCCCCTCTCAAGAACTCACGTCCTTATTTTCTTCTGGGAGTAGGACTTATGAATTGTCTCTCCTAAGGACTTATGCTCTTAGTTCCTTCTGAGAGTATAACTTATGAATTGCCCCTCCCTAGGACTTACATCCTTAGTTCCTTCTAAGAGTAGGAGTTATGAATTGTCCCTCCTAAGGACTTACGCATTTAGTTCCTTTTGAGAGAAGGACTTACGCCATTATTTTCTTATGAGAGTAGGACTTACGAATTGCCCATCCTAAGGACTTACGCCTTTAGTTCTTTTTAGGAGTAGGACTTATGAGTTGTCCCTCCCAAGAACTTACGCCCTTATTTCCATTTTTGAAGAAGAGAGAGTTGACAGCTTGTACGTTATCATGCCATAAGTTTTGACTGAGAGCTCCAAATCAAATTCTGTGAGATTCTTCTAAAATTTGATTTTCATATGCTTCTGATGATATATAATCCTCCATGTAACTAGCTTCTAATTGACGTTGTATAATTTCCAAATTTGTATGTTATGCATAATCTATCTTCATAAATAACCTTCATGAAAATTATTATAACTTTTGTTAAGGAGCTCTGAATCAAGTTCTGCAAAATTCTTCAAAAAGTATACATCCGTATCATTTTCAACAATATATAGTTTTTCATATAATATTGTCTAAAATGAAGCAACTTAAAGATTCAATTTGAAGTACGTGAATAGCCTTACTTTTCTGATCGATAGATACAAAAATTACCATAACTTTTGATCAAAATTTTCAAATTGAGTTCCGTAAAATTCTCCAATAAATAAACTTTTGTATCTTCCGATGATTAAGATTGACCATGAAGTTTGCTTCCATTAAATACAGTTTAATTTTCAAAATTTATCATTCTATATAATCCATTTTCCTTAGCAGCCTACATGAGAATTATCATAACATTTTCTCAAGAGCTCCAAATCAGGTTCTGAAAATTCTTCAAGCTGTAGACATCTATATATCTCTAATGATATATTTTTCTATGTAATATTATCTAAATTGATACAATCTAAAAATTAAATTTGAAAAGCCTTCATATGTGTTACTTTCCTGAATAGCACTAATGATAGATGCTATAACTTTTGATCGGGACCTTCAAATTAATTTTCATAAGATTCTCCACAAATTAGATTTCTGTATCTTTCGACTGATATAATATTTATCGTGTAGTTGGTCCCCAGTCAATGTAGTTTAATTTCCAAATTTAAGGTTATGTATAATCCATTTTCATGAACAACCTTCATGAAAATTATCATAACTTTCGCTCAAGCGCTTCAAATCAAGTTCTAAAAAATTATCCAAGGAGTAGATATCCATACATTTCTAACGATGTATAACATGCTATGTAAGTCTATTTAATGTAGTTAAGAAAATTATGTAATTCAGTTAAAAAAATTAAATTTGTTACACGTGATTAAGTTTATTTTCCTGTACGAATACTACCATACTTTTGATCCGGAGCCCAACCTAAATTTTATAAAATTCTCCATGAAGCAGACTCCCATATATTTATAGTTATGTGACTCGCCATGCAATTTTTCTTCTAACTTTTTTCATTTTAGTTTCCATTTTCGTTCCCATTCTCGCTTCTGTTGTTAAGATATTTCTGTTCCCGTTGTCAAGACAATTCTATTTCCATTATCAATACATTTCATTCCTGTTGTCATGACCTTTCAGTTTCCGTCATCATGACATTCTCATTTCCGTTGTTACAACCTTTCCATTTTTGTTGTCATTACATTTCCATTCGCATCATCACAACGTCTTCATTCCGTACTAAGGATGTTTCCGTTCTCATTGTTTGTACATATTTTATTTTCCTCATAAAGTCCACTGGAAGGACAATCAACTCGTAGCCTTTCGTTCTAAAGATTTGAATGGCTGTCTTTTTGGTTTTCCCATCCTGTAATGAAGTGACAGCTTTCCCGTTCTGAAGTGGCAACCATTTTTTGCGTTTCCGGCTTTTGTATTTCCTTTTATGTTTTTGCTTCCAACTTGTTCCGCTTCCGGTTCTGTTGTTGAAGGGGCGTTTAGTTTAGTTTTGACCATTTTGGGAAGAGATTTCTTGAGTTTTTCTCATATTTCAATGAAAGTACCAAAATGTAAATGATTTATTCCGCTAATCAGGGATCAAAGGGAAAAGTATTGATAAGAGTTGATTTATATGAGTATTAATGTGAGAGAGAGAGAGAGTAAGGATTAAATGATTTGAGTTGCATTTATTTTTGTTGTATTGAATGCATGTGTTTCATTTAATACACTGGCCTTATATAGACTTCTTAATTTACATGAGTTGATTAGAATAATAATAAAAAGGAGAGGAATGATTATCCTCTCCCGATGGTCTCGGAAGCACTTATTATGCCCAGAGATCACACCCATTCATAAGGATCTTTCTGTCAAGTAGGGCCCTCTTTCTCTTCCTTACTTATTATTCCATTTGTCTCATTCAGCCGCCAATCAGTCACAATCTTTTGGTGATTTCTTGTGGTTCGATTTAGTCAGACGTAGCCATTTGGTGGCCTACCATCTTGTCTCGTTCGAGTCATTCAGCTACCTAATCAATCATTGCCACTTGACTGTCATTCTGGATCTCTTTCGTCCGTTTTCATACTTCTTCTGATCATTCTCTTCCTGTTCTTGCACAGTTCAGCGAGTGTCTCACCCGTTCATGATAATTCTCTGAGTCTCAGGTTCCTTTTCCCGTTCCAGAGGCGTGGGTCATTTATTAGTCTTTTCCCGTTTGCCAGTCAACTTTCCCGTTCTGGTGCTATTTCTCGTTCTCGGTATGCGTCCACGTGTTCTTCGTTTGTTTATGGGTGTCTCGCGACATCAATCTTCTCTCCCATTTCTAGTTTTCTGTTGCTTTCTGCGAACCCTTTGGTTGGCCCTCCTTGTCTACATGAGAGTGGGTATTTTTTACCTATAAAAATTTTTTGTTAGACATTGAAAGAAAGATAATGCACATAATTGTGAGATAAACAAAACTTGCATAACGATTCCAATAAATCATTGTAACCTTCCAACAACTTCATATATGTTTAATCTTCTATTTTCACAATTGTCACATAATTCTCTATTTTGTAGATTTTTCAATTATCATCGCTCTCCATTCCTCTGTGTTCTCTAATTTCACCATTTAATATCCCAAGAATCCATGTCTAATTTTATTACATACATTGAAACAATAACTACTAAGTATTTGAAATCAACGACACTATAGTGATGGTCAAATAATGACACTGTAGTAATAACTTTAGTATTGTTTGGTAAAAATGTCAGAAAAAAAATAGTTTTGTAAGATATAGTATGATGATGATATAAATTATGATATGAAGTATAATATGATATGATTAAAGATGTATGAAATTACAAACACCGCATGTATAGTTTTCTCAATTAAATTTCTCAGTCTAAAATTAAAATAACAGAAATAAAACAAATACTAAAAACATTGGAAAACATTGGAAAAATACATTTAAAGTGGAAAACATAGTACTATAAATACAAAGATTCGGTTCACTTTGTTCGGTTGGTTCAGTTATCGGATTCTGGGTTTATTTTTAGACCCCTACCCCGAGGCAAGTTTTCTGGAACCACAATCCCACAGGCCACAGCTGAAAGCTGATAAGAGAGTCAAAATCAAAAGGCCCTCAAAGCTTTGTACTAGTTTACACACTCCACTCATGGCTGTTTCACCTTCTCTCTGCAATTCCATCTCCTTCTTCCTTCCTTCAAAACCGTCGCCACTCACATGCACAGCTCGCCATCTTCTCTCTTATCGTCCTGTTTCTTCACAAATTCACCTCCAGACCCAGAAATACAGAGATGGATTCGTCGCTCTATCTGCCGGAGAGGATTATAATTACTCTGAGTCGTTATCCAGTGAATTAGCCTCTGTAATTTGTCCATCCGTTGCCTTTTCTAACACAATGTTTTTCAAATCGGCGTACAATGTCCAGGTCATCGTGGACGAAAATGAGCCGGAGGAGAGGTTGCTGAATCGGTTTCGAAGAGAAGTGATGAAGGCCGGCATCATTCAGGAATGTAAGAGAAGGAGATTCTTCGAGAATAAGCAAGACGAGAAGAAGCGCAGGACACGTGACGCTGCTAAGCGCAACCGTAGGAGGTTTGTTTTCATTCTTTCCCCCTTTTTGTTTGATTTGATTCTTAAGTAAAATGAGCTAACAAAAATTTCTCATCCCCTATTTAACTAAACTTTGCTAGTCTAAGATAGCAAAATTTTTCTTGCAGTAAGAAGAATCAGTGGAGAATTTTCTTCCCATATTAAGTTCATAAAAATGAAGTGAAAATTGGTAGAACTAAAGCAATTTCTAAGTCGGGTTTCTTATCTTAGAGGCAAAAGGTTTAAAGGCTTTTGTTATGAGCTGTGTTCTTTAGTTTTGATTCTAATCTTATCTTATCACATGTCTGAGTGGAATACGATATATAAAAGCTGTGTAATTTTGTTTTTCAATGAGCAATATCTATCACAAATCAAATCAGATTTGGAAAAAATGGAGATTTCTATACGTTGTTAGTACTTATGAGGGGCCTCTACTCTCCCTAAGAAACTATCGGGAAACGAGTCTTATATTTTGGTTCTGAATGAAAGGGTTCTTGTTTTACTTGTTTGCTTGCGGTAAGGGTTAATGAATTAGTTATTTAACATCTCATGGCTCAACTATCAGGCGCCCACAAGCAAGATTTGTACCACAGAACAAGCAGGATGTCCCTACAACCAAGAAGTCGGATGAAGAAGAAGATAACTGGGATCTACCGGAAGCAATTCCTTAAACTAAATTTAAACATGATTACAATTAGTAGGTTCTTTATGAATCATGATTTTCGAGAGGCTTTTTGGTCCAAGAAACATGTATGTTTCTTCAGGCTTACATTGATTTCAACGCACTTGACATTATCTCTGTAAGGAATGCTAGTAGGCTAGATTTCTTTTATCATCGCTTCTCACTAAATGTTAAGATAATGCTTGGTCTCAATATTCAAGCGAGTCTTCTGCCATTGTTACGCGTGGCTGAAGCACTCGGACGATGGTGTTTTTTCAGTCTTCTGTCTACTCTGTTCGCATCCAATTTTTAAAACGAAACTTGACCTGCTCATGCTGTGACATTATTTTTGTTAACATTAATGAAACAGGCCTTTAATTCTTGGTTTTTCAATTTAGATGGCTATATATAGTAGGTCTTAAGCAATCACACATCCCATTCTGTGAGGCCCATTCTAATAAAATCCCAATTAGCAGGTTTTCAATGATATTATACAGTGCATGTGCAGCAGGCCTTCATTTAAAACATGTTAAAATATTTCTCTTGTTGATTTCATCGCTAAATGATAATGTGTAATCTAACTCATGAAAAATAAGCTATTTTTAAGTACAGCAACGATAGGCTACTGGAATCACAATATCTATTCGAGAACCGATTATGATCAGTCGTCAGTACCAAAGTAGCGGTCACCAAACTCGCCCATACCAGGTATGACACGGAATTCTTCATTCAATCCAGCATCAATCTCTGAAGTGACAATTTTCAACGACGGGAATCGTTTGCAAACACAATGGATCCCTTCTGGGGCCTGGAGAGGAAAAAATGTTGGCATCAGTATCCGTATTCATTATATAAATTAGATATTGACAAACAGCATCAAAAATAACTTACAGAGATAAGGTTAAGGAATATGATGTGTGATTCAGGAACACCTTTTTGTATGAGTAGCTCAATTGCTTGATTAGCAGAGTTACCTACGAGAAAGGCCATAAATTTTAAGTATAAACGTTCCACAATGGAGTGGAATAATCAGCATAGCAAAAATTAAATGTATGTGGTGTAATATATGTACTAAGTATATCTAAAGTATTATTTAAACATGAAATTCTTCGTTTTTCTTCTCTCACAATTCCTGCAACAATTCTTTCTACTTGTAGCTGCACCATAACTTTTTGTCTCAACAAAAAACTGCCACATAATTCTTAGGAAGACTATTTTGGGTGAGTTTGGCAGCGTTTCATTTAATATGACTTTAATGCATTAAAAATGGTACTTTAAATCACATATATTTGAAAAATATTCTTGTTTAAAACATATTTAAGTATGTGAAAGCACTTCTACAAGAAAAACATACTAGTATTTTCTAAAATGTTTCTACATGCACATAAATATGTTTCAAAATATTAGCAAGTGCTTCTTAGAAAAACGTAAATGTTCTACTGTAAAAAAACACTTCTAGTCGTAAACACTAGCACCAGCAAACCCTTACTGCCATGAATTTCTGCAGACTAATTGAAACAACTCACATTCCCTGGGAATCCGAATGGAAGGAAGGATATTTAAATTTGTAAGATCCTTACCTTATAAAACCCCGTATGCCAGGAGAAAATAGATGAAAGGAAGAAACTTATAGCAACTTGTCAAAAATTAGTATTCATAGGTCACCTGTAGCAAGAACCGGATCTAGGAGGAGGACGTGGCGTTCTGATATATCCTTGGGTAGTTTCTCATATATAAGCTATTCATGTTGAAAACAGAAAAAGATTTTTTTAAATTCAGTTAATGTAATCCTTAGCTAAGGAGGAGACTAGTTACAACAATTTTTTTCTTCTTTACTTTTTACTTTACCTGCTTCCCGTTGTCTCCATCACGATGGATCAGAATCTTTCCAATTTTTATTCCCTTGCAGCATGCACGCAGTGCATTTTCCATGCTTTCACCACTGTATCATTAAAAACAACATAAGTTTTTGTAGAACAGGCAAAAGGGCAAATCACCAATACTTTCATGTCAGTAGATAGAACTGGCTCCATGACTCCAATATCAAATGAGCAAGCTCTTACTGCCAGTATCAGGATTAGCAAAAATCAATACCTGACAAATCCTCACCTTCGGATTATTGAAACCCCACACAACTTCTTGCAGAAGTCAACACCGGTATACACAGAAGCTGAAAAAGGAGCAGATTAAGCTATCAAAGGTATGCCAATGTAATCATTAGTTCTGTGTATATGATTTTTTTCTCAAAAAAGATGGAGATGCAGTATGCATCTCTACACAGAAAGGCATTACCAAGCAGAGTTGCAAAGATTCGAGAATACAAATCACCAAAAAGCTATCATAATTATAGCAACTAAATATTAGAGCAACACAATACTCCATCAGATATGTGTATTTGTCAATAACTATTATTCAACTAGAATCTGCATCGTAGGAGACTCAGCTTAACCCCCCCCCNNCCCCCAAAAAAAAAAATAAGCGCACACACAAACAATGCTATAGGGGCAAGCCTCACTTGTCGGAGTAACTACTTGCTTTTCGGTGAATGGCAAATGGCCGAGCCCATGCTCCACAACCTGCAAACACAAAGCATCAAAAGCAGTCCTTTCTATTTTCTGAAAAAAATAGGATCATTATATCTGTATAACCCTGGACAGCAGGAGGTACCAGTCGAATAAGGCGGTCCGAATAAAATACGAAATCGTGCTTTGATATATCCTTGTCTCGAATTAGTGTGTGCATGCCCCTTATCTGTAACATTTGCCCCCTATATTAGTATAAAATAGAGCAGAAACAGCACAAACAAATAAATAAAATGACTATTTATTAGAAGTCTAGGGAATACATCTTGCACAAGTGTCATAACAATGAAACCTATATATTTTCAAATGGACATGAACTAATCTAGAACAACCAACAAACAATCTATCTTCATCCGTTTTGCATCTTAAGCGACAACAGCAGGCCATCAATCCAGGTTATGCGTAACTTTAGATCACTTTTTTCTGTCGGTATAACTTTAGATAACTGAAGGGGAAGACAACAATGAAATTATGTTGACAATTGTTTATTTAACAGTAAGTACCTTTACGATAAACAATGCAAAGTTCGAAGAGGGAAACACAATAAATATTTACCTGAAATGTTGACTGTATTACTGTAACATTGGGAAATATTTTGCAAAGGTCATGCTGACCAAGCTTTGTGTGGATATGTTGCACAATCAAATCAATGGCAACATGATTATCACCTCCCCGGGGAATGATCACATCAGCATACTTTTTTGATGGAAGAACAAAATCATCAAAAGCAGGTTTGACAAACTTTGCATACTGCACAAGTAACAGAATCATAATAATTTAAGAAGCATTTGGTAATACAAGGTCCTAAAAGACAAAATGTCAGACATGCTATCAGTTGTTCAAATAATTGCTCTCATCCTCTCCGCAAAACTCAGAAAACTCAGAACCAAATTATACGAGCTGTAAACCCACAAAAGAAGATCATTTGGGATACAGTTGATAATGCCCCCCACCCCCCCACCCCCCTTCTGATGAATGACAATGTTGCTCGACTCCACAGCATTTTCTGATGCTGCTATTCAATATTGACTAAAGAGCTTAAGGCTTGAAAAACCAGCAATGCACAAAATTTGCATAGCCTAAAACACGGTGGCATGAAACTAGTCATGACTGGTAGAATTCAAACTGCAAGCGACTTCGTTTATATGTAAATAGAAAAAGGAAAGAAGTATCAAGTAGAAGGCTTACCTACCTGCTCAAGAACAGAGTTAATGTCCCTACCCCTTTCTACAGTATCACGTCTTATTCTCCGAGCAAGCCTCACATCAGCATCTAAAATCAATCAACACCAGAAAATAAACTTACAAAGCCAATTTGAAAGCTGATAAAAACAAGATAGTTGATTGGGGGGGTCCAAAAAACAGTGCAAGTGGATGACTGTAGCTGGATGCAATAATGACGATTTAAGCAACAAGCTGAGAGGCTTAAAACCTGTGTCAACAAAAATCTTCATATTCATCAGATTGCGGACACGTTGATCATGGAAAACCAGAATTCCCTCCACAATGATAACATCAGATGCATTTACCTAAAAAATATCAATTAAACAATTTATATGAGAATTTCTTGATGAGAGTAACAGCTATAAAAAGTCTCCATAAAAAAGGGGGAGAACATCTATGATTGCAAGACCTTAGAAACACTGACTCATCACTTCTGGAAATATGTTGAAACTATTATCAGCGTCTTTTGGACATCTAAAGTTGCTGTACTCATTTGCTGGAAGATCATTACTAAACCATTTGTCAAGGGAGAAGACTGTGGTAAAGGGCTATGTGAAAAGATTATCAGAGTTTCGGTTCGGATACTCTACAACAACTATGAAACTTCCAAAGGACATAGTTGACAACTAAGAAGGACATTGACAAGTGGCATGAAGAAAATAGATCATGAATTATATATTCACGGAGAAAGCAGAGTAGCTAGTAACAAAGTCAGAAATTGAGCTGAAACCAGGAACAAAGCTCTACTTATTCTAGAAAACACGTCAGAAACAAAGAACTCAGGAGAAAACCTGATATGACTATGAGAATTAGCTTAATGTCCCTAAATCAACTAAGTTATTTCCTCTCTTTCACAATTTCGTAAAGAAAAGACTGAAGCGATGTACCCAAAAGAAAGAAGAAAAAGATACCATCAGAAGGAAACGACTAGCTAATTTCTACATGTGAGAATCATAGTAGTCTATACCTGCCGAAAGCTTTCTGAAGAACGGCGATGCTTCTTAAAATCATATATTGGTACATGGTAAGGTTGCCCACTTTTGAGCTTTTCAATGCAATCCAGAAGCTGCTCGGTGTCAAAAGCATCTAAACATAAAAACCAATATACAATTTAAACACAATGAAAAGATTTTACAGCATATTTTTTGAAGCATAACACTATCAGAGCTTGTTCTGCTACATATGAGAAAAAGCAACAAGTCGATAACACCATAGCTTGTGTGATATAGATTTCACTGGCAGAGAATCCAAGTTCGAACAAATGTGATTACCAGGATGATCAAAGTTATACTCATGCACACGTTCAGATTCTTCGGGCGTCAAACCACGGTAAAACGAATCCTGCAGCATAGCAGTAATAATTATGGAAAGAAAAAGTTAAGAAAATTTAAAGTTGCAAATCCTATAAAGGGGAAGCAACAGAGCGAACCTGATTGACAAGCACAACCCTATGATCATGAAGCTGCTGGATGATCATGTCGCATACCGTCGTCTTCCCCGAAGCGGTACCTCCCGAAACTCCTATTCAACCATTAAGTTTAACAATTAATTACGAAACACACACACACACACACACAAAAGCTTCTAGTAACATATATTTGATGAAATCAATAGGAAAGGAACCCTAGGAAGGGACCAATGAAGCACTAAACATATAATTAAGAAACTCTGGACCTTTTCGCAAAATTAACTCAATTAAAGTAATCTAATCCTCTAACAAATCAAAAGTATCGGAAATGGTGCATTTGGAATTGCATGAGCAGAACTACCAAACTGCTACGGTTATGAGAAATTTACCGATGACAAAGGGCTGCTTGAGAGCATTGGCATCTGCCACGGGAAAAGAAGCAGAAGAAGAAGAGAGATGAGCTGGTGAAGATGTAGAAGAAGCAGGCGGAGATGAGAGAAGGCCATCAAGTCGTAGCCCTGAGAAGTGGGGCCCAGATGCTGCTTCCATCACGTAGTCTATTGTCGTCGTCTCCTCCGGCATTGTCGCTCTCTCTATCTCTCCGGTACAATCAATGTTTTGTTTTCACAGCTTTCTGATCACAATAAGGGGAGGGGGGGGGATCTTGGGGCTGAATTTTCACGCAATTCTCTGACCTTTATATATATTTTTCTTATGAATAAATATTCATCTCTTTCTTAAAGAACGAAACTTTATCACGCCATTGGGAACGACAGAATATGCCACACCTTATGCCGTTTTCTCTAAACTTTAATGAAAATTCTTGGCCTTGTTTGGCACGCAGCAATTACATACTTAGAATCACGTTATTATGTCTGTTGTGTGATTACATTATGATTTTTAGGCATCTTTGACTGCTAGTATTGAATAGTATTAAGAGGTTGGATAATATTAGTTTAATACTGTTTGGGTTAAAAATCAAACTCTTGAACTAATACGGTGGGCCTATCTAGTCTTGATAGTCCCACCAACACCGGACCCCTCTCAAGAGGAGGCTAAACAAAATGTCATTCACATTTTCTTTCTTTGTCAAAGACTCACCGGCATTTAGCCTCTCACTCATGCGAGACTAAGGACTCACCGAAGCGTGCTCCCCGGAGATCACCGAAAATGAAACACCCAAAAAATCGACTAAGGTCACTTCATTAATTTTTAAAAATAACGTGGAGGCTAGGTCAAATTTTTTTCTTAAAAACATTTCATGATATGCAATATTCAACACATTTGTTAGAGAAAAATTCAAAAGATTTTCTAAATTAAAGATATAAATTCATAGACAAAACTTTCTTAAGCTTAAATAATATTTAAAAGATCTTTCATAAATAACAAACTAAAGTCGACTTTGAGATAATAATTTAGGCAACTAATTACTCGTCACGTGCCAAAAAACCTAACTAGACTCTTCATATTCACCATCATTATTCATCATCTGAAATTCAATATAAAATGGGGTGAGTATTGTAGGATCGATATGGTGACCAAGAGGGTGGGTGATCGTGTTCAAATTAAAAACTTTTCGCACTCAATTGAAAAATGAATGTTCAAGAATGAACTTCAATGTTTCATGAGTTTAACTCTTGAAAAGATAAATATGTAATAGATTAAAGCGTTAAAAGTAAATAATGCTTGCGATAATATAAATGCATAAATATAAAGCAAGCAAATAAAATAATTACGGAAACTTAAAGTGCAGAAATTAAATTTGTGAAAATTAAGTGTGAGAAATTAAAGTGCGAAAAATTAAAGTGCAAAACATAAATAGCACAAAATAAAAAGAGAAGAAGGAGAAGAAAATATGCACACGATATTTTTACTCGTTCGGGAAATCATATCCCTACGTCCACGCTCTAAGGCCCCTTGGAGATTTTTAATCTCATGATCTTCTTAAGGGTGAAGGTCAAACATTACAAACCCAATTAGCTTATGGGTGCCAACTAAATCTCACAAGGCTATGTGTTTCGAGATTAAGTGACTTCTTTCAATAACTCTCTCAAAAGAGTAGAATCTTCGATCTAAGCTCACAAAAAAATAATCTTGCTTACTCAAGAAATTTGCAAGTATAAAGCTTGAAATATTAAGAAAGATTTATGAGAGTATTGGAAGAAGTTTAGGAACAAGTATATTGACTATAAATTGTGTTTTTTGAAAAGAAATGAATTGTATTTATAGAGGAGATGGAGGTTAGGGTTTAGGAGGGGAAATTTCAAATTTTGAAGAAATTTTGAATATAGACAAATAAAATGACACTCCATCCTTAATAAGGAGGACAAGAAATCCTTGACCTAAAAGGGAAGGAATACTCCTACCCAAATAACACGATATGGTTAAAAATTATTTGGGCAAGCTCAATCTCTCTTTATCTTCTTGAAATTTGAAACTCACTTTATTTGTGGTTGTCATTATCTCTCTCATGTATTTTGTCTATTGTGCAAGAGATATATGATTTTTGGTATTTAGACATTTTATGGATGTAGACTTAATTTAAGGATAGGCATCTCTAAATAAATTGAGTTTTAATAAAGGTAAATAAAATGAATAAGCTCCTAATAAAAATTACATGAGAGTAAATATATTCATGATCTTCAATCTTCATGCTTTACGAGCTCCTACGAAAATAAATATTTTCATGATTTTCGATTGGAAAGCCTTGTTGTAATTTTTTCAATAGTCTCTACAAACTTGATTAAATTTATTAACAGCGTCAATATTTTGTTATCATTTAAAGTTATATTATAGAGATATAGGGTAACAATCTCCCTCTTTTTTATGATGACAAACCACTTTTTTATGATGACAAAAAAGTATATTTAACCAAATAAATTTGATATGCTTACCTATCAAGATAAAAATATAACTCTTAAACTTATTCTATTTTCTCCCCATTTGTTATCATAAAAAAGAATAAACCAATAATAATGAGGAAAAATACTTTTATCTTGACATGGTAAGTAGAACAAAAATTAACTAATATCTAAAATTTCTAAAGCAAGTATATTTTTACAAAAACTTTCGACGTTTAATGGTTTTGTGAAAATATCCGCAAGGTGATTTGTAGTGTCTACAAACTCTAGTGAAATATCATCTTTTTGCACATGATCTCGAATAAAATGATATCTAAGATCTATATGCTTAGTACGAGAATGCAAAATAAGTTTCTTTAAAAAATAAATTGCGCCAGTATTATCACATCTAATAAGAACATTTTCAAAAATTCAACCAAAATCTTTTAGACTCTATTTCATCCATAAAATTTGAGCACAACAACTACCAGCAGATGTGGAACATGTTTTGCTAGGTGTGGAACATTCTAAAGAGATTCCTAAGTCAGTTTTAGAATCAAACTTACTAAGGTTGTCTTTATTGTTTAAAATAAAACATTTACACCAAAAAACTTTGAAATAACTAATATTAGGAATTTATTTTTCCAAATTTCATAAGGGGTTTTGTTTAAAATAGGTCTAAGTAAAACACAATTCATAATGTAGCAAGATGTTTTAATGGCTTCGGCCTAAAAATACTTATGTAAGTCATTCTAGTTTATCATTGTCCTTGCTATTTCTTGTAGGGACTGATTTTTCCTCTCAACAACACCATTTTGTTGTGAAGTTCTAGGAGTAGAAGACTCGTATGAAAAACCATTTTCATCGTAAAAAGTTTCAAAGTTTATATTTTCAAATTCTGCATCATGATCACTTCTAATTTTTGAAATTGTAAAACATTTTTCATTTTGAACTAGTTTGCAAAACTTTGTAAATGCTTTAAAAGTTTCATCCTTATTTTTTAGAAATAAACCCCAAATAAATCTTGAAAAATGCATAGTATTTACCTCCAAGACTTGTAATTTTTGAAGGGGCAAATAGGCCCATGTGCAGTAATTGTAATGGTCTAGTTTTTATTTGAAAGAGCTATTAATTTGTTTACCCATTTGGCATGCATCACAAATTTTGTCTCACAAAATTTATTTTTGGAAGACCTTTTACTAAATAACTTTTTGATAGTTTTGAACACAAATCCATACTAGCATGCTCAAGTCTTCTATGTCATAGCCAACTATCATTGTCAAAAATAAGAAAACATTTTGCATTATGATTTTGGAAATTACTTAGTTTAATAGTGTAGACATTTTGGTCCATTTGTCCAACAAATAAAATTTTGTTTGACACTTTATCTATAATTAGACAAATATTTTTATAAAAATTACTCTATAGTTTTTATCACAAAGTTGACTTATGCTAAGTAAATTATGCTTTAGACTATCTACAAGTAAAATTTTATCTATAGTATGAGAAGAGACATTACTTATGGAGCCAATACCAAAGATTTTGTCTTTCCTTCGACAAATTTGAGTGAGTTTTGATTCATCACCGGTCATATGTCTCGAGCATCTATTATCAAAGATACCATTTATCTTTCTTCAACGGTACCTATAACATAAAAATTTAAAAGTTCACTTTTGGTACCCAAATCTTTTTGGGTCCTTGAGGGTTAGTATTGTAGAGAATCCATTCATTTCTTTCATGAAAAATAGCTTTCTTTTTATGAAAGCATGAATAAATTTTATGATCTTTAACCCCACAATAGTGACAAATAATATGAGGATATTGTGTTGGTTTTACAAAAATATTTTTGTGATATTTTTATTTTTGAAAAACTTGATATCTTAATCCCATTTTCTTGGAAGCATTCATTTGATGACCGAGAAGTTTATCAAGATTGTTTCTTCCGTTTGTAAATTTGAAATGGTTGAATTTAAATCATTTTCTTTATTTTGGCTTTGAACAAGGTCTCGATGCAAAACATGCAAGGTCGTTTTAATTTTCAAATTCTCACTTTTCAAATACTCATTTTCTTCTTGAAGTTTTAAAAAACCATTTTTCATAATTTTATTTTTTAAGTGAAGTTTTTCAAATTCACTATAAAGCTCTTCAAAATCATTTTCAAGTTCTTCATAACTAGGTTTATCATTTAAAATTAGCTTAGAAGAACTTACTCATCTTCTAGTGTCATGAAACACATGGTCTCGTCCCAAGTTGCCTTGAATGCTTTTCTTTTAAACTTCTTTGGGGCATTACTTAGATTTGGACAATCGGCTTTTATGTGTTTTGGCTTTTTGCACTCATAACACGTGAGTGTGTCATGCGATATCTTCTTATCATCTTTTCTTGGAGTATTTTTCCTTCTATTTAAGAATTTCTTGAATCGTCTAGTGAGTATGGTTATGTCATCTTCCTCATCATAGTCATCCTTCCCACTATCAGATTGTTCAAGGGTTGATTTTAGTACAATGTTTTTCTTCTTTGATATATCTTCTTCGTCATTTCATTTAGCCTCTTTTCATGTGTCATTAATGATCTAATAAATTCTTCAAGAGGAAGTGTGTTGTGATCTTTGGCTTCTTATATGCCAGTCACCTTGATCTCCCAATTCTTTGGTAGACACCTAAGAATTTTTCTCACCATTTCATCATTAGAATAAGTCTTACCAAGAGATTTTAAGTCATTAATAATATCGGTAAAATGAGTAAACATATCATGTATGGACTCGTCATGCTTCATTGTAAATAATTCATAACTATGAACAAACCATTTTACATTTCTACTTTTGACTAGAAATAGTAAAAAAGCATAAATAGTTGCCTAATTATTTGACAACTAGTACAATTATTACAGAAATTGAAAAATTTCAAAGATTCCTAGATAATTGTTATCTTGGTCTTCGTGTCTCGTTTGCTTCATTCTGGCGAGGGCACTGTTGTTAGTCCTTGCTAATTGCTATCTTGGATTCTTGTGTCCTGATTGTTGAGAAGTCATTGTGACTTTTGCTAGTCTTGTAAATCTATCATGACTGTTACATTGTGCTTAAGTGTCTTCATAATACATCTTTAAAACTATTTGGTTCCATTGATTGGCATTTTGCCAAAGAATTATTTTCCTTTATTCGTCATCACTGAGGTTCACATTATCGAATGGGTCTTGTGAATCCTAGAAGGAATCATAGGCCCACTAGGGAAGAGTGTGAACATGTGATTTTCCCTTCAATTGTTGATAGGGAGTTTTGGACGATTGACCCTTTTTATTTTTAATTAGGTGATTCAACTCTATGAAGGACTCAGAGTCAGAATCCGTATTCTCTTCAAGAAGAAGGAGCATCCTTTGCATTAACTTCTATTTTGCTTTTGATTTTGTAGCCTTGGTCTTTCCTTTTGGGGAAGGTTTTGATGTAGGCTTTGATTCTTGGGAAGAATTTGATGACTTTGATTGGATTAATTGTGGATTTTGGTTGTCTGGCTCCTTAATTTTTAAAGGGACCATTGGAGGTGGTTTGAGTAATTTTATTTGTGAGAGAGTCTTTGTAAACTCATCATTTATGGCTGCAGATATTTTTAAAGTACTGAACTTGTCCTTCCATTTAACGTAGTATTGTCTGGTGAAGATTTCATCTTCGTTAGCACATTGCCACTTTGGAATCCATGAAATTTTATATTTATTTATGAAATAAATTATTGGGGGAAAGAAGCCTCAAATGTTGAGGGTTTAAATAATTTTAAAAACAAGTTCAAATTCTGTTGTAATTCAGTTGTGAATATTTTTGAGATAGGGCCATGGATTGACCACCACCTTAAAAACTATTTTGGAAAATTGGTTTTGAAATTCTTATCAAAGTTCAGAAACTAGGAGTGAGAAAATTCACTATTTTAATGCAAGAAAATTGTTTGCTAAAAATGATAACAATCAATATAGTCAAAACATTGTATTGTTTTTTATTTAAAAGGGGTTTTAACCCTGAAGGACGAATTTTCCATTCCTCGATAGTTATTATTTTAGGATGTAGAAGGAATGATAGGGGATTTTTCTAAACTATTTATTGGTTTGGTATTTATTGATTTTGTTTCTATGAGAATATCTCTATAGAAATTGAGGGTTTTGTCCTTATGCCTGATAACAAAATGAGAATTAGGGAATAATGAGCTTTCGCTATTTCAATTAGATTTTTTAAATTGGAAAATGAAGGTTCAATGTAAAAGAGATTCTTGCTGGGGCTCCTGTGATAAGGAGAAGACCTTTCGTAATTGGTGATTGGTTGGTTGATGACCAATTGTGAGTCAAAGGGCTTAGAGACTGCAAATGGTTCAAAATAGTTTACCAGTGCAGATTGGTAATTAGGCCTGATAGACCTGAGTATTGTCATTTGGGTATTTCTTGGAGCAGAAGGCTCTTCTTTGACTTGGGCCTTATGCGCCAATTGTGGAGTCGATGACTCCCCTTTAATTATTTTCTTTGGGGCATAGGGTTTGGAACCCATCTTGTTGTTCCTACAAAAATCACGGGTCAAAAAGTCAAAAACTAAATTATTAATGCCTTTGATGATTTCAATATCAAAATAAAAAATACTAAGTATGGACTACTATCTAGCAAAAATTTGTTTTGAAGAAATATTTTAACATCTTTCTCCAGAACATATTTTGCAGATTTACACTCAATCTTTAAAAGGAATTTTTGATTTAACAAGTCATCCTGGAATTTGGTATACACAGAACAACATAAAAGATTTCCTTTTTAATTGTGATATAAATGATTTGTGATTGGATCACGTTCCGGATGTGAACCTAACAATATATTCAGGTGACTCTGAAGAGATTTTTTGTAACAAGATACCTCAATATCCTATTTGAGATGCATCAGTCTGGACAATTTTAAAAGAATTATTAGAGGGGATGCCAAGACAAGGGAGTGTCTTAACATGTATATTAAATTTTTTAATTAGATTGGTGTGAACAGATGTCCATGAGAGAGGATTCTTCTTGAGCCTTTCAAATAGAGGCTTGCAATCAATTTTTAATTTATCATAAAATCATATATGAGATTTAAAGATCTTAGAAATCTTTGCAATCTTGTCTAGAATTTCATCAGGGAGTTCTGTCGACAAATTGTATTTCTCAATCATTTGGTTTAATTATAGAATGGTTCAAATCCTAGGATTCTAATCTTGGAATGAAACAATTTGATTTTACTTGCAGAGATAACCAAACTATTTTGATTTATTATCTTAGCAAATGATTCAAGATGTTTCCAATGTTGTTCTATTGACCTTGAAAAAATGACAACATCATCAATGTAAATAATTGAGAAATCAGTAAATTGATTAAAGATTTCATTCATTATATTTTGAAATTCACTAAGAGCATTCTTAAGGCCAAAAGGCATTACATTCCACTTGTAATGGCCAAATGGTGTTACGAATGCAATTTTCTATTTGTCAGTTTTAATTGATTAATTTTTTTGAACTTAACGAGTATTTGCAAACTTAAAATTCTGGCCACATTTGAAACACTTAAGTTACTTTTATCCAAATATTTTTTATTGAACTTTCTTTTAGAATAATTTTTATTCTTAGAAAAGTGTTTATTAAAATTTTTATTGTTTGAAAAGTATTGGTCAAAATTTTTATGCTTATTTTTGTGGTATTGTCTCCTATAAGGCTTATGAAACCTTTTAGGACTTCAATGGAAAATTTTCCTATTTTTCTGGGAAGGAGAAATAGAGGGTAAACTATGTTGCGCGCAAAAATTGCCTAATTCATATTTGACAATTCTATTTTCTTTTTTGAATTGTTTATTAAATTTTTGGTCTATACACATTTTCAGACCTTCCTATTGTATTGTTGTTATTATTGTACTGTAGCTAAGACTATTATAGTCCATGTTCCCAAGGTTCCCAAGGTCATCACTAAGGACTGTTCTTATTTTGTGTGCGAATAAATTGGGTAATCCATTAATAAATTTTTCTTTCTAGAAGAGTTATTACTATCATCCCTTGTCATTACCCTAGACAAAAATATTTTTTTGTACCAGTGGGAATCACTTAGGGTTGGACGCCTAATATTGGTTAATTGATCATTAATACGTGAAGTTATATTGCTTGGCGTTTCAATGAAGTGTTCAATTATTGTGTATAGGAGTGTATTGATGGCATCACACATTGTTTCCTGATCTTCTCCAATAATTGGCATTCCTTTAGCATCAATCTTTACTGCTGAAATGATGGTATATTTAGATTCTTTTGTGAGATGTTTTTCCCACCAGCAATGAAGCATTCCTATGAATCCTGTGACTAAAAGTTAGATTACCTCATTGTACGGTAAACTGTGTGTGGTAATGTAACTGTTAGCTACCATGGACATGTGCTGTAATTTCTTGAGAACTTCATGCTTTGAAAGTCCATCAATATTTCATTCGTATAATTTCTTTACAGAAACAGAAAATTGATTAATTAAGAAATTTTTAGAAATTTGGATATCAGGAGGAATAAGCCATTTATGCCATTTTCTTTCGAATTTATTAATTTAGCTCGTGATATGAAGATAAGAAAACTTCGAATGTACGAGGATTCATTATTCATGATATGACAATTAAATGGGGAATGGGAAGTTAAAGACTCCAAGCTGATACCTTATAACAAACACGTAATCACGTTAAGCCAAACTTTTGAAATGATCTGATTTGAACATATACCCAGGGAGAATAATCAAATGGAAAATGCACTGGAAACTCTAGCATCCATGTTTACTGCACACTTTAAGGAAGTGGTTCATGTTGGAAACGCGGCACTCATGCGGCAGAAGCGTGGGGTTTTTAAAAATATATTAAAAAGGAATTTTTTTCGATAAAAGAAAATAAGCGCGATGCAACGGTTTCTAAAATAAAAATATTTATTGAAAAAAGTCATTTAAATTAAGATCCGTTATATTTATATATTAAATAAAAAACATACATGTATATCAATCATATACCTCTTGTAGTCTATATCAAGCATCCTCACAAATCAACGATCCTGTGTTCTCACGAACAATGAACTTTGATATCCACACCAAGATTTTCCAATCCAATCCTCAAACACACTAGGACGTGTGTGGGCATGTAGAATAATTCAAAGTATTTTTCCTGTCTCTAGATGTACTCAACACATGAGATCTAGAGATTTACTGAGAATGATTAATTTTTTGAGACAATCCTATGAGAAAATACGATGATTATTCTCACAGGCTTTTTTATTAATTTTTTAAATCATAGAGAAAATTCACTCTGATAGTAATTGTGTTCTCAACACTCTGACCAATAGTTCTTGATTGACGCAACCAACCCTGAGGCGATTAGAATAATATTTATATATTTTCTAGATAATGGTATATCAGATTGTTTAGGGATAAACTGAAAATAATATTTAATTTTAAAATTACCATCGTAGTGGGACCCACTATAATTTATGCACAACTGCAGTGCCACACGGCACTACAATTACCGTGAGCCTGCACAGTGCCTCGCGGCATTGTGTGTCATGGCATTACTGTAGTGTCGTGTGGCACTAAAGTATTGCACACCGACTACTGTCGTGTCACACGCGGCACCACAGTAGTTCGTGTCAATCTCTTATTTTCAATCAGTAATTGACACGTGGCAATTACTGTAAATTAAATATTTATTTTAATCAGCTAAATATCTATATATCAGTTATTCAAAATTAACTTATCTGATTATTCCTATCAACTAGTTTATCAGTTAGTTCACAAATAACAGATTTTGTTAATTTTAATTTTGAATTATTATCTAATAATAATAATTTAATACTATCTAATATTACAAATTATATATACTGTCTTACTTATCGATAATTAAAAAATTAATCGATAGTTATTATTTATATATAATTTCTGAAAATTAATATAAATAATTTAATTAATTAATTTTTAATTAAATAATCACACATAATTATCTCATAATTATGTACTTGCCCTAAAATAAAATTTTCTTTTACAAGTAAGTCATTTTCTCATGTCCTGAAATATTCACACCATAGACTGCATAGTATAGAAGTGACTTGTGGGCCATGGACCTATAATCCTAAGCTCTAATAAACTAGATTATTGATTAAACTCTTTAATTAAATAATCTTATTTATTAATTCAATTATTACTTCACTATAAATATGGAATTGCACTCTTAGAGATTATAGATTGTATTTACAGAATATTCTCGTGTAGTCCATTGATATAGTCATTTTACGCAGTTCTGTCCTCCAATTATTGATTCATAAATTATAGCTGGTAAAAACTTTCACTTTACCCTTCTAATTACCTTTTGATCATTAAGTACCATTAATTCACTAGTCAATGACTAATTTATAATCGTATTATAAAGTTAAGCTCAATAACTATTCAGTTTCAGAATCAACACTAAAGGAAACTAATATATGATTTGTTAGAAAAGCTTGGATTCCAAATCTTATAAGATCATGTTTCCAGCCATCCACATCACTGAATCTCCAAATAAATGTCACTGGCATGTTTTACAAACAAATTTTAACGAGTGATTCAAAAGATCCAGTAGACATGTATAGGAGTTCATGACTACTCAGGATTCAGACTTATCTACATATGATCATCAGATTGATGTGCAGTAAATCTTTATGATAAATGGCAAGTAAATAAAGTTATTAATTCATATTGGTCATGTCATATATAATCTTATTATATAAAGTACATTTACTAATATATCTATCCACATCAATGATCCGGATCTAGATCACATGCATTCATAATGCTTAGTGAATCGTACTAGTGACCATTCATTAAAGATTTCATACTTTAATATGTTGCTGATAATTTTATTCATCATCTATGATCTTAATTCTCTCGTACTAATATAAGATCATAGCCTCATTAATGAATATTAAATTTTCAGATATTTATATAAATTATTCAATAATAACTTAAAGAACAATTATAAGAAAAATATATTTCAATTAAATTTTATATTAAATGTCAATACACATGTTTTGAGAGCATTGCCCCCAATTGCTCAACCTATAAAATTTGAGAAGCGAGATTTTTCTGTTCACTACATGAGCATTGAAGAAGAGCCAGACGGAAGCATGATATTACGCTATCAAACAGTATATAAAGAATGTGAAATATCCATCCAAAGCTTCTAAGAACGATAACGCACTATTAGAAGAAGTTTATGAAGGAATTTATGGTGTTTTTAAGATGTGTTGATACAAGGGAAGTGAATCAAATCATAGAAGAAGTTTATGAAGGGATTTGTGGTGTCCATGCTAATGGTCATATGATGGCTAAATAAATCTTGAGAGTAGAATATTATTGGTTGATTCTAGAATCTGATTGCATCAAGTACGCCAATAAATGTCATAAATTTTAGATTTATGCGGATAACATTCACGTACCTGCATCCCCTTTACATGTCATGGTTGCACCTTGGCCGTTCTCTATGTGGGAGTATGGACGTCATTGGTCCTATCACACCAAAGGCCTCTAACGAGCATCCTTTCATTTCGGTCTTTATAGATTACTTTACCAAAAGGATGGAGGCGAGTTCTTATTCGAGCGTAACCAAAAGTGCAGTTGTTAAGTTCATTAAAAAAAGATAATTTGTCGATATGATCTACCTAAAATGATCATTACAGATAACGGGACAATTTTAAACAACAAGATGATGAAAGAATTATGTGAACAGTTTAAAATTAAGCATCATATTCAACTCCTCATCATCTAAAGATGAACGAAGCAGTGGAAGTAGCCAATAAGAACATAAAAAAGAACATAGAGAAGATGACAGAGGTTTATAAGGATTGACATGAGATGCTCACTTTCGCACTACATGGGTACCGCCCATCAGTCTGAACTTCAACTAGGGCAACGCCATTCTCTTTGGTATATGACATGGAAGTGGTCCTTCCAATCGAGGTTGGAATTTCCTCCCTTAGAGTCTTAATGGACGCGAAATTAGAAGAAGCATAGTGGGTACAAAGTAATTGAATTTCATCGAGAAAAAAGATTGACTGTATTATGTAGAGGGACATTATATCAAAGAAAAATATGCAAGCATATGACAAAAAGTCACGTCCTCGATGTTTCTGAGAAGGAGATTTGGTGTTAAAAAAGATACTGTCATATCAAAAAGATTATCATGGGAAATTGACCCAAAACTATGAAGGACCGTTCATAGTCAAGAAGGCCTTCTCTGGAGGAGCTCTCAATCTAACAAACATGAATGAAGATGATTTACTGCATGTAGTTAATTCTGATGTAGTTAAGAAACACTTCGTTTGACCACTCTAAGTATGAGAAATGCGAAGTTGGGCAAAAAAGATATTTTCAAACAGAGTTGTCTCGAATAGTAGAGAAATTCTTATTCCATAATTTTCCTAAATCCTTGTTTGTAAACATTGTTCATCATCAATGAAGAGCCTTTTTTCAGTTGACAAACATATATACTTTGTCTTCTTGTTATTTCCATTTTTTTTGTTCCGCTTAATTCCAATGCATATAGAAAATATCATTAATTACTCTTGAAATAACTCAGAAGCACAAACTTGGTTAGGTGAAAGCTAATTGATTGAAAAAGGAAAGAAACTGAAAAAGGCAGTCTGAATGTGAAGTAAAATATGATAGTCACCATAAGAAAGTTTGTATGCGCACGACGAAAAGCTAAACGTGATCGGAGTTGAAATATGGAGAAATTATTCATTTGTCTTCACCATCGACATGAGGCTGAATACTAGGACATAAACCAATTAATAAGGATGCATCATTTTCTTGAAAGTATGCTCGATACCTCATTGTGAGTACATGATCCTAAGACAAGTGATTGTTTTGAAGGGTGGTAGATATGGGCACATTAGTCAACTTTAAAAAAATCATCAAATAATTTTCTGTTTAATTTTCACAATCATGCATAACATGCATGCATTAAAAAACTATTGCAATAATTACAATGCATAGACACACATCACATTACTTTTCTTATACAACTCAAGTGCATGAATCACTTTAGGATATTATTTTAAAATCCACAAATGACTTTTCAACATTTAGAGCCCGCATTAGTCTAGTTCTTGCTACCATATGAAGCTTGTTTAAATCAGATCAAACATCATTTCGATGTCTTCAGTTAAATTGAACCTGAATTAAATCAAGGTCTAAGTATGTGTCTATCCAGATCCACTTTCTTTTCAAATATCTTTGATTAAATCAAACCTTAATTGAATAGAAGTTGAAGCCTGTGTCTATCCAGATCCATTTCCTTTCAAATATATCCGGTTAAATAGAACCCGAATTGAGTCGAGATTAAAGCATGTGTCTATCTAGGTTCATTTTCTTTTAAAATTTCTTCGGTTAAATGAAACTCGAACTGAGTCGAGGTTGAAGCCTATGTCTATCCAGGTTCGTTTCCTTTCCAACATCTCGGTTAAATCAAACTCGAATTGAGTCGAAATCGAAGCATGGGTCTATCCAAGTTCGTTTCTTTATCTTCAGTTAAATCAAACCCAAATTGAGTCGAGGTCGAAGCCTGTGTCTATCCATGTTCATTTCTTTATCTTCGGTTAAATCGAACACGTATTGATTCGAGGTCGAAGTCTGTGTCTATCCAGATCCGTTTCTTTTCAAATATCTCTAGTTAAATCAAACATAAATTGAGTTAAGGTCAAAGCCTGTGTCTATCCAGGTCTGTTATCTTTTCAAATATCTCGGTTAAATCAAACGTGAATTTAGTCGAGATCGAAGCCTATGTCTATCCAGGTCCGTTTCTTTATCTTCGGTTAAATCGAACCTGAATTGATTCGAGGTCGCAACCTGTGTCTATCCAGGTCTGTTTTTTTATCTTCGGTTAAATTGAACCCGAATTAAGTCGAGGTCGAAACTTGTGTCTATCCAGGTCCATTTCACATTTCTGACATTTCATAGAACCCGAATCAGTCGAGATTTCTATTCTCCTTATCTTTATAGCCTTTTTTCATACCGATCAAAATACTCATCTACATTTTTGTACATCTTCTAAGTTTAGAAGCGTGAACATAAGGGCAGCTGTAAATACCTTATTTTGTCCGGTCCAATATTTTAAATATACAAACTTGGTTTATTGGTCCATATGCTAGTCTAAGACTATATAAAACTCAATGTCTAAAATAGAAAAATAGTCTAATGACTAAAAGTAAGAAAGAGTCCAAGAACAAAAAAAAAAGAAAAAAAAAAGAGTATAAAGACTATCATGTAGTAAACAATGTACAAGTAGATTTATTTATTTTGTAGCCGAAAATGTAAAATAATATGTTAATGAGCTCCAAATAGACTTGTGTAGAGTAAATGATGACAAACAATTTTATAATTTAATATTATCATGTACCAAACATTGTACAAGTAATATAATATTTAAATGGTACAACAATAAATATTGAATAATACTATTTAATCCAATATTATACTACAATCGGATAAATTTAATACAATATTGTTCAATACTATCACAGACCTTAATATTAATGTAATGACACAGTTCTAAATCGTGGTCGCAATCTCTTGTCAAATTGTGATCAAGTACAGTCCAAAAAAGTTTAATTGAGGATACCTAACAGGTTACGAGTATTGTGCCTGTAAATATTTTTTCTCCACAAAACTATCGGTTGGAATAAGGTGTCGTGGGTGTTATCACTGTTGTAGTGGTTCGTGTTTGTCATGGTCGTGACATCATCATAACGGTCATGACACCGGTAAATCATATTAGATGTATTATAAGAGATCGTAATCTTTATTATCTAACTACCTTTATTGAAATTCATGTTAAAATAAGATATTGAATAGTAAATACGAGTGTGACCGAGTGGCTATGCTCACAAAACCGCACCATGAAATCGTGAGTTGACGATCTCATAAATTTGTAACTTTGTAAAAAAGATGTATATTCGTTTTCAGCCTTCTTCCTAACCGTAAATAATCAAACCAAAAGAAAATCATATTTATTTCCATCTATTTTTCAGCTTACAAAATACAAATAAAGAATCAGGCTCATAACGCCAATGTCAACTATAATTAGAGCAAAACCAAAATTCTCAATTTTTTGTCAGAACATGAAGATCAGAAAGGTAGCAAGTAAGGCAAGAGGGAAGAAAGGCGAAGCAGAAGAATGGAAAGTAGAAGCTTTTGAAGTTGTAGTAGAAGTAGATGATGACGATGATGGAGGAGACGGTGAATTTGCAGATAGAGTTGTGATCTTAATCTTCATACCTTGGTCGCAGTGTCCTAATGTTCCACAAGCAAAGTACCTTGTACCGGGCTTCGTCAATTTTATGTCATCGTTGCCACTGTTTTTGGAGTCAAAAACTGTCCCAATGTCACAGTTTTTGAATGCGCTCTCGTTTGGAAGCTCTACTAGGCTGTGCATTCCTGTGTACTTGAACACTGTCTCAAACACAATTGTTATCACCTTGTCAGTTAGGCCAATTACCGTCAATAATATTTCAGGATTAAATCTACAATGATTGCATAATAGGCAAAATTTTAATTGATACATTGATGTCTAATCATATATTAGTTAATTTGACAAATCACTTAAATTAGTGATAATACACTAACATATAATTTGACAAAGTAAAATTTGGTCGTTCTAAAATTAAGAAACTGAAATTAGGGAAGATGACTGAATCAATGATTGAGAATATTTAATTTGGACAGTTCAAATATTATCAAATGCATCTGTCTAAATGAGGACGAACAGTCCAAATCCCCGGATTATCTCAATCCATAAATTAGGAATTTGTATTCCCTTTTCGAATTACTTAGAGTAGTTAGAGAGATTTGACGATCCATTACATAATGGACCCATTACATAATGGACCGCCCGAACATCTCACACGCATTTTTTTTATCTTAGTTCCACCAATGCTAAAGATCTGAACCATCAAAATCAAATCTGAATATCTAAATCTCCCGAGCTGTCCTCTGCAGAGGACACAGAGGATCTTAATTCCTTGATTAGTATGCAGAGATTGACTTACCGAGTTCATCGCCAACTCTGAATGTTTGACGAGATGCCCAAGAGTTGAAGTCAGTGGATTCATCCCAACCCTTGCTTCCCCAACGACATGTCGTTCTGCCACGGCTTCTTTTATGATTGGAGCAGCAACGATCAACAAGAAGAAAGCTTTGCCGAGGACATCCATGTCTTTACCAGTTGAGCTCTCTTTACTACTTTGTTGGGATATTGATGGAGTGAAGCATTCCTTTGACTATTTATACACAAAAATCTATAACATCCTCGAGGTCTATCACTGATAGAGTTTCATGGGGAAGAACAATCAGCCAAATTTATCAAATTGCCCTTACAAGCAGAACCCAATTGAACCCCAGCATCAGTAATTATTGCAGAAAACATGGGCAACGGTTGAATCATTGTATTGTTTTGGATTGGCCTCAAAGCAAAAAAAAAATAAAATCTCTTGGTTAAAGGTTAGACTAATCTTAGCTTTGAAACAAGGCTAGCTGTCATGCAGATCATATACACTTGATCATTCAGTATCTTTTAGTCTTAGAGTAGAATCTACTTTATCAGCTACATTTATTAAACCAAGCTGTCACCTCTCAAAGACATCAATGGTGATGCTTGAAGAAAGAGACAATAGCATTATACACAATATCTTTGGCATTTACACCCATAATAAAATCAGCATGAGCATAATCCTTTATGAACTGCACGCTGAGCTTGTCAACGTCATGGAACTTGAAGCTATCTAGCAATTGCTCCACGTCTCGAACGTCAGACAGTGCATCTTGGCCTCCATAACTGATAAATATAGGAAGGGCGTGGGGAATATTGGAGAGGTTATAGATGGGTGGCTTTGCTTCTCCGTAATGCATCACGTTGTAGTCCGATCTTCCGTAATTGTACTTCGCGACGGTCTTGTCTCGGACAGCTGCAGAAATACATAAATTGCAAAAGCTTAGTGATTATGTTGTTTGTTTCTGTGGAAAAAGCAAGCTAGAACAATGTGAGTGTGCGAAAAAAACATAAACATATAATACTTTGAGCTAAGTGAACCATGTTCTTGGTTGATGTAGACTGTGGCTCGTTCTTCAAAAAGAGATCAACAGTAGAAGAATTAAGACAGCAATTTTTGCCTGAAGATATCAAATTAAGGCATAATCAATCAGTTGGAATTGAAATACTAATAATAAAAATTTTAACATGGGTGAATCACTAAATGGCCTTAAAAAAATACTTTTCTAATCATGAGCTGATATGGGTAGTTAAAAAGTAAACCAACAGCCAAGTATCATCCAAAAATGACATCTCTAGTTCATCCAAACTGAAGAGGACCTAAATTTCAAGATCAAATACCAGTAATAGCAGATAGTAAGTCATAGCAGTCGACTCCGGGATTAGCGCACAAAGCCTTGAGGAAGTTAGCCACAGGCTCCCTATATAAAGAAAGTCAATACAAAGTACAATCCCATCATGTTAGTACATTCTAAGAAGATATTATCTAGAGTACTTCCTTTAAACTAAAAAGATAATTTAGAAAATTCTATTGGGTTGTTTTTATTTACCCCTTGGGGTTGAATTCTGCAAGGCCAAAGAGTGTAGTAATCTGTTAAAAAAAATCATCAAAATCTTGGGTTAAGATCCGATTAAGTTTGAGATTGAATTTATAATTAAGAAGTAGATGAACACTAAGTATAGTCACAACCTCACCAACAAAGGCTCTGGCCGCCAACACACCAAGAGCAGTGTTAATGTGGCTCAAGTAAGCAATAGGGCTCAAAAAGGCAGCTGACTTCAGCTGGTCGACCAGTCTTCCTTCTGAGAAGGATGCTAGAGCTATTAAAGTCCCCTGTCATATACACGGTATATAGTTCCATTAGACTGTTTACAGAAGACAGAATGTATAACAAGAGTAGAGAAGTTGCATTGGACTCACAAGGGAATGGGCCACATAGTCAATCTTCTGCCCTGTTTCTCGAAATATATGGTCAAAAACTGCTGGTAGATCATACTTAAGTAATTCATCCCACGACCAATTCCAGAAGCCCTGTTGTTTGTCATCACATCAGGTCTCACATGTATTAAAATAAATATTATATTTTAATACATGTGACAATGTATTATAAGTAGTACTGGAAGTTCTGTCAAATAGTAGAGAAAAGGATAAGGAACCGGTCTAGTTGGGTCAAGGGAGGTATGTCGTCTGCTAAACCGAGTCCCTCTAGTATTAGCAATCCATACGTCGAAGCCATTGTCAGCTAAAATCAACGGCAGATTTTGTTCGGGAGAATTCAGAAGCCATGTCATGCCGTCCTGCAATTTCACCGTACAAATCCATACTTTTTTCCAACACGTACAGGCTAAAACTTATGTAAATGCTAAAAAAAACCAACTCTTACATGCTCATTTACGAACACATATTGCTTTAATAATAATAATAACAATAAACTAATAGAGCATTTGCTTTCCCAAATTCCATACATTAATTGAATAACACATACGTTCTAAAAGTGGAATTTTATAGCAGCTAATGCACACGTACGAACGCAGACAAAAATCAAGAGGGGAGAGGACAGCAATGCAATGGAAAGATTTTGAACTGCGTGAAACTATGGACTTATGCCTGAGAGAACGGTGCATCATTTTGCTAGCTATTATATTTTCAGAATTCTATGGCTTATATCCCAATTGCCCATCCCTTTCTCCCCTTGGAATTTTAGTCAATCTAATTTTTAGGGGCTAACTTTTATTACCTGAGATAGAAATAAAGATGACACATTTTGATATTATATGGTGTTTTGTGCTTTGGCTCAGGGGACTAAAAGATGCGTAAATCAAGCACTTGCCTTTAAAACAGACTTCCTTAATTACTTCCAACTCTTCCGCTTTTCTTTTTCTCTCTTCATTTTTCTGTTAGCTTTACTATAAAGTTCAATCCAACTGCATCATCAACTGCATGATGATGAAGCCAACAATTGCACATGCTATCTATGATGCTAATCACTTATGTTATCTGAAAGCTACTTTGGTACCATAACATGTGGCACAAACTCAGCAACCACTTTTGATGCGGACGGTGTAGCGTTGAGATTTTTAGAGTGAATTGATAGCCTCTCGCATAGTCCAACTTTCGGAAACCATAACTTTTGACTCAGGTTGACTCACGGGACCCGTAAGATATTAAATCGAAACTTGTTTGGATAAACGTGTGTAATTAGGTATACCCATTACGGCCCAGTTTCAGGCCCAAAAAATGTTGTTTTAGGCACTTTCAGAGGCTCGGAAGTTGTTTTCACGAGTTTTGGACATTTTTGTAATTCTACCTATTTTATGTTTAAAGTTTTCTAAGATAATTTAAATAATTTTTGTTTAGGTTTTAGGCGGTATCTTATGGTATTTGTTTTAGACGTTTCCTCTCTATAATTCTAATTTTCGGTATTTCGTGAGTTTATCGAAATTGATGTTCAAATCTTGATAATCTCATAATTCAATAAGTTTTAGAATATCGAATTACTAGTAATCATGCGCGATTCAATAATGTCTGATATTGTTAGATTTTTTTCGAGACTTTACCAACGTCAACTTTTCTCTTTACCATAACATATGTCAACAAACACACGCTACGCCAATCGATTGTTTTTTCTTTTATGACGGTGCGAATTAACGTGGAGTCTCGATAGTATTCAAACTCAGAGAAACTAGCTAGACAGGGATGAAATGTAGAGATGCTGAACTAATTGACTTATACCACAAGAACCCCATGTTGTATAAGGACTGGCTGCTTGACATTATTCCGCCCACCGCCGCCATAACGACCTTCCGGAATTCTTTGCACGCTTAGTATATAACCATCTCGTGTTGTCACCTTCAAATAAACCAAGCATTTACTTCTTTGTTTAGCGTCCAACGAAAAAAGGAGAAAAAAAAACAGAGAGAAATAAGGATAAAAAAGCTACTTAATTATGTAATAAATAAACTATCGTATTAAGCACTTTAAATATACCTGAATTTCCTGACATTGGTAGCCATGTACTAAGACTGAAGAAGCACAAATACCCAACTCTGGTGGAGCAACAACACCTTTGTCTGGGTTAAAAGCCCCTCGGCTCGACCCATATGCTCGATGAGGCTCAACCAGCAGCGGCACTATCAGAACGCAAAGGCCCCAAGCAGCCAAAGCTAACATGTCACGAAGGGCCATGACTATGACTCGAAGTACTTCCTTGTCTTTGTCAATTGATGAGAGTGAGAATGAGACGTACGTCCTCTTTAGGATTTTATATAATGAGAGAATTAACACACACTGTGTGGGAAAACGAATTGGTTTTCCTTCTTTTGTCACAAAACCTTTCTTTTTGTTGGACTAAAATTTGGGATATTCACGCGCTTTTATGCAAGAAGGGTATGGCCGTATGGGTGTGGGTCCCTTTAAGGTGTTTTTTCCTTTGGTTAAATGTGAAGGCTTTGCTTGTTTTGCATTCACAACTCTATCACAATTTCTTTTAGCTAATTTAGCATACAATTTAAAAAATTTATAATTAATTGATCAACACGAAATATTTTGATTCCCTTTGGAAAATTATTTAATACAATTTTCTAAAAAAACTTTGTAAAACTTTGTATTAGTGAATTTATATAGTAATTGAGAGCATAATACTTATGTACATAACGTAATAACCAAACTTTAATGTAACTAAATTAATTCATTGAATATTGTAAATATATTGGATATTGGAAACAAATACAAAGATTTGTAAACATGAGTTAAATGGATTGTGCTTGTGTAGCATGAGGTTAATTGTTACAAATTTTAAGTGCATGTACGTACTAAATTAGCTTAAAAATTATATAATAGTGTACGTAATTTAAAATCTTCAAACGGTCAAAGTGCAAAGAGTGCATTTTCTTATCACTATATACCAAAACTAATATCGAAGTTGGTGAAACTATATGATGATAGACATGCATTGCTGAAACGGCTTGCAGTTGGAATTTAGAGAAGTGGGCGGCACTGGGGTTTTATAGAACTCATACACAACTACGTGAGATTAGGATGAGAAATTGTCTTTGCTTAATATGAACAAACGAGTGTAGGTCCCGTTTCGACTCGTTGATTTATATGTGTTCCCACCTAAGAGTTAAGAGTTAGACCATGTTCACGCGTGCTATTGACCTTAAAACGAGAATTGCATTGTAGCTTTCTGTATGATATGCCAAGAGCCGACTAAGTACAGCAACAATTGATACAAAAGCTTGCCACCAAGCCAGTGTGAACGGAGCTTGGGTGTGTTTGTAGGAAACAATCAATATTCCCCTCGTATAAAACATTTGGATGATGCTTGATTGGATATGACGCGATACTGGAACGGAGATACACCATTGGATCAACAAATGCCAGAGCATGACCCTTTATGAAAATAATTTTATTTCGGATGATCACATACATGATCCGTGTGCAATCCTACCAAACTCCAATCAACAGTTAACAGTCTACACCATAAACACATTAGGAATATAGATAATTATTACCATATGCATATAAAGTGAACATAATAGAATGTCAACTCACAAACTTAATTTGTAAAATCTCTATTCCTTAATAATCGAAAAGCAAAGAGTGACAGATAATTTTTCACAGTGACAAACTTTTTCAAAAACTCATGTTATTTGATATAATAATAAAATAAGATATTTTTTATTATATCTATTATTTTTAATTTAAGCCTGTTTCTTGAAAATTGAAAACAAAATCAAGCATTAAGGGTAAATAATTTGAACGAGATAAACAATATATAATTTGATTGCGTTTCAAATTTTAAGAGGACATGTGCAAAGGCACTGACAGAAACTTTTTTAGACTATCTTATCGTAATATTGTTATTGGTTTTTCAAAAATAGGCTTTGAATTTATAGGTGGATACTGGATATTCTAATAGGATACTGCAATACCAATGAATTTTGATTTTTTACGAAATTATTAAGAATCAATATTCATGAATCTAACTCAGTAATAACTCTTTCTCAAAAAAAAAACTCAGTAAAAACTCATTATCTATTTATATCGATGAAATCCAATACAACGAATCTCTTCCTAAGAAAATTGAATAAATAAAGTCTTAATTATAATGTGATGAAGAAACAAGCTCAGATTGCTCCCGAAAAGGTATTCTAATCCGTGTGATCTTTCAGTATACTCTTTATGTTTAATTAAGAGGTGGGTCAGTGTGTTCTATCGTTGTTATTTGATTGCAGTTGCCCTGCAGGTGCCCTTTGGTGCCATATCTGATATCTCAAGTATCAATATTATTGAAATAGCCAAGAACATTTTGCAATTTGAAGAAGACAGAATCGAGAGGATAGGTTGGAGAGGCAATGGGAATACATGTTTGGACCTTAAAATTGTTAGTAAGATTTACCCGAATCGGATGGAGAGCAAGAGCATGGTGGTTGACAATCATCATTGAAAGCATTAGGTTCCATTGAGTCATATGTCGTTACTTCATCTGGTTTGAGCATGAGTCTTAAGGATACGGCAATTGTGAGTGTCACCATTTGATAAACAAATAAATAAATAATATTTATTATATGATAAAAATTAAAATAAATATTAAAAATTAACATTCTTTGTAATTTACTTAAATGATAAGAACACTCGTATAGTTTGAAAAATGACAAGTATATTTATTTTATAAAAAAATATTAGTTCAATGGTCAAAGGACGAGAATGACGTTAATCTGACTCAACTAAATTTTTAAAATAAATTTTTCTCATATCTTATAGTTTTTTAAAATGACACGGATATCTCATAGTTTAGATTATGTCATTGACATTATTTCATATTAGGTTTTAGTAAAAAAAACCCTTAAAAATTTAAAGTAAAAACCGCTAAAACACAAAAAATACCAAAATTACCCTCTGAAAACGCTAACGTGATGTTGTTATTTTTATTTTCAAACCCAATTTTAGAACTAAAAAAGAAGGTAGGGTCATTCATCATTCTTATTCGTCACATATCATTTAGTATTATCCACATTCAAACAAAGACTAGTCGCGATTCTTCACGGTCTTTTCATTTTATTAATTCACTTATTTCATGACTGATTAATTGATTTTTTTTGGAAGAAGACAAATTATAGTTTTGCGTTTCTTTTCTTAATATTTTACCTTTTGATTGTTGAAGAAAACTTTTAATTTTTTCTTTCATAGTAAAAGGCTGAAATAAAAGATTTCATTTTTTTATAATTTTATTCGTAGAATGAATCAGTAAGTGTATCAGGACATCTCAACTAGGGTGACATGCTATGTTAGGGTTGAAATAAAAGATTTCATTTTCAAAACTGTATTTTTTTTGTTCTGTGTAATCACATACTATGTTAGGGTTATGGATGCGGCCCTACTACCATCTATTATATAATAACAAAGAAATTTGCGCATATACTCATATATGCTATATTACCAATAATTCACCCCATATATTTGTTATCGCCGAATATTGCATATATCCATATAGCCAATGTGGTGTCCAAATTCATCAATCCAAATTGATCTCCATCAATTAGTTAATTAATTTATTTTATTTACTAATTATCCAATAATAAGAAATAACCAATTAATCAATTTGAACATTAATTACTTACTTTTTAATAATTAAGTGACAACACACATCACATATGAGTTCAGAAAATATATTTTGGTCCAAAACACGTTGTTGGTCCAATTAGTGTTGTTTTCCATTCTTGTTATTATGAGTTACTTTTAAGACCGAATGGACCCACATGGATAAAATTATATGATTCAAATACTTGACGAATTTAACTCCATAAATTTCTGACCTATTTAATTCTGACATTGTACAACTCCACTATAGGTCCGATACTGAATCAACTCTCGATTCATGTGCGCTACATCTTCTGTTGGTGCAAATAAACTCTTTTATTTCATGGCCCAAAAAATATTTTAACATATTACCCTTCATAAATATCAGTAACAAGAATGAGATGTAAAATTATCATTTTATCTCTCAAGTTATTATTTTCTTAACTCCTTTATTGACTGTAAATAAGAAAGATATAACAGTGATTTCACCACATCTTATTCAATGATTCATTTCATTGAATACTTGGCCAAATTAATTTATTCACATACCCATCAATAAAGAATAAGGTTAAATAGTTGCATTTAGAATCTTGGCATGAATTTTCATATCTATGAATTACGTAACTCCAACATAGTTGAATCACGATTCCAACAGCCAAAGTTTTGTCCGGCAATTCAAATTCGCTCATTTGACATATTAAAGATAGTAACTAACTAAGTCAAGTTTCGTATTCACCTCATGATTAAGTTAATTATGAATAAACTCTTATAGGTGTAACAATTAGATTTAGACCTAGATAAATAGTTTTGTTATAAACTAATTGGTTATTGGTCTATTCAACATATTGAACAATATGTCTAGGTCAACCGTTAGAGTCTCCACTCCCATGCCCCAAGACCAGCATCCTTTAATTCAACCTAATAATCGTAATCAGACTTGATTGCCCAGTTGATCCTAACACTTGGAATAACATTCTGAACTATTTTTTAAGAGTTTGTCTGGAAGATCCTATGTCTTTACTGTTCTTACATTGACAATAGTTCTAGGACTTGATTTAATTATAAACACATTTTAACTAATAGAAAAATATTCATTCATTAAATTCAGTCATACAAAATGTCAGAAAAATAACTAAATAATCATAAATAGTTATGGACATAATTCCAACATAAACATGATACCACCTTACTTTAGATGAGTTGGTATGCTTCTCTACTCCCCACTCTATTCTGTTTGCAGAAACTTGACTTCGGTTTCAAAAAGTCTTTCAACAAAGGTGATAAATTGTAACGTGATGGGGGTTGTTTCTAACTTGTTTTTCATTGGATATATCCATGTATATCGTGAATAGACATCAACAAAGCTTACCTAGTATTTAAAACCAGAAATAGAAAGAGTGGGTGCAGGACTTCATACATCTGAGTACACTAGTTCTAGAGGTTTAGAAACATAATTTTTTTGACAAAGGAAAAGTAGACTGAGACAGTTTACCAGATTTGCAAGCATCACAGAAACTCAAGAATTTTTTATGAACAAGATATTGCATCTATGTCTTTCAGTACATGAGTTAAAACTAAACTACAAGGATGTCCTAGTCTTCTATGCCAAATTTGAATAGAATGGCTTACAGAAGATTCTTTTATGCTATGATCATTTATAGAAGTATATAAAGCAGAAATGGAACTAATTGCAGAGTTGGAAAGACCATATTTTGATGCAGAATGAGATGTAGCAGCCTGAGTAATAATTGACAAATAAACTGAGGATTGAACTGGAGTTGAAGATGTTGAGCAAACCCTTGGGAGGATAAAATGATATAGATAATTCTTAAGTATGCCCCGCAGAAGAACTTGGTCTGTAATCTTATCCTTTACAAAGTAGAAAATAGAGTAAGAAAACAATGATAATATCATTATCTTGGGTTAATCTAGAGACACTAGGTAGATTCTTGGTAATAGATGAGACACAAAACACTTATTTTAGAGTTAAAGAAACAATGTAAGTTTTAATTGAAGAAGAACCTATATTAGAAATTTGTAATTTCTCACCATTTCCCACTTGTAATTTACCTTCCCCTTAGTACTTAGGCTGAATAGATAGATTGCTAACACGGCTCGTGGCTCCATTATCCATGTACCAAAATTCATCTTCAACTATACTTGGTGTAGTTACATATCCACTAATTCTTGGACCATTTCCAGATTGATCCATAGTGTTTTGTTGTTGATAATTGTTGCTGTACTGTTGAGAATTCTGAGAGTTACGTTCATTAGGTTGATGAAATTTAACATCATACATATTATAACAATTAAATACTGCATGACGAATTCTCTTGCAGATTTGAGAAATTGACCTTTGATTCCCATGGCCTCTACCTCCATTGTTTCTTCCATTGCCTCTACCTCTTACACAGCCAAGATTCCCAAAGTTTCTACATCTTCCTCTATTTGCTTGAAAGTTAGCAGCATTGGTTGAAGAAATAAAGTTTTTAAACAGTGAATGCTCAATTCTTAATTCTTGACTTTGTAACATAAATTGTGCCTCTTGTAGGGTGACAAGATCATGCCTAGAGGTTAGATGCACAGCCTCATGATCATAATCATTGTTCAATCCTCCTAAGATATATGAAAGCAAGTCTTCATCTAAGATTTGTTATCGTGAAGCTGAGAGTGTATCAGCTATATACCTCATTGTTTGAAGCTGGTACCTCAACTGGAGGACTCTGGATCTTGACTGAGTAGTAAAAAGATTCTCCAGGACTTACCGAACCTCACCGGAACTGGTGCATCGAACTATATGTCTAAACATGGACTTAGAAATGGATGAGAGGAGCCAGCTCATCAGAAATTGGTCACATCTCTTACAAGAAATGAATTGAGGATTAAGAACCTGAAGAATCGTAGAGGTGGTCTGGGATTGAAAAGAAGCAGTATTTACTGCTGTTGTGACTGAATGGGTAACATACTAACTTGGACAAGTGACATTGCCAAGAAGATAGTCTTCTAGGCCATATTCATTAATTGTGGACAGCACTTGAGATCGCCAAAAAATGAAATTACTGCGATCAAGTTTGATTGTGACAGGAATCAAACTATTAGGTAACTGCACATAAGACATGACAGAAGATGCAACTACACTTGTGCTCGAACTTGAACTGGAACTCGATGAAGTTGTTGATGAGTTTTTCTTAATTGAAAAACTCGAATGAGGATGAAAATGAAGACTTTGAACTGGAACTCGAGCAAAGACAAAGACGAAGACTTTCAACAAGCACGACATGTGCGAAAAAAGAAAAGCAATCTGCTCGGTACTAGATTAGCACTGCTACCATGATAGAGTTTAGAGAAAGCTTACTTTTGATTAAGCTTTTCATTAACCTTAAACAATAATACTGGTTACCACATAGAAGTAAAGCAGAAGAAGCACTAACAGCTAAGCTAACTAAATGTTAATGATAAACCTGCACACCAAGTTCAAAGGATTCAACATCTTAAAGATGAGCATGATCAAGAAGGCAATGAGCGAGTTCAAGAGGTTTCTAGTCCAATTATCATGTTTCAAGGAGCAATAACAAGGTCGCGGTCTAAGAAGCTTCAACAAGCTTTGATCCACTATTTGCAAGGCTTAGTCAATTCAGCTAGTGAAGGTCTACAAGAACATGAAAGCTTCGGGATAAGTGCAACACGAGTCCAGTACAACTTGGTTCAAGTCCAAGCTATTAATGGGTTGGATTAAGTATGTAATGAGTCATTTTTGTGTTACCTTTTGAGCTGAACGAAGTTTTACTTTATTTAGAGTCCATTAGTTTTAGTTTACTTAATATAGTCTATTCTTAATTATTAATATAATTAGGTTAGTTTCCTATTCTTGGGTTTTAGGATTTTAAGAAATCTTTGTAAATGTTATAAATATGCCTTGCTAGAATGTTTTAAGGGTCCAGAATTTTAATTGAAAAAAAATAAAAGGTTGTTTTGCTTTTATGTTTGTGTTCTTGAGTATAATACATACTTTAAGAAATATTCAGGTAGCTTGATCACCTTCTTGTGGAGTGTTTCAAAACTAGAATTCAGAAACAAGATTTCTTTATTCTAGTTCTCGATCATCTATCTAAGAAATCTGTTTGTCTAGCCTTTTCTTAGGGGTTGTTGCCGAATTGGGTATTGGGGGTTTCACGTTAAAGCTTCTTGGGTTCCTATACATAAATGGGTTCTCAAACTTATTCTTGGAGGTTCCATATAATTTGGTATCAGAGCTTTGGCTCTAGATTAGGTTTTATCTCTTTAAAATTCTGCTTCTTTAATTCTGATTTCTTGCGTTTTTCTTGTTCTTTTTAATTCAATTTTGGGTTTATAGTTGTAGTTTAAAAAAAGAGAAAAAAATAAGAAGAAGAAAATTCGTGCAAAAACAAGAGCACGCATAAAAAAAGAAGAGGGAGAAGAGAGAATTTCGTTCGAAAAAAAAAGAACGAAAATAGCTACTTTCCTAATTCTAGGAAGATATTTGTTTCTAAATTTGTTACTTTCCTAATTTTAGGAAGTTCTTTATTTCTAAATTCATTACTTTCTAAATTGGTCACTTTCCTAATTTTTTTTTACTTTTCTAAATTCTTTACTTTCTTAAATTCACTACTTTTCTAGATTAGTCTCTTTTCTAAATTCATTTTTTTCCTAAATTAGTTACTTTCCTAAGTTCTTTACTTTCCTAACTTCATTACTTTCCTAAAATTAATTACTTTCCTAAATTCTTTACTTTCCTAGCTTCAATACTTTCCTAAAATTAGATACTTTCCTACATTCTTTACTTTCCTAATTTCATTACTTTCCTAAAAATTTGTTAGTTTCATAAATTCGTTACTTTCCTAAATTTGTTTCCTGTTCAACTTGTTTTGAAAATTTCAGTTTTGAAATTTTACACATTACAAGCTATTTGAATTGTTTTAAAAGTGTGATTCATTTAAGAACATGAAAGAACAAGCTAGAGTGATGTGAGGAAAACCATGAGTGAATTGTTTTTTTTTTTTGAGTTAAACACAAGTGACCCCATCTTTTGAGTGTAAACATGTGAGGGAGTGCTTGTGAGGTCCTTGAATTATTTTTGTTTCTTACATTCTATTGCAGTAATGTCAAACCAAAGTGGAGATAATGATGTTGGTCATGTTCCTGATGCTATGCTACGTGAGGCTCAACGAGGAGATTTACACATTTTAATCGAAATATGGAGGCCATGAGGGATGCATTAGAGCGTATGGATGCAAGGTTGTAGGTGGTTGAAAGAGCAACACCAAATCACAACGAGAGGCGACGAGGAGGCAGAAACCGAATATCTCAAGTTGATGACTTGGAAGATGAATATTTTGATTATAATGATGATGATGATGATACAATTGTTGGAAGGGTCATGCCTAGAGGAGGAAGAGAAGGTCGTGATTTTGGTAGAGGTAGAGGGAGAATGCGAGAAAGTCAATTCCATGGTCGAAACCGAGGTAATGACGATTTTGTAGATAGAAATTTGGGAAGCATTAAACTTAAAATATCTCATTTTCAAGGTAAATCAGATCTGGAGGCGTATTTACAATGGGAAAAGAATGTGGAACTCATATTTGATTGTCATCAATTTAGTGAGGAAAAGAAGGTCAAGTTGGCGGTCACCCAATTTTCAGATTATGCTATAGCTTGGTGGGATCAATTGGTGACAAGTAGAAGAATAAATTTGGAGAATACAATTGAGACTTGGGATGATCTCAAGTCTACAATGAGGAAGAGATTTGTACCTAGGCATTTTCTTAGGGAACTTGTGCAAAAACTTCAAGTTCTTAGACAATGCAATAGGGGTGTGGATGATTACTACAAGGAGATGAAAATGCTCATGACTAGGGCTGATATAGAGGAGGATACGGGGACCACTATGGCACATTTTTTGGCTGGTTTGAACAAGGATATAGCTGAACGAGTGGATTTGCAACCTTATGTGGAGTTAGAAGAGATGGTGCACATTGCCATCAAGGTGGAAAAGCAACTCCAAGGAAGAGGGGCGACAAGGTATATTTCTAAATCTTATTACAACTCTAATTATACTCGGAAAAGGGATTGGAGGAGTGATTTTAAGGGTGGAAGTAATGTTGCTTATGATGGTTCAAAGGGAAAGACAGATTCGATTTACAAAGAAAAATCTAAACTCGTAAAGCCTAAAGGGAGAAATAGAGACATTAAGTGTTGGAAGTGTCAAAGTGTAAGTCATATTAGCAAGGAATGCCCTAATAGGAGAATTATGACCCTATGAAATGGTGAGATAGTGACTGATGAAGATGAGGGTAACAATGAAAGCGATGAGGAGGAGATGCCCGAATTGGAGAGTTGTAGTGAAGGGAGCATTGAAGAACTGATTAAAGGCGATGTGTTGGTTACAAGACGTGCTCTTAACACCCAATTGAAGGAGGATTGTCATGAGGAGCAGTGAGAGAACTTTTTCCATACAAGGTGTCATGTTAAAGGCAAGGCATGTAGTATGATTATCGATGGTGGGAGTTGCACTAATGTGGTGAGTACAATCTTGATTAATCGATTAGGGTTGTCTACTACACTACACCCACGACCATACAAGCTTTAGTGGCTGAATGATTGTGGTGAGATCAAGATGAATAGGCAATCTACTATCTCATTTTCAATTGTAAATATCATGATGAGGTGTTGTGTGATGTGGTTCCTATGAATGCTGGAGATCTTTTACTTGGTAGGCCGTGGCAATCTGATAAGAGAGCTATGCATGATGGGTACCTCAATAGGTATTAATTCACCAAGGATGGACGGAAAATCATACTAACACCACTTTCCTCCAAAGAAGTGTATGAAGACCAATGTAAAATGGAAAGGATGATAGTGGAGGCTGAAAAGAAAGAAAAATAGAGCAAGAAAAGTTCTTTAGAGAGTGAAAACTAAAAGAGTGAAAAGAAAGAGGGAAAAGAAAAAGGAGAGAAAAGTGCAAAGAGTGTGAGTTTAGTAGCCAATGCAAGTGATGTTAGACATGCATTGTACTCCAATTGGCCTATATTTGTACTCTTGTACAAAGGGGCTTATTTTGTAACTAATGAACTTAACCCCTCTTTGCCTAGTGTGTTTGTTGATCTTTTGCAGGAATTTGAAAACATATTTCCTGAGGAGATGCCTAGTGGTTTACCACCAATTAGAGGCATAGAACATCAAATTGACTTCATTCGTGGAGCCGCCATACCCAATAGACCAGCATATAAAACAAATCTAAGTGAGACAAAGGAGATCCAAAAATAAGTGGAGGAGTTGCTAGCTAAGGGGTATGTGAGGGAGAGTCTAAGTCATTGCTTGGTTCCTGTTATTCTTGTGCTAAAGAAGGATGGAATATGGAGGATGTGTGTGGACTGTCGAGCCATCAATAAAATCACTGTAAAGTATCATCACCCTATTCATTGGTTAGATGACATGCTTGATGAATTATATGGTTCTTATTTGTTCACTAAGATAGACTTGAAATCTGGCTATTATCAAATTCGGATGAATGTTGGAGATGAATGGAATACAACATTTAAGACAAAGTATGGGTTGTATGAGTGGCTTGTTATGCCATTTGGTCTTACTAATGCACCTAGCACATTCATGAGATTGATGAACCATGTGTTGCATGAGTACTTGGGAAAGTTTGTTGTTGTTTACTTTGATGATATTTTCATTTACTCTAAGTGCTTAGATGATCATATCATGCATCAAGTACTAGAAATACTTAGGCAAGAAAAGTTGTATGCTAACCTTAAGAAGTGTAGTTTTTGCATGGAGAGGGTTAATTTTCTTGGTTTTGTAGTGTCTAGTCAAGGTATTGAGGTTGATGAGGACAAGGTAAGAGTCATTAAGGAATGGCCAAGACCTAAGAATGCTAGTGAGGTGTGAAGCTTTCATGGGCTTGCTGGTTTCTACAGTAGATTCATTAAGGGTTTTAGCACAATAGCCGCACATTTGAATGGGTTAGTTAAGAAGAATGTTGGTTTTGTTTGGAGTGAGGCACAAGAACATGCATTTAATGAACTTAAGGTTAAATTGTGCTGCACATTTGCTTGCTTTACCTAATTTTGATAAAACTTTTGAGATTGAATGTGATGCTAGTGGCATAGGAATTGGAGCTGTTTTGATGCAGGACCAAAGACCGCAAATGTACTTTAGTGAGAACTTAAGTGGGGCAACCTTGAAGTATCCAACATATGACAAGGAATTATATGCTTTGGTTCGAGCTCTGCAAATATGGAAGCATTATTTATGGCCTAGGGAGTTTGTGATACACACTAACCATGAAAGTCTAAAAGCATTTAAATGGTCAAGATAAGCTGAACCGTAGGCATGCTAAATGGGTGGAGTTCATTGAAACATTCTCATATGTGATTAAGTATAAGCAAAGTAAAGAGAATGTAGTTGCGGATGCATTATCCAGAAGGTATAGTCTACTTAATTCTCTTAGTGCTAAATTGTTGGGTTTTGAGCATATTAAGGATTTGTATCAATATGATGGTGACCATAGTGAAATATATGCATCTCATGATAGTGGGGCTATTACGGATGACTTTTACTTGTTTGATGGTTTCTTGGTTAAGAGAAATAGGTTGTGCATTCCTAAGTGTTCTATGAGGGAATTGTTGATTGAGGAAGCACATGGAGGAGACTTAATGGGGCATTTTTGGGTCAATAAGACCTCTGAGATGTTGTTAGCATATTTTTTTTGACCTGGTATGAAACATGATGTGCATAAGGTTTGTGAGCATTGCAAATACATGTAGAGAAGCTAAGTTTAGGTTGAAACTGCATGGGTTGTATACACCACTACATGTTCCTAGTGAACCTTAGACAGATTTGTCCATGGATTTTGTGCTTGGATTGCCTAGAACTAGGAAAGACCGTGATAATGTCTTTTTCATGGTAGATAGATTTAGTAAGATGGATAATTTTATACCATGTCATAAAACTGATGATGCTAAGCTGATGGCTGATTTATTTTTCAAAGAAGTTGTGCGATTACATGGCATACCTATGAGCATTTTTAGTCACTTTTGGCGTGTGTCATGGGGAAAGTTAGGAACTAAGTTATTGTTTTCAACTACTTGTTACCCTCAAACTGATGGGCAAACTGAGTAGTTAATAGGACGTTGATTACTTTACTTAGGGCAATCATAGAAAAGAACATTAGGACATGGGAGGATTGTTTGCCATTTGTACAATAGGGTTGTTCATAGCACTACTCATTGTTCTCCATTTGAGATTGTTTATGAATTTAATCCGCTTACTCCTATTGATTTATTATCATTGTCACCTAACAATTTTGTGAGTGTTGATGCTAATTCTAAGGCAGATTTGGTGAAGAAGTTACATAAGCAAGTTAAAGAGAGGATTGAAAAGCAAAATGCTCAAGCCGCTTCATGTGTGAATAAGGGACGAAAACCAATGATTTTTCATCCTAGAGATTGAGTTTGGGTGCATTTTCGTAAAGAGAGGTTTCTGCTTCAAAGAAAGTCCAAGCTCAGTCCTATAGACGATGGTCCTTTTCAAATTCTTGAAGGGATTAATGACAACACATACAAAATTGACCCACCAGGTGAGTATAATGTTAGTGCTTCTTTTAATGTAACTAATTTAAGTCCTTTTGATGTAGGTGATGCATTAGATTCGAGGTCAAATCCTTTTTAGGAGAGGGGAAGGATAAACCTACACACCAAGTTCAAAGTATTCAACATCTTAAAGATGAGCATGATCAAGAAGGCAATGAGCGAGTTCAAGAGGTTTCTAGTCCAATTAGCATGCCTCAAGAACCAATAACAAGGTCGCGGTCTAAGAAGCTTCAACAAACTTTAATCCACCATTTGCAAAGCTTAGTCAATTCAGCTAGTGAAGGTCTACAAGGACATCAAAGATTTGAGTTAAGTGCAACACGAGTCTAGTACAACTTGGTTCAAGTCTAAGCTATTAATGAGTTGGATTAAGTGTGTAATGGGTCATTTTTGTGTTACCTTTTGGGCTGAACAAAATTTCACTTTATTTAAAGTTCATTAGTTTTATTTTACTTAATATAGTCTATTCTTAATTATTATTTAAAATATAATTAGGTTAGTTTCCTATTCTCAGGTTTTAGGATTTTAGAAATTTTTTGTAAAGGCTATAAACATATCTTGTTAGAATGTTTTAAAGGTCCAAAATTTTAAGTGAAGAAAAACCAAAAGGTTGTTTTGCTTTTATTTTTGTGTTCTTGAGTAGAATACATACTTTAAGAAATATTCAAGTAGATTGATCACGTTCTTGTGAAGTGTTTCGAAACTGAAATTCAGAAACAAGTTTTCTTTATTCTAGTTCTTAATCATCTATCTAAGAAATCTGTTTTTCTAACATTTTCTTGGTTGTTGCCGAATTAGGTATTGGGGTTTTCACGTTAATACATAAATGGGTTCTCAAGCTTATTCTTGGAGGTTCCGTATCACTAAACATTTAACTTAGCACATGGACAATATCAGCAAGCAACTGCTAACCAATACACAGTTGCTAACTATATATTAACGTACAGTAGAGACTATAGAGAAGATATAAAATAGAATTAATACTGAGTAATACACTACTAGTATTCTCTCTAACATATACCAACCCATCTTTTGATGATCTTGTGTGGACGCATTCACGTTGAAATCACTATGATATAACCTTTATATTTGCTCGTTATTAATTAATTACTTCACTTATCTTAATAATACACCTATATCTCATTATAAGGACTTTCTGAGCTCTTTATTCTTGTACAATACAAAGTACATCGACTTCAGCATAAAGAAGAAAAGAACTCTCGTCATATACCATCTATTTACTTTTCCAAACACCATCTTCTTCTTCTTCTTACTTGACTGATAGTGCCACAGTTGAAGGCATTGGTTTTATCTTCCATTTTCTATCAGATCAAAATTGATCATTTAACAGAAACAGCCGGACTTGTTCTCGGGCTCATCTTCTTCTTCCTTTCGCTGAAGTTATGACATGAAACCAAGCCCGGAAGGCAGCCCTTCACAGATCTAATCGGTTTCTCCTTGTCGCTTAAGGTGTCTCTGTTAGCAGTTCTTTCACTGCCACAAACAGAATTAGTTCCAGAAACATAAGGGGTATCATTAACAGACTTTGTAGGGAGGTCAGGTTCTGTTAGTTTGACTCCAATCTTTTCGCCCAAAATTGTCTGATCATGAACATCCAATTCCGTCTCCTCTCTGAAGCTGTCCTTGAAAAGTTCAGACAGTTTCTTTTTCTTAGCTGTAGGTGATGGTTCAGGTGTTGAAATTGGAATTTGATCCACTGGATGAGTTTTATTCCCCCGATTAGCGCCTGCCGAGAAGCTGTGATGGACTGGCGTGTTTCCACGAGATGGGGTAAAATCTGTGGAAGTGACAGTAAGAAAATTAACAATCCACACTCATTAAAAGAGAGCGAGAAAAACAGAACATCCAGAAAATTTGAAAGAGGTAAATTGAAAGAAGCTGATAAGCTAATGAAAAAGAGAGTTTAAAAATTCAAATGCTCACTTACCACCATTGACACTAAAGAAATCATCTTCGCAATCCGAGTCTAACCACGCCCGGGAATCGAAAAAAGCGTCATCTTTACTACCTGTAATATAATAAGAACAGTCATCTCATAAGACAGATGCAAAATAAATTCAATTTGGAACATCCATGATCTATCCATATGTAGACATCTATGTCTTTGTTTATACTGTTTCCCCAATAATACCAACAATTTTTTCAAAATTAATCATACGTATGGTTTTCTTTCATTTTTCCAATTTCCTAAACCATTTCAACACAGACCCTAATCAAAATCATCATGCCATGCTAATATAAATTATAGAAATTTCTCCAAAAAGGAGTGACCAAATATTAAGAATGATCCATGAGGGTCCTTGATCAATTGAAAACAAATATTCAATTGAAAACAAATATTATAAGTTCAGAATTGAAAAAGGGAAGTACTAAAAATTAAAGCTTTCCTCATAAAAGTACGAAAAATATACAAAGAAATCAATTAAAAATACAGAAATCAATTTCATGTCAATCTTTATCAACCGTCAGGATCAAAGTTTCAGTCAAACACGCAAGATAATACAAAATCACAAATTAAAGATCGAAAACTCACACTCAGACTCTCAATCAGTAAGAAAATCAATCTGTTTCATATGAAGAAGCAAGACGACGATCGTTACCGTAGTCAACGTAAGTGGTTGAGCAAGGAAAGGGGGGAATCTGAGATTTAACAGAGACTTCACGGATCGGAAGGTTCCCATTGATTAGCTGCTTATTTTCCTTGACGGGCGATGGTGGAATCATAAGGTTTTCCGTCTTGGACTCGAGCGATAGTCTGAGTTTTAAAGCGGACTCGGAGTTTCTATGGATTGAAACACAGGAACCCATCTCGTTCTTTCTCCCTCTCTCTAACTCAATATCAAGATGAACATCAGGGACCTGGGAAGGAAAGCAAAAATGGCTTTGAGAAGGAGAAAGGAGAAGAGAGAGTAAAGTAGAAGAGGAAGAAAGACAGTGATTTATTGGCGTTATGCCAAGGGATGTAGAAAATTCGGCTTTGAAAAAGAAATTGTAGAGAGAGAGAGAGAGAGATTGGCCTTGAAAGGGAAGTTCTCGTTTTCCTATTGGTGTTGTTATCTGCTTGTTGATTTTACGGCAGTTAGTCAACTTCTTTTTTATCCCTTTAATTAATACAAATTTCTTATAATCTATTTCCGCATTCCGGTCAGGATTTGTTGCCCGTTCAGGATGGTTACTAGAGAGACATGACTAATCATAGTGGTAAAAAATATGAATTGTTATTAAACAATTATAATATGATTACTATTCAAACATGCATTCTGTGATATATGGTTTCAATAATATACAATTTAGAGAAAACATGGGCAAACGGAGCTCAACCGAGGAAGGAGAAAAATTCTGTATATTGAATAATTTTCATAATTACAAAGCGAATAAAACTTACTATTTATAGTAAGAATAAAGAATCAAAGATGTTGGCAAATGATTGGGTGATGATATTCAGTCAATCATTTACCAATTATGATTACAACGAGAGGATTCTCCCTTAGCTAATAAGGCGCGATCAAGTGGCAAGGTTGTTGAGATCTTTAACGCTAGACTAAGCCAATGAGAGAGAAATAAGTTGGAGGCCGATGTGGAGATGAAACGTCAACAAAGAATCCGTGCAGATTACGTAGGATAATTAGACTGCAAAGGAGAGGTACATGATGACAGAGTTGAACAGAATGCAATGGTGATTTCTTCAGTTCTTGAAGTTGTAGCTATGGTGTTTTCAGTGTGTGCTTTAACATCCTCCCTCAAGCACAATGGGGGTGAGTCCACATGAAGCTTGCTGCGAAGAACACTGACTTGAAAAGGATGAAGTGTTTAATGAAGATGTCAGCGAGTTGAGAAGCAGTGGGCACAAAACGAATGTCCAACTCCTTAGCAAGAACCTTTTCCTGAATAAAGTGTACATCAACTTCAATATGCTTGGTGTGTGAGTGAAAAATCAGATTGGAGGCAAGGGCAGTGACACTTTGACTATGACACCACAAAACAGTGCTTTGAGATATCCCAATGCTTTGAGAGAGAAGTTGGAACTGAGAAGTTGAATGGCTTTTTGGATAAGATGAGGAGAGGAACCTGTGATCAAAATATCATCAACATAGATTAGAATGATGATAATATGAGAGCATGTCCTTTGAAAAAAGAGAGATGTATCTGAAATGGAGTTAGTGAAGCATTAGGAGAACAATGCTTTCTTGAGCTTATGGAACCAAGCTCTTGGAGCCTGCTTAAGACGATATAGTGCCTTATTAAGCCTATAAATAAAGTGAGGATATGCAGAGTGAACAAACCCAGTAGGTTGTTCCATATAGATTGTTTCTTGCAAGTCTCCATGAAGGAAGGAATTGTTGATGTTTAGCTATTGTATATCCTAACCATAAGTGACAGCCAGTGCAAAAATAACCCTTATAGTGCATGGCTTTATGACAGGGTTATATGTTTCGAAGCAATCAATACCAAGAGTTTGTTGAAACCCATTTGTAACTAATTGAGCCTTATGCTTGTTTATAATGTCATCTGGATTAAATTTGATTCTAAAAACCCATCTATTCTTGATTTAGGGTATATCAGGAGGAGAAGAGACAAGAGTCCAAGTGTTGTCATTAACCAAAGCAGTAAACTCAACCAGCATTACTGCTTTCCAAGCTGGTTAAGAAAGAGCTTCTTTAACAGAAGTGGGTTGTGAGATGGTTGCTTGATAGATAGAAAAGACTTTATGCTTGACAATCCCTGATTTGGACCTTGTTATCATTGGATGAGAAGGTTGAATAGAAGGAATAGGTAATTTAGGAATAAGTGGGATTAATGAGGAGCTTAGGGAGGTAATAAAGGGCACAAAGATAGGAGAGACATGATAAGAATGTGTAAAAGAAGAAGGAGAGTTGAGAGAGTTACCTAACACATAGACACCAGAGTTATTAGCTTGTTGATGTGAAGGACATGATCAAAAAGTAGCTCTTCTTGTTGATGCTAAAGTTGAACATGTACCATCAACCAATGAAGGAGATGGATTAAAACTAGGGAGAAGAACCACATGTTGTGATGAAGGACAAGTGTTGCTAGGTTTGAGATGTGAGCAGGGAAATTTTTTTTCATTAAAGATGACATTCTTGGATATGTAAATCCTTCATGTAGATGGGTCTAAGCACTTATAGCCTTTGTGGGAGCTACTGTAACCTGGGAATACACACTTAATATAATGATAATTGAACTTGTGAGTTGGGTAAGGCCTAAGAAAAGGGAAACAAGTGTAGCCAAAAGTTTTGAGAATAGAGTAATTATGTTTGGATTGAAACAACAGTTCATGAGGAGTAATTTTTAAAAGTAGGTGTAGGAAGCAGGTTTATTAAGTGGGTGCCAGTGGGAAAAAGCTTCCCACCAAAGAGAGAAAGGAAGTTGTTCATGAGCACGTAATGTAAGTCATTTTTTCTACAATGTCTCTATGCTTCCTCTCCACTCTACCATTTTATTGGTGAGTGTGAAGACAAAGGTGTCTAAATGTGATGTTTAATTGGTTAAGTAAAGGTAAGAATGATCAATATTCCCCTCAGTCATTTTGCAAGCACTTTAGTTTAATGCTAAATTGCCTTTCAATGCAAGTTAGGAAGTGCATGAAGATAATTTTTGCCTCAGACTTTAACTTAAGAGGAAAAATCCAAGTGTAACAAGTATGATCATCTACAAAACTGATGTAATATCTATATCCAAGTGTTGACAAGTAAGGGGAGGGTCCCTTTAAGTCTGAATGAACCAGTTGAAAAGGAATTTGGCATTGTTAAGGGAGGAGGGAAAATTAGCTTGATGAGATTTACCAAGGCAGCAGGAATCACAAAAACTCATTTCATTACTATCGGAAAGTGAAAGTACATGCTTAGACATAATTCCTAAAATAGAAGTTGAGGGATGCCCTAGTCTGTAATGCCACAAGTTGGCTTTTATTGTGCTTAGATAAAGTACTTAAAAACAGGGACTTGATTTGTTAAGACTAAAACTAGGAACTAAGGTAGGCTTGATTGAAGAAAGGGTAAGTTTCTTCACTGGAAAATGGTAGAGACCATATTTAAGGACGCCCTGCAGAATCACTGCCTTCGTAGTCTTATCCTGCACAAAGCAATAAAATATGTCAAACGTAACAATGATAGGATTTGTAGTCTTTATCTTGGAAACACTGAGTAAATTTTTTGTTGCAGAAGGAACACAAAGAAGCTCATCCAATGTTAAGGAAATGTAAGGGTTGTTAATTGTAATGGTTGTTTTATCAATATGAGAAATGGATAACAGTGCACATTACCTACAACAAATTTTTATTTACCTTTGTAAGTGTCCTTAAGAGACATATTAGACATGTCCGGAGTAACATGAGTGTTTGCTCCACTGTCCATGAATGAAGATGTGTCCTCAACTAAGCTTGGAGCAGAAAGATAAGCAGTAGGAGCTCTTGCAGTATTTCCAAATGAAGGATTGTTTCCTGGTTAAGAGGTTATGTTCTGGGAGTCGTGATCAAATTTATTGTAACAGGATGATGCATAGTGACCAGGATGTCTGTATATTCGACACATAGGTCTACAATTTTTCCTTTCCCTACATCTTCCTCTACCCTTGTAATTAGGATTGTAATCACTAGTATTATATGAGTTTTGATGTCGGGAAGGCTATCTATCAGTGGTCCTATTGATATTAGCAACATGGGTAGAGAGGTGTGGGATCTCCATTTGGGTCGGGATATTTTATTGCTCTAAGTGCATTTCATGGCTTTTAAGCATGAATTATGCTTCTTGTAATGACACAGATTCACTTCTGAATGTAAGGTGGAAAACAACTAGGTCATATTCATTGCCTAACCTTCCTAAGATGTAAAGAAGCAAATCATCATCCTCTATTAATTGTCCACTAGCAGAGAGGCTATCAACTATGTTCTTCATTCTTAATATGAAGTCATTACTATTATAGCTACCTTTTTTGATTGTTTGAAGTTGATACCTAAGCTGCAAGGTCCTTACCTTAGATTGAGATGAAAAAATTTGTTCAAGTGCTTTCCAAACATCGTGTGAGCTTAAGCATCATACTACATGGCCAAACAAGGCCTCAGTGATTGATGATAATAACCAGCTCATGAGATGCTGGTCTTTTCTTCTCCAGCTAACAAAGGCGGGATTGAGGATGATTGGAGCTTCACTAGCACCATTGTTTTGCTCAAGTCTATAATTAGGATTGAGAATGAACTTTTCTGGAACGGAGACAAGACCATAGAGATACTGTTCCAGGTCGTATGCTCGAACAATAGAGAGTACCAGTGACTTCTAGAACACATAATTAGACCGATCAGGCCTTATCAAAATAGCAACCATATTGGTGAGCAGCATGTTGGGTAAAGAAGGGAGCTGTGTGAAGGGGAAATTTGGGGCAGTAACGTTGCTTGAAGAAGGGGTATTTTGAGCAACAAGAATAGTGACATTATTTGCGTTTGCAACATCAAGAGCTATGTTAACTTGAGCATTGGCTTCCTTGGAGGTTGAGTCTGTCATAGGATCGAAGAAGAAATGCAGGCTGACTACCTTTGATACCAGATTAGTGAAAACGGGGGCAAACAAAGCTCAACGAAGCAAGGAGAAAATTTTTGTATATTGAATAATTTTCATTAATTACAAAAAGAATAAAACTTGCTATTTATAGTAAGAATAAAGAATCAAAGATGTTGACAAATGATTGGGTGATGTTATTCAGCCAATCATTTGCCAATTATGGTTACAACAAGAGGATTCTCTCTTAGCCAATAAGACGCGATCAGATGGCAAGGTTGTTGAAATATTCTACGCCAGGCTAAGCCAATGAGAGGGAAACAAGCTGGAAGCTAATGTGGAGATGAAACGTCAGCAAAGAAATCCATGCAGATTACGTAAGATAATTAGACTGCAATGGAGAGGTACGTGACGACAAAGTTGAACATAATGCAGTGGTGATTTCTTCAATTCTTGAAGTTGTAGCTATGGTGTTTTCAATGTGTGCTTTAACATATACATACATGTTTATATATAGATATTAAACAAATATTATATGTTCATTTAAAAATTCAGCCTAGAAATGATCAATGAATTTTAAAATATATTATAGTATAAAAATATAGATGAATAAAACTGTAAAGATCATTCTAAAAATCCCTTAAGTATATTCATATTCAGTATTCAGTTCATAATCCATAAACTAAAGATAGTACAAGTACTTCAAAAATAAAATAAAATAAATATAAAATCAATCACAATATTCATTCTAACTCTGTATTTTATCTTCTGCGTACTAATTAGTAACTATGACGTCAACTTATCCTATCAATCTCTTAAATAAATTATTTGTTAAAAAATCTCTTAAATAAAATTCAACATGCATATTAAACAAATGGAAGAATGTATCACGCCAAACATTATATCTTACATTAATTCATTTATTGATTTTATTGTTTAGTGTGATTATCTTTTAATCTAGCCAACTTAAACCAAAACAAGTCTAAAAACTTAAAAAAAAAAGTCTCACAGAAAAAACAATCCATTAAAATGGTGTTTTGCATCCCAGATAATTTAGAGCTGGAGAAGTAGAATATAGAGATGACTATAAAATAGCTCGAATAGGCCAAGAAAAAATAAAAACATTAAAAATGTAGATGATCAAGTTCGAATGTACCATTTGGAAAGTAAAAAACATTTTTTCACGGCAGACAAAAGACAGTGGGAAAAAATAATTCTAGAACAACTAATTTATCGATTAAATTTTAAGTATCAAACTTATATATCATTTATTCATAGTTTAATATTTTATCACTTATTTAAATAATTTTATAAATAAATGACTCATCATTTGATCATTTAATATTTGATATATAATTTAATATTTGATATATATAATTTGATCATTTAATATATAATTTGATCAATCTAAAATATTGGTTTGAGAATTATTTATTAGCATTTTCAATTTTTGGCATTGTGATGTAGAAATATAATAATTCAATAAGTTGATTAGTATGTTTGATTAGGTATTAGAATACTGTTTGATAAACTATTTGAATACAATTTAAGTTTGTTGTTATATGCGGAATAAAGTTAAAGTAACTTTAGTAATATGCTAATTACCCTTTTGCTTATTTATGCAAGGACAGGTCGAGAGTTGATATTATCTTCGAGCATGAAAAATGCACACAATAAGTGGTGGTTGTTTAATCATATGCTAATTATGTTAATTTCTATCTATGTATAAAGAATTCCCACTGCTCTGTAATCTGATTCCATTCCCCACCTAATATCTCATGCCTTATCGATTAAAAAATATCCGACAAAAGAAGAATCTTATATGTATGATATCACATTTGGCAACTAGTAGGACATAATTTTATTTGCCTTTCATTTGCTTTTAGCTTAAAATTACTTAACGAATTTTTTTTTTTTATGATAATCCCTATTCTATTAACAAAAGTGTGTGACATATTTTTATGTCATGTGCGTATTAATCAACAATTAATCAGTTTTTTTGTGCTTTAATCCTAATCCATATTCATATAGTTTTACGTGATTTCGTCAAGGAAATATTAAAATAGAAAAAGAAATCTTTGAAATATAAAATTGAAACATCATATATTGATAAATTATTAAGAATGGCCTATTCCGAGTAGAAATCATGAGTTCTTTTATTGCAATGGTGATATTATAGGATAAAAGAACGAAAGAAATGAAATTTTCTATTTAAAAAAAAGTTCTAGAGATTATTGAGGACTGATATAAAGATTTCAATTGAAAGTTTTCAAAAAGACAAAATAAATAAATGGATAAATTATAAAGATTTCAATGGAAAAGACACGAATATTGGCAAATATATGCGGTCATTTCAACTTTCTTATGCCCCACTAATCTCAATTATCAAACAAGAGACGAATTGAGAGGTTTTGGTAAAAAAACATCAACTGGGTAAAGTTGATTATGGTATTAGTTAGGTTCTTATAAGTTCTAAACCATATATTAAACCAAGGTTTAGCACAATTAAACTAACCAGTCAGATTATCCTCACAGAATGACAAATTAAATCTTTATATCAACAGCTTATTATTATATTTGTTAGATTTATCTGTACTTCATAAATTAAACATTTGTGTGCATAACAAAAAAAATATGTTTATAATTAATCAATGATCACACTTCTGCCTTACTAGTCTTTCTTCTATGTAATTTCATTACGTTTCGTTCAGTTCACGCTATCCTCATTTATAATTCTATTGTAATTATATTATAATTAATTGAGTTATCATATTTATATAGAGTAATCCTTAAATTATGATACAATCTTAATTTACAATCTTTTGAGGCAATTGTATTGCAACAAAAAATGAGAGCAGTCTTAATTTATAATACAGTTATAATTTTAATATCAAACAAAATTATTTTCGTACTCTCACATGAAATAAAGTTAACGTCACGTTTTCATTATCTCTCTCATTTTATTAATTTAATTAAAATTAACTTTATTAAAATTTGGTCTAGCATTATTCATATTTAAATATTAATCAAGCATAATTAAAATTAATGTTAAAATTCCGAGTCATTTTTGTATAATATAATCGAAATAGCATTTAAGTAACTTTGTGTTATTTATACAAAGCTACAACGAAAATTAATTCATACCAAATATAACAATCATAAATTGATATATATCATTTTATAGATTATCATAGATAACCAAACATAACAACGATATTTGCCTACATAGTTAAATTGTAAGTAATAAATATTTAGCAATTGAATTATGATAATTATTTTAGATTACACGATTCAAACGGTCCTTAACTACTTAACTATTATGCGACGGTGGCACCATCAATTATCTCACCAAATAGTTTGGTATCTTTCCTTTTCATGGTAGTTTTTTCCCTTATTTTTTTTTCAGTAGCCTTCCTTTTTCAGTAACGCCTATGAGAAAGCCAACGAAATCTACTGACTCTTGTCACATTATACAAGTAAGAAAATGATTTAAATAAGAATTAAAATACACTAAATACGATGAAAACTTAATTTAATAAATGGAAAATAATTGTAGATAATTGTAGGCAAAATATCCAGCAAAAAATGACAACAAATTGGCAATATAGCTATAGAGATAAATGGTCGGTGGACATGCTGTCGTCCTCAGGGACCAATATTTTCTAGTAGCAGATAATATGTCCAAATGTGTTTAGGGAATTACATTCATTGTAATTCAAACAAATATCTCTTATCTACAAAATGAATCTCCCAGATCTTATCTACAAGATATTTAACACAATTTACTGCTAATATGGACTTGTTTGATGATGTGAAATGGCTTGATAAACTTTGTTTTTATTTAATGGTACTGACTTGATAAGTTTGATTAGGAGGAACTCGGAGGTTAACGAGATACTGTAACTCTGTAGGCATGGGGTACGCAGAGTGACGAGGCCATGTTAGGAGGAAGTGGTCAATTACTTCCTCCTTCACCTCTCTCTATCCCTCCTCCATCCAAACACTGAACGTCATGGTTGAGCTTTTACCAATGCTCTCTGATATCGAGAAGGAGAAAATCAAACATATCTATAAATTATTAGAATAGATCTTTATTTTCTTTAAGCCCTTCGTTCCAAATTTATAAAGACACTCTTTCTTCCGGCCATTTTCTCCATCTCTTCTTCTTTTGACAAAAGCTATTGGAATTGGAATCGTTGGTTTTTTTCTGGGTTCTGTGCTACATAGGAAAATACTCAATGCCCTGATTATGCGAGCTTTTCTTCTTTTGGTAAGGGATTTTTATGTTTGGACTATACGACTAATTTGTCAGTGAAATCTAGACTCTGAACAGTGTTCACTTCCACACCCCTCTTTCGTTTCCCAAATTTTGAAAGCAGTTTTATGGAGTACAAGGTGAGGAGGGGGTTCACAAGCAAGAAAATAGCCATAGATCATACTAAGGTTCCCATTTTTCTAACCCACATGCACACAGCTATTAGACACATTTAATGTTCTTATCCATTACTTCTTTTAATGATAGAAAATCATCCTCAGCAACATTACCCAGATCTAAATGTTTTTTGGAATTCAAATGGTCTGAAATTCTAGTTTTCGAAGTATCAGAATTAATAATGATATGCTCTCCCCTTCTTTTATGGATCAATTATCTTCCTCCTTTGATTGTCTCTGATATATCACATAGGTTGTTTGAGCCACAATTTGAAATTTGAAGTTTTTCCAATAACTTGAAGGTTTGAACTTCCCTAAAAGTCTTGAAGAATAAGAACACATTTCAAAAGAAGATTTCAAATTTTAAATCAAGATAGAGATAATGTTATCAAATCTTATCATTAAGTCAACAAGAGTCTACTTAGATAAAAACTCTACATCTATAAAAGGAGATGATATAGAAAGAGAAGTGAGCTCAATCAATCAACTTATCAGTCAAATTTTCCATTACGCAACCATTAATTTTTACTCTCTAGTTCTTTTTTAATAAATTATCATTATTTTTTTAGTTTATTTTTTTAGCTTCAAGTCTCTTTATTTTTCATTATCATTCAATAAATTTAGATTTAATCATTAACCTTGTCATTTTATTTGTTGAACATTTCAATCAAAGTTATCGATTTTCTTTTCTCATTTACTTCATTATCACTATTTAACTATCCAAATTCTTAGTCTTAGTAGTAGTCTAGAACTCCAGATGAGATTTATTCCCCTACTCCTCAATATCATTTTCTTGATCAGAAGTCAGATCTCAGTAATTCATAATTTCTCTTTAAATTTGGTTCCTTGACTGAATTTTGGCACGCCTGCGCATTAATTCGGTAGGGATGCAAGATTGGTTCAGACCGTCATCCACGGTCCAATGATTTCTGGCTCAATACATTGGCCGAGATTTTCAAAGCAAACATATTTTTTGGCATGCCCAGTGAGACAAGTTTTAGGAATATTATGTCCACTACAACATCGCTCAAAGTTTGGAATGACAAATTTCAAGAACAATACTAGATCGCAATATGTTGAAATTTAGATTGTTCAAGTTGAAAGGGCCACAAAGCATGCGACTACAACAAATGAGCAATATGAGACCATTCATGATGGTATTCGCAAGATGCATGAAAGCTTGCAAGAAGGCCTACAATCTTTCAATCAAAATATGCAAGCTATTCAACAAAGTCTTCAAAAAAACTCTCAAGAGATTGGCCGAAGTGATTCGACAACTACGACTTCGGCCAATATAACAAAAACTTGTTGAGCGGCCGGTCTATCAGCTGCTGCCAACAAGGTGGAACTTTCAGCCTAGGGGTAAAATGTCAAAAGCAATGGCTGGAAAATTAGCCATGATAGTTTTCAAAACAATGTTTTAATTTTTTCAAAAACTAGTCAAGCAAATAATGGTCAGTTTAAAAACCATGAAAGGTTTTTGTGTGTAATTCAATGGCCGATTAAATTGAATTGTCAGGTTAGGGGGCACTACCTAAAGACCAAAAACCATTGGGATCTTTCACCTAAGGTATAAGGTGAACAATGTCAGGCTGCCAACTTCACCTCATGTAGGAATTTTCAGTTTCAATCAATACATCCCCTAGGATGGAATGGTTAACCCGAGGGCCAACTTGATCAATCGAGTGACTGATAAAATATCAAATCAATTTCTAAAGATCAACCATCGGTAGAATCAATTAATGAGGTGAAAGTAGAACAAACAATGGAGGATAAGGCCATTGGTGAATCATAATCATCTACTTCAAAAATTAAAATATTATGTGATGATAAGATTGAGATGACAAAAGAGACAGAGGTAGAGAAATTCAAGGCTTTAAGCCTTGAGTTAAATTTCATTGAAGAAGAAGATATTGTTATAAATGATCAAACGAGCCAATATATGGTTCATCTTGAAAGTGAAAAGATGAATATAATTTTGGTGGATAACATAAATCTACCAAAATCATGATTTAAATATATATTAGACCAATTAATGAGAAGTGAAAAATATAACAGTTCGGCCAAACTAGAGGTCGAAGAAAAGGATTTTGACATATTCAAGAAAAGTTTGTCATACTTAAATATAAATAGAAAATAAGATAAGTTCAAAGTGAAACATACATGGCTACCTCCATGTTAATTGTTCGATTAAGATGTGAGTTTTAAGTATGTTGGCTAACATTTTTACATCTAAACAAATCTTCAAATATGTAGAATAAGTGGCAATGCCACTTTAAAATTAAGAATGGCTGTGAGACTACAAGAATTGAAAATGTTCATTTTTTGCCAAATTCAAATATTTATTCGGTAATACTACTTTTTGTTAAATCTATTTTTTAAAATAATATCTATTTGTTATGTTATAATATATTCTATTAACATCGACTATGAAGCCGATATTAACATAATACGAGGGCAATGTTTGAGCCACAATTTGAAATTTGAAGCTTCTCCAATAACTTGAATATTTGAGCTTTCCCTAAGAGCCTTGAAGGATAAGATCTCATTTCAAAATATGATTTTAAATTTCAAATCAAGATAGAGATAGTATTATCAGATCTTATCATCAAGTCAATAAGAGTCTACCTGAATGAAGACTCTACGTCTATGAAATGAGATGAAGTGGACAAAGAAGTGAGCTCAATCAATCAACCTATCAATCAATTTTTTCAACACGCATCCCTTAGTTTATACTCCCTAGTTTTTTTTTCAATAAATTTTCATTATTTTTCTTAGTTTAGTTTTTAGCTTCAAGTCTTTTTATTTTTTGTTATCATTCAATAAATTTAGATTTAATCACTAGCCTGCTCATTTTATTTGTCAAATATTTCAATCAAATTTATCGATTTTCTTTTCTCATTTGCTTCATTATCACTATTTAATCATCCAAATTCTTAGTCTTAATAGTAGTCTAGAACCCTAGAGGAGAATTGTTCCATACTCAACATCATTTTCTTGATCAGAAGTCATATCTCAATAATTCATAATTTCTTTTTAAATTCAGATCCTTTAACTGAATTTTGGCACGCCTATGCTTTAATTCAATAAAGACACAAGTTTAATTCAAAACGTTATTCGCGGTCCGGTGATTTTTGGCTCAATACATTGGTAGAGATTTTTAAGCCAAACAATTGTCTGATCTAAAAGCATTCAAAGAAAATTTAAGTCATTAGAGAGAGGCAGAAGCCAAAGGAGAGAAACAAGAGAGAGAGCGGAGAGAGCGGAGCACACTAGGGAGAAGATAGAAGAGAGAGAAATGAGAGGGATAATGACATGTGTCAGTGTGTATTAAATTACTCATAAAAAATAACACATGAATGACTAATTACAAAACTCTTCTTCACCTTCTATCTATTTTTTAACTGAAGTTACGGTAAGGGCTGTGTAAAAAAAAATAAAACTTATGAGAATTAGTGAAGGATTTTGAAAGGTGACGTGAAAATTTGATATGAGTCAAAGGTGAAGAAGAGTATTGTAATTAGCCATTTCTTTAATTACTTTTCTTACATGAGTACACATAGAAAAATAAGTTAAGTAATTTCTATAATGTTTGAGAATCAACTTATAAGGCATGTTCTGCAACATATTAATATCGATTATTAATTATAGTTTGACAAATCAATTAATAAGGTCATCATAATACATTTGATCATTTAATTTTTATTTAAGAAATTCGCTCACACGAAAATAACTTTAACTAGGAAAAGTTAGATAAGAGACGAATATTAAAAGAAGGTGATGTATCATAGTGAGACAATCAAAATCAAATAGATATAAGTATTGATCTATAAAAACCAATGATGATAGACAGATGGGTGGTGTGAATTTTCCATAAAAAGTCCAGTCTAAAGTTAGTGTGGGATATTTAAGCGACTCACTTAAATTGCTTAATGCCAAAAACACAAAAAGGAACCAACTTAGCTAGTGATCAATGGCATTATTGTTCTCACTCTAAAAGAATAACGAGGTGGAATTTGTGAAAGCCTTTAAGTCGATTGTGGGGTGGGCCATGCCCCATGCCACCACACCTACCTGCCCCTCCAAATTGTCGTTTTTTGACTGGGGTGTAATCGATTCCATTTTGTCTAGGAGTTTTTTTTTAAATCAAATCGAAATTACAGTTTTTTAATCTTAAAATCAAACTGAATTACCTAATGTACATAAACCGAACCGTCAAAATCGATTCGGTTCGGTTCGATTTTTGCGGTTTCCCCTGCCAAATGCATGAAATGCTATGGGTATCTGGGTTTTGCTTCTGGGACGCCATGAATGTGCCGACAAGCTTTTCAACTGCCCTGAAATCAATTGGTATAGGAGGGTCTAAAGAAGAATCCTTGCACCAATTGAAATGGTGGATTCGAGAGCGAGGTTTGGGGTCACGGAGGAGAAATCTAGTGTGGAATCGTCCATGAGGGTCGATGAAGTTCATAGCTTTGCATACTTGAATGCATGCAGATTCAAAGGTATAATCGAAAGTGATGATAATTGGGTCGGGCATTAGACACCCATAAATGGGACAAAAAAAACTCTTTGGGAATATGAAGAAAGCGCTCATAATTTTAGCGTGAAACTAAAATGGGAAAAAAAGAATGTTGAAATTTATCAGCTGGAGAGTAAAGACTTGCAGAATTTAGTTATGGATTAATAACCGACAAACGATTTTCTATAGATCTGATAAAGAAGACAGATTGAAACCCTGCAAAGCAGAGTGGTATTTCTTGTTCGAAAGAACTTACAACGTCAAATGCAAATGAGGATGATTCTTCACAAGGCTATCTATGTCTATTTGGAGCGTTTTTTCAATTTTACTTACACCCGTAGTTCCGGGTTGGACATTGTATTAAACAATTATACATTGCTTTCCATTTCCTTATTTATTATCTTGGATAAATTACAATGATATACCTTATACTATCATCTTGTGTTGACTTTATACCTTAAGTTTTTAAAAGATACACCAACCACCATTGATTTTACACAAAGGTTCTACGCTGCACTCTATGTCTATTTTCGTTAGAGTTTTTAATAGAAACCGTTGACACGTGATTTTCACGTAATAATTTTTAGAGTGAAATTGTCTTTCAATAACCAAACATCAGGGATCCCCCACTGCACTTCATCTTGTTCCCTCAACCTCATACCCTAACTTATTTTTGGACCAAGCTCTAAATAGTGTACAAACTGCAGAGGATTGGAAGGTTGGATGAAGGATGAAGAGATCAGAGATGCAAGGTGAGATTTTGGCGGGAAAAGAATAAATATTAGAGATTGTTTAGAGATTTATGGATGTTGGCAGTGAGAGGAGATGGAAATGGAAATGGAAATGTTCAAGTAATGATGGTTCATAGGATTGTAATGTCGATTGGTTTATTAGGAATCAGTTTATAAAATCTGTATTTTGTTCATGTTGGCTAAAATTCTCGAACAACTGATGTACCTAAATAACATTCTAATTTATATATGGTATTTTATAATTAGTTACTTTTAAAATTATATTAATTTGATCTATGTAAACATTAATTTTTTAAAATGTGTCTACCTATTTGTTAAATATTTTCTAAGTAATCTTAATTTAATAATTTTAATTGCGTGGCATGTTATTCAAGAAGTTATGGAGAAAATTACAGTTTCCTACTCATTTATTTTACTATAGTGAAAAGTGAATTACTTTTATAAAATTTAAATAATATAACTTAATTATCACACACTTTAAAAAACTGTAGTTAAACTCTATTCTATATGTTAGTTTGATTAACATGTTAGATATATATAATTACACAAAGTTTACATGCAATAAAACTAAATTTGCAATACAAAAGAAAAAGTGGATATGAAGTATATAATTTAATTATATATTTCATGCGTTTATTTGAAACTTGATATCCACCTTTTCTTTTAATGAAAACATACATGATGTTTGATAACTTGGTTGAAAATTACTATTCAGCATCTAATATTAATAATGCTAAAACCTGCATGATATTCTACAACTTGATTGAAAATAATAGTATATATCAGCATCTAAAAATAATAATAATATAACATTTCATTGATTGTACCCACATAAACTGAAAAGATAAATATATGGTGCAAAATTATTATAAACCAATAATCATAGCTAATATGTAATAGATTCAATTACATGTACATTTCACATATGTATTGACTGGTTTATCAGTTTGATTGCCTCTACTCTTACTGGCTTACTCTTAAGGTGTGTTTGGTATAAAGTTAAGTTTGCAAAGATGCCTGAAAAGTGAGGAAGAAAATGATAATACCATGTTTGGTTTAAAACTTATGGAAGATATTAATATTGTGAGAATGTGAAGATACTCTCATTGAGGGTATTTTGATACTCCTCTTAATTGAGGGGTATCCTCATTCCATGCAACTTCAACAATTATTTTCCTCATATTTCCTAAATTACTCTCCTTACAAATAATGAAAAATATTTTTTTAAGAAATAAATAAATTAACAATTGTATTATACATTTTTATAAATTAAATTGAAGGAAAAAATGAATTAATAAATCATACATAAATATAATTTAGCTCAAGGATAAAATTAAAAATTATTCATTATACTTATAACATTTATTTTCACATTTCATCAAAACAAACAATGTAATTTAATATTCTCACCATTAAATCATAATATTTTCAAGTGTTAACAAATAAAATAATCTTAATCTGTTGAAAATAGACATTTTCACCATTATATTCTAACAATATTATTTTAAAAATTATTTACTCTCAATCATACCAAACGACCCATTAGTTGCTTTCTCTTTGGCTAAATCGGGATTCAAAGATGAACTCTGTCAGAGAAAAAGCATCGCTAGCATTCCAGATGGTAGCGCTGTCCCATCCTGGTCGTGGGAACATTAACCATGTGATGAATCTCTACTTTTCTTTGGCTTCCAAAATGACCGACATTCTCATCACCTTCATCGTCACCAAAAATTGGATCACATTCATCGGCTTCGACTCTATGCCTCATAACATCCATTAAGCTCAATCTCTAATGTCGTTCCCTCGAAGCTAGTTCACACTGCCGATTTAGAAGCTATAAGCTATCTCTACAAAGATTGGAGCACTGTTCGAGGGCTATGGAGATACTTGATCAACCGTCGACAGTTATTAAGGTTGACAATTTCCTAGTCTGGGTGGTTGGGTTTACGAAACTAGAGCAAAACGTTAATGGAAGACGATGAGATGGGGGTCATGTGAAAGGCACATGTCAACGGTTTTAATTGAGTGAAAGTCAATGTGAGATGCAACGTGAAACACTTTTGTAAAATTAATAGTGCTTAGTATATGTTTTTAAAACTCACCGTGCAAAAAAGACATAAATGTTAATAATATAGGGTGCATTGGTGCAGTTCACCTTTTATGATTCGTTGTTCTGATAAACAAGAAATAGAAGGAAAAAATTAATTTTCAAATAACTACCCATCTAGGGGAATTATAGAGAATAATATATATTTATTTTTACTTATTTTGCCAATTAACCGGAAAAATGGGGTTTGCAAAAACGGCCAAATTTTGAACCAATTCACTCACAATGAGAATCGCATGATCATCTCTTCGACAATCTCCCCATTATCTTGAATCACTCTTTATTTCATTTTTCATATAATGTATAGGGATGCATTCGTAGTATATAATTGTTTACTATGATATATAAAAACATACTACATTATATAAATATATACAATTATATATAAATATATCTGTGTGCATAAAATATTTTCACTTTAAAAAAATTATTTTTGCAAACACAATTTTTTTTATCATTCTCATACTTATCTCAAAATTGGTCTACTTCCCAAATTAACCCACATGTTTATGTAAACTAAATACATAATTTTAAAATATTATAATTAATAAATATAAGTATTAAACTAATGCTATATGTTAAAAGGAATATAAAATTGATCATAACAACCATATTGAATTCCACTCTCACCAATCTAGACATTAGTTAAAAATAATAAATACAAAAAAATTTATATTTTCTATAAAATAAAATAAAAGTATAAAAGTTAACTATATATGAGTGATTGAGAAGAAGAAAAGATTAATGTATGAATCGACCGGCTAATTTAATATCTTTTGGATTTACTAAACTTCTTAATTTTTTTCTTTTATTTAAGAAAATTATTAATAAGAAGATGAAAACAAAACTCTATCGATCTTGTAGTCAAATAATTAAACAGAAACAAAGCATTTATTGGGAAAATGTAAATGTTCTCATACATAAACGGAAGTATATCTACCTAACATGCCTACTCCTAAAAAAAACCTAACATGCCTGTCTAAATGTCTAATTAGACATCCAAAGTCCAAAATCAATATATAATCTTTGCAATGGAAAATTTCCTCAAACTCAAAAGATAAAGAATAATAAGAGAGAGAAAGAATTACCAAGAATAAGTATATAAATTGCTTGAGTTTGATTGAATGAATTAATTTGGTACAGGTAAAAATTGTCTAAGTCACATAAGCAAGCATGACCAATTAGAAGCAGTAATAATGGATTGCCACCGCGGCCAAGTGGAAAAAACTCACCTGAACCGTTGATCTTATCTGACAGTTCAGATTTAACCAGTTGTTAGATTAGATAAACTTAGTCTGATGTGATAAACTTAATCCTAGGAGGAATATGTTGGTCGTCGCGGAGCGTGACAATTTAAAAAATTAAACTTTTAATAAATACCAAATTTTTTAATAAGATAAAACTTGCGCAATGTCATGATAACCAAATAAAAACTTTTTATTGAAAACTCTTTTTAATCAGCCTTTATACATTAAATCTACAACATACAAGGTTAGGAATCATATACATCTTGTAGTCTATATCAAGCGTCCTTGCAAAAGTGATCAATCCTCCATCCCACGAAACTGTTCCAACGATCAGTAGACTCCGAGATCCACACCAAGATCTTGCAAGTCAATCATCAACGCACTAGGACGTGTGTGTGTGTGCACGTAGAATAGTACAAGACATTTTTCTGTCTTTAGATATACTCAACACATGAGATCTAGAAATTTATTGAGAAGGACTTAGTGAGACGATTTTCTAAAAGAATGCGATGATTATTCTTTTAGAGATTTGATTAACTTTTAGTCGCAGACAAAAATTACTCTGAAACTAACTGTATTCTCCCTTCAATTCTTGATTGATGAACGAATGAACGTCATCGCCATTAGTATAATATATGTATCTTTTCTAGATAATGGCGTATTAGATATTTGAGGATGATTAAAAATTAATATTTAATTTCATGCCTACTGCTGTAGTGTCATGTGGAACTACAGTGGTCTATGATTCCTAATAATTGATTGACATGTCGCAATTACTGTACATATATTGATTGACACATGGCACTTACATATAATTATCGAATTGATGTATATTAAATCTTTATGATAAATGACATGTTGATAAATATATAAATTCACATCGGTCCACTCATATGTAATCTCATTTTATAAAGTACTTTCACTAAGATTTTTATATACATCAATGATCCGGATCTAGATCACACGCATTCATAATGCTTAGTGAACCGTACTAGTAACCATTTATTAAAAATTTTATACTTTTATATGTTGCTGATAATTTTATTCATTATCTATGATCTTAATCCTCTCGTACTAATACAAGGTCATAGTCTCATTAATAAATATTAAATTTTCAGATATTTATATAAATTATTCAACAATAATTTAAAAGAATAATTATAAGAAAAATGTAATCTTCATTAAATTTCATATCAAAATATCAATACACATGTTTTGAGGGCATAACCCCCAACAAAATATTCTGTTAATCCTCAGTTTTACAGGGGTTTAGCTAAATCATGTAACTAATCAAGAGCTTATAAATAGAGGCTCATTGTAAATCAATTCATTTAATACAAACTCAAATAATTATACACGTGTTCTTGAGAATTCTCTCTCTCTTTCTCTCTCTCACTCTCTCGCTCTCTCTCTTAGTATTCTTATTTTTTGAGTGTAGGAAAATTTTCCTTTACATTTTGGTGCATTCATTGGGAGCCTGGGAGTTTTTACTCAAGAAGATAATTAAAGATGTTTCACACTATATCACATGCTGCACGGGAAGCGGGAAACGACCCCAATCCCGCTGCTAATCCCCTAGATCGATCGGCACAGGCGATGGGAGTACACGACATGATTCAACCATACTAAGCGGAATGCAAGGAATGGAGAGCCGTAATAGTGAAGCACTGGGCAACGTGTGGAAGACTGTGTAGGGATAGATTGCCACACTGCAGCGGAAAATTATGGAAATGAGAGCGGAAGTCAGCTAGAATATTGTGGCATGGGAGCGTGAAGCCTAAAATCAGAACCAAGAGCAAAGGGAGAAAACGTAGCAGCAAGCAAAACCAATAGCCAGCCACAACGCCCGTCACGGAAACTCTTAAACCACATCGCCTGATAAAGGGAAAGGAATCACTTATGAGAACCGGCCCGTCCAGCCAGTCACAGAACGGGTAGTGGAATGGATGTTCGAGCAAAAAATGCTCGAGATTAGAAAACTAGGAGTGGGCGGAGCAGTAGATCTGGAAACATTAACTCGCTCCTCATTATGCCCAGAAGTATTATCCGCTCTGGTACCGAAGAAATTTGTACCCCCAAGTTTAAATATTACGATGGGAGGTCAGATCTTATTGACCACCTTCACCATTTCAAGCAAGTGATGGCGCTTCATCAACATGAGGATGAACTGATGTGCCGAATGTTCCCAACCAGTCTGGACGGGAATGCGTTAAAGTTGTACCATTCTTTACCCCCTTACTGAATTGAGAATTTTACTAGAATGTCTTCTATTTTTCTGGAGGAGTAATCCACTTACAGAATGATGATGCAAGATTCATAACACCTCATGCCGATTAGGATTAAGAAAGGAGAATCATTGCGGGAGTATACAAATCCTTTCAAATATGAAATGGCCAAGGTGGAAAACTGTGATGATCGTGTGGCTAGATTGGCATTTAGGCGCGACCTAGATCTCAACTCTCAACTACTTGAATATCTATCCATGAATACGCCCCTCACCATGGCTAAGAACTTCCTTCGAGCACAGACGTACATATCCTTAGAGGAAGAAAAAAAGTGCATTCAAAAATTGATTGAGCAACAGAATCCAGTGCATCACAAGGATGAGGTAGCACGAGAACGAGAAAGCATGGATCCGAACATTCCCAAAAGAATACATATGAGAAACAAGGTGACTTCGAGAAATGGCTAAGACTAGCTGGAGGAATTCACCCCAGGGACAAAATATATACCTCATTGATTATCCCAGTAAATCAAACTCTTGAAATTATCAAGGATGAAACTTGGTTGAAACGGTTCCATCCTATTACAAAGGAGCTAAATCCAAGGGGTAAAGATAAAAATTGTCGTTATTCATCAGAGTGCTGGTCATGAAGCCTGAGATTGCTACCAACTAAATGACTACATTGAGAATCTCATCCAAGATGAACATTTGAAGGAGTATGTTCTAAGACGTGACCAACCAATGAGGGATGAAAAGTAACAACTCCCAAGGGATAGAGAACCATTGAGAATAGTGGACACCATAATCACCATGATAGATCAGAAGGAACAACCAGGAAGGAAAGAAAAATCTATAACAAAAAGCCCACCCTCAAAGTAGATAATGACTGAGAGAAAACAGTTGGAAGCGTGCCGATTATTTTTTATGAAGAAAGCAACGAACATGATGGACACAATGACGTTATTGTGATAACCATTCAAATGTGAAAATGTTTACTATGGAGAGTGCTGATTGATGATGGAAGCGCTGTAAAAATACTCCATCGTTCAAAGTTTGAGAAGACGGCGATAGATGCCCATAAGTTGCACTGCCCAAGATAGCCACTCATTCTGAAGGGATTTTATCACTCTCGATACGGACCGACCCATTTAACCACATCACTGATTTTATGGTCATTGATCCACGACCGCCCTACAATGCGATCCTGGGAAGAACGTGGATTGACAAGATGAGAGTTGTTCCATCGACATACTACCACACATTGAAATATCCATCGCTAGATGAGGTACATACCATATTGGGAGATCAAGCATCTGCCAAATGTTGCACAGCGTCGACACTTGATTCTATAAAGAAGAACAATCTCCATGTGCTTGAGAGCGGGGAAGATAATGCTGAACAATAACAATTAGATATGGATGAACCGAGTGAGAGAAACCCTAGGTATGAAGCCGGAAGCAAGACCGAACATGTAGACCTGGGAAAAGGAAAAGTAACCACAGTGGAGCAAGATTATCTAAAGAAGAAAATGGAGAGATCATCGAGTTCCTTAGAAAGAATGTAGATATTTTTGCCACCACAGCCACGAAAATGCCAAGTATTGACGAGTCGAAAATTTGTCACAAACAGAATGTTGATCCTTTCGTTAAACCTATCAAATAGAAGAAACGGTCTTTCACTACTGATAGCAAAATGGAAATAAAAAAGAAGTGGAAAAGTTGCTCAAAGCAGGGGTTCATCAGAGAAGTTGCTTACCTGGAGTGATTGGGAAACTTTGTGATGGTAAAGAAAAAGAATCGAAAATGGAGAATTTGCGTGTATTTTACGGACCTAAGTAAAGCCTGCCCAAAGGATAATTACCCGTTGCCAAGAATTGATCAAATGGTAGATGCCACATCTGGACACGAGCTACAGAGCTTCATGGAATCTTATTCCGTATGTAGTCAGGTGAAAATGTTCCATTCAGATCAGGAAAAAACATCTTTTATTACTAATTTTGGAATATATTACTACACTATAATGTCATTCCATCTACAAAATGCAGAGGCAACATACCAAAGATTGGTTAATAAAGTATTTGAGAAGTAGATTAGGAAGACGATGGAAGTGTATGTAGATGATATGCTTGTCAAGGTGGAAAGAAGGGAAGATCACATTCGTAACCTTGAAGAAGCACTCTCTACCTTGAGAAGAAGCAATATGAAGGTGAATCCAGAAAAGTGTATTTTTGGAGTGGGAACGAGAAAATTTCTTGGTCATCAGGTGAATAGTAGGGGAATCGAAATCAATCTAGATCTGATAAAAACAATCATGGACATGAAATCATCACATACAAAAAAGGAGATCCAAAATTTGATAAGAAAGTTAGTGGCTTTAAATAGATTCTTGTCCAGGTCAACAGAGAAATGCATATTGTTCTTCGCCATGCTGAAGAAGAATTTTAGACAATAGTGAGACGAAGAATGTGAAGTTTCTTTACAAAAAATCAAAGAATATTTGACTTCGCTACTGATACTGTCAAAACCCTTACTAGGAGAAGAACTATCATTTTACCTCACAATGTCAGAAACCGCAATAAGTGCAGCATTCGTCAGGACAGAAGAAGAGTGTCAAAAACTCTTTTACTTTATGAGCAAAAGCTTTGCAACCTCAAAAGCTAGATACGGGAAAATGGAGAAGCTGGTGCTCGCCTTGATGGTTGCTGCAAGGAAGCTCAGACACTATTTTAAGGGGCACACCGTAAATGTGGTGATAGAGTTTTCAATAAAGATTTTCCTGCACTCGCTTGAGATAGCTTGGAGACTTGTAAAGTGGGCAATAGACCTTGGGGCATATGACATCGGTATGCTCCTCGTACCACCATAAAAGCTCAAATCTTGGTGGACTTCATTGCAGAATTTACTTATGATGACAGAAAACACAATCCAATGATAGAGGAAAAATGAGAAGACGCTCGGATTCTATTCGTGGACAGGGAATCGAATTATCGCAGAGTCAGAGCAGGAATGGTAGTCCAGACTCCATATGGAGAATTTTCTGAACAAGCTTTGTCATTTGGTTTTCAAGCGTCAAATAATGAAGCAGAGCACAAAGCACTGTTAGCTGGATTGCGCCTCATGATTGAGTTCAAGGTAACTAGAGTAAAAATATTTTGTGATTCAATGTTAGTTGCTAACCAAATCGTAGGAAATATAACGTAAAAGACAACCGAATGGCAGAATACTTACAAAGTGCCAAGGAAATGCTTCAGCTGTTCTAAGACCATGAGATTATGCAAATACCCAGAGCAGAAAATTTAAGGGCAGATGCATTAGCCAGCTTGGGGTCGTCAGCCCAAATTTCGTTCAAAAGAATAGTGATTGTGGACTATTTGAGTGAATCAAGTGCAAAGATATCCGTTCAAGTGGAAGTCACAACCGAAAATAATGCGAATGATTGGAGGAGGAATATAGTGCAATACCTACTCAATCAGGAGCTCCTAGCCTACACAATGGAAGCTCCAATAGTAAAGTGCTAGGTACACCATGTTCGAGGGGGAGCTATATAGAAGATCACTCTCAAATCCATACATCAAACTCCTTTACCCAACGGAAGCCCAATACATAATGACCAAAGTACATGAAGGAATATGGAGAAATCATTCTGGTGGGAGGTCTCTGGCCAACAAGTTATTGAACGAAGAGTACTACCGGAAAAAAATGCAAGTGGAAGCTAAAGTACTTGTCTCAGATAACGGGCTTCCATTCACTGTAAGGCAGGTGAAAAGCTTTCGTGATGATCTATGAATAAATAGTAGACTGTCAACTTTGTACTAACTACAGGGCAACGGGCAGGCAGAAATGTCAAATAGAATGATATTGAAGAATTTAAAAAAATGACTAGAAGCTGCCAAATGGAAGTGGGTTGAAGAGTTACCATCAGTTCTTTGGGCGTACCGCACAACACCACGAGATTCGATCGGAGAAATGTCGTTTGCTTTAACATGTAGCGTGGAAGTTGTCATACCAATGGAAATTGGATGTCTAACTGTGAGATCAGAAACGTACATAGTCACCAGCACTGAACGGATGACTGCAAATCTGAACTTTCTAGAGGAGAAAACAGAAGTCTCTTTGATAAAGATGTCCAATTACAATCAAAAGAGGATGAGGTATTTCCTGAAAAGAGTTAGTGCATGGAAGTTCCAAGCAGGAGATCTTGTGCTAAAAAAGATTTTTCAATCAAATGAAGGAAAATTGGGGCCAAATTAGGAAGGACCTTTCTTAGTCAAAGTCGTTGGAGGAAACATATCATATTACCTAATCACGAATGAGGGAAGTAACTTGCTCAAACCTTGGAATGCTTTACATTTACACAAATATTATGTGTGATTATTTTTAAATAGTGAAAACATTTCTACCCGTGGTTTTTTGTCGTTAGGGGTTTTCCACCTAAAAATGTGGTGGTCATTATCTCTTTCAAAAATCAAAATGAGCCCCTAAAGCTTACCAAGAACTTATGTCCATGAAAGCCTTTTCTTTTTAAAAGAAATGGAAAAGGGCCCCTGAGCTCACCAAGAGCTTATGTTCATGTAATCTTTTTCTTTCTAAAGGAAATGGAAATGAGCCTCTAAGCTCACCAAGAGCTCATGTCCATGAAAGCTTTTGCTTTCTAAAGGAAACGGAAATGGGCCCCTGAGCTCACCAAGAACTTATGTCCATGAAAGTTTTTACTTTCTAAAAGAAATGGAAATGAGCTCCTAAGCTCACCAATATCTTATGACCATGAAATCTTTTGCTTTCTAAAGCAAATGGAAACGGACCCCTTGAGCTCACCAAGAGCTTATGTCCATGAAAGCTTTCACTTTTTAAAGAAAATGGAAACGAGGCTCTGAGCTCACCAATAGCTTATGTCCATGAAAGCTTTTGCTTTCTTAAGGAAATGAAAATGGGCCCCTCATCTCACCAAGAGCTCATGTCAATGAAAGCTTTTACATTCTAAAGGAAACATAAATGGGCCCCTAAGCTCAGTGAGAGCTTAAGTCCACGAGTAATGATGTCTGCAACACCACCCTCTATAGGAAACCAAGAAGGGAAAGAACTCTGAAAAGGAGGAAGTCTGAAAAGGAGGAAGTCTGAAAAGGAAAAAGTTTGAAAATGGAGAGGGGGGAATCTACTTTAGAAGGAATCAAGAAAGATTGCTAAACAAAACACTTTTTTCATTGATTATGATGCAGAATTACAATGAAAAAGAAAAGCAAAAGAGAAAAATATAACAAGGAAAAAATCCTACACAATAGTAACCTCAGGATCTCCCTCGTGGGCACCCTCCTCAGAAGCAAGAACAAGAGAGACTTAAGTAGAAGCATCTTCTGTTGAAGTACCCATAGAGCCTTTAACTTCTGAAGTAAAGGGCTACAGGGGAGGACGGTTTTCCATTGCATCCCTGTAGCCCGTGCTATAGGCCATGAGCTCTCCTTGCTCAAACAGAGCCTGGTACTCTGCATCAGAAGCAGCTTCCCTCTCGATGGCCGCGTCTCTCGCCTTTTCAGCTTCTGCCCTAGCCAACTCAGATTCAACCAAGGCATTCTTTACTGTTTTGAGGGCTTCCACCAATCTCCGCTCCTCGACAGCAGCGACCTCAGCATCATATGTCATCTTCTCCAAAGCTTTTTAAAGCTTAATCTAGCTGGCCACAAAGTACTCATTCTCAGCTTAAAGGTGAGCATTTACAGAGTTAACTAACGAAAGCTCTCTCCGGAGTTGGATCAAGGCTTGATCACACTGAGTATGAAAGTCTTAAAGAGCGTTGTGGTGAATGGCAGCCTTGGAAATACTAAAAGATAAATAGAGTAAAATTACACAACTTCTAAGAAGAAGAGGAGAAAAGGAAAAACTTACCCGCATCAAGATCGCCGATTGGAAGCCTCCTCAAGATGTCATTAATAGAACGAGATTGAATGTCGCAAAGGATGATATGAGAAGTTGCCTAATCATTTAAAAATCAAACCGTTTCTAGAATAGGAACACTAGAAATATACCTTAGCTTCCATAGAGCAGGTGGGGAAACTGTAGTTTCTCCAAACCCTGAAGCATTCCCTGCAGCAAGAATGCTTGAAGTGGCAGTGGGTACAACATAGGTCGAAGTGTGAGTTGGAGGAGGAGGTAGGTCAGAGTTGGAGGGAACCTCGATCTGCACAACAAGCGCAGTGGGAACATGATCAGTAGCGATGGGAGCGGCAGTCGTAAGCTCTGAACGAGAAGAGCTAGAGGTGTCAGTGTAGGTGCTTTTCTCAACAGGACCCATATTTTTCTTCACAATCTTTTACCCATTCTTATACCTGTTGTAGCTCGATCAAATAATTCTTGATGATCCAAAAAACTGGACCTGGAGTGGTTGAAAACTGAATGAAAAGAGGGAGTTGGAATTGATGAAGACATGCTAGAACAGTTGGAGTTGAAGATGAAGATGGACCTGGAGAGAAGTGGGAGCTGGAATGGTAGAAGGATTGAGGTCAATAAGTACTTTTCGATCCCTTTCTTGTGCTCAAAGGTGAAAGGCAGTAGCAAGCTTTATCTTAGACTCTTTAGACAGATAGGGCTTCAAATTTTTCTTTGTTGCAGCATAAGAAAGTAAAAAAAAGTGCACATCAGTTAAAAATAAAAGGAAGGAATAAGCGAGTAGATGGAAATAAAAGAAAGAACCGAAGCTCTAGCGACTTACTGAAAATTGCCAATTTTTTGAAAATTGTCCAGCGGCCATCACCGCCCGAGTCCCCACCAATCAAGAGCGTATCCCTCTCCCAACCCTTATTTCCTCTTGGGATCCCAATTATTAAACTCCCTCTCTTTTCAGAAGGACGAAGGGCATGGTAATAAATGTCAACTTAAAATTTACCTATGTAGCATTGGAAGAGTTCGTCTAGTCCTAAACCAAAATGGTACTTCTATTCAAATCATCCACACTTAGGAGGATCCTATAAGAGCTAGGAGTGAATTGAGAAGGATCTAAACCTACTGTGTGAAGCAACTAGGGAAACAAAGGGGAAAATGGACACTTAGGTCCTAAGGCTATGACAATAGGGCTAAGAGTGATTTGGTAAGGAGGATTACACGGAATGCCTATGGATTCACTCCCTCCTAACACGCATAAAATATCTGGAGGAAAAGATTCTCGATAATGAGCCATAAACAGTCTGAACTCCTCTGATTCTTTTCTAAGGGTACGGGAATATTCCACTTCTCCATAATTAAAGAAAAGAAGAAGAAAGAAGGATGACGATAATGAGAACTTACGAGATAGAAAACTGAAAAGCGAAGGAAGGAAATGGGGAAGGAAGCCTTATATAAGCAGCAGATTTCAAATGAGAGTATAAAACAATTTTTTGGAACGAGGCAATCAAGGACTAAAAATAAAACAGTTTGGGAGATGTGAACGGCGATACAAGAAATGAAAAGGCGTGACTGTTGACGAGTAAAGTGATGACACCTGACGCATTTCAAAAGCGTTCTCTGTACAGGACGATGAAGGTTTACTCTAAAATGACGCGTGTAAAATGTTCTCTAAACGGGAAGATGAAGGGTTGCTCTAAAATGATATGTGTAAAGCATTCTCTGAACAGGAAGGTGAAAAGTTACTCTGGAATAGCACAAGAAAGGTATTGTCTGAACGGGAAGACGGAAAGTTTCTCTGATGACGCGTGCAAAGCACTCTCTGAAGGGAAGATGAAATGACTAAAGAATACGGAAGAGAATCATAAATGATGCACAAAAAAGAGGCGGGGAGTAATGATATGCAATGATGACAGAAAACTTTAATATTGCAAATTAATTTCACTATGTGACATCAAATGAAATAGGGGCAAATGTACAGGTAAAATTCATCTGAGAAACCACATAAGTAAGCATGACCAATAAGAAACGAGAAGAATGGATTGTCACTGTGGCCAAGCGGGAAAACCCACCTGAACTGTTGATCCCATCTGACAGTTCAGATTTAAACAGTTGTTTGATTAGATAAACTTAGTCTGATGTGATAAGCTTAATCTAGAAGGAATATTTTGCTGATTCCTCAGGTTTAGAGGGGTTTAGCTAAATCTTGTAACTAATCAAGAGTCTATAAATAGAGGTCAATTGTAAATCAATTCATTCAATACAAACTCAATTAATTATACACTTGTTCTTGAAAACTCTCTCTCTCTCTCTCTCTATATATATATATATATATATATATATATCTCCCTCCATCTCTCTTTATTCTTATTTTTTTAGTGTGAGGAAATTTTCCTTTTACAGATTTAAAATTGGCCACTATTTACAGGCTTTTGAATAGTTACAAGATTTAGCTAAATCCAAGGAATCAATGAAATATACCTCCTAGAGTAAGCTTATCACATCAGACTAAGTTTATCTATTCTAACAAATGATCGAGTTTAGTTTATCTTTATCAATAACTACTCAAATCTTAACCGTCAGATGGGACATGATGGGATCAAAGATTCAGGTGGGTTTTTTCGTTTGGCCATGGTGGTAATCTATGCTTTCTGCGTCTAATTGGTCATGCTTGTTTATGTGGTTTCTCAAATGATTTTTACCTGTACATTCGCCCATATTGCTTTTAATATCACATGGTGAAATTAATTTGTAATATTAAAATTTACTGCCATCATTGCATATCATTACTCTCCCCCTCTTTTTTGCGCATCATTTATGGTTGTCTCTCCCATTTTCTTTAGGCGTTTCATCTTCCCTTTCAGAGAATGCTTACGCTTGTCATTTCAGATCAACCTTTCATCTTCCCGTTCAGAGAATGCTTTACACGCATCATTTCAGAGTAACTTTTCATCTTCCCGTGAAGAGAATACCTTACATGCATCATTTTGAAGTAGCCTACCATTTTCTCATTCAGAGAATGCTTTACACTCATCATATTAGAGCAACCTTTCATCTTCCCGTTTAGAGAATGTTTTACACGTGTCATTTCAGAGTGAATTTCCATATTCTCGTTCAGAGAATACCTTACATGAATCCTTTCAGAGAAACCTTTCATCTTTATCACAATCTATATAATCATAACTCAGATAAAGGTAATTACATAAGAAATCTTGGCTTGGAGTATTGGGAGGCAGGTATTCATCGCCCTAAAACCGTTGTGCCTCCTACGTGAAGGTTATAACTGTCTTAATGATTCCACAGTTCAACCTAATGCAAACAGCCCACCTCTTCAAGTGTTCACACATACAATGAGGTAATGAATCGTTCACACCAAGATTGTAGCAAAATGATTTTAAATAATTTATGTTGAGAAAGCAATAGAAAATTGAGAGAGATAGAGATAGTTTGAGTGTTTGAGAATAGAGAGTATAAGAACTTGATAATTGAGAGATAATAGAGAAAATAAAATGTGTACTATTTATAGACTCAAAAGAAACATTTTCTCTCTCTTTTTTGTCAAAAGATGATTTCATTAAACAATGACCATTACATCAAGTAAATTTCATAGAGAAGAAAGAAGAAGAAAAAGCTGAACAGGGCGAACAATGACTTTAGCATTAGGAATCTTAAGGCATTTGTTTGGACACTGACGAGTATGCTTATTATATTCTCTAAATTAATGGTTAAAGCTAGTAAATAAAAAGCTATTAGCACATGACATAATGTAAAAAATAATAGGGCCAATATCACTACCTTTGAAATTTCTGCATTTGGTTGAATCCACTGGATTTGAAGAATCGCTGTCGACGTCAATATTTTTTTAACGGAACTTTGTAGCTTCCTCCATAGCCCAAACTAAAGGACTGAATTAATATCTTTTTTCTGACTAGAACACATAGCAACGATATTCCCACCCGAATCCTAAAGAACTCAGCCCAGACCGACAAGATTAAGATGATCCAGCCAAGCCGCATCCACATGAAACTTCCGATTAGAAAAATATTGGAATTATGTGTAGGAATATGTTTATAAAATAGCATGTAATAACCATTTATTTGTATTTAGTTATTTCTCAGACATTAGTATTATTGAATTTTTATGAATAAATTGAAAGTTTTTTTTAAATTAAAGTGTGTTTATAAATTACTCAAGTCCTAGAACTTTTATCAACGAACGAAGAGTGAAGACAGAGGCGTCTCTAGACGAACTCTTTTGAGAAAGTTCATAACGATATTCGCAGTCTTAGGATCGACTGGGCAATCGAATCTGATTACGACTGTTAGGTTGAAGCAATGGATGCTAGTCTCACACTGTTTTATTTACTCTTTTCAGTAATCATGTAACTATCCTCTCTCTCCACTATTCTTAACACGAATAAATTTACTGGTGAAAATTATGTGGATTGGAAATAAAATTTTGATATCATGCTGACGGTAGAAAAATACAAGTTCATGCTCACTATCCTTTGTCCCCTTGAGCCTATTGTTGAATCGACTCAAGAGAAAAATGATGCTTATGTTTCTTGGCTGAGTTCTGATGAAATCGCTAGATGTTACATCTTGACATCTATGAGTAATGTGTTGCAACAACGACATCAGAACTTTGAGACCACCGTTGATATGATGTTGAACATCACCAATATGTTCAGAGATCAGGGTCACCAAGACAGAGAGACAGTTGTACGTAATTTCATGAACTGTAGGATGGAACCTAGAACCCTTGTCAGAAAATATATGATGTTGGTCATAAGTTATGTGAATGAGATGGAGATAATGGGTGCTGAGTTTGATGGTGAGACTTAGGTAGATATGATCCTAGAGACTTTGCCTAGTACCTTTGAGAACTTCAAGCTTAATTATTCGATGAATAAGATGAAGTACTCACTTCCTGAGCTCGTAAAAGATCTACAAGCTACTGACACTCTGTTTCTGAAGGGTAAGAGGAAGTCTGGAGAGGGTAAACTAAAATAAATTCTTCCACCTCTGGCTCTAAGAAGAAACATATAAAAGGTCCAAGGAAAGCGATGACGCATAAGCCGAGAACTGCCAAAGGCAAGAGCACCGTGAGAGTCGACAAGTCGAAAGACAGGTGTCATCACTGTGGAGCTGTTGGTCATTGAAAATGCAACTTCCTAGAGTATCTCAAAGGGTTGGGATCTAAAGGTATAATAATGGTTACTGATGCATGTTATGTAGCTAACTCTACTTTTTCTTGGATTGTAGACACTACAGCTACAGAAAGCTTGACGAAGGTGAGTACAACTTCCGTTGGGGTAATGGAACACTAGTATCGGTCGTATCTATGCTACTTTTAAATTATGTTTTGAGAAACATTTTATTATTTTACGTGATGTTTATCATATCCCAGTTTTTTGGAAGAATCTTATTTCTATTGGTGCATTAATTGAGAAAGGATTTGATCTTAAATTCATTGATATATATATATATATATATTGATATTTTTAGAAATGAATGCTCAATTACTGTTCCACTCATGTTTAATAAACTGTTTCACGTAAAACCAATAGTTCCAATGACATGTGACACTAAAGTGAATAATGATTTACAAAGGGATAGTAAAAGGTCGAAGTATGACTCAACCGCTCTAACCTTGGGCATATTAGCATGGACAAGATTAAAAGACTTGTGAAGGATGTTCCTTTGCAAACTTTAAGTGTGGGATCACTACCCACACGCGAATCCTGTATTAATGAAAAAATGACCAAGAGACATTTTCAGCAAAAGGTGAAAGAGCCACTCAATTCCTTGAACTCATACATAGTGATGTATGTGAGCCATTGAATATCCAGGTAAGAGGAGGTTATGAATACTTCGGAACCTTTACTTATGACTACTCAGATTTTGGTCATATTTATATAATGCGTCAAAAATCTGAAACCTTTGAAAAACTGAAAGCGTATAAGGCCTTGGTTGAAAAGAAATTAGAAAAACAAATCAAAACATTACGATTCGATTGTGGTGGACAATACTTGCTAGGAGATTTCAAAGACTTTCTTGAAGAATAAAGTATTCTTTCTCAGCTTACAGCACCTGGTATGTCACAACAAATGGTGCGTCAGAGAGAATGAATTGAACTCCGATGCATATTATTAGATTCATGATGAGTTACTCATCCATTCCAGATTCCTTCTGGGGATATGCCTTGAAAACAACGACATATTTTCTGAACAAAGTTCCATCGAAACGGTGCCTAGTTCACCATATGAAAGATGGTAGGGATGAAAGTCATCTATTAATCATTTTAAAATATGAGGGTGCCCAGCACATTTTCTAAAACTGAAGACAGGCAAGTTGGCTAGTCACGCAGAATTATGCATGTTTGTATGATATCTTAAAAGAATAAAGGGGTACAACAGCTACAGTACGACTAACCAAAAAAATTTGTTAGCACGAATGCTCGCTTTTCTTGAAAAGGATTACATTAAAAGTGTACAGTTGAGAAACATAGTTCTGCTAGAGGAATTATTGAGTGGGAGGACACCGACTCCCCAATCAGAAATTGTTTCTGATTCAATAATTGAAGAACCACAATAGGATCCAGAGCCTATGAAGCCCTGATGTAGTGGAGGGTTGTAAGACAACCTGAGAGGTATATGTCCTATGGAGAAGCTATGACAGTTGTCTTAGATAAGGACCTTGATGAACATGTCTCCTACTCATAGGTAATGGCAGGTCCTGAAGCAAACTTATGGCAAGAATCCATGACGTTGAGATATATTCGATGTACTCGAACAGGGTCTAGAAGCTTATAGATCCTCCTGAGAGGTTAAAACCTGTGAGAAGCAAATATCTATAAGAAGAAAAGAGGTCCGGATGGAAATTTAGAGACAATCAAAGCTAGGCTAGTAGCCAATGGCTACACCCAAAAGGAAAGTATATACTATTAGGTTACCTACTCATGGTGGCCATGCTTAAATCCATCCAAATCCTTTTATTCATTGTTGTTGCCCTTGATTATAAAATCTGGCAAATGGACATCAAGATTGTTTTTCTGAATGGCAATCTTGATAAGCACATTTATATGGCTCAACCAGAGGGTTCATGGAGATTTGGCTTGAAAAGCAATTTAATATGAATGATCTTGGAGAAGATGCATTTGTCTTAGGTATTCAAATATTTCGAGATAAGAAGAACAGACAATTGACATTGTCTCAAGCATTTTATATTGATAAGATGTTGGATCACTTCAGTATGTAAAACTCCAAGAAAGGATTTCTTCTTTTTAGACATGGAGTCAGCCTCTCCAAGGAGCAGACTCCCAAGACTCCTTAAGAAGAGGAAAACATGAAAAAGATTCTATATGCCTCAACCGTAGGAAGTTTCATGTAAGTGATGCTTTGCACTAGACCATACATTTGTTATATCGTGGGCATGGTTAGTCATTTCTAATTAAATCTTGGAATCAAGCATTGAAATGCCATCAAGCACATCCTTAAGTATTTGAGGAGAATAAGGAACCACATGCTTGTGTATTCAGGTACTGACCTGAATATGACTGGGTATACTGATTCTGATTTTCTAGCAGATAAGGATTCTAGGATTAGTGTTCAACCTAAACGGTGAAGCAGTTGTATGGAGAAGTATCAAGCAATCTTGCATTATTGATTCTACCAAGGAAGCTAAATATGTGACAGCTTATGAAGCTGCAAATGAGGTTGTATATCTTAGGAAGTTCTTAAAGACTCTGCAAGTTGTTCCCGATTGTGACAAGCCCATGACACTTTATTGTGATAGAAGTGGGGCTTTAGTAAATTCTAAAGAACCTAGAAGCCATAAGTGATTCAAAAACAGAGAATGTAAATATCACCTGATTAGAGAAATTGTTTAGCGTGTAGACATTGTGGTTACAAATATTTTGACGATCAACAACCTAGCATATCCATTCATGAAAATTTTAAGCAGTAAAGTTTTTTTATGGTCATCTGGAGGACTTGGGGATAAGAGATTGTTCAAGCCTACTTTAGTCCAAGTGGGAGATTGTTGGAATATGTCCATGAAATAGTGTGTAATAACTATTTATTTGTATTTAGTTATTTCTTAGACATTAGTATTATTGAATTCTTAAGAATAAATTGAAAATTTTATTTTAAATTAAAGTGTGTTTATAAATTACTCAAGTCCTGAAACTTTCATCAACGAACGAAGTATGAAGGCAGATGCGTCTCCAGACGAATTCTTCTGAGAAAGTTCAAAATGACATTCGCGTCTTAAGATCGACTCGACAATTGAATATGATTACGACTGTTAGGTTGAATCAATGGATGCCAGTCTTGGGGTATGGGAGTGGGGTCTCAAACAGTTAACCTAGACATGTTATGAATATATTGAATAGACCAGTAACAAATTAGTTTAGAGCCCAAAACCTTTTACCAAGCTCTAAATCTAATTGTTACACTTTAAGGATATTTTTATAATTACCTTAATCCTGACGTGAATACGTAGCTTGACTTAGTTATTTGCAATCTTTGACATGTCAAATGAGTGAGTTCGAATTGGCGGGCAATACATCGGCTGTTCGGATTCTAATTCAATTAAGTTGGAGTTACGTGATTCATGGATATGGAAATTCATGGTTCGATTGTGAAAAAAACAATATCACCATATGCTTTATTGATGAGTGTGTGAATAAATTAACCTGGTCAGGTATTCAATGAATTGAGTCATTGGTTAAGACTTGTGAATTGTACGAGACAATTCACTATTATGTCTTTCTTATTCACAAACAATAAAGTTGTTAAGGAAATAATAACAAGAGGAGTAAAACATAATTTTACATCTTCGCTCTTGTTGCTGATATACGATGGGTATTATGTTAAAATATTTTATCACCCGTGAAAATAAAAGGGTTTATTTACACCAACAGAAAATGTAACGCGCATGAATCGAGAGTTTATTCGGCATCGAACCTATAGTGGAGTCGTATGATGTCCGAATTAAATAAGTCAAGAATTTATGCAGATAAATTCACTGAGTATTTGAATCCTTAACTTTGTTCGTAGATCAGTTCGGTCTCAGAAATAGATCATGAGAATAGAAATAGAGAAACAAAGTACATTGGATCAAAATATGTTTTTGTCCAAGGAATATTTCCTATACTTATATATGATTGGTGATGTCACTTAATTAGTTAAGTGTGATTATATATATTAAAATTAATTAGTTTATTATTTTCTAATTAGTAAATAACAAATCAATTAATTAATTAATTGATAACGATTAATTAACTTATCTATTAGATTGAAGAATCTCGATACAACTCAAACTCTAGGGAATATCGCAATTTTCGGCAATTATGAATATATGGGGTGAATTTCAGAAATTTAAAAATATGTGGATATTTTTATAATTATCAAAAATTACATTTTATCAATATTTAATAGCAATATGATTGCAGATAGATCTTGGATAAGATACAATTGCTTGTTAACAAATTTAAAGGAGAAAAACGTTTCCCCCCTCCCTGTTGTCGCTGAAAATTATATTGAAAGAGAAAATTTTTGACTTTTCTTCTTCAATCATTTTGAGAGCCCATACTCAAATTTCTACACAAAATTTTCATGAGATATATTTCTGAAATTAATGGGTGGTTGTTGGTAGAAGAAATTCACATATCATTCTAGGAGTTCACGTGGGTGATTCGGATCCCGAAGCTTAAAGAACTTGAAGAATGCTCGAAGTAATTTTACCAGTTCAAAAATTCTCCAATACAAAGTATATGTGATAAAATTATTTCTATCATTATTTTCTCGTTTAATGTCGTATATGCATAATCGCACGTTGTATGATTTAAGTTATTTAATTTGATTAAATAAGTTAATTGGAAAAAAAAATTATATTCCGCCCACAAACCGTTCGTGGCTCAAACTTATTTTTAATTAATTTTAAAACCAACCGGTCCCAACACTTTCTGCCTTGACAAACATATCATCTACATATACTTCCTTCATCTTCCCGATCTGCTTCTCAAAGATTTTAGTAACCAATCTTTGGTATGTTCCTCTGCATTTTTCAGACCGAATGGCATTACAGTGTAGCAATATATTCCAAATCAGTGATAAATGATGTTTTTTCTAGGAATATTTTCACTTGATTATATCTGGAACAAGCATCCATGAAGCTCAGGATCTCGTGTCTAGATGTGGCATCTATAAAATCCACACAGATTCTCCATTTTCCATTCTTTTTCTTTAACATCACAATGTTTGCCAGCCACTCTAGGTAACCGACTTCTCTTATGAACCCTGCTTTGAGCAACTTTTCCACTTCTTCTTTTATTTTTGTTTTTCTCTCGGGAGCGAAAGACCACTTCTTATGTTTGATAGGTTTAACGAAAGGATCAACATTATGTTTATGACAAATTATTAACTCGTTAATACCTGGAATTTACGTGGTAATGGTGGCAAAAATATATACATTCTTTCTAAGGAACTCAATAAGCTCTCCTTTTTCTGCTTTAGACAATCCCGCTCCCACTGTGGCTATCTTCCTTTTCCCCAGGTCTACATGTTTAGTCTCACTTCCGACTTCATACCTCAGGTTGCTCTCGCTCGGTTCATCCATATCTAATTGCTATTGTTCAGCTTTTTCTTCCCCTCTCAAGAACAAAGAGATCCTTATTTTTTATGGAATCAAGTGCCGATAATGTGCAGCATATGGCCAATGGTTGATCCCCTATAATGGTTCATACACCATCTAGCGATGGATATTTTAATGTCCGGTAGTAGGTCGACGGAACAACTCTCATCTTATGAATCCACGTCCTTCCCAGGATCGCATTGTAGGGCGACCGTCCATCAATGACTAGGAAATTAGTGACGTGGTTGAATGGGTCGGCCCGTATCGGGAGTGACAAAATCCCTTCAGAATATGTTACTGTCCCATTGAACCCTATGAGTGACTGTCTTGGGCCGTGCAACTTCTGGGCATTTATCGCCATCTTCTCAAGTGTTGAACGGTGGAGTATGTTCACAGCACTTCCATCATCAATCAGCACCCTCCGAAGTAAACAGTTTCAAATCTGAATGGTTATCACAAGAGCTTAATTGTTCCTATCATGTTTATTGCTTTCTTCATAAAAAAAATAATCAGCACGTTTCCAATTGCTTCCTCTCGGTCATTATTTACTTCAAGGGTGAGCTTTTTGTAGTAGAATTTTCTTTCCTTCCTGGTTATTCCTTCTGATTCCGTCATGGAGATGATGGTGTCCACTATTCTCAAGGGTTCTCTATCCCTAGAGATGTTTCTTTTTTATCCCTCCTTGATTGGTCATGTCTTAGAACATACTCCTTCAAATGTCCCTCCTGGATGAGTTTCTCAATGTAGTCCTTTAGTTGGTAGCAATCTTGGCTTTCATGACCGGCACTCCGATGAAAGTGGCAATATTTATCCTTATCCCTTAGATTTAGCTCATTTGTAATGGGATGGGGTCGTTTCCATCAAGGTTCATCCTGGATTAACTTCAAGAATTTAATTTAATGGGATAGTCAATGGGGTATATATATTCTAGCCTTAGCCGTTTCTCGAAGTCAACTTATTTCTCATCTGTCTTCTTTTGGGAACGTTCGGATCCACACTTTTCCGTTCTAGTTCTACCGTCATCCTTGCAATGCACTGGATACTGTTGCTCAATAAATTTTTGAATGCTCTTCTTTTCTTCCTCTAGGGCTATGTATGTCTGTGCTCAGAGGAAAGTTTTTTCCATGGTGAGGGGTTATTCTTGGACAGATCTTTAAACAATTGTGAGTTGAGATCTAGGTCGCGGCTGAATGCCAATCTAGCCACACAATCATCACAGTTTTCCACCTTGGCCATTTCTTCTTTGAAACGATATGTACATTCTTGCAATGATTCTCCTTTCTAAATTGTAACCATCATGAAATGTTCTGAATATTCCATCATCATTCAGTAGGTGGAGTACTGCTCTAGAAAAATAGAAGATATTCTAGTAAAATTATCATTGAGCAAGAGGGTAAATAGTGGTACCACTTTAACGCATTCCCGTCTAGATTGGTTGGGAACATTTGGCAAATCAGTTCATCCTCATGCTGATGAAGCCATCCCTTGCTTGAAACAGCGAAGGTGGTCAATAGGATCTAACTTCCCTTCGTAACACTTAAACTTGGGTTCTACAAGTTTCTTCGGTACCAGAACTAATAAGATTTCTGGGCATGGTGGGTAGTTCCTCATCTCGAGCATTTTCCGCTCCAACACCCTTTCCACTGCTCACTCTGTGACTGGTTAGTTGGGCCGGTTCTCATATGTGATTCCTTTCCCTTTATCACATGAAGTGGCTTCAAAGTTCTCGCGACTGGTGTTGTGACTGGCTATCGGTTTTGGTTGCTGCCGTGTCTGCTCCCTTTGCTCTTGGTTCTGGTTTTCTACTTCACGTTCTTGTGCCATAGTATTTTGGCTGACTTTTGCTCTCGTTTCTGTAATTTCCCATTGCAATGTGGTAATCTGCCCTTGCACGGTCTGCCATGCATTCTGCAGTGCTTCACTGTTACGGCGTTCCATTCCTTGCATCCCATTCAATATGGTCTGAATCATGTCGTGCACTCTCGTTGGCTGTGCGGGTTGATCCAGGGGATTGGCAGTGGAATTGTGGTCGTTTCCCGTTTCCCATGCAGCATGTGACCTAGTACGAGGCATATTCAGTTATCTTCTTGAGTAAAAACTCTCAGACTCTCAACGAAAGCACCAAGATGTAAGGGAAAATTTTCTAACACTCAAAAAATAAGAATAATAAGCTCAAGAACAAGTATATAATTACTTGAGTTTGTATTGAATGAATTGACTTACAATTGGCCTCTATTTATAGGCTCTTAAATAGTAACAAGATTTTGCTAAATCCCTTTAAACCCGATGAATCAACAGAATATACCTCTTAGATTAAGTTTATCACATCATACTAAGTTTATCTAATCTAGCAAATGATCGAGCTTAATTTATCTTTATCAACAACTACTCAAATCTGAACCGTCAGATGAGACATGATTGGACCAATGATTCAGGTGGATTTTCCCACTTGGCCACGGTGGCAATTCATTCTTTCTGCTTCTAATTGGTCACGCTTGCTTATGTGGCTTCTCAAATGATTTTTACATGTACAATCATTTCAAAGGATACAAAGATAGAGTCACCAATGTTTGAGATACACCATTCATTATCGACTGTGCTAGTACATTTTCCTCTTTAATACTTCTCTTGACTTTATTTCTTCTGTATAACTAATATCCGTCGTATTTCAATGCAAAACTCTTCTCTTGTGCCTAACTATTGTTTTTTTATTTGTCAAAAGCGCCTAACTATTGTTATTCACTGACATTCTTGTTAACCATCGGCCCTCAATCATTTGTTTTTACTTATCATAAATTATTAATACAATTACTTATGTTGGAAATGTTTGGAGTTTTTTTTTCTTTTGAAACTATGCATAAAAGATTGCAACGATTCAAAGAAAATTAAATCCGAAACAAGGATCAGACCCCACCAGACTATACAATCATCAATAGAAAGACCAAAACACGTCAGTCTATGGGCTGTTTCATTCTTTGACCGTTTTACATGAATCCACATGAAAACTCCAATCACCCTAGCCAAGGCCTTGCAAGTCGAAATAATTGCATCAAATTCAGACGCGGTCACTGGAGAGGAGAGGGCCTGAATAACTTCTAACTGATTCCACCACAATGGATTTTACCCCATAAGATTTTGCTAATAACAGCCCCTCTAACATTGCCAAGGCTTCACACACTTCAGTAGAAAGCGAGCCATCGAAGTGTTTGGGAAAAGCCCGATAAAGCCCCAATCACTGATCCGAATTAATGGTCCCTCAATAAACCACATGCCACAGCCACAGAACCAGACTTAAACGCCCCATCAACATTCAGTTTAAGCGTTCCTTGGCTGGTCTATAGCTAAACAATTTTCTATTCATGCATTAAAAAAAAAGAGACGGTTACTAATACGTCCATATATATATATATATATATATATTTAAGAAATATCAATCCAAACATGATGATTGATGGGTGATATAATTGAGAAATATCTATTTATAATTTATTGTCAGAGTAGTATATCAATGTACTTAACTCTTAATATTGTCCTGAATATAAATTTATTACGCTTCTTAACAGCCACATTTCCAATTTCCATACAAGCTCTTCACATTTTTCCATAATTTTTTTCTTTCTTTCTTTGTTTTTTATTTCAAAAAAGCTTATATATATAGTTGGTAAATATTAAAAAAAATGCTTTTTCACCTCTACTCTGAGTTCTGTTACATTTTAGATTTTATACTTTAAATTGTTTTAAAACTTTTCACTTAGATAAACATGTCCAAAATAATTAAATGGTGATTTACACTGTTGTGGGCCCACAAAAGCTGATATGATCATTAAAAATCTCTACAGCAAAAGCTACCTCATTTCCCTCTCATTTTCCCCTCTAATTAGGGCTGACAATAAGGGCAAGGACGAGACGGGCTCCTCTCCCATTCTTGCTTTGAATCACATTCTTGTCTCATTCTTCATTTATCCCATTCTGAATTAGGTTCATATAGATTTTTCATCTCTCTTTAGACTTGATTATATATAAAACTTTTTAAAGTTGACCTAAGATGTTGACAGATATAAAGAACGCGATAATAGATGATGATATATATAAAAAATGAAGATAATTAAGAAGAAAATAATATATGAATCATCATATTTGACAGTTAAAATAGTTAGTGCAGTGAGAGATTAAAAAAATAATGTTAGGGTTTTGTTGTGACATGGAGTTATAGTTTCAATATTATATAATTTTTAATATATATATAAAATAAATGGGGTGGGTAACGGGGTGGAGACTATTATATACAACCACACCTCATATCCGTAACTTTATTTTCAATTACTCTGTACCCATCTTGTCACCAATTTATTCACTAAAATCTCAATCTATCAGGAGTGGGTCCCCGTGGATTCGAACACCCACGAGTGATTTGGACACCCCTACCTCAAATTACCCCCTCACATGATCCCTAGTGATGAAATAAACTCAACCATTCTTATTTCGATATGATAATTAGAATAGATGTCGGTTGATATAGATAATAATTATTTCTAAAATGAAAATAATGGAAGAAGGGTAAAATATTTGAAAAGATAAGATTATTTTATTGATAATTCTTCATTATGTCATTATAAATTGTAGAAAAGGTTGTAAATTCGTTTGTGATTTTAAGTTGTAGATTATACCACTGATCTTTTTACACATAAGCTTTAACACATGGCTATACATTATGCAAAAAATATTTGTTTGTAATTTTCATTGTAAATGTCTTCATTGCATTTTTAACCCAGGCCTTGCTAAAAATAACGATCTGCTCAAGTTCCTTTAAAAGATTAGGATTAAAATGAATGATGTATTAAGAAATAGTCCCCTAAACTACTCATTTGGTCTTAGAAGTGTGATATATCATCATCATAATACTTAGACTTTTTATAAGTTCAATAAGGTTCTTGATTTTTCACGTAACTTGAACCAAATTTTTATTATCTAATTTATTAGTGAAACACTTAAAACATATGACGTTTGAGACATACGATGGCATGTACACATCATTGACTAAATGTTTGGTGCATCAAATCATTTCCTCTCATATGTCATCATTTTCATAAAGTTTTATTTAGGAGTAGCTGATACGTACTTAATGAAAATTATGTTAAAAGTTTAAGGACTAAACTCATTTTAAACAAATAAGTAACGTGTCAATAAAAAATGAGTTAAAAATCAAAAACTGAAAATATAGTTAAGCCTAAAACGTAAAAATAAATGCTCGGGAGATTAGAACAAAAGTAAGCGTCCATAGTTCACATCGCCAAATACAAAAAATTTAAAAGAAGTAATTCAAGAAAGGATAGCTTTGTAATGATTAATATTCAGATAATTTTAATTTATTAAATAATGCGTCAATCATTCATATTTTAATTTATTTAAAAATGATAAATTTATTCAATAAGTGATAAATCTGTATGTAATATTGACACATATTAAGATAAACTGGAGTAAATTGAGTTGATCATAACATCATGAACCTGAACTCATCAAAATTGAGAACCCCATCACCATTGAGATCAAATTGAGCAATCATAAGCTCACACTCATCAATGCTCTTGCATTCACCTAACTTACTAAGCATCCTCTTCAAGCTAGTAGGCGTAATATACCCACACCCATCCATTTCATACATCTTAAAAGCTTCTCTCAAGTCATTCACCTTCTCTTCCTCCTTCACTCCTTCAAATACCTTCACAAAATCATCAAATCCCAGCAGCCCATCTCCGTCAAAATCCAATAACTCCACCGCCAACTCCGCCTCACCGCCTGAAATCTCCTCTCCAACCGCCGCCATACACTGCCGGAGCTCAGTTGGTGAAATCTTCCCGTCACCATTGCCGTCGAAGTGATTGAACACTCTCTCATATGATTTAACCTTTTCCATTTCTTCAACTGGATTTTGCTATTTTCCAAAAATTTTGCAATGTACGATAGACCGGGAAGAATATGGTTTCTTACGAAGCAAACTTCTGATTATACGAGAGAAATCCCGCGTGAGAGGCGTGGTTTTCATAACGGTGAAAGTGGGGGTCGGTTTCGTCGGTGGGATAGGGCCAGGCAGACCGTCGGTAATGACTATGAGAAATGGGAATTGAAGAAGTGATGGAGCTTTTTTAGGTTGACTAATGAAAAATGAGGAGACTAACAGAGTGTATATTTATAAAGTGGATTATTTTATGATGCCGGAAGAAAATTCATGCTGGGCCATTGCAACTGGTAGATTGCACTTAGAGTAATCTGAGTCACATAAAATTTAGTATGTAATCTGTTTATTTTTCACTAAATACATATTAAGGTTGATCGATTATGTAGTAGGGTTCATCAATTACGTAATGTGATTCACTAAATACGTACTGAGGTTCATCAAATATGTCGTGAGATTCACCAATTACGTAGTGAGGTTCACCAAATACGTACAAAATAATAATTCTTAGAGGGATTCACCAAATACGTAATGGGGTTCACCAATTGCGTAGTGAGGTTCACTAAATACGTATAATTAATAATTTTGGAGGGGTTCACCAAATACGTAGTGGAGTTAACTAATTACGTAGTGAGATTCACCAATTATGTAGTGGGGTTCGCCAAATACGTATAAATTAATAATTCTTGAAGGGGTTAACCAAATACGTACTAGGGGTTCATCAATCTCTCTGTTATTTCTCTAACCAATACTGGCGGTTTTTCATCCAAATTCAGCGATTTTTTATCCAATACTGGCAATTTTGGGCCCAATACTGGCAGTTCCTGGTGATTTTTTTTTTCATTTTTGGCGGTTTTGTTGTTTTTTCGACGATTTTGCATCAATAGAATAGTTTTTAGGACCTTCTTATAGCGGTCTTTCAACAAATTTGATTTTTTTAAATTGATCAAGGTATACTAGATGAATTGCAGACAAAGTTATCAAGATTCTCGATTTTTTATGTGAACATTAAAGTATCTTCATTTATATTTTAAATTAGATTTGAATTTAGTAATGAATTGTTAAAACAATTGAACACTTGTACGTGAAATTTTTTGGTGAACCCCTTCAGGAATTATTAATTTTGTACGTGAAATATTTTGGTGAATCTCTCCAGGAATTATTAATTTTGTACGTGAAATATTTTGGAGCATTTGTTGTACGTAAAATATTTTAGTGAACCCCTCAAGATTCTCTTTGTACTCCACTACGTAGTGGGGTTCACCAAATACTTACATATTCATAATTCTTAGAGGGGTTCACCAATTACGTAGTAGGGTTCACCAATTACGTACAAATTAATAATTCTTGGAGGGGTCACCAAATACATACTGGGGTTCATCAAATACGTAATGTGGTTCACGAATTACGTAGTGGAGTTCATCAATTACGTAGTGGGATTCACCAATTATGTAAAAAATAGTAATTTTTAGAGGGGTTCACCAAATACGTACTAGAATTCACCAATTAAGTACTTGGATTCGTCAATTATGTAAAACCTAATCATCATACCTAATAGGTGAATCGCCCATTTTTAACCCCTAAACGCTATCCTGAAGGTGCTAATCGCATCGTCAAAGCTAAGCGCTAGTTTTATTCCCCAAACTCCATGTGTTAATAGGCGATCGTCAGTCTCCCTCCAAATCGCTAGTTTTTTTTGCCTAATAGTCATTTACATGGCTCTAATCATCATTCTTCACAATCAACCATAAAATTGATATTTTGTAATTATTTACCGTACACCGAAAAAATTATCGATAAAAATAGAAAAAATTCGGTATTTCAATGCAAATATTTATGATACTCACTTATTTTGTGAAATTAGATTGGATTAATTAAGGATTCTCGATACAATTGACCACTTATTCATAAACTCGTTAAAAGTTGTTATTGATAAATGTTGTTGTGCTTTTATGACAAGTATCAAGCGAGACAGGTTTTCATCATATATAATTATAGGTCGTGATGTTATGATAGTTGATAAATCTTATTTATCGGTTTGATGAACATGTATAACCCTCAAGGTTAGATTCTATCTATAAATCGAATATATCCACTAAAAATATGAAATTGAATATTGAAATTTGAAATTTTAACCTTTTATGTTATAAACTATAACCCCATAAAATTTGAAAAACAACCTATTTATATTTTAATTTATAAGCATATAAAAACCCTAAAAATTAAAAGAGATGAGAATTATGAAAAAGCCCAAAATTAAGACCGAAATAGTTTTTGGGCCTCTGAAAGTACTTTAAACACTATTTTTTGGACCCAAACTGGACTGCAATAGGTAAACTCCATTGCTTACATAGATCTCTGAATAAGCTTTGATTTGATATCTTACGGCCCACGTGATTCCACCCGAGTAAAAAATTACACCATCCAGAAATTAACATGCGCCTGCCACTATCCAATAGGGAGTATTGGGATCAAATGCCTATGTGTCTGGCGTTTGGGTCTCAAACGCGACCAGTGGGACACGAACCAAATGCCTGTTACCATGACGTTTGGAGCCCAAACACGACTAGCAAGCCTCAAACGCCAATCATAGCTGGCGGCCCCAAACGCCAGTCTTGAATGGCGACTCGTCATGTAGTGATGGCGTTTAGGTCCCCATTGTGACGTTTGACCATACTTTTTTGATACATTTATTTATTCTCATGCACTTAGTCATATTTTCACACTAAAACATACATATTAATTTCACACAATTTTGCCTTTCATGTACTTGTAAATTTCAGATCTCTCTCTTCCTCTCATAAAATTATGCATTACATTTATCTGTTTCACACACTTTAGTCATTTTTACATACTTAGTTGTATTCACATACTTGGTCATTTCACATACTTAGCTATATTCACACACTTGGTCATTTTCACACACTTAAATGTCTATATCGGCAGTTCTAGTAGTACATTTTAGTGAACACCAAGAATATTCTTTTTTATATTTTGGTGAACCCTTTAAATGTCTATACCGGTGGTCGTTTACACAAGTAAGCATATTAATCATATTAATCACATACACTTAACCATTTTATAATCACATACACTTAATTATTTTAATGACACACATTTATCCAGTTTTACACACTTAACTATTATACACATACTAATTTTTATATATGCAAATTGTTTATTTCTGTGACTTAATCATATCACAAATTAATTATTTTTAAACACTTAGTCATATTTTCATTCTCCACTTTTCCATTTTCACGTACTTGTTTTGATGGAACTTAACTATTTTCACGTACTTAATCATTTTCACAAGGTATCATTTTCACAAAAGTGTTTTGATGCACTTTGCTGTTTTTATACACTTAGTCATTTCACACCCTTAGTCATTTTTACATTTGATCATTTTCACACCCTTAGTAATTTTTTCGACTTTTCTATTTTCATGTACTTGTTTTGATGGAACTCACTTCTTGATCGTTGACCCCCTCAATCACTAACTATTTTCATGTACTTAATCATTTTCACAAGGTACCCTTTTTAACACGTGTTTTGATGTACTTTGCTATTTCTTTTCACTTAGTCATTTACACACTCGATTATGAAATAACGATTGTCACGTACTAATCTCATGGTAAATCGTTATGAAATAATAACTCGTTACCAAATAAAATAAATTTAATTGAGAATTTTCTTTAAAAAGTATCTCTATCTTAAACTCTACAAAACACTTCTAACTTACATTCTGGATATAACACAAATACAAATCCATTATACTGTTTTTTAATAATTACTTCAGCTGCATTGTTTCATTCTAAGTTACAATGTCTCTCATATCCAATTTGTACTAGAAGTCCTTCCATTTCTTCATTTGAAACCTGCATTTCAACAATATTCTAAGCAGACACATAATAGTTGATTCACTTAATATATATTCTTTGTAGAGGTCCCTCCATTTCATCAATTCAGATAAGGCATTGGTGAAGGTCATATCTTACAAATTCATGTGAACCATCTTAAGGCCAGCATGATTTAACATCCTCGACCACTACAAGAAGTGCTCTCAATTGCATCACTCTCAACATCCTCAGCCACAAACTTAGATGCTTATACTACAATGTGGAACCTACAACCTTAGATGGTGAAGCGAGCCAAAGTTGATGTCTTGGCCTAAAAATGAACCTTAATATATTTTTTCTTTTCCTTAATTGCATGGTTAAATCAACCAAAAATTTTAGTTTCAAAGATGCTCCCATTGGAGTAGTCTGTGGCACATGAGAATGTCTAGAATGGATTTAATTTACATAATGAAGTCTAAGACAAATAAAAAAATGTAAATGCCTGTAACTAATCTAGAACATATATCAATTCATCTAAGCAATAATAACAAACTTTGTAAGAACAATCACATTCAGACAAATTCATGAGATTATCCCTTTCTTCTTTCTAGTCTAGAAGTACAAATACATCTACGGACAAGGCATAGAACAAAAAAATAAAAAGCAAAAAAATAATAGAATGCACGCTGAAGCAAACTATGTAGATCAATTCGCATAAGAAACATTTAAAGTTTTTTGAAAAAATTAAAACCTGTAATTTGGACGCACTAAAGCAAATTATGTAAACCAATTTGCAAAAGTAACATTTGAAGTTTTTTTTTAAATTTCAAACCTATAATTTGGATTGGGCCACTTTTTCTTCCACAGAGCTCTTGCAATTTTTGCTTAGCATTTCCAATCTAAAAAATACCATTGCTCCTACCTTTCCCAGCCAATAGGATAGGTGAAATAAATTTCAATTTGACATCAAAGGACACTTGACAATTTTATAAAATGCCACGTTGTAATATAAGCATCCGCGTTGCATCCTTGTTTAATATAACCAACTATCGCAAGTGCATCAATCTCAACCTCCTCGATCACAATAAGAAGTGTTCTCCTATTCTACTTGGGATTCAACAACACATAAGTAATTAATGATATTATATTCATTAGACATCGACGTGAAAAAGAGAACCCATTAGATTAGAATTAATTACCTCAACTATCAGCTCCAAAGAGACTAAAGAGTGACGCCAAATTGATACGAGTGATTGAACCATTTTTGAATGCTGAGAAAAAACCTCAAATGCCTGCAAAATCAATTCTAATAGTCAGACCAAATCACCTAAAAGAATTGTTCAAAAACATAGAAGCTAAAATTAGCCAAAAAAGATACACAAAAACATACACAAGGGCCATCCATCTTACTAAAATAAAACCAACCAAAAATTCACAGAGAAAACCTTCATCACAGCCGACAAAAGAAAAGAGAGAAACAAAATTAACTTAGAAAGCCCCAAACGCCGCATACATGTGGACTTGCGAACTAAGAAGCAGAAACTTTAGCAGCCGCCAGATGCCGAACGGTTCATTCCTCACTGAACCTAACACTACTTCTAATCCTATCCATGCCCAAAAGCATTGTAAATGGTGATTCTTAGAAGGCTGGACAAGAATGTCGAGACGAGAGAGATGAAGAGAGGCATATCTGAGACGAGAGAGATGAGGAGAGGCAGAACTAAGTGAGTGAGATAAGGGCGCACGAAGGTGTTGGCTTATTGTGGAGACTAGGAGAGGTCGAGGGTTTTGAATGTTACAGACTAAAAAATTAATGGAAACAAAGAGCTGTGATAGAATGAAAGATGATGGCTAACCTTTCATCCATTTGAGTTTCTAAGATGGAAAAAGAAGATCGAGAATGGAGGAAGAAAGTGACGGAGCAAGAATGGGATTGAGAGTAGTGGGAGGGAAAAAGATCAAATAAAAAAGAAAGAAAAGAGGGAGGGTGGGTTACTGTACTGCAAGTCAAAGAAAGAGAGAGAGTCTCTAAGTCATCTAACGGTTGAGATTAACCTAATCAAATTCTATGATCATGATTAATCCCAACATCAATGCAGGGAAAATATTTTCCATTAGAGAGTGATGTGAATTGGATTCTTGAAGTGGACCTATAAGAACTATCTAGCGTTTTTGGTCGTGGTTTATGGAAGAAGCCTAGCTAGATTTTTTTTTCCTAATGTCCATAGTCAATGGAGAAAAGTCAGTCATGACATAAATGCCATGTTTTTTTTTCTTCTTTTTTAAAATTAGGTTAAGTTTGAAAATTTAATTCTACACGTGATGTTTGCTAGCGGTTAAACTATCTTCACTACTTTAAAAAGGGTTTAGTTAGGAGACTCTTTTGATTTCCAATAAAATCCTTACATTAGTTTTTAATTCCACATTTAGTTAGTTTTACTCTTAAGTGAATTTTGTTTGTTTTAATTGTTGAGTTTTTGCTAAATATTGCAATAAGATGAGTCTCGATTCCATATCTTGAAGCAATTAATAATTGGACTTAACACAAAATTTAAGTTAATAATTTATAATCAGAATTTAGCAAAAGCAATTTATTATGCATATTCATTGCATCAAAAGCTATACAATGAACCATATATTGTACAATGAACTAGTGTACTCATAAGGTTGTCATAAGGTTGTTATTTAGTATGCAATAACTATTTTAACTTATCCACTTTCACTATAAAATAGAGGTCAATCATAAGTCTATCATGTACCAATTGTATTAGCAAGAGAAAACTAAGAACATACGGCCAAATGATTAGATTACATGATGTTTTTTCTTTTATAGAGTGTGGAGCTCAGGTGAGAATGTTGATTGGAGGATTTCAAGCAGGGTCATAAAAAATGTGGAAAGGCAAGTTGGTGGAATATCGAGATTATTGAATTTCAAGATAAATTATAGAAATCATGCAATGAATAAGTGAATAGTTGTTAGTTAATTTATGTATGGTATATACCAGGTATGAAACTTTAAACTCTGAATTCCATTTATATCATATTCTAAAATTGATTTTTTGTAGTTTCTATTTTGACTTATTTGCAAAAAAATATGTGAATTTGAAGAAAGTGTTAGACAGATCTCGTAGAAATACAGTCTTCATCTTCATCCGTAAAATCATATAAAACCGGGAGGAAGTTTGGTGCTTCGCAGATAAGTTACTCGGGTTCATTATCAACGGAAGAGAAATCAATGTCGACAAAAGCCAAAGCAATTATCGACATGCTATGACCAAAGACAGAGAAAGAAATCATGGTTTGATAGGCTAATATACATTAATAGTTCATTGCCCAGGTCACACCAAGGAGATAACTTCAAATATTTCTATCTTTTCTTTTTATTTCCTAGTTGCACCGAATAAAATAAAAGTCAGATGGAAACTATAAAGTAGTGTATTCGTTAGTCTTTAATAATATAATTTTGAACTCTTCATAATTTTAATCTTGGTCATTTTCTAAGTGAATTTATTAGGAAATTCATTTTTCTTGAAAAGGTAAAACATAGATGAATGTGAATGAATCACGCACTAAGTTTCGTAATATTACACACGTACCGTTCTTTAATCAATTTGATCAAGTGCAAAGTTTTATATGATATAATGCATGGTTCAACATTCTTAAAATTTTGAATCACTACTATATATCTTTTGATTACCTTAACACGTGCAAAACACGTATTTTATTACTAGTTACTAGAATATTAAAAGGGGCTTAAAAGAGAGAAACTTTTAATTCTCCTTTTTGTCCTTTAAACCTCCTTATTATATAGTATAATTTAGAGTTTCACATATTTTCTCATTTAATATAATTTATATAATGAAATAATATTTTTAATTAAATAATAATTTATTTATAACTAGTTGTTAATATTAAATTTTTATAAATTTATTATGCAATTATAAACGAAAATATCCATAAAGTTTTTTTATAATGAATTTTATGATTATTTTTAAGTCAACTACTCTTTCGTAAAAAATTTGTAAAGTTAACTATTATGCAATATTTATGTTATTGGAACATGAAAATTCATATAAATAAATTGTGAAAAATGTTTTTGAATAAGTTAATTATTATTCAATAAATAAAATCTTAAAAATTGATGAATTTTCTATATTATACAGATAGCAATGCTGTATTGTACAATTTCAATAATATTATAAATAAACTAATGAATTATTGTACGAGAATTAATGGCTAGCCGCCACATCACGAAGCTAGGAACCAATCAGGACTAGGAAACAGATAGTCAACAAGGGAGCATAATTGTGATCGTCAAATAAAACTCAACGGCCTATATTAGTCCTGAACTCAGTCGAGGAATCGTATTAAGGAGATATTAGTATCTATGATTTCACTTATTCTACGGCTGTAAATTAGTCGTGGAGACTGGATTTGGTGGAACGAAAATATAAATATTTTGTATAAATGGGAACTAGTGTGACCTAAAAAGAGGCGATACAATCGACTTACATTCATCCACATTTTTTCTTTCCCCTTCACGTTCATTTCTGTTTTAAAGTGTAAAATTCTTTGACATTTAGTATTACTATATTTGTACTTTTAATTTTAATTTATAATCATTTTCAAAGATAATATTTTATTTAATATTTTATGTGTATTTTTAATTACTTTAACATGTGCTAAACACATACTTTTCGATTAAATATAATAAATATGAGATTAGGGGGATAAATATTTGTGAACAAAAATTATCTGCACTACTTCATTGAATTCTTTATTCATCTCTTATAAATTTTAAGATTAAATATTAATAATTTTAAATTAAATGATTAATAATCAATTGTATAATTTAAATTCAATTCAATAACACACCTTAACATGTAAATGAAAATGAGATGAATGGAAAAAGGAAAAAATGCATCAAATGTGAATTTATTAGTAAAAACATAGCTTGAAGCAACTTTACAAATTCACATTAAATCTAATATGTTTTTATGAAATCTAGAAACACGCAATGCTTTATATAATTTTTTTATGTATCTATGTTTAACTATTGTATGTTCAGTACATTTTCATCTTTTGAGATACTACATTAATATTTTTTTTTGTTTAGGTTAACATGTAACGCACATATTAGGAATGAATATAATAAAAAAAATGTTATATCAACACGCATATCACATCATAATTCATATTCATTCATTTTCAAACACATGCATCGCATGACGAACGTGCAAGTTAACTAGTTACAATAAATGAGACGACAAAATAACATGTAGGTCAATGCTTAATATCCATTATTATTTGTATTAAGAGAATCCTCATTAACTTATCCTGGCTATTTTATTAGGTGATTCAGTTGATCATCTCTCAACATCTCAAGATGAAAAAATAAAGTGAGCTTTTTATATAACCAAGTTGAACAACTTTACCATCTCACACAAAATAACTTAAAATAAACATGAGAAAGTGATAAATAATAAGTTTACCATATATATTATCATAGCTCGTACCCAGACACGCCCCTAAGTTAATAATATCAACAAAAATTATAGTATTTAATCATTCTAGTATGTTGCTATAGTTTTTTAGTCATTTCTAAAAATAATATCAACTATTATTTGTATTAAAAGGATCCATCATTAACTCATCCTGACTACTTTATTAGGTGATTCAATTGATCATCTCTCAACATCTCAAGATGCGAAAAATAGAAAGAGTTTTAGTTGAATAATTTTACCACCTCAAATAAAATAACTTAAAATAAATATGAGAAAATGATGAATAATAAGTTCACCATATATATTATCATAACTCTTACCAAGACACGCCCCTAGGTTAATAATATCAACAAAAATTATAGTATTTAATCATTCTAGCATGGTGTTATAATTTTTTGGTCATTTCTAAAAATAAATTATACTAATAACTAAGTTAGTTTGACCATAACTTTCTTTTTCCATTCCACCATTCTACAAGATAATTACTATTAATTATTAAGTAATAAATAAAATGATATATTCTGAGCAGTTAATATATTATTATATATTAAAACAAATGACTAAAAATAGCCGGGTAACAAATTTCAAAAACCAAATATTTAGATTTTCTTATCTAAACATATGAAATTGGGGAGACTAATAATACCATAAATGTGTAAAATAAAAAATATATACAATACTACATAAAAAATCTGATTAACACTTTCGTTTATGACACAAAATCCATAAAATATTATCATATACACGAGATATATTATAAGATAAAATAGGAATAATATGAATTATGTAACTATCTTGATTAGTTATCTCTAATTTCCTTATTTATTTATCCATTTTATTTCTATAGCTAATTATGTAATTAATGAAAATAATTATTTCTAAATATTTTCTTCTATAATTATTTATATAATTTTTCAGAAAATGCATATTTTTTAAAAATTGAGCCATCCATTATATTTAGTGAAATTAGTTATGATACTTAGACAAATTATATTTACTAATAAACTAGTAACTATAAATTTAGAGTAATTATACTTTTTAATATAGCCATATTTTTGTTTTGAATATATTTTTTTCATTAAAAATACATATTTTTCCAAGATGAGGCAAATTCCTTATTTTTAGGGGAATAAATACTAGTATTGATTTTTAGGTAAATATGTTTTTACTAATAAAATAAATTAATATAAATTCAAAATAAATATTTTGCAGTTTTGTAATATATTTACAGACTTTTGTTTAAATAAAAAATTAATATATTAATATGGATTACAAAAATTATTTTCATAGATATTTTATGATTATTTATAAATATATAATAATTAGTTTAATAAAGTGTTCAAATGATTCATCATTACACTAATAATAATATTTACATAAATTACATTAAAAATAATAAAATGACTATTAAAATAAATATTTAATAGTATCGTTGAATATATATTTTATGTATTATGATGATAATATATATATGATAGAGATAATAGTAGAAATTTACTCTCTATAATTAAATAAGTATATACAAAAATAATTAAAATATATATGATTTGTAGTAAAGTATAATAATTCAATCCTTTAATTTTTTTTAAGTAAACTAAAGTGGGTAAATCTCTTTTCAATAATTCAAAATTCAAAAGTCATTCACTTTAGTTATTAATTTGAATAAAGGATATTGAACTAAATATAGTTGATGCGTATTATGGTAAATGTAGTAAATAATTTTGTTGACTTTTTATAAAATGAGTATTTTCTTAATTGTTATTATTACTTGTTATTTAACCAAATAAAGTTTTCAAATGATATATTTGCTTAAAAGCCTCTAACATTAATTCATGAGTGGTCTCAATTAAGGGGTATAAGGGTCATATTGAACATTGAACATCTAATGAGGTTTCTTAATTTAGAGTGAAAAGGTTGCTCCCACCAACATCAACAGTAGGATACCTCGACACTGGCACCACACCGGTGTCAAGATATCTTGATTGATAGTAGATTTTAACATATATAGTTTAACGTTGTCTGTGGGATAAATATCTTCATTAAAAGAAAAAAATCAATAATTTTCTAGCTTGTTACATTTGCAATGGTGAATACGAGAGCAAATCATGGACAAAATGACTACCGCGAAGATGTCTCTGTCGAAAATTTCATTAGAAATCTAGTGGAAGCAACCAGAGGGCAAATCCTTTCAACGAAGTTGCTCCGACTATCCTCCTCTTGCTGAAAAAGGGTGGAACACCTCACCAAGGAGATAGTTGACCTTAAAAGGAGAAGTAGAGATTGAGTGAGAGTTGGGAGGAGAGGGAACGCTCTTTCAGACACGAAACTATGCGCAACCACGTCAAAGAGGGAAGATGCAGTCATAGTCCGACACCAAACCACCCGGCAAGAGAGGATGGGGAACAATATTGTAATGTACCTCTCATACTCTACAATAGTAGATGCCACGTGATAAGGTCAGAAGGGACTCTCAGTATTTGCAACATATCCCATAACACTCCTGTTTGACCAAACATGTTTAAGATGAGGTTGAGTTGAAAGTCGAAGGTCAAGGCACTGAAATGATGAACATGACTATAGTCGTGACATAGATCATTAAAAGGACGAGAATGTTGAGCATATCAATGATTTTAATCTAAGGGTTACACGCCTAGATACCAAGGACAGGGGGAATAGCAGAGTCTCAACCGCGGTAGTAAGGGGTATGACGTAGTCACCCTTTGTCGTGGAAATCACTTCGATGATACCACCGAAAAGGTTACTCACTCCAAATATGAGATGTATGATGACACCTCTGACCTTAGGCGATGTCGCGATCATGCATTCCAGAAGATAAATTAGAAGGCATGTTGTGTTTACAGTTCGCATAAAGTCTAAAGAGAGCCACCATCACATGGTTTAAAAGCCTAGAACCCCAGTCCATACACTTTTTTTCTCACCTAACGGCTCTCTTTATAGAATAATTTGAGAGTAGTAAGAGGATGATTGATGATTCACATAAGAAAGAAGGATGAAGGATGAGCCTTTAAGGGAATATATCAAAAGGTTCAACAATGAAAAGATTGAAATCATCAGATGTGATGAAAGCAGTAGTCGTGACTGCCTTCAAGAATGATATGATGGAAGGCATTGACGTGTACAAGTACTTGCATCGTACGTGACCCATGACCTTATTAGAATGCCTCAGTAAGGGCAAACACTGGAGAGCTCATCTCGGCTCAGAAGAGAAGATAATGATCGAGGGGGAAGGTCAGACCGAAGCAGTGTCAGGAAGTGCGCAGGGAAAATGGTGAGTGTTGTAGATTGGTTGGGACCAAGAGTCATCCTAGAGATCAACCTTCCGTCCATGACTGTAATCCTGAAGAAACTGATTCATCAGATCGATGGCAAGAATCCCATGCCTGAACCCCCATAACTGAAAATGAAGATGGAGAAGAGGAGAAACTAGAACCAGTACTGTGATACCACATATGTTATTGGCATAAGACAAACGATTATTGGAATCTTAAGCGTGAGATTGAGTCCTTGATAAAACAAGGCTTCTTGAAAGAATATCTGTTGGATCAAGTTTATAAAAGGTTGAGGGTTGAGGAGCAAGCACCTCAGCAAGCAAGGGGCACCTACGAGCTACCCATCTTCCGGTATTTTTGTTGGAATATGTCCATAAAGTAGCGTGTAATAACTATTTATTTGTATTTACTTATTTCTTAGACATTTGTATTATTGAATTTTTTATGAATAAATTGAAAGTTTTATTTTAAATTAAAGTGTTTTTATAAATTACTCAAGTCTTGGAACTATTGTCAATGAAAGAGGAGTGAAGACAGAAGCGTCTCTAGACGAACTCTTCTAAAATAGTTTAGAATGATATTCACAGTCTTAATCAAATCTGATTACGACTGTTAGGTTGAAACATTGGATGTCAGTCTTGAGAAATAAGAGTGGAGACTCAAATGGTTAACCTAGACATATTATGAACATGTTGAATAGACCGGTAAAAAATTAGTTTAGAGCCCAAAACTGTTTACCGAGCTCTAAATCTAACTGTTACATCTTAAGGGTATTTTCATAATTACCTTAATCATGAGGTGAATATGTAACTTGACTTGGTTAGTTGCAAACTTTGATATGTAAAATGAGTGAGTTCGAATTGGCGGGCAATACCTCAACTGTTCGGATTATAATTTAATTAAGTAAGAGTTGCGTGATTCATAGATATGAAGGTTGGATTGCGAAAGCAACAATATCATATTATGCTTTATTGATGGGTGTGCGAATAAATTAACTTGGCCAAGTATTCGATGAAATGAGTCATTGAATAAGACTTGTGAATTGTTCGAGACAATTCACTATAATATTTTTTTTATTCACAGTCAATAAATGAGTTAAGGAAATAGTAACAAGAGGAGTAAAATGATAATTTTACATTCCACTCTTGTTACTCATATTCACTATGGGTAAATGTTAACATATTCTGTGAATCATGAAAATAAATAGAGTTTTCTTACACCAACAGAAAATATAGCGCGCATGAATCGAGAGTTGATTCGGCATCAAACATATAGTGAAGTCGTACGATGTCAGGATTAAATAAGTCGAGAATTTACAGAGATAAATTCGTCGGGTATTTGAATCCCAAGCTTTGTTCGTGTGGGTCCATTCGGTCTCAGAATAGCTCAGAGAACAAGAATAGAAAAATGAACTAAGTTAAACCAAAATATGTTTTGGTGCCAATGCATATTTCCTGCACATATATGTGATCGGTGATGTCACTTAAGTTAGTTAAGTATAATTTTTGTATTGAATTAATTAATTTATTATTTTCTAATTATTAGATAATTAGTTAAATAAAATTAATTAATTGATAATGATCAATTATATTTATCAATTAGATTGATGAAATTCGATATATATATATATATATGCATATATTTGTAAATACTTAAAATTACTTTTTGATAAATATCTAATAACAATTTGATTGCAAAAAAAATAATGAGGATTAGATACAATTGTTATCAACAAAAGAGTGAAAAACTTTTTCTCCTATCACTACTGTTGCCCGACAAAATTAATCTGAAGAGTGGAAGATTTGATTTTTCTACTTCAATCATTTTCAGAGCTCACGCTCAAATTCCTACATAAAATTCTTCAGAGATATATTTCTGAAATTAACGGGTGGTTGTTGGTGGACTAATTCAGAAATCGTTCGTGGAAGATCAAGTTCGTGATTTTGTTCTTAAACCTTGAAGAACACGAAGAATACTCGAGGGAGTTCTACCAGTTCATAAATTCTCTGATACAGAGTAAAGGTGAAAATTTGTTTTCCCTTAATCTATTAATTTTAATATCGTATATGCATGATCATACTAAAATTGGTTTTAAATTATTTAATATTATTAAATAAGTTAAATCAATTTTTTTTATATTCCGCCCACGAACCTTTCGTGGTTCAAATCTAATTTTCTTTAATTTTAAAACCGATCGTTCCTAGCAATTTGTATCAGAGCGTAGGCTTAAGATTGTACATATAGATAATTAAAATGAACATATCGTGAATTATGGATATTGGCTATATTTGTATGGTAGATTCAAAATTATTTTGAATATGTTTTGTCATTGGATCTCAAACTATTTACTCTAGGCATTTTTTATTTAGAATTGATGTACACCGAATTTGAGGCATAGGAATTTATGTAATTTAATTATTATAATTATTGTAAATTTTAAATTTGTTGTAAATTCATCGTCGTCTCGAAATCATCGTCAAAAATCGCTCGAAACCGGCTCCGAGAAGTCGCCGGACAGCCACCGAGAAGACGGCAGGAGCACTGTTCACGGGTGGTACTGTTCAAGCCGGACTGTTCATGCTGGTACTATTCATCGATGATACTGTTCACCACTGGCCACCACTCACCGCTGCTACCATGTGTTGTCCCTTGCACGGTAGAATCTTAATCGTCAATGATTTTAGGAAACATAGGATTTTTGAAATTCAAATTTTAAAATATGATTTCAAAATCAATTTTAGTCCCTTATTTAATTTTAATTTGATTTCGTAAATTTTTCAACAATTGTATAATTGTCATTTATTTTAAAAATGTTTTAAAAATAAATCAATTTTCTAATTACTTGCTAATTTGTTTATCAAAGTAAAAATAGAAAATTAAAATTGAAAATTGAAAATTATTTTTAAAAAATGGGACTAATACTTTGTAGAGTGTTATAAAATGGTGGGACAACATGGAGACGAAGGAGCAAATTGCAGACGCCATGGAGATTAGTTCATAAATTAATTTGTAATTTATTTTTTCTTCATTATGGGTTGTAAGTAGAAATGGGCCAATAAGGAGGTTAAATTTAAATGTATGATTTAATTTTAATCACGCATCATCATATAACACGCCATATAGATTAGAGATATGCCAATATCAAATTGTCATGTTGGATATACATGCATCATTGTATATTAATTGATAATGAAAATTATTTAATTACAATGCGAAATTTATAATGGTTATGATTTTAAATTGAGATTTTAAATTAATAAAGGATTTATAAATTTCATTCTGTTTTTTAAATTAATAAAAGTTATGTTTTTGAAAAATAACCAAAAATCCATTTTTTTTCAAAAACTAAGTGGGAGGGCCGTTTACGTTGAAACGTTCACAAGGTTTTCAACGCAAACTTGATCGTGCCATGAGGAAGGATTAGAAATGCCCATAACGACCTCGCTTAAATGTGAGAAACTTTAGAATCTTGTCGTTTTGAGTTATCGAGTTGCTTCAGAAGCTTTAAAAGTTAGTCCATAGCAAACTTCTAAAGGGAGTGGTGGGGCAGTGCCGTCCCATTGACGGACTGTTAGTACATAGCAACCTTTAAGAGTTGATGCGTTGCTTAAAGACTTAGACTGAAGAACATTGAATCCCCCCCCAAAGGGGCTAGTCAGTGGGGACAAGGTGACCAGAACTATTGGTGATTGGTTAAGCTAGATGTGAGGACATTTGAGCGTTAACTAAACGAGAGGAGTCTCGATGCGATATGAGATAGTTTGGACTTCATCTCTCGATGAGACAATCTATCGTTTTTATCGTAACATCATGGAGGAAATATTTTTTTAATGGATTTTAAAATATTAAGTAGTTGCATCATGCATCATATTTCCTAAACAATTGATTATTTATTTACACCGCCTTATTTATTCTTTTCAGTAATCATGTCGTTATTCCATCTCTCAACTATTCTTAACGCGAACAAATTCAATAGTGAAAATTATGTGGATTGGAAATGAAATCTTATATCATGCTGACAATAGAAAAGCACAAATTTGTGCTCACTACCATTTGTCCTCTTGAGCCTATTGCCGAATCGACTCATGAGGAAAAATATGCTTATGCTTATTGGCTGCATTCTGATGAGATCGCCAGATGTTACATCTTGGAATCTATGAGCAACGTGTTGCAAACAGCAGAAACAAAATTTTAAGACCGTCGATGATATGATGTTAATCATCACCGAAATGTTCGGGGATCAAGGTCATCAAGCTAGAAAGACAGTTGTGCGTAACATCATGAACTGCAGAATGGAACCTGGAACTCCTGTCAGAGAACATAAGTTATCTGAACGAGATGGAGATCATGGGTGCTGAGGTCGATGGCGAGACTCAAGTCGATATGATCTGAGAGACTTTGCATAGTATCTTTGAGAACTTCAAGCTTAATTATTCGATGAATAAGCTGAACTACTCACTTCCTGAGGTCATGAAAGAGTTAAAAACTGCTGAGACCCTGGTTCTGAAGGGCAAGAGAAAATCTTGAGAGGCTAACTTTATTGAAAGTATGCCTTCCACATCTAGCTCTAAGAAGAAATAGAGAAGGGATCCAAGGAAAGTGAAGAAACAGAAGTTGAGAGCTGCTAAAGGCAATAGCACCGTGAGAGTACACAAGTCGAAAGACAAGTGTCATCACTGTGGAGCTGCTGATCTTTGGAAACGCAACTGCTCAGAGTATCTCAAAGTGTTGAGATCTAAAGGTATAGTAATGGTTACCGATGCTTGTTATGTAGCTGACTCTACTTTTTCTTGGATTGTAGACTCTACAGCTACTAACCACATATGTTGCTCCCTACAGGGGTTCATGAAAATCAGAAGGCTTGGCGAGAGCGAGTTTAACTTCTGTTGGGGGAATGAAGCTCTAGTGTCGGCCGCATCAATGAGAACTTTTAATCTATGTTTCGAGAAATATTTTATTATTTTGCATGATGTTTATTATGTCCCGAGTTTTGAGAAGAATTTGATTTCTATTGGTGCATTAATTGAGCAAGGATTCGATTTAAGATTCATAGATAAAGATATTGGTATTTTAGAAATGAATGCTTAATTACTATTGCATGAATGATTAATAAATTGTATCATGTAAAACCTATAGTACCCATGATTTGTGACACTGAGGTGACTATCGATTCACACATGGATAGTAAAAGTTGAACTATGACTCAACCGATCTAACCTATTTGTGGCACTTATGTTTTAGACATATTATCCTAGACAGGATTAAAAGACTTGTGAATGATGGTCCTTTGTAATCTTTAAGTGTAGGCTCACTACCGACATGTGAATCATGTACAGAAGGTAAAATGACCAAGAGACATTTTTCATCAAAATGTGAAAGAGTCACTCAATGCCTTGAACTCATACATGGTTATGTATGTAGGCCATTGAATATCCAAGTAAGAGGAGGTTATGAATACTTCGTAACCTTCACTGACGACTACTCACGTTTTGGTCATGTTTATCCAATGCATCAAAAGTCTGAAACCTTTGAAAATTTCAAAGAATATAAGACCTTGGTTGAAAAGCAATTAGAAAAATAAATCAAAACACTACGTTCTGATCGTGGTATAGCGTACTTGTTAGAAGAGTTCGAGGACTTTCTTAAGGAAGGAGGTATTCCCTGGTTACAACAAAATAATGTGCCAGAGAGAAGGAATCGAACTCTGATGAATACGGTTAGATCCATGATAAGTTACTCATCTCTACCGGATTCGTTCTGGGGGTATGCCTTACTAACAACGGCATATATTCTAAACCAAATTCTGTAAAACATAGTGCTTGGTACACTATATGAAAGATGGTATAGGTGAAAGTCGTCCATTCACCATTTTAGAATATTGGGTTGCCTAGAACATGTTCAAAGATCGAAGACAGGCAAGTTGGCCAGTCCTTCAGAATTGTGCATGTTTGTAGGATATCCTATGGGAATGAAGGGGTATAGCTTCTACAGTACGATTGACTAGAAAATATTCGTTAGCACGAATGCTCATTTTCTCAAAGAAGATTATATTAAAAGCATACAGTCGAGAAGCACAGTTGTGCTAGAGGAATTATTGAGTGGGCGAACACCGACTCCCTAATCATAAATTGTTATTCATTCAATAATGGAAGAACCATGACAGGAGCCAGAGACTATGGAGGCTCGACGTAGTGGGAGAATTGTGAAACAACCTGAAAGGTAAATGTCCTATGGAGAAGCTTTGACAGTTGTCTCAAACAAATACCTAGATGAACCAATCTCTTACTCGGAGGCCTCGACTGGTTCTGAAGCAAACTTATTGCAGGAAGTTATGAACGTTGAGATACATTTGACGTACTCAAACAGAGTCTGGAAACTTGTAGATCCTCCTGAGGGGATAAAACCCGTAGAATGCAAATGGATCTATAAGAAAAAAAGAGGTCTGAATGGGAATGTAGAGACATTCAAAGTTAGGCTAGTAGTGAATGGTTACACCCAAAAGGAAGGTATATACTACGAGGATACCTTCTCACTTCAGGATCGATGTTCATCCTGAATGGTGGAGCAGTTGTATGGAGAAGCATCAAGCAATCTTACATTACTGATTCTACCATGGAAGCTGAATATGTGGCAGCTTGCAAAGCTGCAAAGGAGGTTGTATGTCTTAGTAAGTTCTTGAAAACTCTGGAAGTTGTTCCAGACTCTGACAAGCCTATGACACTTTATTGTGATAATAGTAGGGCTGTAGTGAATTCTAAGGAACCTAGAAGTCATAAGAGATCCAAACACATAGAAGGCAAGTATCACCTGATTAGAGAGATTGTTCAGCGTGAAGACATTGTGGTTACGCATATTTCGACGGTCAACAACCTGACAAATCCATTCACGAAGACTTTAAGCAGTAAAGTTTATGGTCATTTGGAGGGCTTGCGGATAAGAGATTGTATACACTTACTTTAGTCCAAACGGGATATTGTTGGAATATGTCCAAAAAGTAGCATGTAATAACTATTTATTTATATTTAGTTATTTCTCAGAGATTTGTATCACTGAATTTTTTATGAATAAATTGAAAGTTTTATTTTAAATTAAAGCGTGTTTATAAACTACTCAAGTCCTGAAGCTATTGTCAATGAATGAAAAGTGAAAACAGAAGTGTCTCTAGACGAACTCTTCTAAAATAGTTCAGAATGATATTCACAGTCTTAGGATCGACTGGGCAATCAAACTGATTATGACTGTTAGGTTAAACCATTGGATGTCAGTCTTGGGACATAAGAGTGGAGACTCAAATGGTTAACCTAGACATGTTATGAATATGTTGAATAGACCGATAAAAATTAGTTTAGAGCCCAAAACCGTTTACCTAGCTCTAAATCTAATTGTTACACATTAAGGGTATTTTCATAATTACCTTAATTCCGAGGTGAATACGAAACTTGACTTGGTTAGTTGCAATCTTTGATATGTCAAATGAGTGAGTTCGAATTGGCGGGCGATACCTCGGCTGTTGGGATTGTAATTTAATTAAGTAGGAGTTGCGTGATTCACATATATGAAAATTCATCGTTGGATTGAGAAAACAACAATATCACCTTATGTTTTATTGATGGGTGTGTGAATAAATTAACCTGTGAATTGTATTCGATGAAATGAGTTATTGAATAAGACTTGTGAATTGTACGAGACAATTCACTATAATATCTATTTTATTCACAATCAATAAAGGAGTTAAGGAAATTATAATAAGAGGAGTAAAATGATAATGTTACATTCCGCTCTTGTTATTGATATTCATGATGGGGTATATTAAAATAATCTGTGGACCGTGAAAATAAATAGTGTTTATTTACGCCAGCAAAAAATGTAACGTGCATGAATCGAGAGTTGATTCGGCATCAAACCTATACTCGAGTCGTACGATGTCAGGATTAAATAAGTAAGGAATTAGGGAGATAAATTCGTCGGGCATTTGAATCATAAGCTTTGTTCATGTGGGTCCATTCAGTCTCAGAAATAGATTAGAGAACATGAATAGAAAATGAACTAAGTTGGACCAAAATGTGTTTTAGTGCCAAGGCATATTTTCTACACCTATATGTGATAGGTGATGTCACTTAAGTTAGTTAAGTATAATTATTGTATTGAATTAATTAATTTATTACTTTATAATTATTGGATAATTAGTTAAATAAAATTAATTAATTAATTGATAATGATCAATTATATTTATCAATTGGATTGATGAATTTCGATACAACTAAAACTCTACGAGATCATGTGATTTTCAGCAATAATAGATATTTAGAGGAATTTCAGAAATTTTTTAATAAATGAGTATATTTGTAAATATCAAAAATTACCTTTTGATAAATATCTAATAGCATTTTGATTGTAAAAAAATAATGAGGATTAGATACAGTTATTGTTATCAACAAAAAGAGTGAAAAACATTTTATCCTCTCACTAATTTTGCTGCCTAAATCAATCTCAAGAAGAGAATGTTTGATTTTTCTTCTTCAATCATTTTGAGAGCCCGCACTAAAATTCCTACGTAAAATTCTTCTGAGAAGTATTTATGAAATTAACGGGTGGTTGTTGGTGGATTAATTCAAAAATCATTCGTGGAAGATCAAGTTCATGATTTTGATCTTAAAGCTTGAAGAACACGAAGAACTTTAGTTGCACGAGTTCAAAAACTCTCTAATACAGAGTGAAGGTAAAAAATTATTTTCCCTTAATATATTCATTTTAATATCATATATGCATGATCGAACTAAAATTGATTTTAAATTATTTAATATGATTAAATAAGTTAAATCAATTTTTTTTATATTCCGCCCATGAACCATTCGTGGTTCAAATCTAATTTTCTTTAATTTTAAAACTGATCGTTCCTAGCATTTTCAGTAACGAAAAAGGGTGAGCCTAGCCTGAAGATAGAATTCAAGGATGGGGATATGGTCGATATACATCACTCGCATAACGATGCACTAGTAATTTCCTTGGACTTAGCTAATTCCTTGGTTAAGTGAATACTGGTAGATCGTGTACGCTCAACCAACATAGTCTTCTTCTCGACCCTGAAGAAGATGGGAATAGATAAATCACAAATGACCATATGTGACCTGGAGCTTGTGGGATTTAATGATTTAGTCACTAGAGCAATTGGGAGTGTACTTTTGCCTGTGAAAGCCAAACTTATCAATCTTATTACAAAGTTCTTGGTGGTGATGAAGAGTCAGCCTACGACATGATTGTAGGAAGACCATGAGCACACACGATGAAGGCAATACCCTCATCCTATCATCAGAAGATCAAATTCCCAACTTTAGAGGGAATGATGGAAATACACAGAGATCAGGCGGTGGCGAGGAGCTGTTACCTCATCAGTTTCAAGCAAAAGGTAAAACAATAGCAACTACAGAGATAGGTTTAGACCTCAAATGCACCACCCATTGAAGAAATAATTGAGGTCTCGATCTATCCGTCAGACCCAAAGAGGTATTGAGCATAGGCTTAGCCCTAAGAGATCCATTGAGAAATGAACTGATCATATTGTTGAAGGAAAATTGACAAGCTTTTGCTTGGAGTATTTTAGAAATGTGTGGGATTGACCCATATGTGATCTCGCACAAGTTGGAGGTAGACCCAACCTATAAACTAATCAGACAAAAGAGGAGAAATTTTACCGCTGACAGAAATGAAGTCATTAATGAAAAGATACATAGGCTATTAGATGTGAGGTTTATCAGAGAGGTTCACTACCCTGACTGGTTGGCCAATGTGATGGTGATAAAAAAAATAAGAATGGAAATTGGAGGGTCTATATAGACTTCATTGTTCTGACAAAAGCATGCCCAAACGACAACTTCCCTTTTACGAAGATAGATCAGTTGGTGACACTATATTAGGGCACGAGATGCTCATCCTCACAAATATTTTCTCAAGGTATAACCAGATACTTATGCATCCCAAAGATCAAGAGAAAACATCCTTTGTGACTAAGAGAGGGACTTACTACTTCAAAGTGATGCCATTCAGACTAAAGAATGCGGGAACCACATATCACCATTTGGTGAACAAAATGTTCCGAGAGTACTTAGGAAAGATAATGGAGGTATACATCGACGATATGATAGTTAAGTCACTCCATGCACAAGACCATGTATTAGATCAGAGCCATGCATTTGATGTACTGAACAAATATAGTATGGAACTTAATCCGTCAAAAGTGCTCTTTCGATGTGTCATCAAGGAGATTCTTTGGATGTCTTGTCACATGCCGAAGGTTTTAAGCAAACCCTGATCAGATAAGCGCGATTTTGGATATGGCCGCACCTAGGACAATTGAGGAAGTACAAAAGTTAAACAACAGGTTGGCTGCTCGTGGTAGATTCATATCAATGTCTTCAGGCAAGTTTCTGTCCTTCTTCAATGTTCTGAGGAATAACAAGAACTTTAGATGGGATTAGAAGTGTGAATAGGCATTCACAAACTTAAAAAGGTATATGATGTTTGCACATCTTTTGTCAAAATCATAGTTATCAATTTCATTCTGTTATGGCCGGAATGGAATAAAGTAGAGGTAGGTAATTTTTCGACCTAAATTTCGCTCAAATCTAGATAGAATGGAACATTCTAGCTGGAATGCTTTCATTTCGTCCATAATAATGAAATAATGTTACTGAGCAGAATTGAAAATCATACCTTCATTTGAAAAAAATGATATAGTCAGAAAAGAAACCCAACCTAACCCAAGTCTTAACTCATCCTCTCTCTAATATGAAGGTAAAAGAAAGAATAACGAGGAAATATAAAAGTGGAAAGAACTGAAAGAAAAGGCACAGAGTAGAGAAGAAAAATAAAGAAGAAATGGAGGAGAAGCGGTCTGATAATCAAAGAGGTTCTGAACACGTTGAAATAATTCTGAAAAGGTTCTAAAGCAATCAATAGTTGAAGCTGAAATGCAATATTGAAAAAGCTATAGAAAATGCTGAAGAGGTTCTCAACTCTCAAAGGACCTTGGAAGTTGAAGTCTGCATTTCATTGTGGTTCTCGAGGGGATGGCTTAGCTTGTCAAAGTCATTTCTTTATTTAGTTATGAAAAAGGATCAAAAGCTAATGACAATATATGTAATTAGATGTTAATACTACTGTCAATTTCAAATAAAAAAGCTAAAAACTAACTTTAAGTAGCTTGAATGTTGTTCAATATCATATTAAGTAGACTTATTATTTATTGTATTTTTTAGACATGATGTGTTGCTTTTAAGTTATAAGTAAGATTTATTTTTTTTAATTATATTATTTATATGTCCGGAACACCAAAATATCTAAAATGTTCCATTTTTTAAAAAATCGAAACAGTTGTCGAAACGAAATTGACTACTAGTCAAAACCCAAGGAATGCAAAAAATTGCATCGATATCTCACTGTATCAGAAAACGTGATTAGCTCACTCTTGGTTAGAGAAGAGGGAAAAAATCAATGGCTAGTGTATTACGTCAGTAAGATGCTCTTAGATGCTGAAAAAATGAACTCGTAGATGGAAAATTTAGCTCTGGGGCTCGTCACCTTTGTAAGAAAGCTTAGGCACTGCTTCTAGAGTCACACTATATCGGTAAGTACCTCGCATCCACTCAGATCCATTCTGCATAAATTAAAGATGTAAGGCAGGCTAATGAAGTGGGCCGTAGAATTTAGGGAGTTCAACATCAGATATGAACCTCAATCTGTATTCAAGGTGTTGGCACTCGCTGACTTTGCGATAGAGATGACATCATCTCAAGAGAATGAAGAGTCTGCCCATACGGAAGATGTCATGGGAGATGAACAACAGATAGAGGCTCAAATAAGAAACCCTCAGACATGGTTTGGACACTCTACGTGGATGCTGAGTAGGACTAACACTTATAACACCAGATGAGACCATATATAGAAAGGACGATACATTTCGGGTTCATGACATCGAACAATAAAGTTGAGTGTGAGGCTTTGCTTGCGGGTATGAGACTAGCTAGAGACCTGGGGCCATAACATTTTAGTGTATCCAGTGACTCTCAGTTGATAGCTAATCGTGTCAATATATACTTTCAAGCTAAAGACACAACGATGGGGCATACCAAAGACAAGTTCTAGAAATGAAGGGGGATTTGAAGAATGCTTCATAGAGTAGCTATCCAAAATAGAGAACAACTATACAGGTGATCTAACAACCTTAGCCTTGGACATTGATACAAAGATGAGGAGAACTGTCTCAGTTGGATTCCTCCCAGAACCGACTGTGGATCGATGAGTGGCAAGTGTCAACAATATGGACCTACATCCGCATATACCTTAGGCAACAGAGCTTAGCTGGATGGTACACGTTAGAGGACATACTCCTTGAAGACCGTAATGAGGCTGAGAAAGTGCGAATAAGAGCAGCAAGGCACTCAATCCCTGAATGGATTTTGTATAGAATATCTTATATCGGGCCATACCTAAGATGTCTCTACTTAGCAAAGGCTCAATATATGATGGTTGAGATACATGAAGGTTAGTGTGGGAACCACGTATAGGGTAGATAATGGGTATGAAAGCCTGCATGATGAGATACTTTGGCCTCGGATGGACAATGATGCTTGTAGAATACATGGCCAAATGGAGTTATGTATAGAATATCATATATGCTTGTAGAATACGCACCAATACCTAGACAACCACCATAAGAACTAAACCCCAATCGATGTTCCATGGTCGTTAATGCAATGAGGGATGGACATAATGGACCAGATGTCTCCCGCACCTGGTCAGAAGAGATCCTTACTTATGGTCACATATCACTTCTCCAAGTGGGTAGAGGTAGAGTCTTTTGGAAATGTCAAAGAAAAAGTCGGCAAAGAATTCATCTGGAAGAACATTATATGTAGATTTGGGATACCAAAGGCCATAATCACATATAACGGTCCACAGAAAAGTGTGTAAGAATTTGGCAAGGAGTTGGGTATTAAGCTCCACTTTTCAGCACCCTCAAGCGAATGGGCAGGCCAAAACCTCAAATAAGACCATATTGAATACACTCAAGAAAAGGCTCTGCCAAGTTAAGGGAAATGGATCGAATATCTCCCAACAGTATTATAGTCATACATGACAACAAAGAGGGTTCCCACATAAGAGATGCTCTTCTTGTTGGTTTATGGAGTCCAGACTGTGATTTCAATTGAGATTGGAATGCCCAGCATCAGAGCACAAATCATGATAGAAGATAATAGCAGAGAAGCCATGACCTATGCACTAAATGATCTAAAGGGTAAAAGGGAATTGTCACTAATCAAGTTGGAGTCTTACGCTTAGAAAGCATCCTTATACTTCAATAAATGTGCTAACATTCGTAGATTCATAGTTAGGGACCACACCCTCCAAAAGGTATATCAGAATATTCAAGAGCATTGAGTAGTTAATCCTGGTCCAAATTGGGAAGGCCCTTATGCCATTGCATGGATCATTAGACATTGGACTTATATTATCCAAGACCAAGAAGGGAGAATAGTCAGTAAGCAATTTATTTTAAGTACCTTAGTTAAAATGTACTATCTTTTCATTAAGCAATTTATATTAATAAGTTGTACTCTTGAACAAAGTTAAATATTAACGTGCATTATTCAATTTTACTCATTGAATGCAAGTCATATTCTAAGGCAACTACAGAGCACGGCTGGCCCAAAGTCTAAAAGGACAGTCGGACATAAGACCTCACCCACGTCCACGACCGAACGAGGCATTTTAATCACTAATGATGATCTAGAGAAAGACCGTACATATGGAAAAATGGATCACGGTAGCACTTTGTGGCATCAAAGGCCATGGAACGCTCAGACGAAAAACCTCACATAAGGCCATAGCCGGATGAGGCCTCTTGAACACTCGTGATGATCTGAAGAAATACCCTACATAGGGCAAAAGGACATAGGTAGCACTTCATGGAACCCTAGGTTATGAAAATGCTCAGATGGAAGAACTCGCCCAAGACCATGGTCAAATGAGGTCTATTGATCACTTGATCAGAGAAAGATGCTACATAGGACAAAATGTCAACATCATCACTTCGTGGCATCCGAAGTAAAATTTTCTGAAATAGGTTCAATAAGACAATGAGGGAGCCTCCCTCGATGTACGACGTTCCTTAACACTAGAAGGAACCGCATGTGGAGCACATCACATTCCCCCGAATAAAAAAATTTCTCATCTTTCAAATTTTTATTACAGGTCAGTTTACCAATAATTACTTTCATTATCGTTCTAGCATTCAGATAATAACAATTGGGAGAAGAAGCAAAATCAACTAAATAATACAAACTCTTTAAGAGCTCAGGGTTGACTGTAACCCCAACCTTATGCCCCAAGACCAGAAGACGAAGGAGCACCCTACACGAGTTGGGTAACAACTAAGGTAGGGCAAGATTATAAAATTTGATGACTATCCTTTTAAATTTCAGCAGGGGAAGGCTAAGGCCAAATCCGAAGGGGTACTCATAAAAAAATACCCGCCCATCAGACGGAAAAGAGTTGAGACACTCAAACTCATAAGGAAGCCTCATCTGAATGGAAAGAAAGAGATATATGTATAGAGGAAGATAGAGACATGGCGCTGGAAATTAAACAAATGATTTTAGGGTTTTGGGTTGAGCTTCCTTTTAAGATAATTTTTTTTTAAAAAGTTAGTGACGATAAGGGAAATCAAAATCAAACTCAGTACCACAAGCTTTCAAAAATCGAGCTCGAGACCACAAGCTTTCAAAGAAAATGTCTCCACCACATGCGCTTGGACTCGAGAACATCATATTTTTCAATTTTATATATTTATATAATTTTCGGTGTGGTTCGGTTTTAAGTGGCAAAACCGAACCAATTTTTTGTGTTTTTTCCTCCTTCAAACTGATGTGAAGAAAAATACCTACACAAGCCACTTGAACCGCATCGATTCAGTCGATTTGATTCGGTCGATTTTTTCAATTTAACTTACGCCCCTAGTCGGGGTAAACGCAAACTCTATGGAAATAATATTAAGAAATGATTAAAAAGAGGCCTACCCACCGTAATCTCACCAGAAAATTTGGAGCTAAAGATGATTATAAAGTAAATGGAGACCCTCATTTAATAAACTACTACAAATAATGTAGGAGTACAAAAAGAAGGAAGAACACTGACCTTTGTAGACAGAGGAGCAATTCGCCAACCTGAAAAAATTCTCACCAATAATATCAAATGAACATGAAAGGTTTGGAAAGTAAAAATTATGAAAGGAAGTATGAAAAAGCTGAGGAAATGTGGAGAAGAGAAGTGAATATTGATGAGGGAAATGATGAGTTATTTGTAGAAAGAGGAAGGTGAAAGTTTGAAAAAAGAAGAGGGAATGTTCAAAATTTGAAACTTTTAAACACCAGCACTCGCCCTAAGCTCAGCCAAGCATTCGAGTCCAATGCTCACCACCACCTTTTTTTCATGAAGATGAGATTATGTTTAACTAGTAAAAATTAGAGGTGTGCACGGTTAGGTTCGGTCGGTTAATAAATTTTTTTTATAATCGAATCAAATTCACCAATTACCTAAATAACCGAACTGAAGTAATCATTAGAATCGAACCGAATGTAATCAAAGTGATCGGTTCAGTTTGATTACTTCTAACCGGTTCGGCCGCACCTATAATTATTTTTAAAATATCAAGAAAATTTTAAACTCAAAACATCAATACATTCAATAATCAAATATAATATTCATTACTCCATACACTAATCTCTAATAATTTATAAAATATAATTCTATAAATTAAAGGTTTTAGTTTTGGTTTATGGTTTATTTTAACTTCAATTATTAAAAAAATAAAAAAGTATATAAAATATTATATGGTTGTAATTGGTTCGAACCGATTACAATTTTATTGAAAATATAACCGAACTGAAATTACGGTTATTAAAAATAACTGAACCGATTACAATTCATATAGTAAAAGAACCGACCGAATCGATTTCGGTTCGATTGATTCTTAAAAAATCTGCACACCTTTAATAAAAATGAATAATTAGATAACTTTTTCATGCTTGAGATTGTCAATGCAAAAGAAAAGTAAAAGAAATGCTATTTCTAAATGCCTTTTTGATATTTGATTAAGAAAAATATTTTTTTAATAATTAAGATATAGAAATATGTTATTTGTTTACTGATCATTTTACCTGTCACCAACAATTTTGGTGTTATCAAGTGTTAACTTGTGTTTAACAAAAATGTGCTAATTTATTTTTCTCTTGTACTTTTTTTACGTTGACCATGTACTAATTCTTCGATAGGATGATATTAAAGAATGGCCCAAAAAATATAAACTATTTAAATTAACTTTAGTGTTGAATATTTTGTAAATTTAACTTTAAGACTTTTGAAATTTATAATTAGATTTTTCTCGTATATGTATGCCAGATGTCTCTTCTTTTATAACGACTAGGTATCTGGCATGGGGTCCGCACATGCTTAGTTGACACTTGACTCCATTGATAACACATATATAACAGGAGTAGAGGAAAATTATCATTATAGTTTTTAACAAATTACGCAAAGATGTATAGTTTTAACGATTTCATAATCTTTGAATATATTATACAAGTTAATATAAAACTCTAGTTTCATCCTAACAAATTTGAGATTTTTAAATTAAGAAGAAAAGTAACTATAAAAATACAAGAATTTATTTGTTTTCAAAATAAAAGAACTTACGAGAACTTTAGTAGTCAGGGATCTTGAGGGAGCTCCTTTAGAGAGGATTTCAAGAGCTACTGGAGAAGTAGAATGCTCTGCTTATCTTAAGGTTGAGTGATAAAATGAGTTTTTAAAACAATTGAAGTTACCTGTAGTTTTGAACATCGGGTCATGATCTGGTCCTTCTTTAATAGATGTATATGATGTCATATTGAACCTATTTATATGTGCTAGTCGTTGTAATTGATTTTTGTACATGATGGATATGAAGAAAAAAACGTTAAGCATTAAAACTTTCAGAAAATTATTAAAAATCATATATGTGTAAATATCAATAAAATACAATGTATAGCAATGAAAAAATAATAAAAAAATCAAGTAAATAAAGATAAAGTATTACTGTATTTAAATAATCAAATACTATATAGCACTGATAATAATTGTAATCAAACACCAATTGTAAATAAAATGTTACTCATCTAAAGCTTTGTTCTTTCTTTTGGAGAGAGAGAGAGAGAGAGAGGATATTTTTAAGAATTTATCTGAAATGGAGTTGACTTCTGTTTCTAACTCACAGTGAACAATTTTGAGATGGTAAAAGGCAAGCATGTTAACATTTTCAACAAGAGATAGGCACACTCGAAATTTGAGGTATATATCAAGAAAAGATGTATTTTTATACACAAAAACAGAGAAAAACAAAGTTTATACTATCATTTTCATCTTGATCGAGTTTTGTATTCATGATCATAACCATAGGAGGCTAGACTATGCCATGATCTTTCTTTTCATCTCTTAAGCCTTTTCATTTTCCAAATGCCTCACCTGCTGGAATAATAGATGTTTCCCTTCGCGACAACTCCTCATCCAAAAGCTCTGCTAGCTCTCTGTGCAGTTTCACCCTCTATACCATTCAATGGAACCCGGACCACCTGGCATGCTAGACAATGCCACTGCCTTGTAGGTTCACTAATCTCTTCAACAGTCAAGTGTCCAAAATCTCAAAGAATTTTCTAAGTAATTTACTCTTTTTGCAAGTCTCAAAACTATTATATATATTGTCCAATAGCAAAACATAGAAAGGCGTCGACTTCTTTTCTATCTATATGATATATACATTATTTATATATACACTAAAAAATTACAAAAACACGTATACAATAAAATTAGTCCTATAATATAAAATATTTACATATATTTACTATAATAAACTTTAAATATAGTTATTATAGTCATGTGGAGGATGACGAATGTCCTCTGTCTACATTAACGATAGAAATATCCGTCGGGCCTATTGATGCAGATGACTCACCAGGTGAAGAACTGTCCAAATTGCCAGATATTCTGATGCTATTATATTTAATATTTCTCTGCTCATATCTTCGACATTTATCAGGAGATAAATATATCAAAATACATAATACAAATTTAAGTCTTACCAAATAAAAATAACTAATCTCAAAATAGAAAATCAATATAAGAATTCGACTCATCATTCAAAAATATATTAAACTATCATTAGAAACATAGATAAATGAACATAGAATCATACACGGATATATAGTTGAAGAATCCAAAGCATCGAACCCAGAGTGCGGAAGGAATGATGGAAGTGGTGCGGCTAAAAATCTGGGTTCTGGGAGTTTCAGTAATCAGGGTTAGATTTGGATTCGATTTGGACGCGTTCGGATCGGAGTTGCATACGTAAATTTACTTCTGGTTACAACCACTGCAAAATTCCTTTGATTAAAGTATTCAATTTTAATCTAAAACAATCTTTTAAGAAAATTTCTTTTGATAAAAACAAATTAAAAAAATTAAAAAATATTTTTTATAAAAGCATTCTCAAACATACCATGGAAGTTTCCAATTTCTTGAGATGAATATATTCAGTTGGTACAAGGATTACAACACTCTCGTAAAAAGGCATGGATCTAACATTTAATGGGATCGCGTTCTGTTTTTTTTTTCTGTCAATATTTAAATCACAGCTATGGATCATAGGGAACACGATGAGCTCAGATGCACCGAATTGCACCCATAACCGAATTCTTTTGGCGCTTAAAATAGAGAACAATCTCCAATAATCAAATGACACGTTGTGGTTGGTTTTCTCACGACGATTTTCCACCGCGAAAGTTGGAGTGGTCAACAAGAGTGGCAGCAGAGTAATTAAACATGCCACCTAATGGCAATTTCGAGATCAACCTCTTAAACCTCTAATTCCTCTCCATTGAAACCCTCTCTCTCTCTCTCTCTCTCTCTCTCTCTCTCTCTCTCTCTCCCTCCACTCTTCACGTTCCCCCTGCTTCTCTAAAACCCTAAGCTCCCTGCCGCCATGTCCTTACTTAGCCGTCTAGGAGTTGTTGCGGATTCTTCGAGGCGTGTTGCCGTCGGACTCCTTGCCAGCCGTGCTTATGGATCGGCTGCAGCGGCTCAGCTCGATTATTATGATGAGGACGAGGAGTACGAATGGCTGCATCGGGATCAGCGCCGGGCTAGGCCGATGTTGGACTCTGAGGGGTGGGTTCCGGCGAGAGGAGTACAGTGGGTGGTGATAGGAGATCCTGGGGCGAAGAAACACGTGTACGCCGAGAGGCTCGCGAAGCTTCTCGAAGTTCCTCACATTTCTATGGGTAGCCTCGTTCGACAGGAGCTCAACCCTAACTCTTCTATCTACCAGCAGGTCTGGTTTCTCTGTTCTAATTCACATTGATATCTATTTTGTACTGGTTACTACGTTAAATTTAGACATTCCATTCCTTAGACATACCGAAATAAACTATTATTGGCATTCTTTCTAGTTTGGAACACTATTTTTGACGACAAATGAAATGCATAGTTTCAGATTGAAATGCATAGTTTCAGATTGAATCATTACCTTATTAGTAATATCAGTCCAGTCTTACAATGATGAGATTGGGGAGCAATCAATTTACGTTTTGAACTTTCATTTTGAGCTGCAATTTGAACATTGAATTGAGTTTTTAGGTCATGTTGTGAGAAATGAATTGAGTTTTTAGGTCATATTGTGAGAAATGAATTGAGTTTTTAGGTCATATTGTGAGGACATTAGGATGAATTTGCACTTGGAGATTATGGGATATGAAGTTACTTGAAACGTAAGCTTTATCTGCAGAAAGGAAAATGACCACCAAGTTTTTATAGTAAAGTAGTGTCAAATTAACGTGATCGTTCTAAGCTCTCTTCTTTTTCCCTATTTAGATTGCAAAAGCAGTCAGTGAAGGAAAGCTTGTCCCAGAGGAGATGATCTTTGGGCTGTTGTCAAAGCGGCTAGAAGAAGGTCACTCCAAGGGAGAAACTGGGTTCATCCTCGATGGAATTCCTCGAACGAAGATCCAAGCAGTAAGTTCCTAATTCATTGGAAAAACAAGGGCTTTATCATTTTCTTCTGTACTAGTGTCTATATTGTAGTAGCAACCTTTATTCTTTTCTAACATATCCTATTACTTTGCATCTACTTGCTGATGATCAAGTTGTTTATTCACATTGATGTTGGATTGTTTTTTCAATAACAGGAGATTCTTGACCAAATGGCCGATATTGATTTAGTCGTCAATTTCAAATCAGCAGAAGAGCTTTTGGTGAAAAAGAATTTAGGAACCGGAAAATTCACCAGCTGTCGTGAATATAGTAGCATTAGCAGCAGCTCAGGATGTAATCTCAATCTTCCTCGAGAAGATGTAGAACTTAAGTCCACGGCTGCTAATATATCACATGCCTGGAAAGAAAAATTCCGTAATTATGCAGATCAGGTATAAAATTAATTTTCTGCTGCAATGTCTTGTTAAAATGTTCGCCGGTCACTCAGGAAGAAGATACAAGTTCGATAATCTGTTTCTGGTTTCTGTTTTCAGAGAAAACCAGTGGAAGATTACTACAGAAAGCAGAGGAAAATGATTGATTTTCAAGTGACAGGCGGTCCTGGAGAAACTTGGCAAGGACTCTTGGCTGCATTACATCTCCAGCATATCAACGCAATGTGGTCTTCACAAAAGCTAACTGCATGATATGGGTTTCAGCTGGGATCTCCTGGCTTTCCTTAATTGCATTCCGGCATATTAGTAAATATAAATGTGAGAGTGACTAAAGGAAGGATTTTTCCTTGGCGAATATCCAGTTATTAATTTTGTAGTTTTTTTATCTTTTGAGTATTTGTTTTTGTTTTCCCTTTTTAGTGCACGAAGAATACTAAGTGATCGAGTTTTGTAATGCAGTGGTGAGAAACGTGAGAGGCTGTACTGTCACCGCTGATCATTGTATTATGCAATGTTAGCATATAATCTTGAATTTCACTGTAATTGTATTGATATAATGTAATTTTCATTTTCAACTTTTTATATATTTTACCATATAGGTACGTAGTTTTTTCTCCGAGTTCCTTCCAGCGTGCTCGTTATTTTATATTCTAATTGTTTAGCTTCATATATGTTGATCTGTCTGTGGTACTCGGATGGTACTCCGGTAAAATTGTACAGCGGTGTATTACCTCTGTTTATTTTGTTTTTTATACAAGGACAAAGACAGTAGTTCAATGAAACCAAGAGTCAGCGATGAGTTCAGATTTACAGCTTCAGAGAGAACGTACTTGATATACACTAGCAAGGATGATGTTCATCCGGATGTCACACTGTTGGTCTAAGAATCCAAATGAATCCGGATCTGACAGAAATCGTTGAAAGTAGGGACCTCAATTGGCAATCCAGCTTGGCTGTGTTCTTGAAACTAATGAAAACCAGTTGGCAACAGTAAGAGTTGAGTGAAGTATTTGTAAAAGAATGCTACTGGCTACTCAGTCCATACGCGCCGAAGGAGTTCATATCTGATAGCATTTTGATGGCTATTTTCCTTTGAAATCAAGCTGGGTTTCGTTGAAGTTGGTGAAGACCGTGAACCATCTGTAAGGATTGAAGCCAAGGGTGAATTCAAGTCATCAAGCTCATCATCACTAGTGTATGATTTCCTGTACAATGAGGACCCGCTTCTCCTGAGTTCAGATGGGCTTCCAATCTCTCCAATAATTCCAGTAATAGAAGCTGCTGAAGGTGGCAGATATACTATCGGAGCTGCAGTGCATGGGAAGTTGTTGATGAACTGTTCCCCAGCTTCAAGTGGATCCTATCAAACAGAAGATAGAAATTTTATTTTGATCGTTAAGCAAGGTTTGCCCATTTTGGAGGTTGAAAATGCAAAGAATGTTGTTTAACCTCCAAAGTTACAAATTTAAAATTTACATGTGAACTGGTACTGCTCCACTGGGAGTATTAGAAATTTAAATGTCCTATCTCGACAAACCTCAGAACTTAGAGCTTCAAGAATCACATTTGGAATTCGGTCAGGACAAAACTCGTCTGGAACAAAATGATGCAGAATCCTCTTGATCAAGAGTGGACCAAATGTTGGGCATACCTTAAAATAAATTTAAACATTGAGCACATGACAGAAATATACGAAAACCAAAGCAAAAGGTCATGATTTTTTTTGCCACATACCTCTTCCCTTACAGATCTACTCAAGAGCAAGTCCTTTGGAAGCATCATGAGATCGCTCAATGCATTTAGAAGATGGAATGACTTGAAGCATGCATCTTGCCTGTCATCATCATTATCTTCGTCCCCAAGTTCATCATCATCCATTCCAAATAGGTCGGTCAGCCATCTAGACCAGTTGCCAATCTAATCCGCAGAGCATGATGGAGATATCTTTTATTAGTATAAAAGATTGTGTTGTGCATACTATTACAGTCACAATTTTATAACTATGTAGACCGTGAGGAGTGTTCAAAGATCAAGCATGAATGAGAAGTGCATTGATGAGTGCAAGAAACAAACCCAACCTTGTGGTTTCTCTCATGTGATATTTAATCCGGTGAGCAAAGTACTCCATGTGATTATGTTAGTATTTGTATACATATTTTCTTGCATTCCAAGACCTTTTGATGAATCTAGGTGAACAAAGTACTCCATTCTAGAAAACTTAAAAGTTTCCAATGACAACATTTGAAAACCATAAAAGATGTTGAGAGAGAGAGAGAGAGAGAGATTATGTTTCTCAAAATGGTTGGCAGTCCTTACTGCGTTTTTCAGTTGTGCACCAGCCCCAAAGCTTGACTTCCCAGCAGGAACTGGTAGGACCCTAGAATCGCTGATGGGGTCAGATACAGGATCAGTAGGGATGTCATCAGCAGATTCACGCAGAATTGCATTGAACATGGCCACATCCAATCTTGCCACGGATTGCTCCATTATCTAAATCAAAGATATCCGGTTTAGTACAAAAACGCTTAAGTTGGAACTCATACATACCTCATACACAGATAGAGTAGACCATTTTGAAGTATAATCAAAGCAACTAAACTGATGATCTCCATGAACCAGCAGCTGAGTATGAACTAAGTTGGTTTATCCAGTAATCATATTTCTAATGTTTATTTGATTCTTGACAATATTCCTATCATGGAAGGTGGGAATTTTAAAATTCAAGGAACTAGATTCTAAGAGAAAAGACCGGAAGTTTACCAATCTAGCCAGCATGGGTAAGCACCCGCACTCATGCCCTCCAGCTCGAACAGGACAAATTCTTTCATAACCATCCTTGAAAGCCTTTTTCCAAAGGTCCAAAGAAAAGTACCCTTGTTCTTGATCAATTGAACTAGGCACTCTTCTATAGCTCTTCAATGAGCCAGGACTTGAAACTTTTTCAATATCCCTTGCAGCAGTTGATTGCATGTGTGGTGTCAGTGTCTAATAACAAAACAGAACAGGTATGAAGTCAGATAACAGCGGAACTTCATGATATACTTTTAAGTATGCTTGAGATTTTGTTACTGTGCAGGAGAATTTACAAGCAAGCTAAAATAATTAAGGATGACCTGCCACCAAATGGATTCAATGATTCGAGAGAAGATCCAAGCTTCAACTTTTTCCAGTGCAGATGTAAATGTTTGTGGGTCCTCCCAGTCAACAAAACTTTCACATGTAACATTTATAGTTACTTTTTTGGTTGGAGAAGATGCTTTCCATTTTAGTGATGAAGATATTGCGTTACTCTCCTCGTTACCACCATTTCTTTCTCCCTGTGGTCCAGCAAAAAATCGCAGATCCAGATCACCAGTGGCTTGACTTAAGATCGTTCTCAGCACGATAGAATTTGATAACCAGAAAGTCAACCTGCAATACGAGAGAGGAGCTCTTACATATAGTTATGATTTCATACAATGAATGCAATAATATTTGATGCTTTGAACTGCGGTAAGGAGGTAGCATGAGCCAATCAATTTCACCATCCAACAAATTCGTTCCTGAAATTGATGTCATTCTTCAAAGTATAGAGCTTTCAGAAGCATCCAGATAAGAATAGTTTGAAAACAAGATTCAAGAGTAAAGGTCCTATGAGGTAGTATAGGGGAGGTAGTACTTTATTGGTTCGGAAACCGGAGCTAAACTTTTTTGTTCCCTATTTATGTAGACTAAACATTCATACTTATGACGACTTTGGAGGATGTCAATGTCTAGAGAATAATATTTGGACCTAGACTAATAAGTACCTCGGGACGTCGTTTCCACATGCTTTTGCTATTAAAACAAGTCCTGAAACAGCAGTTCTAGCTGCGCTGGCCCTCCGTGACTGAGAAGTTTCTCTACAAGAATGAAGGTATAGCCTTGCTAGGCGCCTTGCAGGAGCATGGACCTTGCTCATGGAACTTCCATGCTCAGCAACTACAGAATAAAGAGCAGCCTCGATTGCAGCAGCTTCTCTTAACTCTCCCTCGAGCATCTTAATTTTGTGTTGTAATTGCTGGACCTTTCCATCTAATATGACACTTCTTGTATCCTTTGGGTAAGTTTTAGCATCTTTTCTCTCATAACTTCTAAGCTTAGTTTCTGATAACTGGTTACTAATTAATCCACTGCTCTTGCCTGATTCTAGTGGTGATCGAACTGATTTCAAATTTTTTATTCCCTCAGCTCTTAGTATATTGTTTTTCATTACAAGGTGTTCCCTTCCTGAATAAAGCACATTACTTCCCCTTAAGACTAGTTTTCCTGTAGCGTCTTGAGCATCAAACACTTCCTCATCTCCACTCAGATTTTTCTCCTCCATGTTGTGTCTTTCCTCTCCACTTTCATATTTTATCTTCCCACCCTTTTCCTTCATAGAGATATTGTAGATGTTGGGACTTGTTGCAGTCCCCTGTTGGTAATCTATACCAAAATCATTCATCTCACGGACATCCTCTCCCAACTTTTCAAGGTCTTCACTTTTAACACTGGCGTGTAAGTCATCCTCTGGCTTTTCATCTAACAATAACGAAGAAGAATGAAGATCATCACTTAGCTGATCTTTCTGAATTGACATTGAACCAGAGTCTGGAGACCCAGCAATAGAAGCATAGCCATTTACAGGACTCCCAGGATCAGAAGTTAAGTCTATTGATGAAAAGAAAGATTTGCTCGCCTTTAGATTTTTGTTCATTCCATTCTCATGCATAAGAAGTAATTTATCAGGTACAAATTTTGAAACTAATGCATACTCCTTTCTATCACCTTCCGAACTATGTGTCATTCTGCCAGGTCCATTCTGAAAATAAATGCCAATTATAATTCATACTATGCAGGTAACCTAATTCAGGAAAATCAAATTTTAGTCCACCTATTGGAATGACATGATGCTACATAATTAAATTCATACAGTCATACACACTGACTAGTATTCTTCGTGCTATTGATGAAAACTCGCATGCAAAGTTTTCTCTTTTCCTTAAATTGCAATAATAAGTGTAGATCATTTGAACATGAATATCAGTAGTGAGGGTGTGCTGTAAGCCCCATCTCATAGCAAGATATGGTAACAGCACAACCAAAGACGATTTGAGTAAAGAGTACCTCATCTGTTTTAGGGGGTAAACCTCTAGTAGACTCGAAAGTAGAAGAAGAAACGGTCAAGGATGAATGTGAGGAAACATCGTCGTCAGTGAAGGAGGTAGCTTCATTTTCCTCAGCATATTCTCCATTTATCAAGGCTGAAATAGATTCACCACCATTACTATCCAATGACATCCCTCTGGACAGGGTATCATTCAGTGAGGAGCTGGTACCTCTTTTATCAAATGGCTGAATGTTAATAAACAGAACCGGTTGATCCGTGTTCTTAAAGCTCCTCTTGCAGATCATTGGAGCAGTAATACACAAGGCCTCTCTCACAACTCCATAATCTGCCAAGTCTATGTTAGCACTTGCCAACGACTGGCCTCTTGCAGTTTTATCCCTTCGAGGCTCATACAAGTTGAACTCTATGCAATTCTTCTGGAAGGCATCAGCACCCCCGCCTTTGACAGTCATGTCCCTTACCAAAGTCACAGGTAATCTAAATGACTCGTTGAATTCAATTTTCCCCTCACCAACTGCAGAGCCGAGGGTTGGTACAACCAGATTGGTGGACCCAGAATGGCGATCACCATTCTCCCATTGAATCAATACAGAGCGGAGAGATCTCAGTGATTGTGATGGGGGCCAAGGCTTAATCTCCTGAACATGGATCAGATAATCAATTTGAACAGAGCCACTTCTCCTGTTCTTTGCCTTCAGTCCTTGAACCATGGTTACAGAACCAATGTGAAATTCCTCTAACCAACAATTCTTTCCAATGTAATTAGATAGTGTGCAATCACTATGCCCTAAAATTCATCACCTAGAGAGAAAACCAGAGCCATTAACTCAGTGGAGAAAACATAGATTACCAAACATGTTATTCAAATAGATGTTTCTGAAGACAAGCGTCTCTTCCACATCAAAAATCAAATTAAAAAAGAAAAAAAAAGAGCAAATAAAATAAAACTATACACAGTAAATAATTGCCGACACATGCAAAGCTACTTCATAGAGCAATATTATTCGAAAGAAAGGAAAAGAATCCTATTTGGAACGAAAAGAGAACAACAAGAAGAAAAACAAAAATTCACTCAATATTTAAAAAAAAAATCCTATATTTTATTTTTTTCATAGCTGCACATTAAAAGAAACTAAATTTGGAGCTCACCAGAAGAAAAATAGAGCTCACTACAACAACATTTGCAATCAAGCAAAATCTAAATGCAGCACTAATAACCTGCTGAACCCTCTTCCTAACTTACTTTCCAAATAGAAATAGAATTTAGATCCAGCTGATATGTGATACAAGTAACCACAATAATTCAATCTCAAGCTTAAAGTAGCTTACAGAATCTAGATTAAGCACAATGCGGTAATCCGAAAAGGGTAAAACTTCAATCCAAATATTAATCTTGCAGGAACTAAGCTAGTGAGGCTTTGGAAGAAACAGAAGAGAGAAACGAACCGTTGTAACGGAAGGCTCATCATCATTGAACTGACTGAGATGTCTGAGTCGAATGGTTTTAGAAGCTGTGGATGAAAAGCGAACCAACAATGTCCAAATAAAAAAATTAAAAAATCTAAATTAAACTAACTTAATTTATCAACCTGAGATGCGTGAATTTTAATAGTTTATTAGAAAATAATTTTATAATAATTAAATTATCAATTAAGTATTAATTGAAATGACGGATGAATTAATATAATTTGTTTCATTAGTATTTAATTTATAATTACTCGATCTATAATTATTTTAAAAAAACACATTCTATTTTGGATATATTTGCGATATTACCTCATCTGATATGTTATTTTGGAAAATAGAAGTATGCACTCTAATTTGCACGTGTTTAGTGTCTAATGTAATTTTATAACAAACTCACATTAATTAATCAACCACAAATAAATAAAAGGAATGGAAGCTCTCTCATTAATTTGGAAAAGGCAATGATTTGATGGGGGATCAGAGAAACGACACCGTAAGGTTTAATTTTTCAAAGTGGTTTTACTGGCACTCACGTCGTTTTAACGTAAGCTGAGACCGACTGCTTGACCGAATTGCTTGCTTAGCATCTAATTTTAATTACAACAAACGTCAGTGAAAAATTATAGATGCATCACTTGCAGTTAGAGCGCGTGACACCACTCCAAAAGGAGGGTCGCTTCACCGGGCCCGCAGTTGGTGGTGTTATATGCGGACCGTATTAGGACATAGGAGCCGAGTTGAGTATTTTACCGAACTTGCACGTGCCGTGATGATGACTCTGGCTTCAGGGGCGCGTCAACATACGCAAATAAAATAGGGTGAATTAAAGAAGTAGTCGCTTTCTCGCCAGGTTGGATGCGTTCGCCGACACTAGACTGTTGTAAACAGAGTCAACCACACACCGCCAGATAGTGGAGCCCACGCCGTTGTTGGAGCATCCCACTATTATATGGTTGGGAATTGGTCTTCTTCAAATTGCCATTGAATTGCATCCATGCAATTTTTCCGACACATTTTATAACTTACTAGTTTTGGGCAATCGGGACCATAATCGGCATAGCAACCGAGAAGCAAGCAGAAGAGAAAACCCCCCTAGAAAATAAAAATAAATTTTGGGAGGCATGAGGATATGATCCGGATCTAGTCGCCCCGTCTCCCCCTGGATCCCATTTTCCCGTTTCATGTGCTAGCTCGACTGATCGGAGACGGAAAAGAAAAACGGAAACAAAAACTTGCCTGTTTCCAATCGGAGAAGAAAGTGGTCACCGTCGATAACAGAGATCTAAAAATGGTGACTCGTTATGAGCGAGTCTGGGACTCGGCGTGTGAGTGGGAATCTTAGAATAACAGAGTGGGCGGCACGTTCTCAGTTTGGTTCGCCCTGGAGGCACCACTTTCAAGTTTCAAAGAGTCCCATTATACAAAAATTAGAGTTAAATTTAATTAGTATCAATCTTATTTATGGGGATCTTACTTAACCGATTTAGAGTATAAATTGTTCAAAAATTGTCATCCATGTTTGCAAAATTTTGAATAAAGAATTAATGTGGAACTCATAACTTAATTAGATTTGTAATTCATGTTTATGTGGATTTAAATTCTATATAGACAAATCATAATTCAAATCTTTGTTGTTTTTAATTTTAAAGTAAAAAAATATATCTTTTAAAGTTATCAAATTATTGTGCAATTTTACTCTCTAAATAAAGATGACAAAAATATTCATAGATAAAAATATCCGCAAACCCGACTCGACACCGACCCTGGACACCAAACCTCGACCCCGACTGGGACCCGGGCCCCGATCCCGATCCCGACCCCAGATGCGGTCCTTGACCCAGACCCATACCCGACCTCCACCGGGACCTCAGACCACGACATTGACCCAAACTCAAAACCTAATTCTGGACTGCGGCCTCGACCTGGACCCAGACTCAGACCCTGATCATGACCCAACCCAGACCCGGACCCAAGATCAGGGTTCGGGTCTAGGTCAAGGTCAGGATCTGAGGTCTGCGTCGGGTTGAGGTAGACATCTGAGTCGGGCTCGGGGATCGGGTAATCTTCCCTTAAAAAAAGATTAAACAAAACATATTATATTATATATAAAAAATTGATATATATTTTTTCGTGTTTAGTTATGATTGTATTATAAACCTACCGACCTCCCTCCGCTAACTTTTCCGTTCACTTTGTTAATTTAATTTGAAAACTCGAAAACACCCCTCCACAAAACATTTCACAAACCTAACGCCACCCACACCCACGAGCTCGCGGAACTTCTTCTTCGACGACCGGGGCTTCTTCTTCTCTATCGAAGCGTCTTCTTCTTCTACGGGTCTTCTTTTTCGCAACCCCACGAAGCCAATAGAGAAAAAGCAGCCAAAGTTCTTCTTCCTGAGCTCAGACTTAGGAATTTTTGCATTTTTTAAAAATTTGCAGAAAATTATTTGCGTCATTTTAGAATTTTTATAATTTTTTAGGGTGATGATATCGATTATGTGGTATTTGTGAGTTTGAGAGAGTTTGAGTGAGAAATTGCGACTCGTTCAAGCAAATTTTTCAGAAATTGCATATTCTAAATTAATGGTGACTGAGTGAGGGTGAATAGAACCAAGTTGGTTTGCTAAGAACCCATCGTTCAGAGTCTAAGAGTCAGAGTGAGGGCTCTGTAGAGAGAAAGAGAGAAATATGGAAGATGATTAAATTAGCCAAACACTGCCAGCATTCACTTGATGAAATTTCTTTGAAGCAAATCGTGTGAAATTTTCTTTTGCAACTTTAATCCTCGCTGCGCAAATCGTGTGAAATTTCTTTTCAGCATGTACTATATGAATATTTTTTTGATTAAAATAGTGATGTTTGGATGATTTTGGATAATTTTAGATGATTTTGGACAAGGAACTCTTTCGTGCTTCTATTAAATATCTTAATAAAATTGAAGACATTTTTTTTCATAATTCAAAGAGATCCTTGTTACATGCCATATTTTCCAAAACCAGTTTGAAATCAAACGAAGAACAGAAATTTTCCTGTTCGCAGTCAGCGTATAGTTTCATGACCGATGTTAATGCGGAGTAAATGGATTTGTTACTTTAAAATACTAATCTTTTCCCGGAATCACTTACTCTTCGTTCTTCACTTTTAAACACTTTTCTCCATCTATACAAATTGTTTTATGTTATTCCCTGAATCTCTTACTCATCATTTTTTCCTTCAAATCACTTTTCTCCATTATGCAAATTGCTTTATGTTATAGGCCACTATTCCTGGATTTCTGTCGAAGGGACTATCCATTCAAGAAGCAGAGTTGTTGCTACGTAAGAGTGTTAAATTGGCTGTTGAAGCTCGTGATAGCTTCTGGGATTCAGTGAAATGGGTTGCTGGAAATAATTATGACAGGCATTGGTTGCAGCTTCGATTGCAAGTTATGGAGCTTATCTTGCTGATGGTTCAGAGTACAGGTGACTGCTACATGAAGCAGGAACTTATGGTTAAAAATGTACTTTGATGCTTTGATTATGACGGATTAATTTTCTTATATTTGGAAGTGTGATTAAAGTTTTTTCTTCCAGTGGGTGTTATGGACCTGATGTGGATATAAATAAACTGAAGGATTTCCATCGTCGTAAATTGCAGATTCTTGTTGAAGCAGATCCAGATTTACTTGCATTTGGATTTTTTTTAAATGAAAACTAGTATATTCATATTAAATTAGTGTTCTTTGCATGATTATGTATCGAATTGCTTAGTTAGTATGTGATGTTGATAAAATTGTGGATAGGGGTATTTTAGACATTTCAATGCACATTTAACTAATGTTAAAAAATTATGTTAAACATTGGACTTATGTGTTATAGAATGTGATACACATGAGAGATTTATGTAATTATCTAATATAGAGGAGTTGTCTGTGTAATTTAGTCAAATCTCAGAGGGTGTTGGTATAATTTTCTATTTTCTCTATCACTTTTAATATACAAAGAATAGTAAGAAAAACTAAATCAAGAGAAATGTATGAGCCCGTTGTAAAAACATATGAATGCGAGAGCTATTAAATGTATGAGCCCGTTGTAAAAATATTTTAAAAATCATTTCTCATTTCTTACATTTCAAAAGACTTTCTCTAAATCTCTAGATCTCTGAGAAGAGAATCTAGGCTCTCTAAACTAGACCGAATGGACGGTCTACTGCACAAAGAAGAAAAGGTTTAGTTTTGAAGGGCTGGCTCTCTGAGATAAAAAATTGTTATTGTTTATTATGCGTGCTTATACACGTCCTAGTGAGTTTGAGAATCGGTTTGAAAGATCTTGGTGTGAATCTCACAAATCTGTTCTTCATGGAATTGGACGGTCGTTGTTTCATACTAGAAGATAGTGATGATGCTTGATAGATTTTAAGAGGTAAAAATATTTACATTGAATTTCTATTAATTTATTGTATAGATATATAATGGATCTGTGTGGGAAAATGTTTTTTCACAAAAAAATTGTTGGGACCTATAATCGCTTGTATCAAACTTTTCAATAATTAAAAATCCTTCTGCTGCGCAACTAATGCGCCACCGTTACCAACAATAAGCGTGTTTCACACTCATATTTTAGATAATATTAATTTTGATTTCGCTGGTTCTTTGAGTTTTATTGCTTGATTTATGTTTATTTTATTTCTATTTTGTAGGTAAGATTTTCAAGTGTATTTTGGTTGATTTTAAAATATTTGGAAGGCAAAAATATGGATAAAACTAGAAAATGTCAGGCCTGGGCAAAAGGGCCAACGTCGGGATTCTGGGTGCGAACAGAAGCAGCAGCGCCAGGGCGCTGGGCCCAATAGAGTGCCAACGCCATGGCGCTGGCCCACGACTAGTAGAAGCAGAATACCAGTGCGATAAGATTTTATTTTATTTTTTCAAACTTTTCTCCTATTTTCTCCTTTCCCTATTGTATAATAAGAATATTTTAGGGTTACTTGAGGACATCTTTGGGCGTGGGAGGCAGAGAAAATAGTTTTTGGAAGAGGAGACGAAGACGGATCTAACCGGGAGACGGATCTCAATTTCAATTTTCTCTTTAAATATAATTTTTCTTCTATTTTTTCTCTATGTTCATAAATATTATTAGGATATTTTCTTACTTTAGTATGTTTTAAATTTCTAATCTAGGGCTATAACGTAGTCAAATCATGATTGTTTATTAATTTTAAATTTCAATATAATCGATATTTATTCAGTATTACTAAGTGTTATGATCTATTCTTAATGTGTGTGATTATTTGGTCAACTATTGCATTATTTGAGATTTAATTCTGACTGAGAAGTGATGATTAAATTTTTCATTTGTTCATAACACCATTAGAGTTTCATAAGTTCGAGATAATTATGGATCTAGTGTAGTAATTTTAATTTCATGTGTTTAATCAGTTTCAATATATTGAATCTTGACACATATGTGAGATTGATATTTTTGATTAATTGTTATCGATACTTGAAAAAGATTAATAATTACATTAAAGAAATTCGCTAGCAGTATTATGATAAACACTTCAACCCCAACCCCAATGGTGTTGGGATATGTCCATAAAGTAGCGTGTAATAACTGTTTATTTGTATTTAGTTATTTCTCAGACATTAGTATTATTTAATTCTTATGAATAAATTAAAATTTTTATTTTAAATTAAAGTGTGTTTATAAATTACTCAAATCCTGAAACTTTCATCAACGAATCAAGAATGAAGACAGAGGCGTCTTCAGACGAACTTTTCTGAAAAGGTTCAGAATGATATTCGTAGTCTTAGAATCGACTGAGCAATCGAATCCGATTACAAATGTTAGGTTGGACCAATGAATGCCAGTCTTGGGGCATGAGAGTGGAGACTCAAACGGTTAACCTAGACATGCTATGAACATGTTGAATAGCCCGGTAACAAATTAGTTTAGAGCCCAAAACTATTTACGTAGCTCTAAATCTAACTGTTACACCGTAAGGGTATTTTCATAATTACATTTATTCTGAGGTAAATACGTAGCTGGACTTAGTTAGTTTCAATCTTTGATATGTCAAATGAGAGAGTTTGAATTGACGGGCAATACCTCAACTGTTGGGATTGTAATTCAATTAAGTTGGAGTTACCTGATTTACAGATATAAAATTTGTGGTTCGATTGCGAAAGCAACAATATCACCTTATGTTTTATTGATGGGTGTGTGAATAAATTAACCTGGCTAGATATTCAATGAATTGAGTCATTGATTAAGACTTGTGAATTGTACGAGACAATTCACTATTATGTCTTTCTTATTCACATTCAATAAAGGAGTTAAGGAAATAATAACAAGAGGGGTAAAATGATAATTTTTTATTTCTCTCTTGTTACTGATATTCACGAGGGGTGTTATGTTAAAATATTAGGTGGACGGTGAAAATAAAAGGGTTTATTTACACCAACAGAAAAATGTAGAGCGCATGAATCAAGAGTTGATTTGGCATCGAACCTATAGTGGAGTCGTATAATGTCAGGATTAAAATGTTTGGAATTTATGAGATAAATTTTCTGGGCATTTGAATCCTTAGCTTTGTTCATGTGGGTCCATTCGGTCTAAAAAATAACCCATGAGAATAGAAATAGAGAAACGAAGTAAATTTGATCAAAATGTGTTTTGGTGTGAATGCATATTTCCTACATATATATGTGATGTGTGATGTCACTTAATTAGTTAAGTGTGATTATATGTATTGAAATTAATTAGTTTATTATTTTATAAGTATTGGATAATTAGTAAATAAAAATTAAATTAATTAATTAATTGATAATGATAAATTAAATCTATCAATTGGATTGATGAATCTCGATACAACTCCAACTTTAGGGAATATTGTAATTTTTGGCAATTATGAATATATGGGGTGAATTTTTAGAATTTAAAGTATATTTTTAAATATTAAAAATTATATTTTATCATTATTTATTAGCAATCTGATTGCAGATAGATATTAGATAAGATACAGTTGCTTGTTAACAAAGCAAATGAGAAAAATGTTTTCTCATTCCTAGTGATTGTCGCCGAAATATAATATTGAAGTGAAAACATTCAATTTTTTCCTTCAATCGTTTTGAGAGTCCAACACTCAAATTCCTATACAAAAATTTCGTGAGATATATTTTTTTAAATTAACGGGTGGTTGTTGGTGGATGAAGTTCGTAAATTATTCTTAGAGTTCAAGTGCGTGATCCGAATCCTGAAACTTGAAGAACACGAATTGTTGAGCACTTTGATATTGATCCGGGTATAGAGTGTTAAGACCATATTATTATGAATGTGGAATATGAGGGACTCCCTAAAGGATATCTCAAATGTTCCTACTTTGGTCATGATTGCAACGTTAGCTCAACTTCCAAGAAAGACCTACCATTGCCCTCACCCCACACCTATTGACCCTATTGTTCCAAGGTCTCCCTCAGATCATTTACCCTCACCTAAATATGTCCCTGACTCTCCACCTCAACCCTCCCTCTCCCTTCAGTCTTGCCTCCTGAGGAAGCCCCATGGACAGTGGTCACTTCTAGGAAAGCAAGGAGAAAGGGTCAATCCCTTAATCTAGCTTTGACTGTTCTGCCCATTTTGAGAGAGGGAGAATTTATTTCACACCTACAAATTGAGCCAATCCAGATAGTAGTGATTAAGTATAGTCAACAAGAAATGCTTGAAACTACTGGTTGTATGATCGGTAGTGCTATATTGCCTCACACTCATTTTATTCACACTGGCCCTTCTGCTACCTCTTCCAACTCTACAGAGAAAAAGAAGAAGAAGAAGTCCTGATCCCTTACCCCTCAGCATGCTAAACTAGGTGAGCTTTTAGTAAATGTGAGTGGGGAAACCCACCTGTAATCTATGTTTAATCTAGCTGCATGGAATGTGAGGGGCCTAAATGGTACCTTCAAGCAAACTGATGTGAGAAAGTTATGTAGGGATTTTAATCTCTCAATATGTGTTGTGGTTGAAACTAAAATCAAGGCTACTAATTTTCAGACTTTTACTTTCAATATTTTTCCCAACTAGGAATGCACCGCCAATTACCTTGCTTTACCTAGTGGTAGGATCCGGGTTGCATGAGATAACACTGTTGTTAGCTTATTTCATCTTAATGTCATTGATCAAGCCATTTTCTGTAAGATCACTACACTGAGTACAAACTTGGTATGCTTTGTTACATTTGTTTATACTTCAAACTCTATGATTTCTAAGAGAGAACTATGGGCATCATTGACCAACCACTATACAACTTGTGCCTCTGCTCCTTGGCTTGTTCTAGGGGATTTTAATGTGGTTAGATCTCCTGCTGAAAAGGTTGGTGGGCTAGAGGGACTGGCTGAGGGTACATTTGAATTCAACGATTGTATCTTTAACCTAGAGATTGAGGACCTGGCCTACTCTAGCTTCCAGTTCACCTAGACAAACAAGCACCAGGATGGAACCTTGATAATATGCAATTTGGATAGGGCCTTGGGGAACACACGATGGGGGAACTCGTTTCTTGATGCCAAATGTCACTTTGCCCTTCCTGGTATATCAGAACATAGTCTCATTGTGCTACATATGAATTTATAATAGTATAACCCAAGACTTCCTTCTAGTTCGTCAACTTTTGGTTTGATTGAGAAGGGTTTTGGTTGGTTCTTATGCAAGCATGAGGCACACAGGCCTATGGATCAGCCATGTTCCAAGTTTATAAGAAAATCAAGGCAGTCAATGCAGCTTTGAAAGAGTGTAACTGATAATTTTGTAGTGACATTCCTTCCAAAACTAAGTTGGCTAGAGCTCACCTAGAAAGCCTTCAGCTCCAGCTGGCCACGGTTCCCTCTAATGCTTCACTCCTTGCTCAAGAAAGGGTTGATAGTAAGGAATTCATTGAACTAAGACTTGATGAGGATAACTTCTAAAAATAGAAATCAAAATTGTAATGGCTCAGTCTGAGGGATCAGAACACATCTTTCTTCTTCCAAAGCTTGAAAAAGAATAAAATCAAGTCTAAGATAACTCATTTGATGCACCAAGGTTCAATGATTTTCTCCTCAACTGGTATTAGTGATCACATTTTACAACTAATTTGTTTGATTCACCCACCCCAGAACATGAAATTAACTAGAATATTCTTGAAAGGGTCCTTCCTAATAGGCTGAGTGAATCTCAATTATGCTCCTTGTCTAGTCCAATCATAGGGCAGGAAGTGAAGAACATTATTTTTAGTATGGTCAATGACAAGGCTTCTGGACCTGATGACTTCCTAGCAGTTTCTTCGAAAGTGCCTGGTACATTGTGGGTAGGGAGGTGAATTCTACAAATGCATTACCAAAATTCTAGCCAATATGATGAAACTCTTGCTTCCGAGCCTTATAAGTCAAAACCAAAGTGCTTTTATTCTTGAGAGGAGGATACCAGACCACACTTGCTTATCTCAAGAGCTCCTAAGTAGCTATCATAGGTATTTGGGAATGCCTAGATGTACCTTAAAAGTTGACCTGAGGAAGGCATATGACAGTATCAACTGTAACCTCATACGCAAGGTTTTGTAATGCCTCAATTTTCCTGACTACTTTATTACTTGGATAGTGGAATGCATTTATTCCCCTTCCTACTCTGTCAAGATCAATTGGGAGCTCCATGGTTGTTTTTGGGGTGCTAAGGGTATCCGACAAGGTGACCCTATATCCCCTTATCTATTTGTTATCATTATGGAGGTGCTCACTAGAATCCTTAGGTTTACTGCTTCCAATACTGCTTTCCAACACCACTAGAGGTGTGAAAAACTTAAGGTGGTCAACCTTTTATTTTGATGATGATCTTATTTTATTTTGTAAGGGTACAAAGGAGTCTGTACATGTCATTAAAGACTATTTAGAAATTTTTCAATGCTTGTCTGACCTCCAACCCAATAACCAGAACAGTCAAATTTTCTTATCAGGGATACCAGAGGAGGTTGCATCTGAGATCCTGACAATACTAAGCTTCGCTGAGGGCTAGATTCTCATGAGATACTTAGGGATGCCTTTGATTACCACTCAACTGTGCAAAGCTGACTGTGACTCTTTGGTAGAAAGGATCACTAATAGAATTAGATCATGGGATTGCAAATACTTATCTTATACAAGTAGACTCTAACTCATTAGATTTGTTTTTCTTGCCATATTTCGATTCTGGTTTGGGCTGTATATCTTGCCCAAGAAAGTAGTTAAAAGGGTGCAAGACTTGTTAAGGAATTTTTTGTGGTGTGGGGATGAGTCAAAACATACTGGGATAAAAGTTGCATAGATTGATATCTACTATGACAAATCCCAATGGGGTTTGGGTCTTAAGGATCTGATCCTGCATAATGAGATCTCAGTAACCAAACATTTGTGGCTTTTGGTCCTGGTATCAAAACACTCCCTATGTGAAAATTGGTGCTAAGTATACCTGATTAGAAAAAGCTCGATCTTCCTTGTCTCTATCACATCTAATTCATCTTGGGTTTGGAGGAAAACTCTCAAGCTCTGAACTAAATTTTTACCCTTCTGCAAGGTGAACATTGGTAATGGGACATATGTAAAGCTACTAACTGAACCTTGGCACCCTCTTGGTATCCTATTACCTCGGTTTAGACAAAGACTCTAGTCTGGAACTGGCTGGCATTTAGAATCTAGGGTTTGTGAAGTCATTCAGAATGTCAATGGTTCTGGCCTACAAGAAACACCATGAGATCATAAATACCATTATCCCCACCTAAACTTGGTTCATCATATTCTTGGACATACAAGCCCTAATGGCCTCTTCTCTTCTAGCCACACTTATAAAGCTTTAACACAACCTAGGGAGAAAGTAAGATGGGCCAAGCTCATTTGGTTCAAATTTAGTATTCCAAGGTGCAGCTTTATCACTTAGTTGACTCTCATTAACAAGTTAGCCACTAGAGATAGAATTGCACATTGGAATCAATCGCTTGCTGAATGAGTGGGAGTACTTGATTGTGTTTGTGGGTAATGCTGAATACAACTCTCATTTATTCATAGTATGCGAGTTTACCATATCAGTTTGGTCCACCTTAATGGGTAAATATGGTCTGGTTTGTAGAGCCTCTAATTGGGTCCAACTGACCACTTGGCTGTTGGTTTGGAGTAGGGGGAAGAGTGATATTTACTTCCTTCGTGTATGTCATGTGGAAGGAGAGAAACTATAGGGTCTTTGAAGGTAGGATCATGGATAAAACAATCATTCTCAAGCTCGTGTCACAAAATGTGAGGTACAGGTTCTTCAATGCTAAGGGCTTCAAAGAGGATCTTGCTGGGACAGGAAGGTTTTAAAAGTTAATTAAAAGTAAGTTTGAACCATGAACAGTTCGTGGGTGGAATATAATTTTTTTTTTCAATTAACTTATTTAATCAAATTAAATAACTTGAAATCAAATAACGTGCGATCATGCATATACGATATTAAACGAGAAGATAATGTTAGAAACAATTTTTCCACATAATCTTTGTATCAGAGAATTTTTGAACTGGCGGAATTCCTTCGAGTTCTTCGTGTTCTTCAAGCTTCAGGATCCGAATTACGCACTTGAACTCCAAGAAAGATTTGTGAATTTCGTCCACCAACAACCATCTGTTAATTTCAGGAATATATCTCACGAGAATTTTGTGTAGAAATTTGAGTGTCGGCTCTCAAAACGATTGAAGAAGAAAAATAAAAAAATTCCGCCTTCGATATCATTTTCGGCGGCAATCACTAGGGAGGGAGGGAAAACATTTTTATCCTTTACTTTGTTAACAAATAACTGTATCTTATCCATGATCTATCTACAATCGGATTACAATTATAAATTGATAAAATATAATTTTTTATATTTATAAATATACTCATATATTTTCAAATTTCTAAAAATTCACCCCATGTATTCATATAATTACTAAAAATTACAGTATTTCCTAGAGTTTGAGTTGTATCGAGATTCATCAATTCAATTGATAGATTTAATTGATCATTATCAATTAATTAATTAATTAATTTTTATTTACTAATTATCTAATAATTAGAAAATAAAAAACTAATAAATTTCAATACATAGAATTACATTTAACTAATTAAGTGGCATCACCCATCACGTATAGGTATAGAAAATATATCTTGTCACTAAAACACATTTTGATCCAATTTACTTCGTTTCTCCATTCCTGTTCTCATGAGCTATTTCTGAGATTGAATGGATCCACATGAACAATGCTATGAATTCAAATATCTGGTGACTTTATCTCCATACATTCTCGACATATTTAATCCTGACATCGTACAACTCCACTATAAGTTCGATGCCGAATCAACTCTCGATTCATGCGCGCTACGTTTTATGTTGGTGTAAATAAACCCTTTTTATTTTAAGGATCCACATAATATTTTAACATAATACCCATCGTGAATATCAGTAACAAAAATAGAATATAAAATTACCATTTTACCCCTCTTGTTATTATTTCCTTAACTCATTTATTGACTGTGAATAAGAAAGACATAATAGTAATTTGTCTCATACAATTCACAAGTCTTAATCAATGACTCAATTCATTGAATACATGACCAAGTTAATTTATTCACACACCTATCAATAAAACATAAGGTGATATTGTTGTTTTCACAATCCAACTACGAATTTCCATATTTGTGAATCACGTAACTCAAATTTAATTGAATTACAATCCTAACACCCGATGTATTACCTACCAATTTGAATTCACTCATTTGACATATTAAATATTGCAACTAACTAAGTCAAGCTATGTATTTATCTCAAGATTAAGGTGATTATGAAAATACTTTTAAGGTGTAACAATTAGATTTAGAGCTAGGCGAATGATTTTGAGCTCTAAACTAATTTGTTACCGGTCTATTCAACATGTTCATAACATGTCTAAGTTAACCGTTTGAGTCTCCACTCACATGCCCTAAGACTGGCATCCATTAGTTCAACCTAACATTCGTAGTCAGATTCGATTGCCTAGTCGATTCTAAGACTGCGAATATCGTTCTGAACTTTCTCAGAAGAGTTCGTCTGGAGACGCCTCTGTCTTCACTCTTCGTTCATTGATGAAAGTTTCAAGACTTGAGTAATTTATAAACACACTTTAATTCAAAATAAAACTTCCAATTTATTCATAAGAATTCAATAATACTAATGTCTGAGAAATAATTAAATACAAAACTTTAATGTTTAAAGTCCCTGTGAATGGATCTGTCAGGTTGTTGACTGTCAAAATATGCATAATCACAACGTCTCCATGCTGAACAATTTCTCAAATCAGGTGATATTTTATGTTCTATATGTTTGGATCTCTTATGGCTTCTAGATTCTTTAGAATTCGCTACACCCCCCCAGTTATCACAATAAAGTGTCATGGGCTAGTCAGCGTCTAGCACAACTTCTAGAGTCTTCAAGAATTTTCTAAGTCATACAAACTCCTTTACAGCTTCACAAGCTGCCACATATTCAGCTTCCATGGTAGAATCAGTAATGCAAGATTACTTGATACTTCTCCATATAATCGCTCCACCGTTCAGGATGAAAATCGATCCTGAAGTGGACATCCTAGAATCCATGTCTATTTGGAAATTAGAATCAGTATACTTCATCATATTCATATCAGTACTTGAATACACAAACATGTAGTTCTTTGTTCTCATCAGATACATAAGGACATTCTTGATGGCATTTCAATGCTCGATCCAGGATTAGATTGGAAACGACTAACCATGACCACGACAGAGCAAATGTCTGGCCTTGTGCAAAATATCAAATACATGAGACTTCCTACAGCTGAGGCATAAGGAATCTTTCTCGTGTTTTCCTCTTCTCGAGGAGTCTTGAACTGCTCCGTGGAGAGACTGACTTCATCCAACACCTTATCAATATAAGATGCTTGAGGCAGTATCAATTATCTGTTCTTCCTATCTCGAAAGATCTGAATACCTAAGACAAATGCAACTTCTTCAAGATCCATCATATCAAACTATTTTGCAAGCCAAATTTTAACATCGGATAATTTTCTTACATCATTTCCAATGATTAGAATATCATCTACGTACAAGACTAGAAAAATCACATTCCCTTCTTGTATCAACTCATACACACAAGGCTCGTCCACTAACTGTTCAAAACCATAGTTCTTAATAGGTTTCTCGAATATAATATTCCATAATTGTGACGCTTGCTTAAGTCCATAAATGGACTTCTGCAGTTTGCAAACTTTTCCCTCTTGGCCTTTCTCCATGAACTCGTCTGGTTAAGCCATATAAATGCCCTCATCAATATTGTCATTCAGAAAAGCAGTCTTGACGTCCATTTACCAGATTTCATAATCAAGGGCAACAACAATGGATAAAAGACTTCTGATGGATTTAAGCATGGCCAGCGGCGAGAAGGTATCCTTGTAGTCTATACCTTCCTTTTGGGTGTAGCTCTTGTCCACTAGCCTAGCTTTGATTGTCTCTACATTCCCATTCGGACCTCTTATCTTCTTATAGATGCATTTGCATCCTATGAGTTTTACCCCTTTAAGAGGATCTACAAGCTTCTAGACTCCATTCTAGTACATCGAATGTATCTCAACGTTCATGGTTTCTTGCCATAAGTTTACTTTAGGACCAGTCATGGCCTCTGAGTAGGAGACAGGTTCATCAATGTTCTTATCTGAGACAGCTGTCAAAGCTTCTCCATAGGATATATACCTCTCAAGTTGTCTCACAACCCTCCCACTACATCGAGAGGCTCTGGCTCATGTCGTGGTTCTTCCATTATTGAATCAGGAACAATTTCTGGTTGGGGAGTCGGTGTCCTCCCACTCAATAATTCCTCTAGTAAAAATGTGCTTCTCGGTTGTACACTTTTAATGTAATCTTCTTCAAGAAAATGAGCATTTGCTAACGAGTGTTTTCTGGTCATTCGTACTGTAGAAGATGTACTCATTCGTTCCTTTAGGATATCCTACAAACATGCACAATTCTGAACGACTGGACAACTTTCCTGTCTTTAGTTTTAGAACATGTGCTGGACACCCCCATATTTAAAATGGTTAATAGATGACTTTCATCCATATCATCTTTCATATAGTGTACCAAGCACCGTCTTCGACAAAACTTGGTTCAGAGTATATGCCGTTGTTTCCAAGGCATATCCCCAGAAGGAATCTGAGAGGGATGAGTAACTTATCATGGATCTAACCATATTCATCAGAGTTTGATTCCTTCTCTCTGACACACCATTTTATTGCGGCGTACCAGGTGCTATAAACTGAGAAAGAATACATTCTTCCTTAAGAAAGTCTTCAAACTCTACAAGCAAGTACTCTCCACCATGATCGGATCGTAGTGTTTTGATTTATTTTTCTAACTGCTTTTCAACTAAAGGCCTTATACTCTTTGAAATTTTCAAAGGTTTTAAACTTTTGAAGTATTAGATAAACATGACTAAAACATGAGTAGTCATCAGTGAAGGTTACAAAGTATTGATAACTTCCTCTTGCTTGGACATTCAATGGCCCACATACATCACTATGTATAAGTTCAAGGCATTGAGTGGCTCTTTTACCTTTTACTGAAAAATGTCTCTTGGTCATTTTGCCTTCGTTATAAGATTCACATGTTAGTAGTGATCCCATACTTAAAGTTTGCAAAGGACTATCCTTCACAAGTCTTTTAATCCTGTCTAGGCTAATATGACCAAGGCATATTTCAACCTTTTACTATCCCTTTATGAATCATTATTCACTTTAGTGTCACATATCATTGGAAGTATTGGTTTTACGTGAAACAATTTATTAAACATGCATGCAACAATAATTAGGCATTCATTTCTAAAAATATCAATATATTTATCAATGAATTTAAGATCAAATCCTTGCTCAATTATTGCATCAATATAAATAAGATTTTTACCAAAAAACTAAGATATAATAAACATCACGTAAAAATAGATAACCATTATCAAGTTCTAACTGATACAACCAACACTAGTGCTTTACTCCTCATACGGACGATGAACTCGACCAAGATATCTGCTAGAGATAATCCAGGCAGTTGCGTACCCAATGGTTATCGACTCCACGGTGATGACACTTGTCTCAAAACATGTCCACCTTGCAGTGCCCTTATCATTTACAACTTTTGAGTTCTGCTTCTTAGTCTTATACAGACATCATCTCGTGTTTCCTTTTGGCGCCAGAGGTGGAAGGCTTACTTTCAGTAAAGTTTTCCTCCCTAGTCTTCCTCTTGCCCTTTAGAAACAAAGTCTCAGTGGCTTGCAACTCCTTCATGGTCTTAGGAAGCGAGTAGCTTAACTTATTCATCAAATAATGAAGTTTGAAGTTCTCGAATGTATCAGGCAGAGTCTCTAGGATCATATCCACCTAAGTCTCGCCATCATCCTTAGCACCCATGATCTCCATCTCATTCAGATAACTAATAATCAGTATCATATGTTCTTTGACAAGAGTTTCAAGTTTTATCTTGCAGTTCATAAGGTTTCGCACAACTGCCTGTTTGGCTTAACGACCCTGATCTTTGAACATTTCAGTGATGTTCAACATAATATCAGCGGTGGTTTCCAAATTCTGATGTTGTTGTTGCAACACATTGCTAACATAAGCCAATATGTAATATTTGACTATCTCATCAAAACATAGCCAAGAATCATAAGCATCATTTTCCTCTTAAGTCATCGATTCACTAAAAGGCTCAAATGAACAAAAAGTTGTGAGCATGAACTTGTGCTTTTCAATCTTCATTATGATATCAAGATTGTGTTTCCTATCACCGTAATTATCACCAGTTAATATTGCCCGCGCTTAAAATAGTTGAGAGTGGGGATATTGACATGATTTTCAAAAATAATAAATAAAGCAATGTAAATAAATGCTCAATCGTTTAGAAAAGTATGATGCATGATGCAACTACTTAAATATTTAAAAGTCCATTAAAAAATATTTCCTCCATGGTGTTACGATAAAAATGATAGCTTGTCTCATCGAGGGATGAAGTCCAAACTATCTTCTATCACATTGAGACTCTTATCTTTTGGTTAACGCTCAAATGTCTCTACATCTAGCTTAACCAATTACCATGGTTTTGGTCACCTGGGCCCTATTGACTAGCCCCTAAGTAGGGATTTCAATGTACTTCAGTCTAAGTGTTTAACTAACGCATCGACTCTTAAAAGTTGCTATGGAATAACAGTCCGTCTATGAGATTGCTCTGCCCCACCACTTCCTTTAGAAGTCTTATCTTTTCAAGCAACTCGATGACTCAAAGCAACACGACTCCAAATTTTCTCCCATTGAAGAGAGGACCACTATTGGCAGTTCTAAACCATTCTTTGTGGCACGATCAAGTTTGCGTTGGAGACCTTGAGAATGTTTCAACGTAAACGACCCTCCCACTTAGTTTTTGAAAAAAAATTTGGATTTTTTATTGTTTTTCAAAACATAACTTTTATTAATTTGAAAAACGTGATGAAATTTTTAATCATAATCATTATAAATTTCGTATTGTAATTAAATTATAACCATTATAATTAATCTACAATGATACATGTACATGCTACATGGTTATTTGATATTGGCATATCCTTAGTTCTATATGGCATGCTATATGATGATGCACGATTAAAATTAAATCATACATTTAAAATTAACCTCCATATTGGCTCATTTATAATTACAACCCAAAAAGAATAATAAATTATAAATTAATTTACAAATCTTCATGGCGTCTGTAATTGTCTATTTATCCTTCACGTTGTTCCAACACTTTGTAACTCTTTACAAAAGTCGTTTCATATTTTGAAATTCTAGGTGATAACAATTAGGGTTTAGAACAATACTGTCAGCCACCGGAACAGTAATTCCAGCGTGAACAGTATTAACATGAACAATATTTCACGTGAACAGTGCATTCCAGCGGTTTCTCGATCGTTGTCCGGTGATTTCTCGATGGGCGATTTTGAGCTGTTTCTGGTGATGGTATCTAGGCTACGAAGACTTTACATCAAATTTATAAAATTATAACTTTTTCAACAAAATCAATTACATAAAATCTTATGCCTCAAATCCGGCGTACATCAATTCTAAATTGAAATAAAAACGCCTAGAGTCAATCACATAACACATTCAAAACAGTTTTGAATCTACCGTATAAAATCATATGTCGATGTCCACAAAATTCATGATACGTTTGTTTCAGATACCAATATGCAAAATCAAGAACATATTGCTCTAATACCAATTACTGAGATCGGTAGGTTTTAAAAGTTAATTAAAAGTAATTTTGAACCATGAACGGTTCATGAAAGGAATATCAAACTTTTCCAATTAACTTATTTAATCAAATTAAATAACTTAAAATCAAATAACGTGCGATTATGCATATACGATATTAATTTTTGAACTGGTAGAATTCCTTCGAGCGTTCTTCGTATTCTTCAAGCTTCGGGATCAGAATCACGCACTTCAACTCCAAGAATGATTTATGAATTTCGTCCATCAACAACCACCCATTAATTTACAAAATAAATCTCATGAGAATTTTGTATAGGAATTTGAGTGTGGGCTCTCAAAACGATTGAAGAAAAGAAATAAAAAATTTTCTCCTTCAATATAATTTTTGGCGGCAATCACTAGGGAGAGAGGGAAAATGTTTTTCTCCTTTGCTTTGTTAACAAGCAACTGTATCTTATCTACGATCTATCTGTAATCAGATTACTATTAGATATTGATAAAATATAATTTTTTATATTTATAAATATACTCATATATTTTTAAATTTCTGAAAACTCACCCTCTATAGTCATAATTGCCTAAAATTATAATATTCCCTAGAGTTTGAGTTGTATCGAGATTCTTCAATCCAATTGATAGATTTAATTGAACATTATCAATTAATTAATTAATTAATTTTTTATTTACTAATTTTCTAATAATTAGTAAAATAATAAATTAATTAATTTCAATACATTTAATCACACTTAACTAATTAAGTGACATCACCCATCACATATAAGTATAAGAAATATGCTTTGGCAACAAAATACATTTTGATCCAATTTACTTTGTCTCTGTATTCATGTTCTCATGAGATATTTCTGAGACCGAATGGACCCGCATAGACAAAGATAAGGATTCAAATAGCCAGTGAATTTATCTCCATAAATTTCTTACCTATTAATCCTGACATCGTATGACTTCACTATTGGTTCGACGCCGAATCAACTCACGATTCATGCGCGTTACGTGTTTTGTTGTTGTAAATAAACCATTTTTATTTTCACGGTCCACAAAATATTTTAACATAATACCCATCTTAAATATCAGTAATAAGAGCAAAATATAAAATTACCATTTTACCCCTCTTCTTATTATTTCTTTAACTCCTTTATTGATTGTGAATAAGAAAAACATAATAGTGGATTGCCTCATACAATTCATAAGCCTTAGTCAATTACTCAATTCATTGAATATCTGGCCAGGTTAATTTATTCAAATACTCATCAATAAAGCATAAGGTGGTATTGTTGCTTTCGCAATCTAACCACGAATTTCCATATCTGTGAATCACGTAACTCCAACTTAATTGAATTACAATCTCAAAAGTCGAGGTATTGCCCGTCAATTCGAACTCACTCATTTGACATATCAAAGATTGCAACTAACTAGGTCAAGCTACGTATTCACCTCAGGATTAAGGTAATTATAAAAATACCCTTAAGGTGTAACAATTAGATTTAGAGCTAGATAAATGGTTTTGAGATATAAACTAATTTGTTACCGGTCTATTCAACATGTTCATAAAAAGTTTAGGTTAAGCGTTTGAGTCTCCACTCCCATGCCCCAAGACTGGTATTTATTGATTCAACCTAACGGTCAAAATCAGATTTGATTGCCCAGGTGATCTTAAGACTGTGAATACCATTCTGAACTTTCTCAGAAGAGTTCGCCAGGAGACGTCTCTGCCTTCACTTTTCGTTCATTGATGAAAGTTTCAAGACTTGAATAATTTATAAACACACTTTAATTTAAAATAAAACTTTCAATTTATTCTTAAGAATTCAATAATACTAATGTCTGAGAAATAACTAAATACAAATAAATAGTTATTACATATTACTTTATGGACATATTCTAACAATCTGATTAGCACCAACTTGGTAGACAATTGGGACTTGGTGCCATATATATTTGACTAAACAAATCTATATGCTTGACTTTGATAATGTTGGCTTTTAGTTTGCTGATGTAGGGTTTATTCTATAAAGGCCCTACATACTTGTTTTAACCTTATTTGCGGGTTAGTTTGTATTGTTTTGGTACAAGGATGGACGTAGCCTGCTACGACGGTGTGGCATGTATACGCTAGAGTGCTCTATTTGATCAAGACCTAACTGTTGACTTGATGTGTGGCTGACAAGTGCTAATTTTTGGATTTGATTAATTGTAGGCATGTGGTCATGTGTTATAAAGGTTCCACATGTAACTATGGAGCTTTTTTGAGCCTGGGTACTGTATTGACCTATTGGCTGGCCTTTTTGGAGTTGACTTCTATTGACCTTATTTTGAATGCTGACTATGGTTGAGCTTAGGATTTAGAACTTTACTTGTAAATGCTTCATAGGTTTTTGGGTTTTTTATAAGTTTCTGCGATATGTTCCTTGTACTTGTGTAAGTATCTTTTCGATTTATATATATTTTCCTTTTACCGAAAAAAACTATATCATTTTAATTTAATTAGAATTTTAGTTTAATTAAAGCTTCCAACTTTTCGTCATTCTCAATTAGAATTAAGGTATAGTTGATTTCAATAATTAATATCCATCAATCATTTGAACTATATTTTATTTTATAAAATTTTATTACTTGACAACGATAGTGTACACTTGTACTCTAAAAAAATCGTAACAAAAAATCACATTTCAAAGTCATATTTCAAAACTGACATTTCAAAAATCATTTTCTAATTCACATTTTAAAAATCACTTTCTATGAATATGTTTTGACACATCTTTATGTGATAAATAAATAAAAATATGTCAAATGTACTTTTTAAGGACAATTTTAGAGTAGTAGAAATAAAGATGGACATAATATTTTAAAAAAATCATTCCCTACTTCCACATTTTAATATATTATAGATATATTAATGTAAGAGTTTTAAGTTTTTTTTTTAGAATTTTGTCATTTTTATCTTTTTATTTCATTGAGCTAGTTTTTGGTGACTAATTTTTTTGCTAAATATCCAAAATTTGTTATTTTAGCTTTAATTGTATTTAGGAGGTTACTAATGATTATTGTGTTTTAGGGTAGTTTCAATAATTTTTTGGTAAACAAAAAGTTATCAAACAAATTTTAACTATATATAGGCATGCTCCAGTCTAGTTGCACGGAAGGAAACCCGTGACCAAAAGGCAAAGAAGTTATTTAGGAAAAACATGTAAACTATTAGACTATACCTCCTCTAAAGAAAGGAAGCAGGTAATCCCCAATTTTCATGTAGATGATAGTTTTCACTAGCAGCTAGCGTGCGGTATATTGTGTACATTCCACAAGCTTTCCCTAACCATCGTAGAGAGAAGGAATATATATGTCCTCTTATCTCTGCTCTCCCCTCTAGAAACCCTACAATTTCTTTCTATCCATGTAAGGTACACAAAAACAAGGTTGATCAAGGTGCCTCTTATACTTTTAATGCATGTGATGTGATAGACAACAACTAACTTGTACACTGCTCCCATGAGTCCCCTCACAAGATGACTCCACATATGCAGAGAAGATCTTGCAGTATTGTTTCTCATTGATCCACATTTAAAAAGATGTGTTCAAATGATTCATCCCCTCTATGCAATAAACACAACTCAAGTTCACATTGGAATCCATTTAGCTATATTGATAGTGGAAAGCCAACCAAGTGATAAATCAACTCTTTTTGTTCTACGTTTTTTTGGTTTAATTTCACGGTTTTCCAGCCAACAACAGAAGCCAGCAAAACTAAGCAGTAGTGATTCAAGATACATCTTAAGGAGTCGTTTGGTACGAGTTAATTAAGAATGCCGGGAAAGTTAAGTTGCTGGGAAAGTTTATGTTGTAAAGTTAGATGACAAGATATTAAGATTATCATTTTTGGTTACTCATGGTTAACTGAAAAATATTATTGGAAAGTATGATATCCTTGTTTGATATGTAGGATATTTGGGTAAAGTTGTGTGAGAAAGTTTGATAAATTTCTTGAAAAAGTTATATAAATTATATTAAAGTAATAAAATTATTTTTTATTTATAGTTTTTTTATCAACTTTTAATTTGTTGCCAATGATTATTTATAGATTCTAATACACATTATGTCTTATATATATTATTTGATACACTAATCAATTAACTATTTTACTAACCCATCAATAAAATTAAATCAACTATTTTTCTCTTGCTACGTCAAAAACTAAAATAATTTTTTTACTTACACCGTACAAATAAATTCAATAACAAACTGTTCAAAATTACATAACAAAAATTATATATAGATTCTCTATTAACAACTACTAAAAAATCTTAATAATTCATGCCGTGTTTGATTAAATTTTTTCTGATATCGCAAATTAATTATCATACATTTTTCTCTTTTATATATAAAAATAAATCTGATATAAATAATCATTATTTATTTTAAGATATTAAAATATTTAATGATATATCATTGTTTTCCGTTACACGTATTTTTCTTGAGTAGATATGTATACAATGGTTATCAATCTCCTTCCGCTCTGACATGGACGGACAAAATATTTTAGTTCTGCCACAGGAACAAAACAGAACAATGATGTAATTTTTTTTATATTTTAGTTAAATACAATCTAAAACTTAATATAAATGATTGAGGGACACATCATTAGTGGTTTCGTTCCACGGGTCCGATCTTCCACACAAAAATGTGACGTGATAAATAATCCACTTATATTCTCTTTTATAAATTTAGTATTTTTTTAATATTGATAGTGTATGAATAATATTTATTTTAGAAAAGAAAATAATTTTAATTTAAAAAAATATTTGATATCATTAACATATATTCTAATCATTTAGATTTTATATTTTACATATATGAATGGTTTATCTATCTTTAATTCAAATTTAATAGTTTATTTCATTCATTTCAATTAACGTGCATATCTTAATCTCATTATGAAAATCCTTCAGTTTCCATATCTTTACAACCTGTCCCGTAGTTGCAATGGTACATATATATTTTTCCGTTGGCCAAATTGTATAAAAACACCCATTACGAAATGCCTCTGGAAGAGGGACAAGGTGAGGTGTTTCGTCATGAAGGTCAACAGCAAGAAAACTTTGTTCTTCAATCTCGCCTTTAAGTTTAACCCAATAAACAACACCTTCAAGCAAAGTTAGGTAGATGATCATTAAATGATGAGTTACATCCTCCCCATTTCAAGATGATGTTTAAGTATTTTTGGAGCCATTGAAGCCTTCCTGTTACAATTAAAATATATTGAGTAATGTGCAAACAGGAGAACGACTGTATAAGCCGCATGGAAAGAACTAAATCATCCCGAAAACCCAAATCAAATAAGTAATTATAGTGCAGACATAATATAAATGTATCATGCAACAAGCTAATTATACTGTATTGGTTTGAAGAGAGTTTAAGCTTCCTCGACTACCCTTTAACCGAAATGTATCATGCAACAAGCTATGTATATCTTTGACAGTTAGTTGTGTGATGAATTAGATCTATGCCCTCCGTTAATGATGAGCTCATCCAACGAATTCCACTATAAGGGTTTCCCTATGAAAACAAAATCAACAAGTTTAACCTTCTTTCGTTCCATTACAGAAGCTAGGGAAATAACCAGAGGAGCAAATGAGGGCAACGTTGCTATTTGTTGAACTAAGTGGCCGTTTTGTACATGTTAAGTAAGAATGTTAGAAAAGTTAAGTTGTTAGAAAAGTTTAAGTAGTAAAGTTAGATGACAAGATATTAAGATTACTATATTTGATAACGCATAGTTAAGTGAAAAAAGTTATTGATATGTATACTTTTTTTGTTTGGTATGTAGAATATTTGGGTAAAGTTGTGGGGGAAAGTTTGATAAAGTTGTTAGGAAAGTTGTATAAATTATATCAAAGTAATAAAATTATTTAAGATAAATTATACAGACATTCCCTGTAGTTTGATTAAATTACACAGACACCCCCCTCTATCAATTTTCCATCCATTTTTGTTAAGTTTTTTATGAAAACCCAAAAATACCCATCCCACTACAAAACACTCACAACCCTCACACCCACGGCCAATCTCACGAAATTTCCAAACCTCACAAAATCCAAACCCTACTGCCGCGGGAAAGAAATGCCCACGATCTTTGCCATTAGTCCAGCCATGGCCACGAGCTCCAGGCACCCTAGGAATGGCCACGAGCTCCGCGCAGCCCAGCCACCACAAGCTCCGTGTACACAGCCACGACCACGAGCTCCGTGCACCCCATCCACGTTTTTCTTATGTATTTTGTTGTTGTTATTTATTGTGCTAATTTTTGTTGTCTTGCTGTTAGTTTTGTGTGAAGCTCTTCTAATTTTTTTTTTGTTGTTAGTTTTAATGTGAAGTTCTGCTAATTTTGCATTCGTTGTTTTATTTAGATTCGGTTCGTAAGTATTTGCATTCTTGCTGTTTTCATGCGGTTCGTAATTTTTGCATTCTTGTTGTTAGTTGTGTAAAGTTATGCTAATTTTATGAAGCTCTACATATATTTTGGATAATTTTATGAAGCTAAGTAGATTGAATGACTTAGTGGTTGAATTATATTTGGATAATTATATGAAGTTGAGCAGATTGAATGACTTAGCAGTTGAATTGTATTTTGGATAATTTTAGTGTCGTTTGAATGGTTTTGGAGTAAAATCGTGTTATTCGGATTTAAATTTTAATGTTGAATTAGATTAGTGATATTTAGATGATTTGGATGAAAATTATGTTTGGATTAAATTGTCGAAATGTTGTTTGAAATGTTGTTTCGATAATTTTGGATAATTTTGGATGGAAACGAATATATCTCATCGTAGTCAATTCTGTTTCGGGGGCTGTTTCAGTTTTTTGACAAAATGGAACGTTTCAATTTTTTACTACCCCATGTTTCCTCTCGTTCCCATCCCGGAACTAGAATAATTTGGTATTTCCGGCCGGAACGAAACGGAATTGACTACTATGATATATCTATATTAAATTAGTATTATTTAGTATTATTATGTATTGAATTGCGTAGGTAGTGGTAATTTGAATTAAATTGTGGATAAGGGTATTTGGGATATTTGAGCATCAATGTTGTTAAGAAATTCTGTTAAAAATTGGACCTAATTGTTATAGATTGTGAAGTACATGGGAGATTTGTGTAATTATTGAATATAGAGAGAGTGTCTATGTAATTTAATCAAACTACACGGGAGGTCTGTGTAATTTACCTAATTATTTATTATTTATAGATTCTTTCTTTATCAACTTTTAATTTATTGTCAATAATTATTTATACATTCTAATACATATTATGTTTTAAAATATATATATATATATATATATTAATTAACTATTTTATTAAGGCATCAATAAAATTAAATCAACTATTTTTTTATTACTATGCCAAAAAAAACTAAAATATTTTTTTACTTACACTGTACAAATAAATCAATGACAAAATTGTATATAGATTCTCTATTAGCAACTACTAAAAAATCTTAATAATTCATGCAATATTTGATTAAATTTTCTCTGATATCGCAAACTAATTATCATACCATTTTTCTCTTTTATATATAAAAATAAATCTGATATAAATAATCATTTATTTTAACACATTAAAATATTTAACAATACATACCAGTTTTTCCGTTACATGTATTTTTATTCAGTAGATATGCATATCATGGTTATCAATATCCTTCCACTCGATAGGAACAAACAAAATATTTTAATTCTGCCACAAGAACAAAACAGAACAATGATGTAATTTTTTTATATTTTGATTAAATACAATCTAAAACTGAATATAAATTATTGAGGGACCCCCCAAAATTCGTGGTTTCGTCTCACGGGTTTGGTCGTTTACACAAAAAATAAGATGTGATAAACAATCCAGTTATATTCTCCTTTATAAATTTAGTATTTTTTAAATATTGATAGTTTATGAATAATATTTATTTTAGGGAAGAAACAAATTTTAATTTCAAAAACATTTGATATTAGTAACATGTATTCTAATCATTTAGATTTTAGATTTTATATATATGAAAAGTTTATCTATCCTTAATTCAGACTAATATTTTATTTCATTCTTTCTAATTAACGTGCATATCATAATCTCACTAAATGACCCCGAGACGAGTTGGCGGACGAGTCGGAAGGGACGAAAAAAATCTCAAAATTCGATATCAGGAACGTTTCGGTTCCACTAGGATCGGGATATTTTACGACACTTTTGTGAGGCTTTGGAGTTAAAGAAAATAAAATATCAAAATCAGTTAGGAATAATTGAAATAAATAATGATATTTTTATGGAGATTTGGGAAAGATGTGAAAATTATTTGGTAAAGTAAATTTTTGTAAGAAAGTGATAGGGAAAGTAATGTTGGAATTGTTATTTTACCAGGTTAAATAATTTTATCATGGTAAATGAGAATACTTGTAACAAACATCAGAAAGTGCTAGAAAATAAGTTTATCACGAACTTTACCGCGTGAAAAGCCGGAAACAAACGACCCCAAAAGGTCGAGGAAAATGGGATGGTAAAAAATGGAGGAAAATAAGTATTCTTTACAAAATAAACAGACAACATATTACACCCATAGAGAGAAAGAAAGAGCAATGGAAAACACAGACCAAAATGAGACCAAGAGACAGGAATAGAGGAACCAACAGGGAGCCGGGTGAGAAATACATGAGGCACACTAGCTCTTTTCACACTTGGTTAGACTCGAGCCGCTAGGAGTTGGTCGTCGTCGTCGTTGATAGAAGGTTGAAGAAGTAGCAAGCTGAAACTTCACCCCCCCACCCACCCAAAGAGTAGGGGATTTTTTGTTAAAGTAGACTTCTACACTAATCATTTTACAGAATTTGACCCGTACACTAATTTTTGTTTACCCTAACCCCTTGCCTACCTTCAATTCGAAATCAGCTTATGAAGTTACCAAAAAGCCCATTCACGAGTTTCAAACGATAACTTGAAAAAAATGACGATTACACATTTTCATTACACGAAACCCCACCCCTTCGTGTATATCACTTGCATTTCCCTCCTTTCTTTTTTACTGTTACTATCTCTCTCTCTCAAAGTCGTAACATCTCTCTCTCTTTGCAAATCCTTGAGTCTTCATCTCCCACAACAAGGCACAACATGGTAAGTTTTTATTTTCTAGATTCTGAGGTATTTTTTCTGGGTTTCTGAGAGTTTTTTTCTTGATTACTGCGTTTCTATTTTTTGTGAATGTCCGAATCACAACAAGGTTATTTTTTGGGTTTCTAATATTTTTTTTCTGAGTTTCTGAGTGTTTTTTCTTCTTCTGGGTTTCTGAGTGTTTTCTCTGAGTTTCTAAGGTTCTGGTCTTGGTGGGTTTCTATTTTCTGGGTACACGCTCACCGTGTAACCACCTTGTAGTGTACACAAGGATCGTGTAAACCTCTTGTACACTACAGAATGATTACACGATGAACATGTCCCCCTCATGTAGTCTACACCAGGACTACATGAGGGTCATGTAAGCCTCATGTAAACTACATGAAGACTACACGAGATCAGTGTAACCATCATGACTACACGATGACTACATGAGGTTTGAGTAACCATCGTGTACTCTACACGATGACTACACGAGGTCCGTGTTCAAGAAGAAGAAGGCAGAAAATGACTTTGAACATACATTCTCTTCGACTACTGATCTCCATAAGATTTTTTCTTCTTCATCCTCAGTAGGGACCAAGGAAAGACCTGTCAACTAAAAATGCAAGAAATATAAATAATGTATATAACAGTAATATAAATTAACTTGTCAACATATATTCTCCTTCGATTTTTTTTAAGATTCTCAACCGGTACTATCATGATCAGACACCACTTGAGAAACTTTGGCACCTTGGTCGAAACTTGGTTACCATACAAACTACCCACCATGGGGATAGTTTCAAATACTCATGCCTATTTAAACAAAATAAAGAAATTCAGTATTCAACACAAATATAAATCAATATATCATTACATAAAATTGAATAAATTGTACTTGGAAGGCAAATGGACATACATTGAGTGAATACCCATGAATAACAGCAGGGGATTTCTGTGCTTTTTTGTTTTTTTTCTTGATCTTTAAGATCACCAAAAATAGCCTTGTATTCTTCATAGCTAATAATGATTTCATTGTTTTGGAGAACGAGAGCTCTCCACATGGATTTTGGTTGAACGCTTCAAGGTCGTCAACCAAAATCCAACCGTCTCTTCTCAATTAGGATATGATTCTCCTTCCCCAACAGAAAATGCTCTAAAAAATAAATCAGAGCTATCTTGACCCCATCAGAATCTGACTTATATTTAGAGTCTTTAAACTTCTCCTCCAACTCATCCATAGTTATTGACTGAGCTTTGGGAAAGTATGGATCATAGAGTCTGTTGGGGCCACGAGTCTTCTTCTCATCCCGGGCTTCACCGAACTTTAGTCTGATCATCAACGAGAAGTCATTCTTGGAGAAGCACAGTGGTTCTTCATTGACAAGAAACCAGATTTCCTTCTCAGATGGAATGTTGTTGACATATTTAGCCTTCTTGTCTAGCACCTGGCAGTAGACAATTGCTGAAAACTGCAGCGCTAAGAGATCAAGGAGATGGCTAAAGCATGTCTCCCTAAATAGGGAGAGTTGAGGAGCTGTCAGCTTCGTCTTGATAACCTCTATGCAGTAGGTATTGCACTTTGCATTGACCATTGCTTTTGGATTTGTGTTAACGCCATGTACGTATCTTAGTTGCATCTTTGATGAAGCCATAACATGTAGAATATTCAAGGCAAACATAAGATCTGAAAATGTACACGATGCGCGTATAGTCACCGTGTAGACTACACGGGAGGTACGCGATCCTCGTGTTGACTACTCGAGGTGTACACGATCATCGTGTAGACTGCACGAGTTTTAAAATGACCCTCATGTAGCCTATACAAGGGGTACATGAACCTCATGTATTCTACATGTAGCCTACACGACCCTCGTGTAGACTACACGAGCTTTACATGACCCTCATGTATTCCTCATGTAGCATACATGAGGCTTACATGAACCTCGTGTAGTCCTTGTGTAGCCCACACGAGGCTTACACGACCCTCTTGTAGTCCTTGTGTAGCCCACATGAGGCTTACACGACCCTCTTGTAGTCCTCGTGTAGCCTACACGAGGCTTACATGACCCTCTTGTAGTCCTCGTGTAGCCTATATGAGGCTTACACAAACCTCATGTAGTCCTCGTGTAGCCTACACGATGCTTACACAACCATCATGTAGTCCTTGTGTAGCCTACACGAGGCTTACATGACCTCGTTGTAGTCCTCATGTAGCCTACACGAGATTTACACGACATCTTCTAACCCAAAAAATAGACACCCACCAAGATTAGAACCTCAGAAACCCAGAAAAAAATAATTCAGAAATTCGGGAGAAAAAAACACTCAGAAACCCATAAAAATATTAAAACCCCAAAATAACAACTTTGTTGTGATTCAGACATCCACAAAAAATAGAAATGCAGAAATCCAGAAAAACTCCTCAGAAACCCAGAAAAACCTCTCAGAAACCAGAAACAACACCTCGGGATTCAAAATAAAAACTTAGGAACCTAAAAACTTACCTTGTTTACTGTGGGAGAGAAGACTCAAGGATTTGCAGAAAGAGAGATGCTGGCGATTTTGAGATATATATATATATATATATAGTAACAGTAAGAGAAAAATGAGGGTAATGCAAGTGAGGTACACAAAGATGTGAGTTTCGTGTAATCATCACTTTTTTTCAAGCCGTCGTTTGGAATTCGTGAAGGGGTTTTTTGGTAACTTCATAAGTTGATTTTGAATTGAAGGTGGGCTAGGGACCAGAGTAAGAAAAAATTAGTGTAAGGGTCTAATTCTACAAAATGGTTAGTGTAGGGATCTGCTTTAGAAAAAAACTTTTCCCCTTCCCTCTTCTCTCCAAGTCCCGACATGCTAAACCCTTACCCTCATTAACCTCGATCGGTCAACCCCTATCTCACCCTCATCTCAGCCGTTCTCAGCTCTCGGCTTCCTCCGCGACTCATCCTATCATCTATCGTTCTCAACTACTCACTCTACCTTCGCGACTCCTCCTTCTCTTCATGCTCGGCAGTGTGTCGAAGGTATATTTGGGATTTTTTTTTCTGATTTTTTGTTTCTAATACCCCCGTATATTTAGGGGGGTTTTCGATTATCTCTGTTTCTAATCCCCTTCCCTCTTCTTCTGCGAGATTTCATTTTCTTTCTCTCTGCATCAAATCTGTAGGTAAATTATCCCTTATTTTTGTTACTCTCTGCATCATATCTGTGACCAATTTATGCCCTATTTTGTGTATACTTTATATTAATAATCTAAATTTTAGTGGTCTGGATTGTGGTTGATATGTAGCTGAATTTGAACTGAATTGTAGTGGTTAATTTGTATATCTTATAGTTTGATTTATGTGTTGATCTGTAGCTGAATTTGAACTCATATTCCTGTCTAAAAGTGAAAAATGGGGAAAATTATTATTATGCTTAATACTATTTTAGTGTGATCAAATTTTTCATCGTTTGACTAATTCAGATTATTTCTCAGATAATTTTATGGCAGCAACATCTTCTTCTTTTCGGGGATCTTTTGGTGGTACTGTAAGAAAAGATGATTTTGTGCATTAATGTTTTTGTGGGTGTAGGACGTCGTGGACTAATTTAAATCATGGGAGGAGATTTTATGGCTATGGATGATTTGATCAACAACATGCTTGTGCCTATTTCAATTGGCTTGATCTGCCTAGAAAGAAGGATCTAATGACAGAAGTAAACTCGTTGAAGCGACAAAGACTTTCTCTTGTCATTTTGCTATTTCTTTCATGGATGTTCATTGCATGTGTGTTATGGTGAAGGATAATGGGCAAAGGATGATTGGTATCTAGTGCTTTGTTATTGTAGTCATTGTATTTTTTAATTAGGAACTCATTATCTTTTGTTAGTGGGAATTCATTATGTTAGTCATTATATAGTATTTATGTTTGTAATAGAGAACTCATTATGTAGTCTATTATGTCTTAGAATCATTTAGTTGTTATTTCGGTAATGATATGGCTTAGAAGGTTAAATTTTGGGATTTAATCCAAATACAAGCCCTCTGGATTGACAATTTTACCAACAATCAAAAAGACTAATCCTAACTAGGAATCAATATATTTGACCTTGTAAGCTATAATAAAAATAAGGTGTCATGTTACAAGAATATCAAAACAGGAATCTTGGATGAGATGCATAAACTGAAATCAAAACCAATAGTTTCTTATTTTGTTTACAAAACTGGGTACATTGCGTGTATGCTACACAGAAAAGTTTCATTCTTGCTTTATTCATTCCCATGTATCTCTACTTTGTCCTTCATATCTGGTGCATGTAGGAGTGAGAATATATTGGAACTCCAGCAGATGCACATATGGACAATCACTCAGAAGGCGAAAAAGAGCTTTCCAAATAGAGGTCCCCATGACTGGTATCCATTGTTTATGGCATCTGAGATCCCAGCTACAACTCCAACGAGGTTGATGATTATAATAGTTGGAGGAATTAGCAAAGTTGTCCATTTAAAGGCGAATAACTCTCCAAAGTCCTCATCATCTGTTGCCTTGGATGTTACTGTGAAATCGGTATCTATTCCAACCAAAACCTTCAAAAGACCTTGAATGACGGCAAAGAGGTGTGCTGAGACTCCGCCTATCAACCAGAATGCCCGTTGCAAAGATTGAGAGGAACAAAGCAATGAAGAAGAGACTTGCAAAGCTCATCTGGATTAAGGAGTCAACAATAAATTTATTAACAGACTGAAGAAAAAAAATCATACCCAGATATTCCTTTTTCATTAGACCATTTGTGAAACATTCCAAAAGTTGTAGAAATTCACAAACAAATTTAACCCCAACATTCCAAAAGTTGCATTATCTCACGTATTATGGACCACTTGCAATAATCTAAACAAAAACCCATGTTATTTGTAATCAAACAAAAACTCAATAAATTTCGAAAAACTTCAGAAACAAAAGCATAAACCTCAGAAACAGAATCCCTAAATATACCTTCGAAAACCCCCCCTAAAAATACGGGTATTAGAAGTAAAAAATCAGAAAATAATACCCCCAAATATACCTTTGACAGACTGCTCGAGCATGAGAGAGAGAGGAGTCGCGAGAATTGAGGACGGCGGCTGAGTCGCGGAGGAAGCCGAATGGTGAGAAGCAAACCCGCTGAGCCGCGACCATAGTTAGTTAATTCGGGAACGGCAAAAATACGGAGTATTTATTCGGCATGTATAATTTGGGAATTTAACGGTCAAACATTCGGCTAAAATTCGGTTAATAATACGTGATACGTAAAAATTTGGATACGAGTTTTAAACGAGTATCATACGTTTTCTTTTGAAAAATTCGATACTAAAAATACGGCTTTAAAATTTATAAATAAATATTAATATAACAATATATTATGAATATGACAAAAAATATCATTCTACAAATTACTTAAACATTTTCATAAACTAACATATATTGATCATTAATAGTATTCTATTCATACAAAATATAGTCATTAATCCAAAATATTCAATCCATAAAAACTAATTGAATTAATAAAAACTATCAAATAATGAGATTGTCGGGTGGTAAAATTTCATCAAAACAAGATTCGTTTGGGGTACGAATTAGCTCAGACCCGTTGCACAAGCTCATGTCATCTAAAGCAAATGGTTCTTCAAAAAAACATTCTGGTTCTTCTTCAAATCCCACTTCAGCAAATGGATTGATCTTAGAAAGATCAATAGGCGTCATATCCAGCACTTCACGATCCTTATACATTATCACATCAAAGAGTTCATTCTCACGTACACCAAATCATCCAACATTGTCGGTGCCAATCTATTTCTCTTTTTCGTTTGGGCTGCTTCCCATGCACTCCAATTTCTTTCACAAGATGACGAGCTACATGGTTGACTCAAAAATCTAATTGAAATCTTTTGCAATACAGGGAATATTGAACCATTAAGCTGCCACGGACCGTGTAGCTTTAGAACTGCTATAACAGACGGATCGTAGCATGTGCATGTCCACTTCCGTAGGACATAACTTTTAGAATGGGTGGAACCACGGGCCCTACAAGTGCGATAGGCTTTACCCTTCGGGGCCTAGTTTTTTGTTAAAAACACAATCTGTGCAGGTTTAGAATTGGTTTAACAGATGGATCGGGCACACGCATGTCCACTTCCGTAGTGCATCACTTTTGACACGGGGGTACCAAATACCTATAAATACAACTATTTAAATTAGGAATCAAATCAACATAAAACATATGAAAATATAATTCAAAATGAAGAAACACTTACGAGGATGATTAGTGTTTATCATAGCAGTGGCTGTACAATTGAACAAGGGCGGAAACTTTAAACGATATTTAACTAATTCAGTTATCAACTGATCTCTTTCATCTAAAGAACCCAATTGTTGAACAAGATATTCAACCCCTTCTTTAATGTCAATGTTGTCTTCTTTGTACTTCTCACTAACCATATAAGCTGGATTAAGAAGTGCAGCAGTAGCATGTACCTTATGGAGAATGTTCTTCTCTCTTCTCTGCTAAAATATTTTCATCATAAGAGAATAACGAGAAGGATCTTTTACACAATATTGATCAAGGGCTTCTCGTGCCCTCTCCATAGCATCATATAATATCTTGATGTAGATCCCTCACCATCTACTGATCGAAGAACTCTCACCAGAGGCTCGACAACATTCACATAATCTTTCACATCTACCTAGAAAGACTCATTCTGAATTATTGTAATCGCTAACTTAGCCTGTGAAGTCGTAGTAAAATTCAAACCCCTCCATTCAGAAGATGCAACCAAAATTCTCAAATTGTTTTCACGATCAATTATCGATTGAAGCGTCAAAAAGTTCGAAGCAAATCTAGTCTTACACGGAAATTTTAACTCTCTATCATCTGTATATTTTCTCATCAATTGCAATACCATATGATGCTTATACATGTAATCTACTATTTTTTTCGCATCATCAATCACACTTTTCACCCATTCAATTTGATTATAATGATCTTTCAATAACAAATTAATACCATGAGCTACACATTTAGTCATGTATAATCGAGAATATTTTCCCATCAGCATGCAACCAGCAGACTCATAATTTGAGGCATTATCAGTAACTATTTGCACAACATGATCAGGGCCAATTTCATCGATGATGGAAGAAAGAATGTTATAAAGATACTCACCAGTCAATCTCTCCTGTGGACATTCAAACGATCTCAAAAAAATAGCACCTAACGATGAGCCAGCGATAACATTAACCCATGACCGCCTTCTTATGTATGTCCAAGATTCTGACATAATAGTATAACCTGTACTAGTCCATGATTGTTTTACACATGCAACATAAGTCTCAACATATGTTCTTGCCTCAGGTACAAACTTAGTACGAAGCGTTGAATAACTAGGTACAGTATAACCACAACCAAAATCACCTAAAGCTTTACTCATGTCAAGAAATGACTTGGACTGAATAACATTAAATGCTATGTTGTTCATGATGAAAAACTGAGCAATTTTTTTGTCAACATTGCTCATCTCTTTCTCAGTAGAGAATTCTCGGATTGTGATTTGAGTCTGATTAGATAGACCCAAAGAGCAAGTGTTCGATCCTTCATTACTTTCATCAACCAGGTCATTTTTTCTTTTCTTACTAGAACTAGAACTTGAATCCCTAATTAAAAAATACGCTTCATCTTGAACCTCCTCCGATACTTTACTACATATATCAATATCACGACCACTAATTCCAGATAAATGAGACTTTACTCTAGAAGTCCCTCCAGCAAAATCTCTCTCACAAAATTTGCACTTGAAACGATTATTTGTATGCTCAGCGTAATCTCAAAACTTATAATTTTTCCTCACCATGATAATCAAAATTCAGAAAATCTGAAATAGAATCAATAAAACCTATAAACAGGACAAAATTTGAATTGACAGAAACTTTGAGAAGTCCAACTCCAACCAAAACAGAATTAATCAAGTCCAAATCAGTTTAATTTTCTACAATCCAATTCAAATCAGAGAAGTCACTGAAGCACAAAATTTTCTACAATCAACAGAACAAAATTTACCTATCAACTGATTCAACCAGAACAAAATGCATTTATCAACTAATGGAATTCAATTAAAATAGTATCGGCTTTTACAGTTTCAATTCCAAATTTTTGCTGGAGGCCATTGGTAAGAAGAAGACCCAAGGGACAGGGAAGGGGGTTTCGATTCCAAATTCTAAGAAAACAATCAAAATTCAGACTTTGGTTCAAAATTCAGAAATAGCGCCGAGCAAGCAGTGCCGACCAAGCAGAATGGGAAAACAATCAAAATTCAGACGACCTAGGGCTCGAAGAATTAAACCTCAAATCAAACATAAAATCAAAAACAAAAAATTTGAAGTGAAAGAGACCAGAGAATCTTTGAGCCCTAGGTCGTCTGAGAGGGAGAAGCTCCGTCGAAGTCCAACGACTCCAGTCCTAGAATGGAAGAAGCAGGATGCAGGAGTGCAGGAATATAGCAGCGTCGAGCAAGAAGCAGGACGCAGAGCAGCGCCGAGCAAGTAGCAGGACGCAGAGGAGCATGACGTTTCGTGAAGGAGCAGAGCAGCAGTGCAGCACTGAGCAGGACGTTTCGCGAATGAGCAGAGCAGCAGTGCAGCACTGAGCAGGAGAATGGGGAAAACGCGTATAGCGTATTAAACGCGTATTATACGGCGCACTCCAAAAAAATGCGTACTATTCCGTATCTTTCAGTAAAAACGACAAACGAAAAAAAATGGGAAACGGCAAAAAGACGCGTATTAAACGTGTTCTCACTAACTAGGCCCGCGACGGAGATGGGGGGTTGACCGATCGGGATTAATGAAGGGTGGGGAGTTAGGGTGTCAGAACTGGGAGAGAAAGGGGAGGAGGGGAAGCGTATTTAGTTTTTGGCTTTTTTAGTTTTGGGGGCATTTTCAGTTTTTTAGATTAATTATTATTTAATTAGTTTAATTAGTATTTTTAATAATTAATATTTTTAGTTCCAGTAATTAAAAAAACTGTTAGATTTTAACGCAAGTTAAATGAGTATAAATGACTAATTTTCATATTTTTAGGGTTTGTTTGGTATATGGTGATGTCTGATGATATTTGGACAAATGTCTGAAAAATGAGTGACCACCTTATTTGATATCAAATTGAAGAAAAACGTTACATGCATGAAATTTAAGTATACCCTCATTTGTGGGTATCCAAAACCCTCCTCAGTTGAGGGGTACGTGGATGCACAATATCTTCTAATAATATATTCTTCAAATTATCATTCCCTCACTTAATATTTTTCTTTCATATCACCATTTCTCTGCGTCATCTATCTTAAGGTAATGCCCCCTCTCATGGCTGCTTTATTGTCTAAATTAGGAAACAATGGTAAGTTGTTCAGTATAAGAACCAATAAAATTCTGAATTCCCACAAATTTTCACCATTAATGGCTTCTTCAATTACTCTGTTTTCTCCTCCTCCTCTGTTCAATCTCTTTCCAAACTCATTTACTTCGTAACATCCGATGAAGCCTTAATCAGCCATTTATGCAGCAAAACAGCGGAGACAGTGCTATGCTCAGACTGCCTCAAGTCAGACACAACAAGCAAAACCGCAGATGCGAATGGGCTAGCAATTATCTTTCAATATAATTCATATGGTCTATAACTGTGCAGCTTAATCGGGAAGGGGAGGGAGACACTAAAAAAGGTCCATCGTGGGTAATTATATTTTGAAAGATTGAAAAAAAATTTGTGAGAAAAAAATTCATGTTTTAATTTGAATAAAATAAATAAAATTTATTATTATTTAAACTGATTATCATATTGTAAATCAAGTCATAACTGATAGATAAATCTATTTTAGTTTAAAGGTAAAACTGAAAATTCAATTATATTTATAATATTGTCTGGCATATTTCATCAAAATAACACAAAGTAATATGAAATTCTTACTACATACCATTGCATTCTCAACATTTACTAAACACAATAATCTTAATTTTTCATACATACTAATTCCTACAATCATATTCCAACAATTTTATTCTGAAAATCATTTACTGTGAATCTCATACCAAACGACCGCTAAAGATATTTGATGCTAAAAAAATAATTTAGAGATATAACTTAGGGGTGTAAATTGCTTTTTTCCCAAATTTTATAAATGGCATCTTATAACAAAAAAGAGTTAATTACACAATAACCCCTGAATTTTAAGAGGTGTCCAAAATGACTCTTTGAACTTATTTGTATGGCTATTTAAGCAGTTGAACTTCACTTAAATGGTTTAATAACCCCCTCCATTAATCTCCGTCTCCTTTGTCGTCTGTTACAAAAAAGACAATAACAATAAAAAAATAGGCGCGGATAAAGAACGCAGACGAACGACGAACACCACTTACGATCGGAGACGAATAGTGCTCGCAGACAAATGGCACTCACTCCGGTGGTATTGGAATGGGTCGTGTTGAGGGAACTTCAACGCGTGAAAAGAAAAATAGGAAGAAACATAATGCTCTGATTGCTAAATCCTCCATCAAAACCCAGAATTTTTTTTTAAAAAAAATTTACCTTTCCTCTTGAACAAATTCATCTTCACCAAATTCACAGGATCAAATCCCAAACAGTTAACAAGCCAGAAGGACCAGAAATAAAGAAAGCAAAATAAAGCCAGCCTGGAAAATTAAAGTGATGCAGAAGATAACTTAGATTCCTTCATGGGTTTACATCGTGAGGCAAATGCGTGGATGAATCAAAGCTGAGATGAAGATTTTTATACCAACCTTGATCGGGGATAAAATCCAAAAAAAAAAAATCAACAAAAATATTGTGGGCGTTGCAGAGAAAGCAGGGGTCATGGAATTCTTGAAGGTAGGGAGGAATAGGAAGAGGGGGTGGACTAATCAGTGGTAGGTAATGAGCTTAGTTGCCTTTCTCTAAGAAGCTAGCAAATAAAAGACCAAATTAACATTCATCAGGGCAACTTCAAAAACAATGAATAGAGGGGGTCCCACGCATCAAAATAAAAGTAAGAAACCCATAGCAAGATAGAGTCAATAACAAGATAAATGAGGACGACAGAATTGAGAGCGAACAAAGATGGAAGAAAGGGGAAGGTTGTGAATTTCAGAGAGTTCGACTTCGAGAGAGAGGGAGGTCTCGTGGTCTCTCATTTGCTTCTAATTGGTCAACGCATTTTTAACGAACGACATGGACGGAGAAGACATACATAGGGGCGTTATAAAACAACTAAAGTGAAATTTAGGTGCTTAAAAAGTTCAAAAAAAAAGGAAGTCAGGGGTCACTCTACATGTCCTTTAAATTTAAGGGGGGTGATGGTGCATTTATCCAAAAAAAATGATTTTAGATACTTAATTGATTTTTAACAAATTTTAGAAAACATTAAGTTGCTCTTTAATTTTATAAATTTTTTGCCAGAACTTGCGACTACTACACCAAGGTATAGCAGTTATTGTTTGCTAGACGATAGTCTAGCTTAGGTTAATTTTTATGGCATTATGCTAAACTCGGGTCTAGAAGTAACTTTTAGCTAGACCGGGGTTAAGCGTGGGGACATTTTAGTCTCCTCCGCTATTAAAAATGATTGATTTTGTTTATGCGGATTCAACATTTGGTGTTCTGTTGGATTTCATTATAAGTGAATTATATTTGTCTGCTACACGATAAAATATACATATGAAGGTTGTTCTTGATGTTCGGACGACATCTTATAAAGTTTTGGAGTTGGAGGATGAGCATATGGTTCATTTCCTTTGTAAAAAAATGTGTATTATCCATTAGTTGTCGATATTGGTCACCAAATGTGTGCGAAACATGGTGTTCATATTAGCTACCATAAAGCTTTGAGCGGGAGAGAAATTGTTATGGCTTTTGTTTAGTGGTCTCCTAAATAATTATATGTTGTCATTCTTTCATTTTCTACAGAACTGCATGAAACTAACCCCGATATGATATATAGTTCCTTATGCTCAATAAATTTGTTACTGTCAGTAGATAATTTAGTTACGATTATTTTACTTTTCTTCCTATGTTTCAAGTTTTGTTACTGATTTTGTGACTTCTGATGGGAGGTCAAAGTATTGTTTTATCTATAATGTGACGTTCTTAGATGACCGGAGACACTATAGATCGATTATATCAGTTGATGACACCTTTGTATAGGCCGAGTATGTGGGTATTTTGTTAACTGCTTATTTTACTAGTAAGCGGTATAACATGATGGCCTTGAACATCTCTAAAAGTATTAACATTATTTTAGTTGAAACACGTGAACTTCCTATTATACGGTTGGAATTTATAGATCAGTTATATTTGAGATGGTTTTACAAGCATAGACAGTGACATCTTTTTGGAAAACGAAGCTTACACCATGGGTTGAGGATCATTTGAGTGGCGAGTATGTAGTTGCTCGAACTATGCTGGTATGTGTTATGTACTTTAATTAGTTATTATATGTTTCTATTTAACTTAATGATTATTTGTAACTTTTTTTTTACTACTTTTCAGGTTTTTGGAATGGGCTATTTGAATATGCTATTTATGAGTGTTATGGTTATTGACAGACAGACAATTTTTTAACTGTATTGTCTTTGACAGTTTTATAGATAGACTTCAATGTAAAAAGCTTACTTACGCTCATTTTATGAACTAAAAAGGGGTTCCCTATTTTTACATTATACACCAATTTTCTAGCACTTACTAAAAAAATCTTACAATCCAACACTCAATTTACAACAGTAATAATTAAAATATTAATCTTTTTCATTTAATGCAATGAGTAACCGTTAACAAAACCATTCATGCATCAATTTCTAGTCATAGTCACTCTAGTCATAGTCAAGTCAATATTTACCATCCATGCATCAATATTCACCATTAAAAAAAACCAAGTAATATAAAACAAATTCTAAAAATGACTATTTTAGCCAACTAGTGTGCATCCCTATAAACCAGTATAAAAAAATCATACCAAGTATCAACATTCGACATAAACAAACTAAATTTTTCAGCAACCTTATAAACCAGTCATATCACAAAGTATCTAGATAAACTGTGATCCAAGAGAAAAGCTTGGTCCTTCTCCAAGTGTTGTTGGCCTTTTCACATTCTTATTTCCATTGGCCACATATTATGATTTCAGAATTTCACTTCTCTTTACCATTTGTCTACTTTTCTCATTTTTTGAAGAACTACATTTTCTCTTCAGATCCTTGACCATTATTGTCCCTTTTTGCCAGGGTCCTCCTTATTCAGCATCCACGTTGTCTTCATTGTTATCGTCACCTTTATTAGTATCTTCATTGGCAGCTTCTGGTTCTTTTTCCTTGTTAGCTTCATCATCATTGTCTGATTCCTCTTGTTCATTGTCCTACACATCAATCTAAGATGTATCAATATTCATATTCATATTTTTATGAGTAACGGTATATAAATTTCGTACCTTCTGTTGTTGGCCAAGTTCTTTGTCAAGTCTTTCAAGAACATTTTTTATGTCATTCGATATTGTAGTCAATGTTGCATGTATCAAACGTAATTGCTCTTTTGTTTTAATATCTCCCTCTTGTTTCTCCTTCACTTACTTTCTTCCGTGGTGTTCTCATCAATTGTTCAAAGGAGTTTTCTTCATCTGATTTAAAAGTAGTATGTGTTGGTTCCTTCCCCTTATTTGTTGAGTTGCTTGTGGAAATGGAACTATGTACGATGCGTCTAATTCTTGCCTTCTCGGTATCATCGACATCAAAACGATGCTAGTTGTTTGATCATTTTTTTATATAAATGTTTTTACTAAGAAACATTTTTTACAATAGATTGTAAATAAATTTATGTACTGGTATATAAACTATCATACCTTGTTCGTGGTATTGGCCAGGACCTTCAATGACGGTTGCTTATGTGATTCTTAGTTGCAATTCTTCTCGCATACAGATTCTTTCTGCATGAAATGCTTTAGATAATCGCGTATGCCCAAATAATCAAGGCATACGGGAATCCTCTTAGCCCATATCTTGTTGCTTCCACATGTTTCCTATAATCCTGTATGAATTTGGTGGTTAGCTCATAAGACACCCTCGCCCACAAGTTTGTCTCAAATACCCACCATCATAAATCATGTCGACGTGTTGTATGTCGATCTTGATGTTCACTTGCCTCCCTAAAAAATCTCCCAAAAGTATAATCTTGCAACTTTCAACTTGTATTCCTATTTTGCTCCTAGCATCGCATTGAATGAGAAGGCAAGGTTCTTTCTTGTTATTGACTTTACTCTAGGAAAAGTAACTTATCTCAACTTCCTGGTTGGCAGCCCACCTTTTCAAATGAACAGCTCACCACAATTCAACCCCAGTATAAGGGAGAGTTATTTTAGTCCAGAGTTTACAACTGCTTCATCAATATTGAAGCAGACTCCATTGGTTATACCGACATTTTGACACGACTATCTTAGTAGATGCACCAATAGTTATGATGGGAAACTTTTGATTTCAGTGTCGAGAAAATGACCAAAACATGTTTCCTTAAAACATCTTTATTTTTTGGTATTCAAAATCTTCTTTGTTGTTGCTATGACAGAGAGGCTTGAGTACATATTTACCCTTTGCTTCACATTCCACTTGCTAGGTAGCATAATTAGTGAGTTGTCTCACAATAGTCAAGAAATTACATCAATCCACTATCTAATTATTGGTAGATATTATTTTAGAGATAGTTTACCTTTGATTTGTATGTGTCATTGTCGTCAACTTCCTTTTTAGATTCTTGTCCTATTTGTTCTTCTTCATCCTTTTCTTCATCATTATCTTCCTCTTCTTCTTTATCATTTTCATCATCTTCAGCTTCTTCCTTAGTGTCTTCTTTTTCTATTTCTGTCTCTTGTGTGGTAGTTTGTGTTTACTCTTCTTGTGTGGTAGGTTGTGTTTTCATTTCTTGTGTGGTAGGTTGTGTTTCAAACAACCATTTTAATTCTGGAAGCTCTAGTAATTATGTTTGTTGTCATTGTACTATTTTTTTCATTTATTTTTCTTCCATTTTTTGAATTCGTGATCTTGTTCTACGCGTTGGTTTCTTAGATTTTTTAGATTGCTTTATGTTAGGCGTCTGTTAATCATAACAAAACAATTTAAACATATACACATTTATATTATTATACCAGTATTTTAAATTAGATACATCTGTATCTAATATATATACATTATATATAACCAGTGTAAAGTGTTCAATGTTTCAGATTATTATGGTGTTCATAGAGAAAAATGAAAATCACATTACCTCTGGTAAATATGTAAGTTGTAACTACTTTATTATTCTATACGTTTAACCTAAATTTTTGTTATGAGAACAAAATCAAAAATCAAAGCAAATAAAGTTAACAGAAGCTTTTGTAACTAAATTAGGTACTATAAACATGTATTTAACACATTTGTTGAAATTGCGGAGTTAATATGCATCTACAGGACTCAAAATTTCATTATATTATTAAACAAAAATCAACATGAAATTAGACAAAAACATTATTATCATGAGTTAGTTTGGAAATACGAACAAGATTCTTTTTTATTTTAGGTACACTTAGAAGAACGACAAGGTTCGGGATTATCAGAAGAAGAAGATTCAGAAGAGCATAAAAAAATCAGCAAAATAATTATCTGAACTAGATTCTAAAGTACTATCTTCATTAGAAAGACAGTTTAAAATCTTCTGTTGAGTTTCATCATCCAAGGACATCTCACGAAGCTTCTGTTTTAGCTTAGACTTGCATTTATTAGCGTAATGTCAAAGAAGCTTTGGATAAATAAACTATTTCTAAAGTTAAACCAAAAATAATTTATAAAATTAGAAATTTTGATTTTACCAGTAGGAAAATAATTGAAACTTTTAAACATGCTTATCCTTTATAGAACAATGATGATATTATCTATTTGTTACACATTCAAGAATTATTTCCTTTTATGCAAAAATATAAATATATCTAGCTTAAGTGAGAATCGTTTTGTATGAGGAAAAGCTGAATTTATGTGAGAAATACACAGACACTCACCATTACCAACATGCAACTTTTCTAAACCATTATATTCTTATGCAACGCTCAAATTCCTCAAGTTTGAGGTGACATGATTGGTAGTTTCACTGTCATCATACCAAGCTTGATCACATACAAATTCCGGTCATGCAATATAGGTTGAGGGTGATACCATGTATGCTTAGCGGTTTTAAGTGAAGCTTGCTTGATCTAGGAGAAAAAACCGTGACTTAAAATTCTCTGATTGTAATGAAAAAACTATTATTGTTGAGTTTTCTCATTTATGTAGTACCATACCTTTGAATGGCCAGGTTTTCCACATACTTAACGCACAATGTTTCTTGAATTACCACCAATTTCGCCTCATCTTCTTCCATTCATTTCTCCTCTGAATCCTTTAATGCCTTATGAATTTCCACCAAAATTCTTGATGTGATTCTTGTTAAAATCAAAAGAACCAGAATTACCATTGAAGTTCTTGTGAAAACTAGTACTGGATACAATGTTAACACTCGATTTTAAGGTGTTCTCATTGAGGGCTAGTTTCTTCTCAAGTCTACTTTCATGATAAGAATAATAGCCTTCATATCTTCCATACTGATGTTGTCTACTCTTGAAGTGATATTTATGACTACTAGGTCGAATTCTGACCCTAATCCATTCATAACATACATAATAAAGTCTTTGTCTGTAACTAACTGACCTGCAGCTCCTAAGACATCTGAAAACCTCCTTATTTTGTCATATAATTTAGTGATTGAATCACTATCTTTTGTGGTATTTTGTAGTGAATTCCTCAACTACGATCCTTACTCTTGACTAACTTGTAAACGTTTGGTCCGAGCTTCTCTAAACTTTAGTTGAAGACTCATACTGAGCAAGACATACAAGCACACCTTATGTCATCGATGTTATTATCCATCTCAAGACTTACTGATCCTTCCTTATCCAGATTATACCGTGGATTCTCGTTCCCATTAGCCAGCTTCTTACTTGGCCTTCTTGATTCTTCAACCACTATGTCATCCAATTCATGTCCTATGATGGATGGGGTAACTTGTTATTTTCATATCACAGTTATTTCTATCAAGTTTAATAGATAAAGGGTTGCTCAGAATGTTACTGAATACCCCACTTTAAGACATCGAGACAGTGTTCACTCTTGCAGCTGAGTTACTAGTTGTATTTTCAGTATTAACCATCGATAGTGAGTCTTTGTGGCTCTGATACCATGAAACACTTTACTGAGTTGATGAAGATGTAAGAGGAAATAAGATTTAAGAAAGAGGGGATTTCAAGAAGAAGAATGCATTCAATAAGTGCATTACTGAATCTACTGTATTTCTCCTAGTATTTATATCAGAAGTGTTTATGAAGACTAAGTACAAGGAGTAAGCTACAAGATAAAGCAAAAGCAAGAAGAAGACATGGTTACATCCTTATACTAAGCAATGTGGGTGTAGTTTAAGAGTTAGTAAACTAACTGTTGAAACTACTCGAAACCAATATTAACATCAATGTTAAAGACTAAAACCACTCATTCATTCTCCTTAACAAAAACTAATACAAGAATGGAATGAAGGCGTGGTAAAAGAATTAAAAATATGAGAAACGCTAACCACACTCATTTGGAAGTCGTTTAGACATTCTCACTCTAGAAACTTGACACATGTCATTTTTTTCTCTGGATAAAGTTGTCAAAATTGACTAAATATTTGGGTACGCCTTTTATTTTTATTTACATCTTTGCCATTGAACTTTCATCTCCCAAACTTCACCCCAAAGTACAGCTTTTACTAACTCAAAATTTAGAAATTTTTACTTATTCAAAACAGAAAAGTTCATCTGTTAGAAATTTCTCTTATTTCTAGCAATTTTCAATTTTTAATTATGTGTTTCAAAAATTTCTCTTATTTCTAATTTTTATAAGGATGTGCTAAACAAACATCTTCAGGTGAGGAGTTTCCAGAAGTGAAACCTGAACGACCAATTGCAACAGGGGGTCTTGTGGTCGATGAAGGGTCGGTAGATTTCTTACCAGAAGGTTTTTCCATGGGACGCCGATGCCGCCCAAGATGCGGACGACGATTGCTTTCCGTGTTAAGTCAACACACCACATTACGGGTTCGACCAGACCGTCGGACATAGGGAGGAGGTGATGAGGGGTCGGCCAGGGCAGGCAAGGAGGGGTTGGCAGGGGTGGGGGCAGCCTGCCTTATGAATGCTGCTGCATAACAGAAGTAAAGGAGTTAACGATCGAAGGAATAGAAAATGGAAAACATAACAAAATTTTGGATCTACACCCAACAACTGGGGCAGTTTAACTTTGTGGTTGTTCAATTTAAATTTGAGAAAAAATTATTTGGTTTTTCGTTCTAGACAATCGACCTTTTGTTCATATTCGAATGGACCAAATAGACTTACTACACAATGACTGAATGGTACCGTTCCCAACAATCTTGTTAAAGTTATAGTATTTTATGATGTTTTCTCCTCATTATTACTATTTAAAAACCTAAAAAAGTAAATTATTAGTTCAAATTGATAAAGTATTATTTTAGTTAATTATTTTAGATAACATTGATTACATAGGCTATATTAAAAGCAATGAAAGAATGTTAATATTTAGTATATTAAGTGAATTTGTTTTCTATACATAATCTGCTTTACTATATTTGACTTGTTATTTTTTTATTATGTTTATTTATATATCTACATTCTGAATAAGTTAAAATATCATAGATCAAAACACATGTTCAAGTGGCTTACCCAAATAAATTTGCAGTGCTACTTGAAGACATATCAAAACATTATCATTAGGAGACAGAGTTCAAAGATTAACCCCATCACTCATGTCTCAAAAAGTGAAATTCCAAACATGAATCTAGGATGACCATATAGAAGAAACAAAGAAACCCCAAAACAAAAAACCCTTGCCTTTTTACTCCATGCAAGAGTTATGGCTCAATCAAGCTAAAGAAAAAAAAATGCACTTATCTTCCACTAATCCTATACTCGCCTCGTTTTCCTTTGTTTCGAATGCAAAGAGAATGTAAAAGCTCATGTGCGATACTATTATCCATAAGTTGCTTACCACGTTTAAAGCACTTTGACCCTCTTATGATGTTATTAATAACTCTCCTTAGGCGGTTAGTCAAGATCTTGAAAATTATTTTATAAGAGATATTACAAAGATTTAAAATCTTGGAAATTATTTTAAAAGAGACATTACAAAGACGTATAAGATGTAATTGGGTTATAATTCTAGGACAATTCACCTTGGAAATTGAAACAATATGCAATTGATTAAAGCCCAGCGGCATAATGCAACAACTGAAAAAATGGCATGCCATCTGAAGCCCATAATGTCCCAATTCTGAGGATAAAATTGTTGGTTTTCACGGCGCGTGCACAGCGGAAGTATGTGTTGCAATGTTATTTAAAAATTAAATTTTTAATAGAGATCGAATATTTTAATAAAATAAAACATGCGCAACGTCATGATAATCAAATAAGAACTTAGAGTTTTCAATGAGTTAGAATCTATTCTATATTTATACATTAAATCTATAACATATAAAGTTAGGAATCATATACCTCTTGTAATCTATATCAAGTGTCCTTACAAAACCAATCAATCCTCCGTCCCACTATACCGTTCCAACGATCAGTAGACTCTGAGATCCACACCAAAATCTTTCAAGTCAATCCTCAATGCACTAGGATGTGCGTGGGCACGTAGAATATAACAAAGAGACTTTTTTTTTGTCTCTAGATGCACTTAGCATATGAGATCTATAGATTTTACTGAGAATGACTTTTGTGAGACGATTCTCTAAAAGATCGTGATGATGATTCTTTTAGAAATTTGATTAACTCTTAATCGTAGAGAAAATCACTCTGAGCAATTGTGTTCTCAACTCAATTCTCTGATTGATGAACTGGTTCTCTTCTACTGATTCGAATGATTGACCTGATTGATGTCATTAGAATAATATATGTATATCTTTCTTGATAATGACGTATCAGAAATTTAGGGATAATTAAAATTAAAAATTAATATTTAATTTCAAATTATTTAATGCAGTAAGAATCATTGTATAATGGTGCACAAATGCAGCACCACATGGCACTACAGTGTGGCATGAGACAGCACAACGCCTCACGGCACCACTGTAGTGTCATGTGGCACTACAGTGTTGCACCATTACTACTGTAATGCCACTTGACACTACAATAGTCAATAGAATCTCTCATACCCAATCAGTGATTAACACGTGACAATTACTATGAATTAAATATTTATTTTAATAAAATAAATATCTAAGTATTAGTTAATTCAAAATTAACATATCTGATTAATGCTTATCAACTAGATTATCTGTTATTTCACAAATAACAGATTTAGTTTATTCAAATTATTATCTAATAATAATTTAATTATCTAATTTCATAAATTAGATATTCTGTCTCACTTATCAATAATTGAAAAATAATCGATAATTATTTATATATATAAATTCTGAAAATTATATTAATATATATAAATAATTTAATTAATTAATCACACATAATTATCTCATAATTATATACTTGCCCCAGAATAAAAATTTATTTACAACTCATTCATTTTCTCATGTCTTGAAATATTCACAATCTAAATTGTTTAGTAAAGAGGTGACTTGTGGACCATGAATCTATAATCCTAAACTCTAATAAATCATATTATTAATTAAACTCTTTAATTAAATAATCTTATTTATTAATTCCATTATTACTCCACTATGAATATGAAATTGCACTCTTAGAGATTATAGATTGTATTTACAAAGTTTTCTCATGTAGTCCACTGATATAATCATTTCACGTAGTTCTGTCCTCCAATTATTGGTTTGTAAATTAGAACTGATCAAAACTACCATTTTATCCTTCTAATTACCTATTGATCCTTAAGTACCATTAATTCACTAGTGAACAACTAATTTATAATTGTATTATAAATTTGACATTCGGTTCAAGAATTAACACTTAAGGAAACCAATATACGATTTGTTAGAAAAGCTTGCATTTCAAATCTTGTAAGATCATGTTCTCAACTATCCATATCACTAAATCTCCAAAATAAAAGTCACCATTATTTTTTACAAACAAAGTTTAACGAGTGAATCAAAAGATCCAGTAAACATGTATATGAGTTCATAACTACTCAGGATTCAGACTGATCATATAAGACCATCGGATTGATGTGTATTAAATCTTTATGATAAATGGCACGTTGATAAAAATATTAGTTCACATCAGTCCAGTTATATATAATCTCACTATATAAAGTACATTCACTTAAATGTCTATCTACATCAATGATCTGGATCTAGATCACATGCATTCATAATACTTAGTAAACCGTACTAGCAATCATTCATTAAAGATTCTATACATTAATATGTTGCCGACAATTTTATTTAATCATCAACAAAAACCCCGTTGGAAATCCATTTGTTCTTGAAGCTGTCAAAAATAAATTATGGTAAATGTTATGGGTGTTTTCTCAATCATCAGCGATATGACGACACATGTCACATTGTGACAAAAGAGCTCGGGGTAAAGGAAAGTTTCAGAAGAAAATTGACCTCTCCTGTCACTCTTCAATGAGCTTTGGTTGCACAAATATGAGCACACATAAAAGTGATGATGCAGTTTGCAGGTTAAAGCTTGACAGACATTAAGAATATATTCAACCTTACCCACTGAAAGGGACGTTCTAGGTGGCACATCCTCACAAACCTGAGCAACTTGCTGGTCTAATGGTCACGGTAGATTGTCAGAAAAGCAATGTATGGTCATCTCGTAGGAACATTAACAATCAATGTACATAATCTTTATGTCAAATGTTGCCTCCTCAACACGTCTCAGCCCATTCAAAGTTAAAGAGATTAAATGAGCGTGCAATAATGTAAGAGGATAAGGGAAGCATAATCAAACACAATGATTTTTTATATGGTTTGGCACACCTTGCCTATGTCCACACTCTAGTTTTCCTTGACCTTTTTACTCGAATCTCGATCTTCTGCACAGGTGAAGATTAAACCTTTACAACTAATTGATTTCACGAGCTCCAATCTTGCCTCTTCACCGATTGCTTCTATGGACTACAATCATGCCTCTCACTTCTCTATCATAAACTAAGAGATTACAGTCAAAACTCTCTCAAAGAGTAGATGTACACATTTTCTCTCACAAATTCATGAAGTTTTTTTCTCACAAAGTATAGTAATTTTATGCTAAATCATGGCGTCCAAGGTGACCAAGAAAGGGAAGGGAGATGTGTTAGACTCTGCTCAAGTTATGGCGGTAATGGTCCTCTCACCACGACCCAAAATTTCACTAGCAAATTCACCACATGTTGAGGAAACTAGGACCAAGATGAAACTAGGAGGCATAAGGTGTGGTTCTCCCTTTGTAAGGTTCTTGTTGGGGTCATCCTTGAAAGACAAGGAGGAGAAAAATGTCGTCGGAGAGCGAACAAAGGTAAAGACGCCCGAAGAATCCTTTGAGGATATTTTTCAAGCAGCTATAGAAGATGGAGGAAAATATTGGTGGAACACCCTCCACCCTACTCCTTGGTGTCGTCTTTTATCACCAACAATTTTGCAAAGCTCTTAGACTAAATAAAACTACGCTTCATGGACAAACATTCCCTATGTAATTCCCAATTGAGATAAGGTCCCCCAAACCTTTACCACATTGAAGAACGAGTCCATGCAACAGAAGGATGAAGGTCGTGCCAAAATAATACGTGGGCTCGCGAACTGAGCCAGGACATAAAGCCCTAGTGAGGTTTTAATGCGAGCACACAACCTCTCGCTCTGACTTTCGGTGTGACCAGGCTTCTCACGAGACCCCAACGCGCGAGAATTTTCCTCCCACGCCTTCGTGTAAGGCACTAGAACCAACATGAAAGGAACCAACGACCGGCGCATGCCCTCGAGGAACATCCCTAGAGAGGAATTTGATGAAGGGCCAGAGTGGTACTCCCGTTAGGACCGCCGAAGAAGACAATTCAGGACAAGCCCATACATTCCCGCGAGTAGAATGTGGTGCTCATGGGAGCCTGCCATCTTCAACTCTCCACTTAGGTCTTTCTCCTAGATAGAAGAAGCAATTTTCTTTCTACACAACCTACGTGTAACACCTAGAATGTGGTGCTCATGGGAGCCTGCCATCTTCAACTCTCCACTTAGGTCTTTCTCCTAGATAGAAGAAGCAATTTTCTTTCTACACAACCTACGTGTAACACCGCAACTAAAATTGTATTTAATGGCATGTCTAATTGTTAATTATTACTTTTAATTATCATGTGATTATTTGATTTAATATTTGAAATGAATAAATTAAAAGTTCTTATAGATGAATGCTTCAAGGTGCTCTAACGACTGAAATGCGCCTAAGTTAAATTTTGAGTTATCATAATTTATTTCTTATAATTGTTTTTGTATTGTGTTAAATAACCATTTAATTCTAAGACTAAATTTTGATTGTGTGACCCCAGTAACTCCGTAAGAAATTTTATTCACTTTCTTATAAGAAAAAACTATTTTAACCAAAAATGTAAATAAATTTGAGATATAAGATGAATCATTGTTTTGTAAATTTGTTTGAAAAATGAGTTTAACATAATTGGTGTAATTAATTATTTAATTGGGTGACAACTCCATGTTTGATCTTTTATTAGGACATAAAATGAATATTCTTTTTTTTTTCTCACAAAAATATGTAATGTTTCAAATATTTTTACATGTAATTGCATTATTTAAGGCATAAATGAGGTATTCAATCATTTACAATTGTCGGTCTCTTGTCTTAATGCCAATTTTTATATTTTAAAAGTGAAGTTTAAAAATACATATAAAAATGATTGTATGTGTGTAAGGTATTTTAATTTGACAGAAGGACGAGCTAATTTTTATCTTTTCTAGAGTCCGTTAGTCTTGAACGAATTTTTTAGCAAATATCACCCCATCTTTTTGAAGTACCTAAAAAAAGGAGAGAGACGTTTACTAAAACTAGTCTATCACACTTGCGTTGCACGTGTATATAGAACTCATTGAGTTTAACATATTAATTAAAAATTAAGTATAAAATAAGCATTATGTGTTAAAAGATGTATATTGTAGCATAAGATCATGTTGGTTGAAACGCGTAAACTCAACATAATTTCTTATATGAAAAGGTTTAGAGAATATTTATTAGCATTTATCATCCTTGATACCTAAACAAAAGTAAGAAAATACATGAGTTTGACTAAAAGAGTAGCATAATAGATTATTTCTTTTTTAAGTAATTGAATATAATAATGTATATCTACATTTCACTTGCATGTTTGTGTCTTAGTTAACTTAATGTTTCTTCACGTACATAAAAGATGATCGAGTGATATAATAAATTGTGAGAATAAATAACATAACCTCTTCAAACATACCTAAATTAAATAATATTCGTGAGAAAAAAGACTCACAAGTACTATTCTTGTAAATTTGTCTTGCTTCTCTTTCTCACACATTGCAATATAAGTATAAATATTTTTTATTTCATTCCACCCATATCTACAGAATAAGATGCATGAGAAATATCAATATATAGAATAATACTTACGATCTCGAAACCACTTAGAACTTTTATGTTGATAACCCTCAAATTACAATTTGATGTTGGATTCTTATGTAGAAAACCATCACATATATATTTCAAGAAAGAATGCTGGTTTTAGAAAAGCTAGAAACTCAGCAAGTATTTTATTGTGATCTTTTACATATTTGCTTCCTATAATATAGAGAACTTTTCCTTAACATAATCTCGTTGACAATGATATCTCTCATAATTAATCTAGTGAACTATGAAGTCTGATAGTTTTGATAATTTAAAAAGTATTAAATTACTTAATCAACCATATAAAGGAAACATTGAACAAAAAAGGCTAGGTCCGATGCACTATACTGAAGACAATTGAGATTTTTTTTCCAAAGTAAAGATAATCAGTATATAAGATACACTTCAAAGTACTTCTACTTCATACAATGATGGAATTGTCAATAGTGGCTTGAGTAAATATAGAAGAATAGCATTTTTCACAAGTCTTAAAATTTTGATATTATGTACGTATAGAGATTACGGATGTGATGGTTAAAATGACGAACAAAACATCAACTAAGAAAATGAAAGTTCAAAATATGAATTAAAGATATTATTCATGGAAAATATATAGTTTTAGGTTAGTACTAGATATCTGAAGTTTAGTTCTAAATGATGGGGTACACAGGTCATCGGCAAAGAGTTTTTCACAAATTCATCTCGGATTATACGGGAGTAATTAATCTTCTCAGTTCGATAACTTCTAGAGCTAAAGTGGAGAATCAAACTCATGATGTCCGGGTCTACGACTAACAAATTTTTTGTGTGGTCTATATTTGCTTCTCCTTCCCTGTCAATCATTCACAATAAATAAATAATAAATTAAATCAGATAATTTATACAACCAAAAGCACATAAATCTCACCTTGAAAATTAAATATACTTCACTTGTATAATTTCTCAGCAAAAGTAGAGGGAATACATTAGCCAATACATTGTTTCAAAGATGTGATTCCTTCACATGTAGAACTAAATTAGGATTTCTTAAAATTTCATAGAGCTAAAAATCTCTCTTTGGAGATGAGGGTCCTGCATGTCCTCTCTTGCTTTGGACCAAGAAATGCGTCAGGATTCTTCTTGCTAGAAACTCTTCACTAATGCAGCTTAGACAAATGGCGTGGGTGGAATATGCTATATTCTTTTCTTCCCAGATGGTGTCGTAGCTCAGATGGTTAAAAACACTTCTTCAGTAGAGGATGCTTTTTCTGCTGAAGCTTCTCCCTTTTTATAGTGTGATAAGGTTAATGCATCCAAATACAATAAATCCTCTAGATACATGCATCCACTTCATTCAAGGAATTTAAACTTTCAATATTGAATTGTCTCAACCTCATTTAAATGCATGCATATGATTATTTTTTTAGAGTACCCATATGCATGTTCGATGCATTGTTTTTTCTATAATAAATTGTGAATTTTTTTTTTCAAAACAATTTTTGTAAATTATACATAATCCAATTTAGACTAATGGATGAGTGGTATTTGTTTGGAGTTTTACATGTCTCTGCGAAGGGGTAATGTCTATTACCTTATTAATAACTTAATGTGACATTTACATAGTCCTTTATTATTTAATGATTAATCCATGCACATGTCGGCTAGATATTTTTTCAATATTTTTTCACTATCTTATTTTGTCGATGCATAAAATTTATCGGTACGTGTAGAAAGAGTAAATTATTAAAGCAAAATTAATACCAAGACTATGAAGTAATTAAATAGTCATTTCGTAAGAAACAATTTTCTTCTAATGTATTTAGGATATATATTCAAGGCAAAACTATTAAGGGTAATTTTGGTTTTCAAAAGTTTCTCCAAATTAGTGTATGTTTTAAGATGTTATAGATTTAGTAAATATCACCCCTATCTCTTTTTCATTCAAGAAACTTTCAGTAAGTTCTTTCTCTTTCTCTCTCTCAGTTAGGAAAATAGAGACAAACAAAGCTTTATTGAGGAAGAAGATTTTCAGTATATTAATGAATATTACATTCCTACAGAAAAGAGAAAACTAACTATAAATAGTAAGAATAAAAGAATCAATATTGTTGGCAAATGATTGGGTGATGATATTCAGCCAATCAACCATGATTGTTACAACAAATGGATTCTCTCTTGGCCGGTGAGAGGCGAGCAGATGGCATGGTCTGTGGAGACCTGAGAAGCTTCCTGAACCAATGAGAGAGAGCAAGATGGAAGCTGAGGTGAAGATGAAACATCGGCAATAATATCCTGCAGTTTACATAGGAAAGAGAAGCTGCAAATTAGAAGTATGTAGAGAACAATTTGAGCTTTGCACAACACAGGTTTTCAGATGCTTAGAGGGCGAACCTGACAATGTTTAATGTTAATGTTAATGAATGATCGTTTGATTTGTCCAGCGATACAATATGAATGAATGATCGTTTAGCTTGTTTAACGATACTATCAAGGATCTGATAGTCAAACATGTTTCTGTAATAATGACTCACTATCTTTGATTGACTAAGCATTACACAAGTGAACTCGCGAACAATGTAAAGAAAATAATGCAACGAAAAACGTAAAGATGTCTATATTAAAGAAATGAATGTGTCAAGTATGCATGGAAAGAATATAATGAAAAATGTAATGTTAAAGCAAAGGAATAAAGTGATAAAAGTATTTATAAAGTATATGTCAAACATAATGCTTATGTTAATGATTAAAGTGGATTGGATGCACGTGTGTTTGCTATGTATGTGTAAAATTCTGCTTACTAAGTATATTTTATACATCTAACTTTATAAATTGATTAGTTGCAATCTTACAAAAATTATGTCAAATAATGTAAGAGACTCAGCTTAGTAGTAGAAGGGTAAAAGAAAACCAACCAAAGATAAAACATAATAACACGTAACAAATTGTCATCCATTCTCTTTGTAGAAAGAACTTGAACAAATCTGTAGAGAGAGAACAAGAAAGAGAAAGAAAGGACGAATTTGGAGATAAAGGGAGAGAGAAAATATACAACATGTTTCCACTTTTCATTCTCATTGCAGAAAGACCTTGAACTTGAACAAATATGGACAGAGAGAGAAAGAGCATATGGAGATAAAAGGGAGAGATCAGATATATAACATGTTTCCCAAATCTATCTTACTATCTCGTGTTTTCTCCACAACCCCACCGTTTAGATAGACTCCGAAATAGATCCCAATTTATATTTGTGACCAGGAGTATAATAGCGTTTTTTTAGATTGCTTAAACGACTAAATATTATTATATAGAATAAATTAATAACATACAAATATTAGTGTCATTGTAGATGGTAAATTGAACGCAATGGAGTATGTAACAATCAAAAGAAACATATTAATAGAAATTTTAAAACATCACATCTACCAAAAGAAACATTACGCATACAATATTTTTCAACAACACATCTATTCACGCCAAAGTTGAACCATTCCAAAAAACTATACAAGTCATTATCACAATATTTTTAAACAAAATTTATCGTACCACCACTCAAAAGTAAGAAGAGTGAATAAGTCAGTTCTTTTAAAAAAAGTAAAAAAACAAAAAATTGTTAAACAATCCATAAATACTTGGAATCAACATTGACACTATGTATAAGCAATAGAAATACTTGGAAAAGTAAAGGGAAGAGTGGAGCTCACCTCCTCCAAATCCAATGAGGAACTCAGAGCACTTGAATCTACAAAAGTATTTGAGAAATCAAATATGATAATTGTATGCTTCCCTTCCCCTACCAAAGCTAAGAACAATATATATGAGGGAACATGAATTTGCAAAGCTATCCAAAAAGGTATAATACTCATACCTATTGTGCTGGGTGTGAAAGAAAGAATAGGCCACTTAACTCCAAATAAAAATTATTGCCCCCATTCCGTGCCATGAAGTTACTGTCCACAAGTAAGCTTACTTTAATGTTTCATAACTTTTGGCATGTTACGTATGAGTATTGAAAGCTTTTAAAAGTAAGTAAACCTAGCAAAGGCAACTTGACATATTTTGTGGGACTGGAAAATGTCCCACTTATGTACTTTTAACATAAGTCAACAACGTATTTTTAACCAAGTCGTTTATTTGTTGAACTTAAACATATTAATTTTTTTATCACATGCGTATGTAAATTGTTAGAAGTCTTCAAATTAAATGTTTTAAGAACAAAATTATATTTTCATATTTTTAGTAAGATTTTAATGATAAACATAAATTTTATTACTGGTGAAACCAAGCATAGTGATTAAATGAGTGATTGTGATGATCTACTCTTTATCAAATGATAACACATGACATACAAGAATAAGAAAATATATTCAGGATTATGAATTTGAAGTAAAAAAAATAAACTAAGTACAATTCAAAAATTATAATTCAAAAGTATGATAAAATCAATGAAAATACAAACTTAGTTAAATTGTAAAAACTTTATAGAAAAGAAAATCAGAGTAGCAATACATAAATTTATATTATTCTGTGTGCATATAATAAAGAATTAACAATTATAATAATGATGAAAAAATGATAGCCGTATATTTGGGACCTATCATATTAATTAATAGAAAAATAAAATAATTTAATATATCAATAACAATATTATCGTTTAAAATATTTCTATATTTTTATAAATATTATAGATTTATTAAAATCATTGGATATATTTATTGAACTCTAGAATATCCCTAAGAAAAACAAACTCCAAGCATGGAAGAATGAAACTTCTTCATAAGCAAATGCCGTCGTGGATTAGTCAGCGATGTTACACACGGAAGAGCTTTACTTGGTTTCCACGAGTGGCTTATTCAACTGTCAGCCATCTTTTTCTTCGTAATCGTCGTAGATTTTTGGGAATCTTTTATAATATCCGGAATAACTTTTTTTATATTGATTAGGTTATTGTGGTTCTTAAATTACTTTTGAAGTAATCTCGGTCACACAAAGTTTAATATGTAACATATTTTTTTTCTTAGAGAGGTTCACTAAATATATATTAGGGTTCACTAAATATGTGTTAGGGTTCACCAATATGTATCAGGGTTCACCAAATACGTACAATTTAATCATTTTTTAGGGGTTCATCAAATACGTAATGAGGTACACAAATATGTACAAAATAATAATTCTTAGAGAGGTTCACCAAATACGGGTTTCACCAAATACGTACTGCGGTTCATCAATCATGTAGTGGAGTTCACCAATTACGTAGTGGAGTCCACCAAATACGTACAAAATAATAATTCTTTGAAGGGTTCACCAAATACGTAGTGGGGTTCACCAATTACGTATTAAGGTTCACCAATTACGTAGTGGAGTTCACTAAATATGTACAAAATAATAATTTTTAGAGGGGTTCACCAATTACGTACTAGGGTTCACCAATTACGTACAAAATAATAATTCTTGGAAGGGTTCACCAAATACGTACTAGGGTTCACCAAATACATAGTTGGGTTCACCAATTACGTAGTGGGGTTCACTAAATACGTAAAAAATAATAATTCTTAGAGTGGTTCACCAAATATATACTGGAGTTCACCAATTACGTACTAGGGTTCGCCAATTACGTAGTGGGGTTCACCAAATACGTATACAATAATAATTTTTAGAAGGGTTCATCAAATACATACTAGGGTTCACCAACTACGTATATGGGTTCACCAATTATGTATGAAATAATAATTCTTGGAATAGTTCACCAAATACGTATTGAAGTTCACCAATTACGTACATGAGTTCACCAAATATGTATTGGGATTCACCAATTATGTCGTAGGGTTCACGAAATACGTATAAAATAATAATTCTTGGAGGGGTTCACCAAATATGTACTAGGATTCACCAATTATGTATTGTGATTCATCAAATACGTACACAATAATAGTACTTGGAGGAGTTCATCAAATACGTATTCGGGTTCACCAAATACGTAATGAGATTCAAATTACGTTGTGGGATTCACTAAATACGTACAAAACAATAATTTTTGGAGGGGTTCACCAAATACATTTTCGCTTTCACCAAATACGTATTCGCTTTAACCAATTACGAACTGGGATTTACAAAAAAAAAATTAAAATTTTGGTGAACCCCTAAAGAATTCATTGTACACCACTACGTATTTGGTGAACACCCAAAATCTAATCGCCATACCTAATAGGTGAATCGCCTAATTTGAATACTTAAACACCATCCTAAAGGTGTTAATCGCATCGTCAAAACCAAGCGCTAATTTTATACCTCCAATCGCCTGTTTCAGTCTCCAAACGCCATATACAAATAGGCGATTGCTAGTCTCCCTCCCAAGCGCCACTCTTTTGCTTCTAATCGCCATTTATATGGCTCTAATCGAGATTCTTCACAATTTTTCTTAAAAATGATATTTTTGTACACCGGAAAAATCATTGATAAAAATAGAAAAAACTCGTTATTTCAACGCAAACAATCATGATACTCACTTACTATGTGAAATTAGATTAGAATAATTAAGGATTCCTGAAACAATTGAACACTTAATTATAAACTCGATAAAAGTTATCATTGATAATGTTGTTGTGTTTGTGTGATAAGTATCGAGCGAGATGGGTTTTCACCAAATATAATTATATGTCGTGATGTTATGATGATCGGTAAATCCTATTCATCAATTTGACGAACACATATAACCCTTAAATGTCAGATTCTACTGTTAAATCGAGCATATTCACTAAAAAGTTTGGAATTAAATATTGAAATTTGAAATTTAACTTTTTTATTTTATAATAATAACCCTATCACAATCACCAAACTATCATAGACCTCAACAAATTTAATAATAATAACACAACTACAAATGAGCAAATCCACAATAATAAGAAAAATCTCAATTACATAACTAAAAGTTCTCAACTAAAAAACAGAAAACGAGATGCTCTAAGGCTTAAATATTCTCCAAAACTATTGTACACCTCAACAAATTCAATACTGACAGCCACAAATGAGCAAGTCCAGAAGAATTAGAAAAATCTCAATTATATAGCTAAAGGAACCCTAACAACCTGTAATGACAAACACAAATGAGCAAATCTAAAACGATCATAAAATTTCCAATTATAGAACTAAAAGAACCCAAAACTATAACAAACAATAAACAAAGCTCTCAAGTTTAACAAAATGTAAACAATATTGGACAAATTACCTAGGAACGATAGTGACAACAATCCATGCACTGATGTCATCCATATATCTCAAGACCCACTCACCACAATCACTTTCTACAAACGTAATAATAAGTGCATCATTAAAGAGTGAAGGAAACCCAATCAAATTCACGATCAGTGAACTTACCCATTTGATTGGATGAGCACTTGGGACGGCCTTGAAATTTTGAATGAAGAGAAGGTTATTGGCGGGGGCAACAAATCTATGCGCTTAGGCCCAAATATCAAATCCATACCTTCTAACTATAAATTAATTCATAAAATATAAAAAAATAATTAATGTCAAAATCACACATGCTATAAGATAAATTACAAGTCATGATGAGGGGTTAGAACATACAATCATTTTTACCTTTTCGGTATGTCCCACGTTAAGTCAGCCATCTGACAAGGTGTCCAACACAGTGACTTCTTCGTCCATGATGGAGATCTTGACCATAAATCAATTATCTCAACCATCGTGTACCGGAATACAGATCAAAATTACACAATACATTTACACAATCATACTAAGTCAACATTTAATATCTTAACTACATTAAATTTGTTTACCGTCATTTCTAGCTCAAGTATTGGTTTATAATTCTGATCCATGCAGTAACATCGTTTTGAATACATTCAATTTGAATTGGCATTTTCTCCATCATAATTATCATCATAGTTATGGTGATGAAACACGCACAAGAATTAGCCTTGGACAGTTTATTTGTGAAAATGTATGTATAGCCAAAAACAGACCACACCTAAAATCGGGTCAAATTATAATTGTTCAAGTTGATTCTGTAGTAATAAGATCAGCTAAGCCTTATTTCGAAGCTCTTCTAGTTTTGAAACACATTGACTCTACAGTGGCATAACAAAAATATGATACACAACGTACATAAAAACCTAAAATAAGGATGATACTAAGTAGTAGATACTCACAACAAAAAACGTGGGAAGAAATCAGAATCGATTGCTCATCGAAGCACGACGAGCCTCCAAGGTCAAAATGCTAACAAACAAGTCTATAAGGTCTAAGCCAAGCCAATTTTCTAGATCGAGAGTCTTTAGGTCTCTCCGTTTAGCATAGAGGCCAGAATGTCTAACGAGAATCTCACTGCAAAAACAAATAAAAGACAAACTTTATCGAAATTTGGCCGTGATGGTATGCAAAATTTTGTTAGATTAGTGTGACTACTACCTATCCTCTAATATTTTCTCAAAAATATACTCCACTAAACGCTCATCTTTCACTTCTAGTGGATCCTGACATGTATGGACCCACTTTAAATACCTTTTTGTTACGTTTAGTGATCGGTTTACCCTTCAAATAGGGTGAACTGAGTAGAGGACCATCTATCCTCTCCCGAGTGCTGCGCAACTTCATTGGGAATTGGCTTTCAGTAGACTCGAACAAGACTTGTTTGCCCTACCAAAACACAGCCCCAAGTAAGGTGTTAGATTAATAGTTAGATTATACATGTTATACATATAGAAAATATGAAATACGAGTAAACAAAATAATACCTTTCGATGTCCTTTATTTGTTCCAATCATAGATGGTTTCCTGACCAATAGCAGGTCAACGAATACATTGTCTGAAGCATCCAGCCGAATGCACCTTTCATCATTATCACCTTTATATAAAGGTGATGAAGAGACCGGTAACTCTTTTTTGCATGAGGGACTCATATCCTCATCAAAACCTCTTTGTTCTTTACCTTGAGTCAGGGCGACGCGTCATTTATCATATTGGGCTCGAGACTTACCAGTCGCCCATTCCAAAAGCTCACCAATGTTGTGCACATATTCTCTTGGACATCCATCATCTTTCTCTGCACCTTCATTAATTGTGAAACATCCACCCTCATGGAGCTGGACTCCGCTTGAAGAGCCCCCCTCATGGAGTTGGACTCCACATGAAGAGCAATCACTTGTGCACTTAAAGCACCTAGCCTAACGACTTGCTCTTCAGGTAGATCTGCACACACATCCTCACAAACGTGTTTTACGCTCGTTATGCTCCCAAACCTCGCGACCGCCCAGAACGGCTTGCGCTGTTGTATCGATCTACGTAATACAAATATATGTAAATTAGTAATAAATAATCAATGGTAATACAACCAACCAAATTTATAATATTCTCAAACGTTTACCGCACAGCTTTTAAGCCAAGCTTCTCCTCCCCTTGATTTTACAAAATAAATCATATTTGCAACGGTCATGTCATTCCACCTTAGTGGCGAAGGCTAGTTCAAGTCAACATAGTTGACAGCATATGCCAACTTCTCTTGATAAAATAACTTCATCGAAATGAACTTATTAGTAAACATACATATGTTATAATATGAAAGTAATACCAATGTACACTAAACAAATTACTTGTATAATTAACAAGCATCTGGTAATACTATGGTGGTGGTTGTTTTGATACCTCGGGACACCATCCATAAAATCTTTAAAATAATCAGAAGCCCGATTCTTCTATTGGATGGTTGCGGGTGACTTCACAACATGCAACCATGAATGACTGACGATTGGTTTTGATCGAGTAGATAACAAAACCCCGACAGTGTACAACACAAAGGCTTGCCTCTAGTAGTCACCATTAGACTCCCTAATCAAGAATTTCGACAAAGGCGTTCACTGAAATATCACCTTTGACATTCACCCATTTCACTTTTAGATCTTTTATCTCATTCACATCACCATCAAATTTGATCTCATGCACACCATCAAAGATGCCCATTATAGAAGTCACATCATTTACGGTGACTTTGAATGTCGACCCATGGACATTCAACGTGGAGGTGGTTGGATATAAGCAACCTAATAGTTATTGTAAGAAGTTCCTCTTCGGCTTGTCAAATTTAATATCTAACAACCTTTCGAATCCCATCTCCACGACCGCTCTCCTCTTCCCCTCATCAAAATCTACAACAAGATCGTAAATTTCTCGAGTGTACAACGTGTGAGCAACTTCCATTTAAATGAAGGCCTTCTCAGATGACTAGGACCGGGTTGTTCCGCTCTGCTTTCAATGGCATGGATTTCATTTTCCTTCAAATAATTGAGTTTGGCTTCCTTCGTCATACTTTTCCACTTTAAAGCTAGATCTTTTTGTGTCTGCATATCACAAACTCACCTAAATTACAATCAAAATTTGTCAATTCCATGTTATAATGTAATATTTATTTAAACATACTTACTTCATTACAACTAATCTTTTCATCTGCCGCCCTCATTTTAGCACATTCTTTCGCACTATTTTAGTTTTAAACAATCACATTAACATTACAACAATTTATATGAAAATATGTAACATTAAATTGATGATCTCATTAATTACTTACAAGTATACTAAGAAACCCTTTTGTGCCTTCTTCACATTGACATTTGTGTTAGCCATCTGAAATATATGTTACTATCTCTTCTTATCATGATTATCCCTGATATTAATTTATAATGGATTGGACATCATCTTGTAAGAATGCTAAAATGGCATACCAATATTATGTTCTTATATACATCTGCCACTATTATGTTATTAATCAGGTTTATGCAAGGATTATTTTAGGTAACGAATTAATTAAAAGTTACATATATTAACAATCTTAATAAATGATAAACATGATGTGAATGTCAATGGCTTACAAAAATGGATGCAAGATTTCACGAAGAATATGATTATGTAAAGAATTTAAATAATGTAAGAAACTTAGTTTATCTAGTAGCAACATGCTCTTCTCCAAGTTTTTTTACAATTTATCATGTTAAAAGAATCATATTAGTAAATTTCCACCACGTAGCTAAGCTAGTTAAAAACTCAATAAATATGAAAATCTATATAATCATACAAAAAATGATATTGATCATGTAGTTTTAAACAACCAAATTAACATTGCAACAATTTATATGAAAATATGTAACATTAAATTGATGATCTCATTAATTACTTACAAATATACAAAGAAACCCTTTTGTGCCTTCTTCACGTTGATATTTGTGTTAGCCATCTTAAATATATGTTACTATGTCTTCTTATCACGATTATCCCTGATACTAATTTATAATGGATTGGACATCATCTAGTAAGAATGCTAAAATGGCATACCAATATTATGTTCTTGTATACATATGTCATTATTATGTTATTAATCAGGTTTATGCAAGGATTATTTTAGATAATGAATTAATTGAAAGTTACATATATTAACAATCTTAATAAATGATAAACATGATGCGAATGTCAATGGCTTAGGAAAATGGATGCAAGATTTCACGAAAATATGATTATGTAAAGAATTTAAATAATGTAAGAAACTTAGTTGATCTAGTTGCAACATGCTTTTCTCCAAGTTTTTTTTACAATTTATCATGTTAAAAGAATCATATTAGTAAATTTCCACCACATAGCTAAGCTAGTTAAAAACTCAATAAATGTGAAAATCTATATAATCATACAAAAAATGATATCGATCATGTAGTTTTCTCTCTCTAAAGTAGGACTTTTCCTTTTATTTGATTGCTTGAAGGATGCATGTACAATGATATTCATCTAATAATAAACATACAACTGAAATAACATAGTTTCCATGAAAGAAAATAACCTCAAATAATATCTCATTCCAACTGTAATATGCCGTATAGAAACATGAAAAAGACAAAAAATGAAAAACTAGTCTACAACATAACAAGTTCCATTTGATTAAGTAAATCCAATTCAATCTAATGATATTGAGATAAAAATTCTTATACGAGTTCACATTTCACAAGTAATGACTACCAACTTTGTCAATACCGACAAGTTTTCCCTATTGATGACCAATAATCAAGAGGATTCACTGTAAAAAATAAGGAGACTTTTATAATTGAGTGAAAATCTAACTTCAAACAAATGTTATGTTCTCAAGTAAATCTATTCTAACTATAACAAAATATTAATCTTATTTCTCAAAAGCAACCTACAACATTAAGACATGATCATAATCCATCCATTTTGCCAAAGCATAAACAATGAAGTAAAGAAGTATTACACAAAATGTCACTAGAATACATAAATCATTCATATACAAAGGCAACGTGACTAGTATACCAATATGTTCTACAACCATATATTTTACTATCTTACAAAACTATAGTCATCATAGATATATTCATAATGATTTACATATGTCAACTGAGCGATCACAGCAAGGTTATACAAAATAAACAAACTTAACAAAACTAGCTAAATAAAACAGATCTAACTAAGAACATCCATAGCACTCTCTCTACATAGATTAGCAAAAAAATATGCATGGCCTCTATCCGATTATCCTAGCCAGATTAACGGTCAGGATCTCTTTGTCGTAAAGCTTAATTTTAATCAATTAAAATCATAAATCTCTATAAAGTGAAAAGAGACTAGGACCAGGCTAGCTATAAAGTCCATCCATCAACATTGACTGCCACGTATGAAAGTTTATATCTTCTATTCTTTGTCATTTTATCTCGGTCGATCTGTACAGTGAGATACTCACTAGCCATAGGCACTGCAGGCAGAATCCGGTAAAGTGTTTTCTAATTATACAGCAAGACTGGATTGCCGTATAAGGCCACATGGAATCAGATGTAGCACAACCTCACTGTCGGCTATAAAAAGTCATGGCTTGGCTCAAAAAACCCAAAGTCCGCGCGGGTGGTGTAATTGTAAGATGTGTGTTTGAAATCTTTCATGTTCTAGTTGGTCAGACAGACATGTATTAAGTTCCCGAAACTTACTTTATCATAAATTTATTTGCTCACATCGAAATGAATATCTTTTTAGTTGGACATTTCATACTTTACATATTTCTTACACTAGATCTAAGTAAATGTAAATGGATCTCCATCTTTGTTAGACCGAAATGCTAATATGATTATGATTTTTTTACCAGATAGAGGCCATGCATATTTTTTGTTGATTAATCTATGTAGAGAGAGTGTTATGGATGTTCTTCATTAGATCTGTTTTGTTTAGCTATTTTTGTTAAGTTTGTTTATTTTATATTGGAAGCTTGTTATGATCGCTCAGCTGACATATACAGATCATTATGAATATATCTATGATGACTATAGTTTTATAAGACAATAAAATATTTGGTTGTAGAACAGTTTCGTATACTAGTCGGGTTGTCTTTGTATATGAACGATTTATGTACGTCAGAGACAATTTTGTGTAATGCTTATTTACTTCATTGTTTATGCTTTGGCAAAAATGTTAGATATGTTCATGTTTTAATGTTGTGGGTTGCTCTTGAGAAATAAGATTAATATTTTGTTATAGTTAGAATAGATTTACTTGAAAACATAACAATGGTTTGAAGTTGGATTTTCACCCAATTATAAAAGTATCCTTATTTTTTTGCAGTGAAATCTCTTGATTATTGGTCATCAATAGAGAAGACTTGTCGGCATTGACAAAGTTGGTAGTCATTTACTTCTGAAATGTGAACTCGCACAAGAATTTCTGTCTCGATATCATTAGATTGAATTATATTTACTTAATCAAATGAAACTTACTATGTTGTAGACTAGTTTTTCTTTTCTTTTTTTGTCTTTTCATGTTTCTACACGGAATATTATAGTTGGAAGGAGATGTTATTTCAGTTGTATGTTTGTTATTAGATGAATATCATTGTACATATTATACTTCAAGCAATCAAACAAAAGGAAAAGTCCTACTTTAGAGAGAGAGAACTACATGATCAACATCATTTTTTGTATGATTATAGAGATTTTCACATTTATAGAGTTTTTAACTAGTTTACCTACGTGGTGAAAATTTACTAATATGATTCTTTTAATATGATAAATTAAAAAAAAACTTGGAGAAGAGCATGTTGCAACTAGATGAACTAAGTTTCTTACATTTTTTAAATTCTTTACATAATCATATTTTCGTGAAAACTTGCATCCATTTTCGCAAGCCGTTTACATTCACATCATGTTTATCATTTATTAAGATTATTGATATATGTCACTTTCAATTAATTCGTTATCTAAAATAGTCATTGTAATAACCTGATTAATAACATAATAGGGGCAAATGTATACAAGAACATAACATTGCTATGCCATTTTAACATTCTTACTAGATGGTGTCCAATCCATTATAAATTAGTATCGGGGATAATCATGATAAGAAGACAAGATAACATATATTTCAGATGACTAACATAAATGTCAACGTGAAGAAAGCACAAAAGAGTTTCTTTGTATACTTGTAAGTAATTAATGAGATCATCAATTTAATGTTACATATTTTCATCCAAATTGTTGCAATGTTATGTGGTTGTTGAAAACTAAAATAATGTGAAAGAATGTGCTAAAATGAGGGCGATAGATGAAAAGATTAGTAGTCAATAAGTAAGTATGTTTAAACAAACATTAAATTATAATATGAAATTTTTTTATTGTAATTTAAGTGAGTTTCTGATAAATATGTATTACATGTCCGTCTGACCAACTGGGCCCTAACAATTTACTGCACCTTTACAAATTACAGCTTTCATGAGAAAACACTAAAGCAGTATGCTTCTGGTTGTAGATAAATTATGTCGAGTTTATATAAAACAGCCACCTATTGAGAATGTAAATGAGAAATAAGAGAAGAATGAAAACCGCAAGCAGGCCACCTTTGCGAGATCAATAATATGTGTGAAAACAATAATATGCTCAGCCCATTGAGCTTACAACACTCGCATAGAACTATTCAACTATATTATAAGCCATTACAATACTCTCCAACCCAACCAATAAGTTGAAAGGCGCAAGACACCAAAAATATGTTCTAGACAAGCTACAAATATAAAACTCTTTTCATTGTAGAGGGACTCAATAAGATGTTTTTCTATTCACTATCTTATCTAGTTGGAATCCTTGACAGGCACTACCACAACCCCATAAAGCCTTCTCTCTCACAAACACACATCTTCATTCTCTAGCTATCTCTCTTGCTTGAAAGCAGATTAAGAAGAACTAAAAGAAAGCAGATGTTTGGCATATCCTTTTTGAAAATAACATAGATGATTAATTCATGGACAACATAAATTATGGAGTATTATTCGGCAAGTATAATATGATGAAATTTAGTCAATAAACATGTCTTAAACATTCTTTTGAAAAATTTAGCATAAATTTGGATAAAGAACTTACAAATATAGATTAGAGATACCAAAATATAATGAAAAGCAAAGCCCATCAATTACAACAAAAATCATTCTAGAAATGTCACAAGCATAATCCATATTCCTAAAGTTTTTCCTATTTTCTTACCATGATGAGTGAAATTTTAACCTAATGATCAGATCATTTAAAGTGAGTAAACTATCTAGAAAATTTTATAATTCATTATAAATTAAGTAAGGAGCATACAAAATACAAAAAAATCAGAAATAAAATAATCAACCAAAATGATAGAGCATAGAAACGAAACAAAAAAAATCAGTCATTTTCCTCCATAGCCAAATAGAAACAAAAATCCAGCAAAAATGACAAAGAAATCTTGAATCAGAAAAAAGAAGAAGCAAAATCTGGATATTCAATTGACGTTTTTCAATTGATGTAGCATCATAAAACATCTCTCTCTTCAAATCTTAATAAAAGAGGTCCTAAAAATACTAAAATTCCTCCCGAAACATTCAAATCCAAAAACTTTTCCAACAAGAGGAAGAAAAATGATCTAGGGCTGAATAAGAGAACTCGATCATACCTTGATATCGTTGAACTTAAAGGATTCACGAACTTATCGAACCAAAACCCTAAATCACGAGAAAAGCTTCTACGAGTCTAGGCTGGAGAAGAGAGCTTGATCGACGTCACCGAGGGAAGCTAATCATTGTGTACGTGACCTTGCTAAGAGTTGTAGCGGTAGGACCTTGCTAAGAGCTGTCACCAAGAGAAGTTAATCGTCTGAGTTGTAGATCGCGTGGCCTAGGTTTTGGGTTGAAGAGAGGATGAGGAAGAATGAAAAAGAGAGAATGGAACTCGTGTTTTATTCGAAGAAAGAAGAGAGAGAAAATTGAAGGAGATGATGTTTGGCTACCGATTGTTAAAAAAATAGAGAGAAAATAAAATTAACAATCGTGATTGTTCTGATCAGATCAACGGGGTCAAATCAATCCTAACATTAATGCTGATTTTTTTTTCCAAACATCAGAGTGACCCCGCTTTCTAAGGTATATAGTTGGATTTATCAGTGGAAGAGCATCTCTTTGTCGTAAAGCTTAATTTTAATCAGTTAAAATCGTAAATCTCTATAAAGTGAAAAGAGACAAGGACCAGGCTAGCTATAAAGTCCATCCGTCAACGTTGACTCCTAGGTATGAAAGTCTATATCTTCTATTCTTTCATTTTATCCCGGCCGATCTGTACAGTGAGATACTCACTAGCCATAGGCACTGTAGGCAGAATCCGGCAAAGTGTTTTCTAATTATACAGCAAGACTGGATTGCTGTACAAGGCCACGTGGAATCAGATGTAGCACAAGCTCACCGTCGGCTATAAAGTCATGGCTTGGCTCGAAAAACCCAAAGTCTTTGCGCAGGTGGTGTAATTGTAAGCTGTGAGTTTGAAATCTTCCACGTCCAATGTAATCACATTATTATGTTTATTTTGAGTAGTTTTTAAATTAAAATGTAATTTTAGTTCATATATAATCTTAAATTTATAATTTTTTGAATCAATTGACTTGCAATAGAAAATATGTGCAATCATAATTTACAATAATAATAATTCTACTAAAAAAGATTAATTTAGTATCATTGTAGGATAAGAGATAATAAGTAGGTATTACTATTATTATGGGAAAAACTTAACATGTTTTGAAAAGATATAATAAATTCTATTAATTTAACTAAAATGGATTTTATCAAATAAATAGGTACTACTATTATTATGGGAAAAACTTAACATGTTTTGAAAATATATAATAAATTCTTTAGTTTAACTAAAATGGATTTTATCAAATTTTAGTCTACTATTATTAATTTAATTAAATATTATGGTTAAAACTAATGTTAAAATTTAAACGTCAAAATGATTTTGGCGTAACATAATTAAAATGACATTTAAATAGTTTTTTGTTATTTGCACAAATCAACAGTAAAATTTAATTTATACTAAACATAACAATTTGAAATCGTAACTCATCATTTCAAACATGACAATCATATTTTGACACCAATTAGATAACGTGAATCAAACAACATCTTAGATGTAATAATTTCACGGAGTCATTCTATATAGATTAAAACTAACAATTTATCTTGTCTCGTATAGTTTTAAATAACAAGATACACTTGTTATGAGTCGAGAATATAAGTCTCACACACTCATAATAACGAAAAAATTTAGCTTGCATCGGGTGATCTAGAAAATCATGACAAACACTCCATTTCTATTAGCACGAATTTCTTTATTAGCAAATAAAACATATTTTTTTAAAAGTATAAGAAGATATCGAACAATGAAAAAATAATTAATGATTCAAGGGCCCTACTATATATATCGTTAATGTGTCAAGCCTATTTTCATTTGTTAGGTACATACAACAAAATGAGACATGTCATTTTGTGTAATGTAAGATTTTCTTTTACGTACCTCAACACAAATAGAGTCTTATAGCACATTTGAGTCAAATCATACATGAAATAAGGTGTATTTATTGTAACGTACCGAGATTTTAGTCTATGTACGATAGAAGTGTTCGTGATCCAAATATTCAAGAACGCATATCTCATTTTTTTATAACTTTGGGTGTATGAGTCTTGTACACATAAGTAATTCGACGAGACTTGTGCAATGTGCACCATACTATTGGAGGTTTTCTTACACAAGTCAGAATAAAAATCTCAGGCTTTAATACTAAATGACATAGCTGATAGCTCCATAAATTATTTACATCCAATTCATATTTGAATTAACTAATAACTATACTTGGAACTAGACACATATAAATTTATTGACAAGAAAGTAGTTACTGTGTTCCAAGTAAAGGCCGCCTGAGGATAGAATTCAATTCCTCTTATGTTTAGAGGAAGATTAGAGGTGACTTAAGGGGTTAGTCTAAGTGATCAAAGCTTTGAGCTTAGATGTTTACTCCGTCTAGACATAGAATTATTTGATAAGTATGATATATGTATTAAATGGTAATGTTCGGTTTAATAATACGTAGTACACAAAAGCTAATATGTACTTCAATTTGTGATTGAAAAACAAATCAAGAAACAAATATTAATATTTAATTTTATTCTAATTAATTTCAACTTAGTATGTATAGAACGATCACATAAATTTATTTATAAAATTATAACAATGTTTTTGTTAATTTTATATTTGTTTGCTTTTATTTCACTTGAGTTCAATGTTTATCATAGTTTAAATTAAAAGAACAAAAATAATTGCTAAAAATACAAAAGAAAAACACACCACCACTAATATGTAGAAAATGAATACTTCCGTTTATGTGGTAACAAACTGGTATTAGAAATCAGCAAAAGTATCCAACTCGGCGGCTATATCATAAAAGTTTCTATAGCCCGAAATTTTATGCTCACAAGTCATAGGCCATGAGAACGATTAGTACAAACCATTGAATTTTAAGATTAAATCAATCTCACTAAATATACCAGTTTCTCCATTTAAAATAAAATATCTATAACAGATATAAAAATACCAAACTAGAGAAACATTTTTAAACAATAAATATGATATGTCTCACATGTTTTTTATCTAAATTAATTAATATTCATCCTCATAAAAATTAAAAAGTATGTTTACCTTTCCTATCATTTTTATGTCATTATTATAATTGTTCATTATTTATTCCATCCCACAAAATAGTAAAAATATATTTCTAATGCTCATCTGGTTCTCATTTTGTGTAAAATCTCTACAATTTCACTCAATGCATTTTACATTTTCATTCATTACCTTATTTTTAAATTTCACTTAGTTATATTTTACTCCAAAATCATAAATTATAATGTATTTCTTTATTTCAATGAGTTATGTCTTATAAATTAAAAAAATACATTTATCATTAAGCACTAATTATTTACTAGGCTAGGTTTTTTTGTCAAAAAATAAAAATATATTAAAAAATTACACTAGTACAAAGAACATGCTCATTCGCTTAAACAACCACAAAAAACAATCAGCAACAACACTGCTTAAACAGTCAACAAAAGCAAAGCTAGCAAACTGAAAAAGACATGGAATAATTAAATCCACCTCTCTACTAAGTGATCATCAAGATTAAGTCTCCTCTCCTTATTGAGGAAAAGGTGCCTATCTTTGACCATTACAAAAAATTTCCTAGATATCAACTTAGAGTCTATTATTTTATCAACAAAGACTCTCTTGTTCCTCTCAATCCATAAATAGTAAACAAAAATAGAAAAAAACAAGATTGGCACTTAAGGTTGAGTAGTTCTTGATACTGTTTTGGTGAAGCATCCACTGTAAAAGAGAGGACCAAGAATCTGGGCTAGGTTTTGCCGGTTCCTAAAATTTAGGTTCATCATTACAGTATTTAAAAGTTATTTGTGTCAAAAACTTTTGAATGATTTACATAATCATGTGTAATGTACGTGATAACATATTAGTGAAACGAATGATGGTGAAAAGAAATTGTACTGGATATACTGAAAATATAGTTGTTTATTGAGAACTCATAAACTTTCCATATGTTCAAAGTATTTTATTAGTAAATTAAAAGCGGAAACACATGATGGGAAAGAAGAGCTGACCTTAGTCCAAGCTTTTATACAGAGGAGGGTTGATAAAGGATCTCGAAGTCCAAGCTTTTATACAGAGGAGGGTTGATTAATGATCTCCAAGTCCAAGCTTTTATACAGAGGAGGGTTGATAAATGATCTCCATAACTTTTTGGGAGAAATTATTGAGTCTAATGAGCATAGCGTGACTACTTTGATCATTGTCTGATTAGAAATGAATAATTCATATCGATTATGGTTTTAAAATTAAAAATGTATAACTAATTAAAAAAAGTGTATGCTTTTCTAATTATCATTTCGGGCAAATTTGAACAAGAAGGGTTATACTGTAAAAATCATGACCATCAACGTAAAAACGGACGGTTACAGTCATCTTGACACATGTGCTGAGATGATAAGACATTTTTTTAATTTTTTTCTGTTTTGTTTTTACTAAAACTAAATTTGAGCCGTTTGTTCTTAAAATGAATGGTTCGAATTTAACATAATACTCTATTGTTTATAAAATACTCTATTTAGACCCAAAGTAGAATAGATGCATATTGTGTAACGAATTAGTTGTCAATTCAATTTCACAATAATGCACCTTTTTTTGTCAAACAATAGTGTACCTTGGGCAACCTAACAGTTGGCGGCTTACTTAAGTGACATTCTACCGTGAAAATAATGTTTGTATTTAATTTCACATGTGGGTTTTCTGATGTAGATATACAATTATTTAAAGCATCGTGCAGTGCAATTAAGTCATTTATACTTCAAAATTAGAGGTCGATATGATCATGTTTGACTCAGTTTATAAACTATACAATTTATGATAACTATATATATATATCGTTTAAAGATGAATGCTTATATTTGAATCTCCTATGAGACATTAAACTCATTAGATATATATTTAATTTTTCAATTAGTGTTTAGATTTTTTTGACAGGTCCAATTAGCGTCAAGATGATTACTTGATTAGGAGATTTTCGCATAATATGTTTTTATTTTGTCTTAAAAAAATGTTTTCATTTTCTAATTGTTGTCTTTATTTGTCCGTGGTACGTTTGTGATTTCATCCACTGCGGTTGAAGCCAAAAGCTTCTACAGCCGAGACGAATTTGGTCGCTTGTTTAATTTACAACGCCGGCTTAATAATATCATTTCTGTTCTTACAATAAAACTTCTGTATATTTTTTTCATTATTTGATGTAACTCGCGTATTTTCTTTCATTCTTGAAACTCATTATTGTATTTCTTTACACACTAATAAAACATTAATAATTACATGTCAAAAAGGAATATTGAATTTTGTATTATTTTTTTTTTAAAAAAAAGTAAAGGAAGATTTGAGTTTGATATTTTCTTGGAGAGTCACTATTTTTCAAGAAAATTTACAATGTATAATAATAAGATGGAAGTTGAAAAGTAATTAAAAATTTATTTAATGAGAAGAGTCAATGATATGTCATTTAACATGGGTTCAAATTTTCATAGTTAGAAAATTCTACGGTACAGTTCTAATAGAGGCTATAGTTTTAGTTTAAAAAAACTAGAGGCTATAGTTTTAGTAAATAAATATCTAAATTATGTTCGTATATATTAATTTTAAATATATATGTAAAAAATACAGACTCGATACATGGTAAATATGATATGAAGGTTCAAGGTAGTGGACGTGTAATGAATATCCTATCGACTCACATTTTTTAAAAAAAGGAAAAAGAAAATGTTTGAAAGCATCCCAATAAATACGCAAATTCCGACTTTCCTCTCGTTGGTCTGGCGCTCATTTCTTTCAAGTTTTCTCTCTCTACAGATCATCTCTTGGAAATATTTTCGCACAGAGAGTGAGATTGGCGCATAGGAACTTTGACTTGACGCAGAGAGTGATACGTTGAAGCTCAGACATTGTTTTGACATAAAAAAGAAACAACGAAACTCAGTCTTAGACACTGCAACGTCTTCTCCAAAAAATGACGGTCTTCTAGGGGAAGCAGGTTTTCCCAGTGGACTACGAGGCAGAGGTTTCGCAGCGTCTTCTCGTAGATTCTGTCTCCGGAGATCTGGAATTGGCTCTGGAGTGCATTGTTAATCCGTTCGTGGACGTCAACTATGTAGGTGCTGTGTCCCTCAAGACCAGAAAAACAGAGGTCGTGCTGCGGGATGAATCGCCGAGCGAAGTACGCGTAGAATACGAGGAGTTCAATACCGACGCCACTGCCCTTTTTCTAGCCGTTCATGCTGGAAATGTGGTTCTCGTGAAGAAATTACTGGTAGTGTGTTTAATCATTGTTTTTGTTAGTTTGCAATTGTTCAGCTACTGTGATCGAAGATTCTAACAGTATAAGTCGCACCTCGACGATTCGCAATCGCTATGTGCCGTTTCGAAATTATTAAGCATTTTGCTCTATTTCTTTGTTTTTCCCGGTTATCTTACTCTCCTAATTTCTACTAACTTCAAAACTTTTAGCGCGTGCCTTACACAAAGCTAATGAGTTTTCTATGTGCATCTATAATTGTTTATCATTCTTCCTTTTGAACAGTTTCCTTTATTAAAGTTTCTACGACTTCTACTCATTGCTTGTGGCTACTGCCGGCGTTCTACTGGCGGAGTTATACGATTTTCGTTTCGGTTGCTTAGAGAGTAAGATAACTGAACAGAAAATTAAAAGTTATATTCTCTATTCCCTAATCGTTGAGATTTTTCAAAGAACCAGCGTCGTACTGTCTATTTATGATATCTCTGGTAGATTTTAAATTTGTGACTGAGGCACTTTCAGTCTATCGATCTAATTATTTAAAGCTAGGAATTTGAATTCTGCGGACGTTTCTGTTTACAATATAAACTCTTTCTACGCTGATTGATGATGACGTAAATGCTTTCCTCTCACTAAGCGTCGCAAATAAACGATTAATTGACGCACAGTGGTTTGAAATAGGATTTCTTAATTTGCTCAGTTTTCACTTTGACGATCGATTTATTTCTTGTTTTGGTCTTGGCGAACGTCTCAGCTGTTGTTCTAGACAAATTGAAGCCAAATATTTTTTATGTGTTTGTTGTTAGTTTTAATATCTTATTTAATACTTATAACTAGTTTTACTGATACACTAATAGACAAAAGTTTTACCGATGCAAAGCAAAAGAATAATTATGTTACAATTACATATATGGATTGACATGGTACTTAAAGAGAGCTTGTGCTGTTGTTCCAATATTTTAGGTTCAATTTTTTCTTATCTTCCTCTCTGCTTAATTTGAAATTACGGTCGTAACAGTAAGTGGTCTTAACCGGTAACAACAGGCTCATGCTTTTCATTGTTTATTCCTCATAATTCCATTTGAAAGCATATATGTGAATCTGTCTGGTTAAATGGTTGCTTTGCTCTTGTACGTCTCAATCTACAGGACATGATAGCAACAAAGTTTTACAAGGATCAGCATTAAGAACTCCTAGACCTAACAATACAGCCACCTTGGCATTGGCTAAGGTCCTAAGGTCTTCATAGTTCATGCTATGCAATAATGTTTTTGTCGAGTTTATAAGTGCCCTGGTTTTCTCCCATTGAAGAACTGAACACAATCAATTTTGTGACATTATGCTTAGTAGACATGAAATTGAGTATGTGTCACGGAAATTGAACCATCATTTGATACAGTGATATTTTATCATAGTTAATACGTCGACATTAAAGGTATTGTGTACATATGCCTGTGAATTGATATACTAAAGCCTGAATTCATATTGAGTGACAGAGAGATGGTGCTGACGTGAACAAGAAACTGTTCAGGGGGTTTTCAACGACAGCAGCAGTAAGGGAGGATCAGCTAGAAATTCTTGAAATCTTACTCAAAGCTGGAGCATCTCAGCCAGCTTGCGAGGAGGCTCTGTTGGAGTCAAGCTGTCAACGACGTGCAAGGCTTGCAGAGGTGCTCATGGGATCTGACTTGATTCGGCCCCATATTGCTGTGCATGCCCTTGTCATTGCATGCTGCAGGGGGTTCTTGGACGTGGTAGACACTCTCATTAAGGTGATGCCTCGTTTTCATTTGATTATATCACCTGTGAACAATTTTTTTTGTTAGAGCCACCTGTGAATAAAACATAGTTCCAATAAAATTTGGGTTGATCTTTTGGAGCTAATGCTGTTGCATCTTTATATGAAGATTTCGCTTGTTGGTACTGGTAGATGTATCTTGACCTCGATGAAGAGGTTTTCGTCTGATGGTTAATCAATCAATAGCTGAGATGTTTTATTACTGTTGTTTTCTGATTGCAAACTTCTATTTGCTGATAATAACAGTGTGGTGTAAATGCCAATGCAACGGATAGGGTGCTGCTCCAGTCATCTAAGCCATTTCTTCACGCACATGTTAACTGCACACCTCTTGTTGCTGCTACCGTATGTAGACAGGTCTCTGTTGTCAGTTTGCTGCTCCAGGTGATTTTCCTTACATGATTCACAATTGATTGTTGAACGAAAATGACGTTTTTTTTGTGGGATTGGTTGGTTAGGGGGGTGAGGTGGTTGAGTTCTTTTATTGGACTTAAAAGGTTCCTACATCGTTCAAATGATTTTTGTTTTCTTGAATTGAAAAGGAAAGATACTATTCCCAGGATAATAATAAAGAATGCATGAAGTAGACTCCAAATCAGACCGGTCCTGTCCTGGAAAGATTTTTCAACCGGGATACTCTCTGATCTTTTATTAAGTGGTCCCCATTTACCATATTGGTATTTGATATTTAGAAGGGGAAAAAGGGTAAATACTTGCCACGAAAAAATTTAGAAAAGCTGTCTCTTACTGAGACCCGACCTCGGCAATCATTTTTTGTTTTAAATTTGAATCCCGTTTGGTGGGTAGATCCCTTCTGAGGTGGCTGCAGTAACTGCAATAGTTGCTTTCTGATTGCTCCATTAATGCTGATTCTGTCGTTGAATAAGATCTCAGCGAAAGATCGCTTACATGGTTAAATTCTCAGTGCATAAGATGATCGGATCACGTTTAGTAAAAAATGCCGTTCCCGTTATTATTTTTACTTTTCTTTATTTGTGATACATGTCAAATTTTTTTATCTGTGAGCTTCATGTCGATTTCCTTAATTTTTGTGCTGCATGTAGAAAAGTCAACTTTAATAGCTCATTTTTTTACAGGCTGATGCTAGAACAGATATCGAAGTAAGACTGGGAGCATGGTCGTGGGACATGGCTACTGGGGAAGAATCTCGAGTAGGTGCAAGATTGGCAGAACCTTATGCCATCACCTGGTGTGCAGTTGAGTTTTTCGAAAGCAGTGGTGCTATATTGCGTATGCTTCTCCAACACCTCTCATCCAATACCCCTCACTACGGAAGAACCCTTATCCACCATGCTATCCTTTGTGGCAATACAGAAGCAATCAATGTGCTATTAAAATGTGGGGCCGATGTGGAGTGCCCTGTAAAAACAACCAGGAAATCTGAATTTCGTCCAATTCATATGGCTGCACGACTTGGACTGTCATCTATCCTCCAAAGCCTAATTGACTCTGGTTGTGAGCTTGACTCTAAAACAGATTCAGGTGAGACAGCAATTATGATATGCACGAAATATAAGCATGAAGGGTGTCTAAAGGTATTGGCCAGGGCTGGAGCTGATTTTGGCTTTGTCAACGTTGCTGGTCAGTCTTTGAGTTCAATTGCTAGGACAAATCGTTGGTCACTTGGTTTCCAACAAGCTGTGATGGGTTTAATCAGAAATGGAAATATTCCAAATCCATTAACATGTCTGCGTTTTCACCCTTAATGTTTGTTGCTCAAGCGGGTGATATTGAAGCCCTGAAAGTTGTCATTGTTTCGGGAGGATTAAATATTGATTATCAGGATGATAATGGATTTTCCGCAGTCATGATTTCTGCTTTGAAGGGCCATGTTGAAGCATTCCGGTTGTTTGTTTATGCAGGTGCCAATTTGAAGCTCTGTAACAAATCTGGTCAAACTCAATAACCATATCTCAGCACAATCCGAATCTTGACCTATTTGAGAAGGTAATGCTGGAATTTGCACTTGAAATAGGCAATCGAAATGCTAAAGGTTTCGATGCCTTACATTGTGCTGCTCGTCGAGGAGACTTTAGTGCAGCGAAATTGTTAACACGCCGAGGTTATGACGTGAATGTTATGGATAGTGATGGCTATACTCCACTCATGCTAGCAGCACAGGAAGGCCTTGGATCGATGTGTGAGCTTCTGATCTCAAGTGGAGCTCGCTGCGACATGAAAAACGCAAAAGGTGAAACCACTCTGTCCCTTGCAAGGAAAAGTTCTTGCAAAGAGAGTGATGCAGTGCAAGTAATACTAGATGAACTTGCTCGAAAGCTAGTATTATGTGGTGGACATGTGCAAAAGCACACTAGAGGAGGGAAAGGGTCTCCACATGGGAAAGAGATGAGAATGCTGGGGACTGTAGGAGTGTTGCGGTGGGGAAAGTCAAGCCGGAGGAATGTGATTTGTAGAGAGGTGGAGGTTGGATGTAGCCCAAACTTTCAGCGAAATAGACGTAGCAAGGGTGACGCTGATGACCCTGGATTGTTCAGGGTAGTGACTAACAAGAACAAGGAAGTTCACTTTTTCTGTGAAGGTGTATTTGAAATGGCTCAGTTGTGGGTCAGGGGCATAAGGCTTGTAACAAGAGAGGCAATATTCGGGGAGCGGAGCAGACTTGAATGAATTAACCAGTCTATCTTTTCTATTGATAGTCATGGAGGCTCCTTGGGACTTTTTGTTGTCCTTCCTGCTCGGGCTGAAAATTTAATTTTCAATTTCTTATGCAGATGCCAATTTGCTTCTCCTTCTACCCCACCTCACTCCACTCTTCAGACCCATGATAACTTCTCTCGTCTCAGAGAAGTGCTTCCGACTGTTTGTTGTTAAGGCATGGCCAATATGTTTAGTGCTTCAAGAACTCATTCGTCCTGGTACTTTGTTAGTCCCGCGTGTAAATGCTCTGGTTATCCTGGAGGACCTTTTTATGAAAAGGTTTAGAGATTCCTTCAGTTATGGTTGAATCTGATGCCCGCAAACAGCTTGCTCGAGGATTTATTTGGACTGCATTTTGGTCACATCTCCAAGATCCCAGATTGTTGTGTTGCTGCCTTGGCAGTTTTAGCTTTTTTCCCGGGGTGTTTGGAGTCTAAAAAGAAGAATATGTTGCAAAGCACCCGTACAGCTCTTGTTTCTGCCGTGGCAATTTAGCTGTTTACTCTCGTAGTTTTACTGTCTTTTAATCATATGCCAAGTAACTAATTTATTGTACATACTTTCAAGAATAGCTTAATTTGGAACCTTATGTTTTACAAATTTATTAATTTTTACGTCAATGCATAAATTAACTGCTCACCATACGTTATTAAACATTTTTACGTGATTACGTTAGTTTTGAGTTGGTTTGAAAAGAATATTTTAACAACTTAATTTTCAATTTGAAACCACCAATTCAGAAATTTCCTTAAGTACTACTTTCGTAAAAAGTATTTGAACGGTAAAGTTATTTGATAAGTTTTAAGATTTGCCCTTGATTTCTTGTCCAAATACCTGTATTAGAAAGGTGTGGTTGATAGTTGAAAGGCGAATTTCGCCTTTTTATGTTTTGAAGACGAAAATCTGGCTCTCCTCTTTCATGTGGCCTAGTTCCTGTTCTCTCTCTATGTTAGTATTTTTCTGTGTCATCTTGACACATACTCACAAACACGGAACGGACTCTCTGTTAGAAATTAACAAAAGTATACTTCTTTTTCTATGTTGTTTTCTATAGAGATTCTTACTCTCTCCTGCCAATTATACATGCAAAACATAAAAAGATGATCAAGCCTTCATAACCTCGTCAGAAAGCATAAAAAGGCGTTACAATTATACATGCAAAACATAAAAAGTCGTCTCACCTATTACAGCCATGAATGAAGTCCTGTAACCCTCGTCAGAAAGCCCAGAGCCAAATAGCCTGATTGGACTGGTTCGAGTCCAACGGGATTTAGCCCGGCCCGAGCCCGACTATAGGGCTTCTATGGTCCGGCTCTAAAATATTAGAGCCGGATTTGGGCTGACATGTAGCCTCTAGGGTCAGTCCGAGGGCAGGACTAAATTAGCCTGATTGGACTAGCCCATTAGATTGGTTGTCAGGCCACTTTCATGCTCATTTGGTCACAAATTGTGCCTTAATTGGTTATTGCTATTCTCTCTCCCTCTTTTATTTCTCACTCATTTCTTTAATATATACCATTTTTTCATTAAATTTATATCTTCTATAACCTCTATATACTTATTATAGAGATTGTGAGTAAATGATTTTCGAAATACTAATACTTGAGAATGTTCTGATTTACTGATAAATGTTTTAGATTACTTTGTTTGTTTTGATGAAAAATGCAAGTGGATGTTTTAAGCATTATTGTCAAATTTTGATTTTACCCTTAGACTAAAAAATGCTTATGAATAATAATTACCTCTTTTATAATAAGATGATCAACATAAATAATAACAAAATGTAGATTCTACCCATGGATTTTTTTCATATATACTTATTAATTTTTGGAGCAAAACATTATATTATAATGCATCATGTAGATTTTCATCAAATATTCTCCATACAATTGAACCAATACCACTACAAAGTGTATTTATGTGATATATAATTTACAATATAAGATAATAATTGTAACGCCCCAATTCCTGAGGTTTAAACATGCTTGAAATTTTAAGATTTAAAAATTCCCCAATTCAATTAAAACCCTAATTTGAGAAAATCCCCAAATTGGAAACCCTAATTTTGCCCTAATTTTTAATCTTAAATAGTGGTAGCATAAAAATTATTTTAAAATAATATTAATTCATTAAAATGAAATAAATGATTCATTAAATTGTAATAAAGTGAAGCATGAAAATTCATATGACATGAAAAATTAAACATAAATATTCATAAATATATGAAATAACTAAAGTCATAATCAAATTTAGAATTCATGATCGTGTTTGCTATGACAGTCCCCCACTCCTGCTGCTCACCATCATCTACAACACAATCATTTATAGGAGGTGAGTATTAAAAATACTCAGTAAGGAAATTCACATACTAATCAGTTTCACATAATATAAATGTAAACATATAACTCATGCCAATTTATTTCACACGTTCACAAGTCACATAAAATATTTGTAACAACACATCGATTTCATGATTAACATATAACTTGAACTTGTACTTATTCATGCCAATACTTATACTTGCTTGATCATAATTCGACTAGACATATCCCTCGATCAACAACCTAATCAGAACTGTTTCACAACTTGAACTTGAACTTGGAACATGAACGTGAACATGACAGATTGGGTGTCCTGAAACTTGATGTCACTTAAGGTTATCTGAACCTCAAGGACGGTAACATGAATATGGTGACACCCAACTGTATAACTTGATAACATGGCGTGAACAATCTGGTTACTTGATAACCAAGGGACATGACTAAGTTTACTACTTGTTTACTTATCACTTTTTACTTGAATTAATATTCATATTTCACGTTATCACATATACATAAGTAAACATATAACTTGTTCATGAACATAAACACATAACTAATACATGTATCACTCAAAATATAATCCTACATAACATGGTAAATAATTCATCATAATATGAAAATCAAATAAAATACTTGATCATAAGATTGAACATAAAGAAATAATAAAAATAATTTCACATTATATATTCTACACTTATAACATGTGAACCAAATTATTATGTAAATCCACTTACTTGGATTCGCTACAAATTAAATTCAGCAACTAAGGACCTTGGTTAATGGAGGATAATTGTTGAAGAAGAAACTAGATGAAGTAGAGTTGTGCAGTCATATAAAAAGGGGAGAGAGAGTTGAATGTGGTTACAAAGATTAGCTTGAGATAACAAATGAGAGATTTAGGGGTAAATGATTGAGAGAGAACACAGAGGAAACAAACAAGGTGGCTTAAGGTATAAGTGCATATATGGTATGAGTGAGTTCTAAATTACAAAAATACCCTTTATTAAATACTTGGGTATTACATTCTCCCCTTCTTAAGAACTTTCGTCCTTGAAAAGAAAATATCTCAGCTTCTCGTTCCCATGTTGCTTCCTCGATCCGATGATTTCTCCAAAGAATCTTGACTAGTTGAACTGTTCTATTATGAAGAGTTTGTTTCTTGCGCTCTAGAACTCTGATTGGCTTCTCCTCATAAGTGAGATCATCATGAACTTGCAGAGGTTCAAAATCAATGACATGTGTTGGGTCAGACACGTATTTGCGAAGCATCGAGACGTGAAACACATTACGAACACCTGAAAGAGCTGGTGGTAAAGCGAGTCGGTATGCCAAAGGACCAATACGATCCAAAATCTCAAACGGGCCAATAAATCTGGGACTCAGCTTCCCCTTGCGAGCAAAACGCATAACACCCTTCAATGGGGCAACTTTTAGAAACACATGATCACCCACTTCAAATTCGAGATCCTTCATTCTGACATCTGTGTAACTCTTTTGACTACTCTAAGCGGTTTTCATTCTATCTCTGATTTTCAGAATAGCTTCATTCATGAACTGAACCAAGTCAGGGCCCAAAGGATTTCGTTCGCCAACTTCATCCCAATGAACCGGCGACCGACATTTCTTTCCATAAAGCGCCTCAAACGGAGCCATACCAATCGTCGTCTGGTAACTGTTATTGTAAGCAAACTCCACGAGTGCCAATTGTGCATCCCAACTACCAGAGAAATCAAAGACACAAGCTCGAAACATATCTTTTAACGCTTAGATTGCCCATCAGATTGCGGATGAAAAGCTGTACTAAAATTCAACTGTGTTCCCAAAGCTTTTTGTAGGCTCCGCCAAAAGTTTGACGTGAACCGTGGATCCCGATCTGATACTATAGACACTGGAACCCCATGAAGTCGAACAATATCTCGAACAATCTCGCTAACATAACCGAGCCCAATCCTCAATTGAAAAAGTAGTCTTACCAGGCAAAAAGTGTGCAGACTTGGTATGACGATCCACCACAATCGAAATGGAGTTAAAACCCTTTACCGTTCTCGATAGCCCCGAAACGAAATCCATAGTTACATGTTCCCACTTCCATTCAGGAATACTTAAAGGTTGTGAAACCCCAGATGGTCGCTTTCTTTGAACCTTGATCTGCTGACACACCAAACACTTACTAACGAACTCAACAATGTCACGCTTCATACCATTCCACCAATAATGTAACTTTAAATCGTGATACATCTTAGTACTACCAGGGTGGATAGTGTATGGTGAACTATGAGCCTCCATGAGCAATTCCTGCCTAATGAGTCCATGTTTAGGAACACGCAGTCTCCCATGAAAGTGAAGAGCTGAATCGTCACTAATTTTAAACTCGTCTTTTGTTTGAACCCACTTCACTATGAGTCAGAATCAACTCCGAGTCTGAGTTCTGTGCATCAACAATACGCTGCTGTAACGATGGTTGAACTGTGAGATGGGCTAGTTGTGCTGTAGTATCCTTCAGCAACACTTGAATCTCAACACGTTCCAAATCCTCAAAGATATGTCCTTGAGATGTAATAAGAGCTGTTGATTGAGCTGATTTTCGACTTAAGGCATCTGCCACTACATTTGCCTTTCCTGGGTGATAAATGATCTCGCAGTCATAATCCTCCACCAATTCCAACCAACGACGTTGCCTCATGTTAAGTTCTTTCTGAGTAAAAAGGTACTTAAGGCTCTTATGATCTATGTAAATCTAACACTTACAGCCATATAAATAATGTCTCCAGATCTTGAGGGCAAAAATAACTACAGTCAACTCCAAATCAAGAGTAAGATAATTATATTCATATGGCTTGAGCTGACGAGATGCATATGCTATGACATTTTCCTGTTGCATCAAAAAGCAACCCAAACCTCTTTTAGAAGCATCAATGTATATCACAAAGTCACCCTTACCATCTAGAATGGTCAACATTGGTGCTGCCACTAATTTTTGTTTAAGGCTCTGAAAATATTTCTCACACTCGGCCATCCAAGAAAATGTGGCATTCTTCCAGGTCAACTGAGTAAGTGGAACAACAATCTTTGAAAAACCTTTAACAAACCTTCTGTAATATCCTGCTAAACCCAGAAAACTGCGAACTTCCCCAAAATTTATCGGTTGAGGCCAGTTAAGCACTACTTCAATCTTAGACGGGTCAACCGAGATTCCATCTTGAGATACTACATGACCAAGGAATGACACTTACTGAAGCCAAAACTCACACTTCTAGAATTTGGCATATGACTGGTGTGTCCTTAATGTTTGCAACACAATCCTGAGATGATTCATATGTTTGGTCTCCGATCTAGAGTACACTAGAATATCATCAATAAAGACAGTCACAAAAGAATCCAGGTACTCCTTGAACACCCTATTCATTAAATCCATAAAGGCTGTCGGAGCGTTAGTTAATCCAAACCACATCACTACAAACTCGTAATGGCCGTAACGAGTGCGAAACGCCGTCTTAGAAATATCCTCATTTCAATTCCTAAGCTGATGGTATCCTGATCTTAAATCAATCTTAGAGAATACTGATGCTCCCTGAAGTTGATCGAACAACTCCTCAATGTGCGGCAACGGATACTTATTCCTGATAGTGACTTTATTTAATTCCCTATAGTCAATACATAGCCTCATTGATCCATCTTTCTTTTCAACAAATAACACTGGAGCACCCCAACGTGAAATACTGGGTCTTATGAAACCTTTATCCAGTAATTCTTGAAGTTGATCTTTAAGTTCTTTCAACTCTGCAGGAGCCATACGATACAGAGCTTTAGATATAAGGGCAGTGCCTGATACTAACTCGATATGAAAATCCATCTTTCGAGGAGGAGGAAGTCCCGGCAAATCATCAGGAAAAACATCCAAGAATTCAGAAACGACCCGGACCAATCCAATATCAACATGTGTCTTAGTTGTATCCACAACAGAAGCTAAGTAATCCCAGTTACCACGTTCAAGTAGGCGCTGTGTACGCAAAGTGATATAACCTTCGGTATTGAGCATTGCTTGGATCCCTTAAACTTGAAGCCAGGCCTATCAGGAGGTAGGAATCGAACTTCTTTTCGATAACAATCTATGTTGCCATAATTTGCAGCCAACCAATCCATCCCTAGGATTACATCAAAATCATGCATCCCTAGGACTATAAGTCTAGCACACATAACATTATCTGCAATCATTACTGAACAACTCTTATCACCTTATTAGCTATGAGGGTGGCTGCAGAAGGCTTAGAAATACATAATTCAAAACCCAAAGGCACAATAGGCAATGATGCATGAGCTACAAACGAAGTAGAAATAAAAGAATACGTGGATCCGGAATCAATCAATGTGAAAGCTGAATGTCCTAATATAAGTAATGTACTTGCCACAACTGCATCCGACTGCTCAGCTTCCTGGCAAGTTAATGCGAAAACTTTTCCTTTAGCTCTGCCACCAACAACATCACTGGTTTGTCCATGAGCAAGCAGAGGGCGCTGTCTGAGGTAATACCCAGTGTTTCCACACTTAAAGAAAGCATTGTTCGCCTTAAAACATTGACCAACATGATGTTTGTTGCATGTAGCACATAAAGGATTTGATTTAATCATCTGTCTTTTTGCATTGTGAGGACCCTGATGGAAATTCTGTGATTTTCTCTTTCCATGAAATGATTGCTCTGATCGAGGTGGTGCACGTGATGGAAGATTCTATTCCATCAGTAAAGCTGCCTCAACCACTGTTGCGTAGGTGGTATGCTTAAGAAGTGACACTGAACCCTTAATCTCTGGACGCAATCCTCTTTCAAAAGTCCGAGCCTTTCTTATCTCGCCATCCACATAGTGTGTGGCGTACCGAGATAATTCTTCAAACTTCCGCTCGTATTCAATTACACTCATAGCTCTTTGCGCAAGTCTGAGAAATTCGGCCTCCTTCTCTGTTCTGATCGTGATTGGAAAATATTTCTCAAGAAAAATTCCTTGAAACGATCCCATGCCACTGGATTACTATCGATGTCATGAGTTTTCTGTATGAGCTCCCACCATTTCCGAGCCTCCCGTGTCAGCATAAATGTTACGCAAACAACCATCTGAATCTCAGAACATGGCATAAACTGGAAAATCTACTCCAGTCTTGCAATCCATTCATCAGCTAGCAATTGATCGGATGAATGGCCATCAAATTCAAGTGGATTCAGCCTCCTGAAGGTCTGTATCAAGTGTATGTCCACTGGTGTTTGCTGTGGTTGTTGTAGTTGTTGTGTCGAGCGAGCTGTCGCCGTCTGCCTGAACAATTCCAAGAACTCTTGAAACATCTCAACCATAGTTGCTGGAGGGTCAGCAGTAGGGTTTGACTGGTGTGTGACTGTTGTTGTTCCTTGTAAGGGGCGTCATCGTACTGGTAACCATACAACCGAAGACTTATCAAAAGTCTAATTTTAACGCGCAAAATAACATAAACGTAATCGAACGTGTCATTACGAATCTAAAGCATATCAACCGATTCTAAAGTTAAAACATATATATAACATGTGTACCTGACTTGTAAGATGATGGAAGAGAAGAGTGAGCGACATGCCATACTTTTTCGTAGAAAAGTCCACAGAATCTAAAACCATGGTTCTGATACCAAACTAAAACACCCCGATTCCCGAGGATTAAACATGCTTAAAATTTCAAGATTTTAAAATTCCCCAATTCAATTAAAACTCTAATTTGAGAAAATCCCCAAATTGGAAACCCTAATTTGCCCTAATTTTTAACCTTAAATAGCGGAAGCATAAAAATTATTTTAAAATAATATTAACTCATTAAAATGAAATAAATGATTCATTAAACTGTAATAAAGTGAAGCACGAAAATTCATATGACATGAAAGATTAAACATAAATATTCATAAATATATGAAATAACTGAAGTCAACTGAAGTCATAATTAAATTTAAAAATCATAATCGTGCTTGCTATGGCAGTCCCTCACTCCTGCTGCTCACCATCATCTGCAACACAATCATCTATGGGGGGTGAGTATTAAAAATACTCAGTAAATAAATTCACATACTAATGAGCTTCACATGACATAAATGTAAACATATAACTCACGTAAATTTATTTCACACGTTCATAAGTCACATAAAGTACTTGTAACAACACATCGATTTCATGATTAACATATAACTTGAACTTGTACTTATTCATGCCAATGCTTATACTTGCTTGATCATAATTCGACTAGACATATCCCTCGATTAACAATCTAATCAGAACTGTTTCACAACTTGAACTTAAACTTGTAACATGAAGATGAACATGACAGATTGGGTGTCCTGAAACTTGATGTCACTTAAGGTTATCTGAACCTCAAGGACGCTAACATTAATATGGTAACACCTAACTGTATAACTTGATAACATGACGTGAACAATCTGGTTCATTGATAACCAAAGGACATGACTAAGTCTACTTATCACGTTTTACTTGAATTAATATTCATATTTCACGTTATCACATATATATATAAGTAAACATATAACTTGTTCATGAACATAAACACAGAACTAATACATCTATAACTCAAAATATAATCATACATAAGATGGTAAATAATTTCATCATAATATGGAAATCAAATAAAATACTTGATTATAAGATTGAACATAAAGAAATAATAAAAATAATTTCACATTATATATTCTACACTTATAATATATGAACCGAATTATTATGTAAATCCACTTACCTGGATTCGCTACGAATTAAATTCAGCAACTAAAGACCTTGATTAATGGATGATAATTGTTGAAGAAGAAACTAGATGAAGTAGAGATGTGCAGTCATATAAAAAGGGGAGAGAGAGTTGAAGGTGGTTACAAGGATTAGCTTGAGATAACAAAAGAGAGATTTGTGGGGAAATGGTTGAGATAGAACACAGAGGAAACAAATAGGGTGGCTTAGGGTGTAAGTGCATATATGGTGTGAGTGAGTTCTAAATTATAAAAATATCCTTTATTAAATACTTGGGTATTACAATAATTCTTATAAGAAAAACATCCATGATTTTCAGCTCAATAATCAAGATTATAGTATTGTTGGAGAATATGACGTCCGGAAAACAAAGATTACTTTCTGTAACGACAATTGAGAATGTTATAATATAATAGTGAGAATTACTTTATTTATTTTGATTGAATATTTAAAAAAATGTCACATATATAATTGTCAATTTTTAATTTTACCCTTGGACCAAAATATATTTATTGATAGTTATTATATATTTATGGAGGATAGTTAGATAAGAAGAAGAAGAAAGAAAAAGTAGAGATGCACGACATGAAAATAACCCCCAATTTTGGGGGGTTTAAGATACCTCAAAATGAGGGCATCTTCATATTCCCGGTATTTACATACCTTTAAAAACTTTCAAACCAAACAACATAATTAATCGATTGCTTTCTTTTAGTTTTCAAGCATATTGCCTCACTTCCCCTCATACCAAACGCACCAAATTTTGAGTGCTTAATTTCTTATCTTTATAAGCTATTAAGTTTTAAATCATCTACTCAAGCATTCCACGCTTTTAAAAGTTTGAGGAATCATATTAAATTACATGTTTTTGTAGTTTATAAATTTGATAGTAATTTTTTACAATGTTTTGTTACTTATTAGTTTCTATGTTATAACATTTCATAATTAAATAACTATAAAGACATATAATAATATCAATTGAGCAAAATGATGTTTTGATGAAGACAATTTTAAAGGCTTTGTCCATAGGCCCGGCCTTTCAGCCCAGCCCGATAGTCCACTTTAAGCCCGAGCCCATGGGCCATGCTTGGACCTCCATGTTACAATCGGATCAGCCCGGTCCAGCCCGCTTGACTGGTCAACGGCCCGCTGGACAGGACCTGGGCTAGGGCCAGGGCCAATAATTTTTGGATCGGACCGGCCTGGCCCGGCCCATTGATGACCCGGTCTTGAATCATGGCAGGAGCATTTGCCAAAATGAGGAAGATTAAAATGGGCTTTTGTGAAACAGGATTAAATGGGCCTAAAAAGACCCAACTGGATGAAAGCTTAAAGAAAAAAGCCCATTATTCAGTACAGTACTTCATGGCCCCCACAAACAATCTAAACCGAAAACCCAGAAGCCTCCACGTATCGAAGTGATAGAAAGAAGGAATGGAGGTAAACAGTAAGAGCATAGCAGTTGTTTTCTCATTTTCTATCGCAACAGTAAGCTGAAAGCTTTGAGATGAGAAGATTCTGTGCAGTCTCCTCTACCCAGCTCTCCTTCATACCTCGAGGAATTTTCGCCACCACAAGGTGTTTTCTATGGCTATGCTTTACATATTTATAGTATTTATATGTGTTATATTCCCCCCAAAGAGTCAAATACCTTGTTATTTGTTAATGACTCGTTTTGCGGCTTAGTGATATGTACTTTATTCCTATTTTTGTGTGCTTTTGCTATTCTATTAGTTTGAATGAGAAATGTTGAGTAACAGTGTTGTTAGTATCGAGTCGGAGGTCTTCTATACTACTCGTAAATTTGAATTAAATTTTGACTGAATCGTTCGATTCACCTTGTTTTTTTGAACGAGACGAGAGTGAATCGGAAGAAAAATGGGTTTGAAGGTTGCTTTGCTGTACGAAGAAGATGAACAGAACGTTGGAGAAGAAAGAGAAAAGGGGAAAAAGAAAGAGAAAGAGGACTTGCTGAGGTGTTCTCATTTTATTGGTATTAGTCTATAAAAAAAGGTGGAAGACAGCTGGGCTTAGATTTTATTAGACAAAACGGGGATTAATAGTTTCCAAATTCCAATTGCACGCTAGTTTTCAAATTCCAATTTATTTCTATATTTTATTTTTGACTTTTAAACTTCCACTTTGTGAAATATACAGTGCCTAGAAAAAAAGTTTATGTATAAGAAACCTTAAGATTATGAATTTAATTGGTGTTTTTATTTCTAATATTATATATTTATATATAGTATGTATGTATATTATATTGTATTATATTATAATTGGTATTGGTTGTATTTTATGATTCGCGATAAGTTACGATTCACGATACACTTATTTTAGAAAACGATTTCCGATTCGATTCACGATTTAACAACCTTGTGAGTAAGAATGCCCAGATTTGGCGTATTTAGATTTACCTTTGAGCACTTTGAAAAAATAAGCGTGTGGTGGGGGATATTGAATGGTGTCTGAAGTAGTAGTCCTAGTGGATTATGTGGTTGGGCTGTCGGAGGATGTCGAATTTATACAACTTTGATGGTAGATTTGTGCTTGATATTTTTTTTTTTGTGGTGGTGTATTTGGTTGGGGGGAGGGGAGAGAACATAGTAGTTCGAGATAAGAAGGGAAAGTGAAAAGTATTGTAGGTTGGTGAAGAAGTAATAAGATAATGAATTGGCTTTATAGTTGTTTATCTCCTCCTTGCCTTTCATATTTGGAACAATTTCTTGCACGAAATAAACTTACTGGGACAATTTAGCATGTGCAGAAGCATTGGCTATAAATGCAAGACATCTCTCTCTCTCTCTCTCTCTCTCTCTCTCTCTCTCTCTCTCTCTCCCCCCCCCCGGTTCTTTTTGAGGTTTGTACTTCTTGATATGTATCAAAAACTGACAATGCTTCATTTTTCACTTAGGACCCAACTTTCGCTCCCACAGAAACTCTTTTTTTGCAGAGCAAAGTTCTGTAAGCCCTTCATTTTAAGCAGCCCTCTGTTGAAGGAATTCGTCTCAAGTTTTTGCTAACCTGTTTGCTCTGATGTTTCAGCAGCTGATTCTGAGACAGAAGGATCTTTTAGCTTAAAAGTGGTATCTCCAGCTCTTTTAGCAGCAGAAAAAGAAGAGGCCAAAGCTGTTTTGACATTGTTCTTGAAGAAACAAGGTCTCAGCAATGCACTTGCCGCACGGACCATAAACAAGTCCGATCTTTTCATTGACCACCTTGTCTCAAAGCTTCATTCTGTTCATAAATCTCGGTACCTAGTAGGTTCGATTTCATTGTGTTACTCTTACTCTCTCTATGGCTCAATCAAAGTTCGTACATTGGAAACCTTGCTAATCAACATAACTTGTTATGCAGGACGAGAGCTTACAACTCTTGAGATCAGAGATGCTCTTAATCCTTATCTCGAGTCTCTTCTTGAGGAGTACGGCCACGGGAACATTCTCGTGGATGTGGTGGAAAATTTTCCAAATGAACATATTAAAGAAAAGCCAGCTGCAACAGTTAATGTGCCTCAGTCGGCCATGGACTCAAAGAAGGTAAAAGCTATATCCCGAGTAAGTGAGATTGGTCCAGCGGGAAAGCTACGCCCACACATTCTCTACCTGGTAAAGCTTGGAATGGATCTTGAGCAGATTAAAGAAATCACTCGCAAATTTCCAGCGTTCGCATATTATAGCTTGGAAGGGAAAATAAAGCCTGTGGTTGAGTTTCTTCTTGATCTTGGGGTGTCCAAATCAGATATTCCTATCATCCTCAGTAAGAGGCCTCAGTTATGCGGAATCAGTCTGTCTGAAAATCTAATTCCCACAATGTCATTTTTGGAAAATCTGGGTGTGGACAAGAAACAATGGGCAAAGGTTATATACCGCTTTCCAGCACTTTTAACTTATAGCAAACAGAAGGTGAAGTCAACTGTAGAGTTCCTCCATGAAATGGGACTATCAGAAGAAAGCATAGGTAAGATTCTAACACGCTGCCCAAACATCATAAGTTATAGCGTGGAGGACAAACTACGGCCGACAGCTGAATATTTCCGTTCATTGGGAGTAGATGTTGCCGTCCTTCTCCATAGGTGTCCTCAGACTTTCGGTCTTAGTATTGACGCTAATCTGAAACCCGTTACACAATTTTTCTTGGAAAGAGGTTACAGTATAGAGGAAGTAGGGACCATGATATCCAGATATGGGGCATTATATACTTTCAGCTTGGTGGAGAACTTGATACCTAAATGGGATTTCTTTTTGACAATGGACTATTGCAAATTAGAGCTGATTAAATTTCCGCAGTATTTCGGTTACAGTTTGGAGGTAAGGATTAAGCCAAGGTATGCAATAATGAAGGAAGCTGGAGTGAAGTTATTGCTAAATCAGTTGTTAACGTTGTCCTGTACTGACTTTGATAAAGCTTTGAAAAAGAAGGTGAAGAAAATGCTTGCTGCTAAGGATCCTGAATAGAGGTGATGATATCTTTTAACTAGACTCTGAATAATACGATACTTCTTTTTGCAGGCATTATAATTGTACAGAATATTCACCGTGAGCAACTAGTATAGATGTTTTCATGGCATTTGATGATTGTATTCTGTTACGATTCTGCTAAATGAGCATATTCCTTAATTCAGAATACATATGGCCTCTCTATGAAGAACAGCTGCGATAAGTTATAATGGTATTAGGAATGTGCAAAAAAACTGATTTTTTTTGTTCGGTTCAAAATTCTCTTGAATTTCAAACCGAACCAGATAGTTAGTTTAAATCAATACCGAACTGTTAAACCGCATCGGAAGTCTTTGGTTCGGTTTGGTTTATGTACAGTTCAGTTCAATTTACTATATGATATGCTTTCATTTGTGTATTCTAGCTTTCTTTCAGTGTTGGTCTATTCATGCAATTTGTTACTACTGTGGGCGATTTTTTTTATTTTTTCCTTTTATGTGCAGAGTCTGCTGACAGTTGTGTTTTTAACGAACATGGGTTCTCTTCTGTTCTGGTCTTATTTAATCTGGTATGTTCTTTTAAAATACAGAAAGTCCTGATCTAATCTAAAAAAAATTAAAAATTAAAAATTAAAAAGGTTACACTAGACTTTGATTTTCGTTTTTCTTTTTTATGAAGGCCGACATGAATTGTTGGATAATATCTCAACAGTTTAGATTGGCAAAAAGTTACCCCCGTCTTTTACCATAAAAAATACTCGAATGCATGTACGTGCGGCCAAAATATGAATATAATGTTTTCCGTTTAGCATGGTAGTTTGGCTTCACAGTGATGATGAGCTTGATAAACAAACATAAAAGAAGAATACAGAAGGGGAATAAGATTACAAAAATTTGAAGAAAAAGACAAGTTTCACAATTGTTGATGAAACAGATAATACAAACGGCAAGGCTTCAATGGATGAGATATCATTGAGTTAAGAAAGATTTGAGCCAGATTGCGGATTTCTTGGGGATTCGATTCAAGTTGTGAAGGTAATCAGTATAATTGAGGCCGTACCTAACGGTGTAGCCATATCCCATTTCCTTGCGGTCCATCAATGCCCATATGAAATACCCTTTCACATTAGCTCCCATTCTTCACTCAAATACAACGGTTCACTTGATAATTAGTTTGATATGAGCAGTGAACTACCATTCCGATGTCTCAACTTACTTTATGGCCTCTGAAACTGCATAGAGATGGCTACCAATATGTTGAATTCTTGCATCATCCTACAATGCGGTTTCCATGGGAATGGTGTCATCTCTTTTTGATGTAAATCTAGGAGCTGAAAATGGACGTGTGGCTGAGCATACACGCGGGAATGTAGCGAAACGTGTACAAGATCCTTTATCACTCCCTGATGGTCCAATTACAAGACTTAGAGCCCAAAATTTCAAGAAAAACACTTATTGGGTTAATTCAAGAGAATTGGAATGATTCTGAAAAAGTGAAGCCCAATGTGGGTCCAAATAAAAATCAAGGCCTTATCCATGTCATCAAGGCCATTGAAGAGTCTAATTAGCATACAAAAGCAATTGAAAAGGATAATGAACCTACAAAAACGTGTTCACCAAGATAAGGCCATGAAAAGGCATGAATTGGACTATTTTCAAGGTTATTAAATAGGGGGATGAATCTAGTATGGATTGGTTGTGCTTAAATACATTGTTCACAGTCAATTAGTGATATTTACTTATTATTAGTAGTCAAAAAAGGTCTAAAAACGTGAGAACTTATTTACTTTAATGTTGGTGTTATTTCAAAGCTAAAATTAATGCTTTTCCTATTTTTGGAGGGTTGTTCCAAGTATAAAACATAGTACCCACGAAATTTGTAATCATGTTATGAATATTGAAATCAAGTTTATGTTATTGTGAGGTGTGTCCTCTTTGTTCTTGAAAGAACTCTTTAAACTTATCAAGTTAGTCTCGTGGCGTTCAAACAACCGAACTTATCACCTTGATTCTTGAGTGATCCTTAGGTTTCTTAGTGTGACGTTTCTATCCTTCGTAGTCTTAGTTATTATCTTGCTAGATAACGGGTTAAGGCTCAACAATCTTATCTTTCACGTTTTTGGGGTTCTTGAACCATCATTGTTATCGGGTTTCATCATAAATCATCAGTGGAGTTCATATCACTTTTCTTTGGATAGCCTGCAGGCATAATTAAGTCATTTGTTAATTAACATTGCAATGGCTTACTCTCTCTGAATTTTTTTCAGTTTGCTTGAAGCTAACCATTCTCTGTAATGTAGATTTTGGGATTTTTGTATTCGTTCTTCATATAGACCAAGGCATCCATTAGCCCTCTTGAATACACATAAACTAGACTTGATCCAGGTGCCTGTCGTTGAAATATATTACCAAACACACAAAAAGTAACAACCCTTGTCGCCACTATTTAAGCGATTATTTTAGTCACTAACTTTAAAACATAAAGCTTGCTGTCCCAGTTTAAACATTCGTTGATAAAATAATTATTTACTTAACCTATTTTTGGTCATTTTTGTAAATATAGAAAGTTTTCTGATTTTTTTGCAGTTTGAGTTAGAAAATTGATTTTTCTTGTCATTTTTATATTAAAAAATGAACTTACCAAATCACCGATCAGTTCTCCATTTCTATCCGCTGTAACAGACAAGTAAATATATTTATAATCCAAGTTATAAAAACATTTATGCATAAAAATTTGATAATTGGTAAACAAAATCATTTCTGTATTTAGGAATGTAGAGAGAATTGATGACCTCACCTACAGTAAGATTGACGTATTGATCGAACTGAGCATTGTTGGTGTAAGTATGGTCGGCATATATGAGGAGTGTCTTAGCAAAACGTGATGTATAATAATTTACGCCTATGAAATTAAAGGATCCTTTAACCAATGCCTTCTCTTCGTCTGTAAATTCTGGTAGATTTTGTTTCACCAAAGCCTTCAAAATAAACGGATAATCTCCATACACCAAGGGCTCCATGAACCTGATAATTACCAGTAATTCCAAAGTTTTAAATTGTTGAATTAAATCACTTGTGTTGGTTATGTGAATTTAATTAATCAGTCATAATATAATTCTTAAAAGAACCAAAATCAGTTATGTGAATTTAATCACATTAAATAGGGAAAGATAATAGTGAGTGTCTTTTAATTTTTCAGAAATTAAAAAAAATAGTAATAATGATTTATTGATTGGGTGAGAAAATTGCTAACCATCCAACCACGAAATCAAAAGCTATCTCAGATGCGTTTTGATCATGCCGGGTATCATCGTCATATGGTTTAAACCAGTGAGTTGCAAGTGAAATTCCAATTTCTCCTCCTTGTGATGGCTATTGGTGAATTAATTGGAGGAAATTGGAATTCATTATTTTGTCACATTTTAATTAATTGAATGATGTTATTCTTTGGAAAATGGTATAACATGGATTTGATTGCTGTAGAAATTAATTTGAAGAGTGTAACCCATAGTTCGACAAATTCACTGTTTTTATTTCTTCTTGAAATTGTTATAATCTGTTAGTTATTATCAAATAAATTAATATGATAATAGTCACTCAAATAACTTTTAATAATCCTTTCAATAATCAATGTTAATAAAATTATTTATTGATCAATTTAAGAATTCAATAAAACTTTGAAGGATTATTAATAAAATTCAATAAAATCATGTGAAATTTACAATTAAAATCATTTACTGAACAATTCAATAATCCAATAACTTTTAAAGATTATAAATTTTTGAATTGGTAATGATAAATATGTTTGAGTGAATTGGAATAAAATATTTTACATGTATGTAAAGCTAATTTAATACTACGTCAAATCTTTGAAAATATATTATTCAGCTTTTTTAATTGCTTTAAATTCATCTTCTAGCTTTTTTTATAATTGTTCTGATATAAAATTTAAATTTTTAAATGCGATCGTTTTTTATGCTTAGAATTGTAATAATTAATCATTTTTGATTGTAAGAACTATACTTTTTGATGGTTAAATTGAATAAAGAGTATTGTAAAAATAATGTTTTTATTGTTGGATAGAATGGTCCAGAAAATATTTTTCAAGTATGCACACTTTTAGAAGTAGTATGATATGATTTCTACACTCAGACATTTTTGTAAGTAACCATCATATTCACTGAATGGATCCGCTAGTTTTGAAATCTTAAAAAATCATTTATTTTCCTTCTCAAAGATATTTAACACAAAATCATTAGAAAACTTTTAAATTAGTGTGATTTATACAATTAATTTGAGTGGCTAATCTACGTATTTTGCAGAATAAAAACGCAATCTACTTGATGACATGTTATATTAATTTTATTGCATGAAGAACTCAGTGAAAGATGAGAAACAAGTTAAACGGAAAAAGTTACAAGGTTTGATAGTAGAGATGTTAAGACTAGTAGATTTTGTACAATATAAAACTTAATTGTAGAAACAAAAATTGCAAGGACTAAATTAGTAAAAATATTGTGTGTTGTTTTTGTACTTTAGTCTTTATCTTTATTTTGTATTAGTCAAAGTTATTGATTGTTCAATGAAGTAATTACGTGATATATATTCACATTCTGTTGTAAGAATAATAAAAGAATGCAGGTTTGATTATAAATAAGACCGATGTGATTGTGGTCTCCGAAATAATTTAAATGACCAAAGACTTGAAATTTTCCACATTCATGTTAATTTTGTTAATTTAATTAATCTGGATATGTAAAAGAAAAATGATACTAAATAGAAACTAAAATAATAAGTGATAAAACTTGTTCAAAGGGACGCCAGAGATTAACAATATTTTGGTGCCAATTACCTTAATATTTTACTATATACCACATATTATTAAAAAAAGAAGAAGGAAGAATTAGTCACAGTTGCCCTGGCACCCTTGACATTAGCATAGCTGCACAAGTCACTGGTTTACGTGTTAGGCAAATAATCATGAGAACGTTTAGGACCTACACATCTTGTTAGGAAAATAATTCGAAATAATTGAGAATTCACGTTAAGTTAAGTTAATTTAATTGCTTAAGATTTTAGACAATTACTAGTAATCTAACAATGATAACTTGATTGATAAGTCAAGTTATTATAATTGATTAAGTTATCACACTTATATTTTAGAGTTAGTGAATTTATTTTATTTTCCTTAATTAGAAATTATAATGTAACTTTAAAAGTCCCCACAATTTAACATGAAATTGTGAGTTCCAATTGCAGGATTTTAATCTTCATAAAATTTGTGCCTTTCAAAAAAGCCAAAACAACAAGAGCGTGCATCTCTACTATATGTTGGCCTAACATGAATTATTGTAACAAAAACAACTTGTATGGAAGTCAAGTCTTTTTTATATAAATAAATTGTACTGCAAAGGGAAAGCTACACACGCAAAGGGCCAAAAATTGTATGGAAGTCAATATATTTCTTGATAAAAGGTGTTTATACATGAATCTATTGGGTTCATCCACATTGGTCGGACCCGTGTGATTATTTATCTGTAATGGTCAAGTCAAGTGACAAGACTTGGATAGACTTTTACTGCCTTGAGAATGAATTGGAGGCATACGGCTTGGTTGTGTCGGTCCGCTGTCATGACTTCCTCAATAGGTTTTAGATGTATCATCCTCTCGTTGAGGATGAATCTAGAAATACATGACAGCATCCTATACGTTGGCCTCCACTTACACTTGATTGGTTAATCATAAAATAAGGTTTACCCTTTACTTTCTATATAAAAGCGTTTAATACTCTTATTGAAGAGGGTTAAATATTTGGACATTATGCTCACACATTTTGGGGCTCTCCTTCTCCCTCTCCTTGGCAACCCTAAGGAGGTGTGTTTACCGGTGGTTGTCACTGTCTACACACCACTAAGGATGCTCATCATTTCTTCCATGCATCCACATTCCTAAGACTTCTTCAATGACTACACTACTCTTTATTCTCAACCCGATCGGGTTCAAAATACCTCCCTGAAATAACGGTGACTCCACTGAAAAGTGGTCTGTCGGAAGAAGTCCGTTGTGAAGGAATATGGAGGAGTTCTCCATTTTTCAAATTCAGATCTTAGAATTTCAAATCTGAAATTTTAGATCTAAAATTCTTTTAGAAAAAAAAATTAAAAAATCAAGCATAGCATGAGAAATCGACGAGGGAGGTGGCTGCCACGGAGCACAGCCGACGACTACCAGGCGAAGATGCCCTTCACGACATCGGCTATGCTCTGGAGAAGTACATCCTCATCGAACACGGCCGTTGGAATCGACGCAAACAGTGAAAAAAGCTTGCTCCATTTTCGATCTCTAAATCTTAGATCTACGTCAAATGAAGCATTTTCAGATTTCAAAACACCGCCAAAAGGATTCGGATGAGATTTCCCGTTAATTTTGAGCCGTTTACGGTAAAAAATGGCCGACAAAGACGGTCGCACGCGCCGTTATCGGTGACTGCTTCGTCCTTACCCGTTTTGCCCGGACCATTTTAGCTTCTGAATTGATAGCAGGCCACCCCACGGTCAGTCCATGAAGCCCAGCGTGCGCCGCCCAGGTGACGTAAACTCGACCCACGAGAGATCCGTAACCAGCGCCCGAGCGCCCAACCCACATCTGCGCCCAGGTGCAACCCGCGGAAGACCCACGACCCGCGAACTCCTTGGCCCACGGCCTATGGGCCAACTCTCTCTTCCAGTAGTCCAACGCCTGGCCATTGGCCCTTTAAAGAGCCAGCACATGGTTTTCCACAAGCCCAGCACTCCCAATGCCTTTAATGTCCAAAGAAAAATGGTTCGCTGTCCATTTATGGGATGACGCTTGAAAAAAGGCTTAAAAAATTCAGCCACAGTTATATTATCGAGTCTTAATTGCACGAGTCATTGCACCGTATGAAACAAACGTAGGATATTGAATTGCAAGCTAAGTACTTATTTTAAAATTACTGCTTTGCCTTTAAATACGCATTTTATTCATTGAAAAGAAAATCCGATGATCGCATGAACTTATCATATAGGGCCTTAAAGAATATATTTGCATAGTTGTTCAAGCATATTAAATAATCAGTAGAAATTGATTCTATTGTCAAGCATAATTAATTAGCTCTCCATGCTCAAAATTTATCATACTCTAATGTAATTATAGAAATTACATTTATCATGTTTAGATCATCCATCTTGAATAATTTGATAACTTGACCCTATCATGGATAATATGAGATTATACTCAATGTTATAAACCATACAAGTCGAACTGATTCCTTGATAATAATTCGATATGCATCGGCCAAGTATGTTTAAATATTAATCAAGCAATATTAAATTCATGTCAAACTTTTATGATAAATATAATGCTTAATTGATTCTTGTGAATTATCAATATTTTGGTGCAGTATTGTTTTTATCAACACTTTGTGCTTTATCCATATTTCGACAATCCAAATGAATTATCAAAACTAAAATGCTTTACGCATTTTATCTATCGAAAGCATGTTCACAGTTTGATGTCTTAAAGAGCTTATACTTGATTCAGCTAGTTTTATGGCACAATCACTTTATTAGAAGAACTCAAAAATAGCCTGAACTCATCCCTTCATTCATGTGCATGTTTAACTGCCCATAATTCATTGGATTAACACTCCCATGCATATATGATTCTCTTTGTGCAAGTTGAATATGCATCTAGATTTTATTAAATTTACAAGTCGAGCATGTTTATATACGAGAAAAAAAATATACATGCTTTTATTCTTTAATCTCTCTTATTAATTTACATATTTGATTAACACATTTTGTCTCATATACATGTTTAAATTACATTCGATCTGACATTCATCTCAAGAGTTTGACTTGCCACGCCTAATTCACTCTGTCATCATGGGCATATATTTTCCTACACATATGAGGTCTTTTTGTATAAAACAAAGTATGATGATTTATTGACTTGTTTATCATTTAGTCATGATAATTATTGATTTATTCATCTTATACGTCAACTCTTTAAAGAGATTTCTAGATTTATTAATCAAGTTATCACATAGATTTCTAGACTTACTATTGAGCTCATCATGGAGATATATAAATTATCCATTGATTTATTATAGATATTTGAGATTTATCAATCAACTTATTATGCGGGTTTCTTAACTAATTATCTGACTCATCTTGAGGGGATTGCTAGATTTATCATCTGACCTATCATGGGTATTCATGGGTTTATCAATCCAATTATTGTAAGTATTATGGAATTAATTATTATTTACACTGTCTCAAGATCTCTATCATATGAATCTGAATCACGCCTAAAGGGGGCTCTAGTATGCATATGAGGAATTCTAGATATATATTTGATATTCTATATTGGCCCACAGTCTTTACGCCATTGTTGAATTTCATCATGACAGAGAAAATGGCATATATTTTTTTAAGATTCGAAATGAGGGGAATATATCAATATATGCATATCCCCTGTGACGTATTCTACATTCTTGTTTCTATTTGGGAGATTTGCTCTCATAACCAGTTTTTCATTTACCGGGAGATTTCTCCTTCTGACCAATAATCATGACAACAAGAATAAGGACATGTTTTCTGTGAGAATTTTATTGTCTATAGTTGCATTGTCATTGTGAAAAGGCTTTCGGTCACCTCTAACTGTGTTAGTAATACCACGTAGAGAAAATATTTTTATGATTGGTTTCGTACACATCTATGGTAACAGGAAATAACCATGTCTGGTGCCTCGAGCAGAGTATTCTAGGTCAATCACTACCTCGGTGACAATAAAACCACCTTAACAGGCGGGGTGATGATTCACCGCTAAGTGCACCCGAGGTAATGACAAAATTACCATGAGGGGTGACTCAAGACTATTGAGTAAAAATCACCGCTAAATGTACTTATTATAGGTTGCCTAGGATTATTGACAAGGAAAAAAATTGCCATTAAGCACACTCGAGGTGACAAAACACTTGTTAGGAGGGATGACTTAGAACTGAAAGATGTTTAGCATCGTAATTTTTATTACGACTTTTGCAGATATCAAAATGAACCAAAAGATTATAATGGATTTGTTGCCCTAGAATGCGTTTAAGATGTTTCAACGAAGTTTATTCTTGAAACGCGTTTAAGACGTTTCAGCCAAGATTGTTCCTGAAACACTTTTAAGACGTTTCAACAAAGTTTATTCTTGGAACGCATTTAAGACGTTTCAGCGAAAATTGTTCCTGAAACGCCTTTAAGACGTTTCAGTGAAGTTAAATCCTATAACGCTTTTAAGACCTTTCAGCAAAGTTAGTACTTGTAACACATTTAAGACGTTTCAACAAAGGATATTCTGAAATGCATTTAAGACGTTTCAGCGAAGATAGTTCTTGGTGTGCATTTAAGACGTTTCAGCAAAATTTATTCCTGAAATGCATTTAAGATGTTTCAGCAAAGATTGTTCCTGGAATACATTTAATATGTTTCAGAAAAAGATTGTTCCTGAAATGTGTTTAAGACATTTCAGCAAAGATTTCTCCTGAAATATGTTTAAGACGTTTCGGCGAAAATTGTTCTATTAACGCGTTTAACGTTTCAACAAAGTTTGTTCCTGAAACGCACTTAAGACGTTTCAGCAAAGTTTGCTCATGGAACACATTTAAGACGTTTCAGCACAGTACGTCCATGGGATGCACCTAAGACGCTCCAGTAAAGTTTGTCCCTGAAATGCATTGAAGACATTTCAGCAAAGGTATTGGGCATAACTTAGCCGTCGTTGCAAAACCCTTCAGAGCGGAACTTGGACTCTAAACTTATTTGAAATATATAAATTTTCTTGACTATTTGCTTTGCCCGTTGGCGCGGAATGTGGCTTTAGTCTTATGGATTGAATCTAACTTGGGTATTTATTATGGATGTGCTTATGGTAAAAGTTGCGTCTAAGAGCGATGTATGTGCGAAGTAGAGATGCATGATAACGAAGCATGATAAAAATTTGAAGTACGAACGGGTATATAACCCTTTAAGTATGACCATTACAGACAATTCAATATCACACGTCTTCTTACGCAACTTGATTACATTTTCATATAGATGTGTGTGCCTTCTTGAGCAATGCCGTGCAGGTTCATACGTATATGCGCTATCACAAAATCAAATCGTCTAAAGATGACACTTCAGCGTGTTTACCTACCGCAGAGAAATTTCTTGACGAACTCTGCCATGATTAGATTTTTCTCTTGGGTAATATGTTGCCTTGATGTTATGCTGCATTGGTTAAAGTCCTCTCTCGTGATTTTTTCTCAATCAATTCTCTCGTATCATTAATATTGGAAAGTGATGGTAATGACTCTGACGAATTATTTCTAGTAATGTTAAATATGAATGTATCGTTGAAACGTATGTCATATATGACCATGATATAGCTAACTAATGTTGTTTAACTCTGTTAACTTGTTATGATACATTGACATCTGAAGACACATCGTGAACATGCATATGATATAACTCTTATCATATATATTCACTTATGCTAACATTGAACATAAGGTTGTTCATTGCTAGTGTATGTATATTTTTTCAGCTAGTCATTCTTCAGTGAACATCGCCATGATCAGACTTTTTCTTGAGTAAGGCTCGTTGTAGTCAACTACTATTTACATCTCTTATTGTAGGCTAAATGAAAGCAATTGATATATCATCACATCCAACTGGGAGCTACAACAATAAAGATGACCCTGCATAACTGATTTAGTGAAGAAACATTCGTCGTATCAATTGAACATCTCCCAATTTGATGACTCATCAAGTAAGATCATAACACACGCCGATACTATATACAAGTTCAAGTGCTACGTACTTGAACTTGCACAAAGGGATAATGTTTATACATGAATTTTCTACCCTGGACATACTCGCTTGGTCCACCCGTATTGGTAGGACCCCTTTGATTATTTACCCGTAACTGTCAAGTCAAGTGACAAGACTTAGATGGATATTTGGACATTATACCCACACATTTGGGGGTTAATAGGAGTGTTAACCGTCAAGTCAAGATAAAGTTTATAAAATAGGGTTTACCCGTTACTTTCGATATAAAGGTGCTTAATACTCCTATTAAAGGGGGTTGGATATTTGGACATTATACCCACACATTTGGGGGCTCTCCCTCTTCCTCTGCTTAATGCACCCCAATGAGGTGCATTTACCGGCGGTTGTCACTGTCTATGCCGCTAAGGATACTCATCTTTTCCTCCACTCTAGACCTCCACATTCCCAAGGCTTCTTCAATGACTAGACTACTCTTTGTTCTCAACCCAATCCAGTTCAGAATGCCTCCCCGAAAAAAAAGGTTACCTTTTCGTTTACGAGGCTTATTGATATTAATGAGGTGGCGAGAATATATATTAATTTTGGCTACTCCTGTTTTGTTCAGTGTTAGAAAAAATCATTTTCAACTAGAGTTGTTTGTTTAGAAAATGGATGTCTCATATCATACTTGACATTAGAAAGCAAATCACATCAAATTTGACTTTAAAAGCATGAAAAGAAAAAAAATTATATCAATACTTTATCTTTGGTTTGTACTAGGGGCCCGAGTCTATCGAATATAATTCTTCTATTAAATTTCTTAAAAGGAGGGAATATGTGTCTTTATATCATCGACTTGGTTGCGTCCTTTGTTTTTGTGAAGGAAAAATTTCTCACACTAAGAAAATAAGAATAGAGAAAGAGAGAGAGGAGGGGATATGTGTCTTTGTTATCATTGACTTGGTTGCGTCCTTTGTCTTTGTAAAGAAAAAATTCCTCACACTCAAAAAATATGAATAGAGAGAGAGAGAGAGAATTCTCAAGAAACAAGTGTATGATTACTTCCGTTTGTATTGAATGAATTGATTTACAATTGGCTTCTATTTATAGACTTTTGATTAGTTACAAGATTTAGCTAAATGTCTCTAAACCCGAGGAATCAACAGAATATACCTCTTAGATTAAGCTTATAATATCATATTAAGTTTATCTAATCTAACAACTGCTCACATATGAACCGTCAGATGAGACATGATGGGATAACAGTTCAAATGGGTTTTTTCGCTTGACCACGGTGGCAATCCACTCTTCTCGCTTCTAATTGGTCATGCTTTCTTATGTAGCTTCTCAAACAATTTTTTACATGTACATTTTCCCCTATTGCATTTAATATCACATAGTGAAATTAACTTGCAATATTTAAATTTTCAGCCATCATTGCACATCATTACTCTACACCTTTTCTTTTGTACACCATTTATGGTTGTCTCTCCCGTATTCTTTTGTCGTTTCATCTTCCCGTTCAGAGAATACCTTACATGCGCTATTCTAGAGCAAACTTTCATCTCCCTCTTAGAGGATGCTTTACACGTGTCATTTTAGAGTAACTATTCCATTATGACCATAATTAATAAATAGGGATTTTGAACAAAAAGTGGATGATCTGCCATTGAGCTTCTTGATTCTAAAAGAATTTTGATTAAGTATTCTAAGTTCTACCTTTTTGTATTCTAGTAGGCTAGAATTCTCAAATTCCTCCATTGTAGAATCTTGGAATGATTTCTGCATAAATTAATAAGAAAGAATGTCACGAATTGGATTATTAATAAATTTGACATTGAAATTAAAATTACTGAGAATACCTAGAAAGACTAAGGAAGGTAATTTTAAAAGAAAATACTAAGTCTAACAATATCACAAGCCTTTCACAAACTTTTAAAAAAAATTCAATAAAGGTAAATGAAAAAAAAAGAAGTTATCCTACATGTATTTCAGAAAGAAATTAAAAATATTAAAATAATAGAAGAATTAAATCTTTTAATAAAGAGTTTAATTAACATTCATGAACTAGGAGAACCTAGTAGATTCTCAATTTCACTTAATAAGGTTGAAGAACATATTATCAACAATCAAAATAGTGACCATTTCATCCAAATACTTAATCATATCAAAATCAAGAAATGGTGTATAATGGTCAGAATAATAAATCAAAATTTTAATTTCACAACAATGACTCTTGTTGATTCGGGAGTAGATTTGAATTGTATGCAAGAAGGACTAGCTTCTACCAAGTACTTCAAAAATACAAAAGAATCTTTGTCTTCTACCAATAGTACTCATATACATATCAAATATGAAATACCCAAAGTTCATATTTGCCAACACAATGTATGTTTAAAAAATCATTTGTCTTAGTAAAAATATGATTGATAAATTAATTATAGTTTTACCATTCAGTTCTTTGTTGTATCCTTTTACAATAGAGTATGATAGGATAGTTACTTATCCTATGGATGAACCTGTTAAATTTAAATTTCTTTCTTTTTCTTACAATAAGAAGTTGAAAGCTTTAAAACAGAATTATGTTTTTAAATCTAAAAGGATTAAAGAAAGCTTCAAGTTCCTGTTCTTCAAAATCAAATCTTTGGACGAAGAATTCTTCGTTTAATAATCAATTACAAGCCCTTTAACGATGTTTTGGAATGAATAAAATATACAATAACAAACAAAAGAGACTTAATCGACAGATTTAGAGAAGCTGTTGCATTCTCTAAGTTTGACATAAAATCTGGATTTTGACAAATTCAGATAAATAAAATTGATAAATACAAAACTATATTTGATCATTATAAATGGAAAATAATACTATTTGATATTAAATTTTCTCCTAGTAAATTTCAGAATATAATGATTGAATTTTTTAATCAATTCTTAAATGACTACATTCTTAGTATACTGCTTGAATTTCTTGATTGTTTACATTGACAATATTTCCTTTAAATATGACAAATAATATTGGAAATATTTTGAATTGTTTGCCTATAATAAAACAAAATAGATAGTTATCTTTGCAAAAATAATCAGATTATTTCAATCAAAAAATAGATTTCTAGAATTTGAAATTTATTTCATACAATTTGCCTTATTAGATAAAAAATTTGTCTTAATTAATTATGAATCTGCAAAACATTTTCGCGATTCCTTCCAAACAAAGTTTTGAGAGGTAACAATATATTTATAGCAATTTTGATTTCAATACTTAATTTATGTATTAATAATTAAAGTCATGACCGCCTTACTTGTAATCTTTTGCAGGAAATCATACCAAGATTCTACAATAAGGCAATTTGAGAAACCTGACCTATTAGAATATGGGAAGGTAAAGGCCAGAGTATTTAATCAAAATCATTTTAAAATCAAGAAACTCAATAGCAAGACAATCGCATTTTGTTCAAAACTCTCATCCATTAATTATGGTCATAATGGATTTGAATATCCAAAAAAATGACTAGATTGATGAAGTAGATAAAATTTTTAAAGATATTGGATTGAAGTATGGCTTTAATACAACATTAATTCAATGGTATAAGAAAAGTATGAAAATAGGTTTTTACAAAAATAATAAAATCTATTATAATGAAATTTTAACTGAAAATATATTGAGACAAGTAAATCCTAAAATTGAATTTTAAAATAAAACAATAAAAGAATTTTTTGTACTAAAATGAACTTTCTTCATCATGCCTGGTGAATTTCAAAAATGTTATAAGCATGGTGTGAAATCTTTAATAAAAAGAATCAATATCATTTCTAGAAATAATGTGATAAATGGCTAAAAATAAAAGAGTTTTCTACTCAACAAGTGGCTCTTAAGGCTCGGATCAAGGAAGAGTTTTCTACTCTTAACCAAACCCAATCAACAATACTTGGGTCTATCAGACCCGATTACTAATTAACCCAGGTCAAACAATTTGTCCCATTCACAAATACTCAATCATTTAATGCTCAATCACTTAACCAACTAATTTATCATAATCTCTTTCATATTAAACCTCCATTTGCTCATCTGAAGGATCCGACCCAAATTGCCAATGCCCATTGCATTCCCAAATTCCATTATGTCCATAGACATGATAGCAAAAATCTCAATTTTAAAGAGATGTCCTCTTAGAAACAAAATCCATAAACTTTAACCCAATCAAAAATTCTGAGGAAAAAATCATTTACCATTCTTTCTATATCCCCACGATCATAACTATGAAGGTTTGGAAAATTCATCATTCAAGTTTCAAAATACTTTTAAATAAAATCAATAATTATTTTGACTATATTGATGCATGGCACGAGATTTTCTTGCATCAAAGTAGTGACTTTTCTCACTTTTGATTTTTGAATTTTGATAACAATTTCAAAATTGATTTTTCAAATCGGTTCTCAAAATGGTGGTCCATTCATGGTCTTAACTTAAAACATTTTTCAATTGATTTACAATAATATTTCAATTTATTTTCAATGGTTTATAAGCCCTCACCAATTAAGTCTCTTTTCCTTAAATACTTTGTTTTACAAACAAATACAAAATACCATAGATTTTGAAATGGCAATACACGGTTGGAAATGAAATCCTCATCATTCACTACAAACGGAAGTAATCATATACTTCTCTCTCTCTCTCTCTCTATCTCTCTCTCTCTCTCTTCTTATTCTTATTTTTTTAGTGTGGGGAAATCTTCCTTGACATTTTGGTGCTTTCATTGAAAGTCTGAGTTTTTACTCAAGAAGATAACTGAAGATGCCTTGCACTAGATCACATGCTACATAATAAGCTAGAAATGACCCTAATCTCACTGCCAATCCCTCGGATCAACCCCCACAGTCGATGAGAGTGCATGACATGATTCAGGCCATACTGAGCGAGATGCGTGGAAGATGTTGGAGCAGAAGATGCTCGAGATGAGGAAACTAGGAGCGAGTGGAGTAGAAGATTTGGAAACTTTAACTCACTCCCCACTATGCTCAGAAATCCTATCCGCTCTGATACCGAAAAAATTTGTGGCCGCCAAGTTTAAATGTTACGTAGGGAAGTCAGATCCTGTCGACCACCTATGTCATTCAAGCAAGTGATGGCACTTCATCTGCATGAGGATGAACTGATGTGTCGAATGTTCCTACTCAGTCTGGACGGGAATGCTCTAAATCTGGTTGAGCAACGGACTCCTGTGCATCGCAAAGATGACAGTAGAACGAGAATGAGAAAGTGTGGATTACAGCATTCTGAAAACATGGCAGATGAGAAGCAATGTGACTTCAAGAAACGGCTAAGACTATTTGAAGGAATTCACCCCAGGAACATAATATACACCCCATTTACTGTCCCAGTAAATCAAATTCTTGAAGTTATCAATGATGAACCTTGGTTGAAACAGCCCCATCCCATTACAAAGGAGCTAGATCCAATGGATAAAGATAAATATTGTCACTTTTATCGGAGTGCTGGTCATGAAACCTGAGATTGCTACCAACTAAAGGACTATGTTAAGAAGCTTGTCTAGGAGGGACATTTGAAGGAGTATGTTCTAAGATAGGACCAACCAAGGAGGGGGTGAGAAGCAACATCACCCTAGGGATAAAGAACCATTGTAAATAGTGGACACCATCATCACCATGACGGAATCAGCAGGAACAACCAAGAAGGAAAGAAAAATCTACTACAAAAAGCCCACTCTCGAAGTAAATAATTTCTAAGAGAAATTAGTTGGAAGAATGTTGATTATTTTTTGTGAAGAAGGCAACGAACATGATGTGATGGGCGCAATGATGCTCTTGTGATAACCATTCAGATTGGGAACTGTTTGCTGCAGAGAGTGCTGATTGATGATGGAAGTGAGAAGATGGCGATAGATGCCCAGAAGCTGCACGGCCACTACAAGACATTGTAGTAGGGTTCAATGGAACAATAATGTATTATGAAGGAATTTTGTCACTTTCGGTATGGGCTGGCCCATTTACCACATCACTAATTTTATGGTCATTGATGCACGATCACCTTATAATGCGATCCTGGGAAGAACGTGGATTCGCAAGATGAGAGATGTTCGATCGACCTACTACAAGACATTGAAGTATCCGTTGCCAGAAGGAGTATGGACCATATTGGGGGATCAAGCATCTGCCAGATGCTGTACGGTGTCAGCACTTGATTCCATAAAAAAAACAATCTCTCTATTCTTGAGAGCAGGGAAGAAAAAGGTTGAACAATAGCAATTAGATATGGATGAATCGAGCGAGAGAAACCCGAGGCATGAAGCCGAAAGAGAGACCGAACCTGTAGTCCTGGGGAAAAAAAGTAACCACCGTGGGAGCAGGACTATCTAAAGCAGAAAAAGGAGAGCTCATCGAGTTCCTTCGAAAGAACGTGGATATTTTGGCCACCACTGCTGTGGAAATGCCAGGTATTGACGAGTCGATAATTTTCATAAAATGAATGTTGATCATTTCGTTAAACCTATCAAACAGAAGAAGTGATCCTTCGCACCCAAGAGAAAATAGCAATAAAAGAAGAAGTCGAAAAGTTGCTTGAAGAAGGGTTCATCAGAGAAGTCAGTTACCCGGAGTCGCTGGCAAATACTGCGATGGTAAAGAAAAAGAATGGAAAATGGAGAATTTGTATGGATTTTACGAATTTAAATAAATCCTGCCCAAAGGATAATTATCCTTTACCAAGAATTGATCAGATGGTAAATGCCACATCCGGGCACGAGCTCCTGAGTTTCATGGATGCTTATTCCAGATATAACCAGGTGAAAATGTTCCATTCAGATTAGGAAAAAAATCTTTTACTACTGATTTTGGAATATATTTTTACACCGTAATGCCTTTCGGTCTGAAAAATGTAGGGGCAACATACCAAAGATTGGTTAATAAAGTCTTTGAGAAGTAAATTGGGAAGACGATTGAAGTATATGTAGATGATATGTTTATCAAGGAAGAAAGAGGGGAAGATCACATTCATGACCTAGAAGAAGCATTCTCTACCCTAAAAAGAAGCAATATGAAGCTGAATCCAGAAAAGTGTACTTTTAGAGTGGTAGTGGGAAAATTTCTGGGGCATTTGGTGAATAGTAGAGGAATCGAAATCAATCCATATCAGATAAAAGAAATCATAGACGTGAAATCACCACATACAAAAAATGAGATCCAAAGCTTGACAGTAAAGTTAGCAGCTTTAAATAGATTCTTGTTCAGGTCAACAGACAAGTGCAGACTGTTCTTCGCCAAGCTAAGAAGAACTCTAGACAATAGTGGGATGAAGAGTGTGAAGATGCTCTACAAAAAATTAAAGAATATTTGACTTCACCACCGCTACTGTCAAAGCCCTTACCAAGAGAAGAACTATCTATTTACCTCGCAGTGTCAGAAACCATAGTAAGTGCAGCAGTCGTCAGAACAGTAGAAGGGTGTCAAAAACCTGTTTACTTTGTGAGAAAAAGCTTTGCGACCGCGGAGGCTAGGGAAAATGGAGAAGATGGTACTCGCTTTGATGGTTGCTGCAAGGAAGCTCAGACACTATTTTCAGGAGCACACCATAAATGTGGTGACAGAATTTTAAATAAAGAGTTTACTGCACTCTCCTGAGATATCTGAGAGACTTGTGAAGTGGGCAATAAAGCTTGGGGCATATGACATCTGGTATGCTCCTCGTACTGCCATAAAAGCTCAAGTCCTGGTAGACTTCATTGCAGAATTTACTTACGATGCATAAAACATGATTCAACGATGGAGGAAGAAGGGGAAGACGCTTGGATTCTATTGGTAGACTAGGCATCCAATTATCGTGGAGTCGGAGCAGGAATGGTAGTCCAAACTCCGTATGGAGAAACTTTTTAACATGCTTTGTCATTTAGTTTCGAGGTGTTAAACAATGAAGCAGGATATGAAGCGTTGTTAGCTGGACTGGCCTTATGATTGAGTTCAAGGTAACTAGAGTAAAAATATTTTTCGATTCAATGTTAGTTGCTAACTAAATCGCAGGAAAATAAAACGCAAAAGACAGTCAGATGGAAGAATACTTACATAGTGCCAAGGAAATGCTTAGCTGTCAAAATACCATGTAGATTACGCAAATACCCAAAGAAGAAAATTTGAGTGAACCAAGTGCAAATATGTCTATTCAAGCCGAAGTCACAAAGAAAAATAATGTGAATAATTGGAGGAGGAATATAGTGCAATGCTTACTCAATCAGAAACTCCCAGTCGATAGAATGGAAGCTCAAAAACTCGAACAACGAAGTGCTAGGTACACCATGATCGAGGGGGAGCTGTATAAAAGATCATTCTTGGGTCCATACCTCAAATGTCTTTCCCCAACGAAAGCCCGATACATAAATATCGAAGTACATGAAAGAATCTGTGGAAATCATTTTGGTGGGAGGACTCTAGCCAACAAGTTATTGAACGAAAGCTACTACTGGCCAAAAAGGCAAGAGAAAGCAAAGTCCTTTGTGAAGAAGTGAAACAAATGTCAATGATACTCTCTCGTCCTAAAAATGGCACCTGAGCATTACAGACACTGCTGAGCCCATGGTCGTTTATGCAATTGGGAATTGATGTAGTTGAGCCACTGCCCACGGCTCCTGTGCAGAAAAGATTCTTACTAGTGGCAACTGACTACTTTACAAAGTGGATAGAAGTGGAAGCATTAGCAAGAGTGCGTGAAGAAGAGGTAAGACAGTTCTTATGGATAAACATTGTGTGCAGGTACGAGATCCCTAAAGTACTTATTTTGGATAATGAGCTTCAAATCACTGGAAGTCGGGTGAAAAGTTTTTACAATGATATCTGAATAAAGAATAGACTGTCAACTTTGTACTACCCACGGGGCAATGGGCAGACAAAAAGTTAAATAGAACAATATTGGAAAATCTAAAAAATGACTAGAAGATGCCAAAAGGAAGTGGACTGAAGAGTTACCATCAGTTCTTTAGGCGTATCGCACAACACCGCGAGAGTCGACCGGAGAAATGTCGTTCGCTTTAACATTTGGCGTAGAAGCTTTCATACCAGTGGAAATTGGATGTCTCATTATGAGATCAGAAATGAACGAAGTCACCAACGTTGAACGGATGACCGAAAGTCTGGACTTTCTTGAAGAGAAAATAGATGCCGCTCTGATAAGGATGACCAATTATAATAAAAAAAGGAGAAGGTATTTTTAAAAAAGAGTCAGTGGAAAGTAGTTCCAACAAGGAGATCTTATGCTAAAAAGGATTTTTCAATTACATGAAGGAAAACTAGGACCGAATTGGGAATGACCCTTCATAGTTAAAGCGGCTGGAGGAAATGAATCTTATTATCTAATGACGAATAAGGGAAGTGACTTGCCCAAACCTTGGAATTCTTTACATTTTTACAAATATTATGTGTAATTATCTTTAAATAGTGAAAACATTTATCACCCATGGTTTTTTCCTGTTAAAGGTTTTCCACGTAAAAATATGGTGTTCCTCATCTCTTTCAAAAATGGAAAAGGGCCTATGAGATCACTGATCTTAAGTCCATGAGGAATGGTGTCTGCAGCACTAGCCTATAAAGGAAACCAAAAGGGAAGGAAGTTCTGAAAGGAAAAGAAAGAAGAATGGAGTCTGAAAAGGAAGAAATTCAGAAATTCAGAGGAGGAAAATCTACTTAAGAAGAGATCAATTAAGACTTCTAAACAAAACACCTTTTCATTGATTATAAGGAAAAATTACAAAGAAAAAGAAAAGGAGAAAAATATAACAAGGAAAGCAAAAAGAAAGAAGCCTAGACTACAATAACTTCAGGATCTCTCTCGAGGGCACCCTCCTTAGAAGCGGGGATAAGAATGGTAGCAGACGGTGATATTTGAGCAGGAGTATCTTCTAATGAAGCACCCACAAAGTCCACAACTTCTGGAACATGGGTTGTTTGGGAGGATGGTTTGCCATTGCATCCCTGTAGCCCGCACTATAGACTATGAGCTCCCCTTGTATAAACAAAGCATGAGAAGTAGCCTCCCTCTCAATGGCCGCATCTCTCGCCTTTTCAGCTTCAACCCTAGCCAACTCAGATTCAGCCAAGGCTTTCTTTACAGTTTCAAGGGATTCCACCAATCACTGCTCCTCTGCACCAGCGACCTCAACATCATGTGCCATCTTCTTCAAAGCTTTTTGAAGCTCAATCTCATTGGTCACGTATTACTCATTCTCAGCTTGAAGATGAGTATTTGTGGAGGTAACCAACGAAATATCTCTCCAGAGTTGGGTCAAGGCTTGATCACGTTGAGTGTGAAAGTCTTGAAGATCGTTATGATGAACGATAGCCTGGAAAAGACATAAAAATAAACAAATTAAGAAAATTATACAACTTCTGGGAAGAAGATGAGAAAAAGAAAAACTTACCCGCATCAAGTCATGGCTCAGTCTGCTCATAAGATAACTGATTGGAAAGCTCCTCAAGATGTTATTATCAGAACGTGACTAAATGCCGTGAAGGATGATGTGAGAAGCTGCCAGATCATTCAAAAAGCAAACTGTCTCCAGGATGGTAGCACTAGAAATGCATCTTAGCTTCCACGGAGTAGGTGGGGGAACTATAGTATCTCCAAATCCCGAAGCCTTTTACATATCATAAGTGCCTATAGCGGTAGTGGGCACAACATAAGTTGAAGTAGGAGCCGGAGGAAGAGGTAGCTCAGAGCTCGGGGGAGCCTTGATCCTCAGCATGGGCGTAGCGGAAGCGGGATCAGTAGTGATGGAAGTGGATGCCGTAAGCTCTGAACGGGAAGAGCTAGAAGTTTCAATACCGGTCCTTTTCTCAACAGGACTCACGAATTTGCTTCGCAATATTTTATCCATTCTTATACCAACTATATCTCAATCAAATACTCTTGATGATCTGAAGAGCTGGAGCTAGAGTGGTTGGAAACTCAATGAAATGAAGGAGTTGGAATTGATGAAGAGCATGCTAGAACCGGAACAGTAGTTGGAGTTGAAGATGATGACAGACCTGAAGTAGAAGTGAGAGTTGAAATGGTAGAAGGGTTGAGGTCACGAAGTACTTTCCAATCCCTTTCTTGTGGTCGGAGGTGAAAGGCAGCAACAAGCTTTCTCTTAGATTCTTTGGACAAATAAGGCTTTAGATTTTTCCTGCAAAGGAAGAAAGTAAAAATAAATACACATCAGTTAAAAATAAAGGGAAGAAATAAATAAATAAACGAAAATAAAGGCAAGAACCAAAGCTCCAGTGACTTATTAAAAATTGCCCATTTCTTCGAAATTGTCCAGCGGCCATCACCACCCCAATTTCCACCAATCAAGAGTGTATCACTCTCTCCCTCTCCCAACCCTTATCTCCTCTTGGGAACCCAGTTATTAAACTCCCTCTCTTTTCATACGAACGAGGGACAAGGTAATAAATGTCAACTCAGAATTTAACTACGTAGCATTGAAGGAGTTCGTCTAGCCTTAAACCAAAATGGAACTTCCTATTCAAAGCCTCTATGCCTAGGAGGATCGTGTAAGAGCTAGGAGTGAATTGAGAAGGAGCTAAACCTACTGTGTGAAAGAACTGGGAAAATAATGGAGAAAATGGAAGCTTAAGACCTAGGGCTATGACAATATGGCTAAGAGTGATTTGGTAAGGCAGATTACATGGAATTCCTATGGATTCACTCCTTCCACTACAAGAAATATGGAATTCTACAAGAGACAACAAACCATGTGAAAAGTAATGCATAGGGTTCTCACAGCGCCTGTGACAACCCATCATATTAAAAGTCCACGTTTTTTCCTAGGCGCAACACCTCTTATGAAAAACCTTGTGGTCTCTCACTTTTTATAGGCTTTTTTTTACTCTTGTAGAATGTTATTTAATAGGATTTTCAAACCCCTGTTGAATGTAGTCAACAGGTGTTTTAATACTTGTGAATTAACATTCACATGTATTTTTATATCTATAAAATGAGATACCATAAGATTCATTGCTATGGTCAATTATTTATATTATATGCTTTCAAAATGATAATTTTAAGTAGTATAAAGAATACCAATATAATACTTAACAACATTAATATATATCATTTCAACAAAGTGCTACATCATTCATTTGATCAACTTTCAAATAAATCTAACTTGAAAACTATCTTATCCTTAAAATATACAAGCAACACTTGTCCTTGAAATATACAAGCAACACTTGTTCTAATCTCGTCCATAATAAGTATATACCATGGACCCGTTTGTGACAATTTTGTTCTCCATCCCCAACAAAGGCAAGACTTTTGCTGCATTGAGAAAATACTATTTCAGTTCCACAAAAGTACAATATGAAACTTAAAAATATCTAAAAGTATCATCACTAAGTCTAATCATCCACATATCATCATCATTTGTAATAAAAATCTAAAATCATCTAAATGTTTCACAAAAAACTACAAAATAATCTCAAAAGATCACTAAAATATGATATAAAACCTAAAAGTCTAAATCTTCAAACTTTGAATGTCCATGTTCAATAGCATCAAGTCATTGTAGGTCATGTATTTTAAAGAAAACTAAGTTACTAACATTGAGCTTAATAGTAGATTTTCAAGAGGTACTCTAGATTTGGAGTGGCATTGCTGATAATAGATTCTAGCATAATACCCATATAGATTAATAAGTTCATAAACGACATTTAAGGCAAAGTAATTCACATATTAAAAGCAGAAGCTCTGAAAAATTAGCAGAAGCACGTTACAAAAGAAACAAGACTAATAACTTCTAGAAAAATGCATTCTTACTCCAATTGTTTTACTAAAGTATGACTTCAGAATGTAGCCAAAACAAATAACAAGCCAACATGTAAACTTCATAAAACAACATCCAAATACCTGAAGGGTTCACATCTAAACTAAATAACAAAGCTTATTCAACTCAAATAACAAAGCTTACCTTCTCAATATTTTCCATCACGATCCCTTTGACCTCTGTTATTTAAGCCTTCAATTTGCAAGCTTACTCATTTCGTCAAGATGGTTCATACAATATAGCATGTGCTCCTTAAGCCTTGGCCTATTAAACAAACAAAACTTCATAGGTAAAATATACCCACCCACATTTAGTCTCACCTTGCCAAGTTCACATAACATTAATTGAGATAGTATTGTCTTGATGTCAATAGATGACTGAAAACGCAGTCACAGGGGGTAAGAAGTAAGAATCAAGAAATAAATATGGTTAAAATGAATGGCCCATTATGTATAAAGTTGACAGCAAACAATACAAGGAGGTAGAGTAATGGGCATTGTAAGTTCAAACAATCATTATATGTTTCCATTTTGAGATTTTAGCATAAATATGATCCTAAAGTTTAAGCTTAATCTCAAGCCTGTTTGCAATGAAAAGAATAGCAAAACAATATGACAACTTAAAAAGGATAAAGGTTAAAACCTAAAAAGGCTACAAATTTAAGATTATCTATAAAATTATCAGGACAAGTCAATTTTTTAACCTTTGTCCCATGTCCTGTCCTACCACGGGTGAACATTTTTAATTGAATAAAATATAAAGCACCATCACAAAATTCTGTAAAAGAAAGAGCATAACTCAGCACAAACCCCAATCAGACAGTGATTATGGTGAAAATCAAGACGAAGTAGTTTTTGAAGCGGAAGATGATTAAGAGGTCTAAACAGAATGATTCTTAGCTGAATAAATCACTAAAAGACCAAAGTTAAAGCTTAGTGCATTAAAAATCATAATGACATGAAATAAAGATTTTATAAGCACAAAGAACTTAAAAACATTTCTGCAAATACCTCAGTTGATGCATGACCAGTCAAAATAGATATTCGTTCTAGTAAGACTACAAATACCTGTATTATGATTACGGGAATGAGTCAAACTGCAGGTCTTCACATAGATTCCACTTCCATATATATGTTGAGGTATTTCATTTGCTACACAAGTATAGTTACAATGTTATGTAATCATAGATCATCAACCACTGCCCGAAAATATTTAAATACTAAATACCAAACTCGTAATAAAATCAACACAATATATAAACCAATGCTTGAAAAAATTCAAATACTAAATAGAAAATTAGTAACAAAATCAACACAATATATAGCAACCACTACTTAAGGAAGATATGCCTTTAAAAAGGAAACAAGAAACCATAAAAAATTGTTGATTTTGATAAACTAAAATGACTTTTACCTGCGTTGAACGATAGAGAATATTGAAACTCAGATTCTAAAACCCATAAACGATGCTTTCTCAAATTTTTATGAAATCTAATTTGGCCAGCCACTGCTTGTATCTAACACCAAAGAGGATGGAGTAAATGTTGCCTTCAATAAGCTGCACTATTGAGCTCAATGCAAGGAAATTACCTAGAAAATTGGAACACATCAGTGAACCAAGCTAACCCTAGTTCTTTGTCTCATTTTTTGAGAAATATCGATGGAGAAGCTAATAGAGAGAGGGAGATGTACCGATAAAAAATAGAGAGAGAGAGAGAGTCTGTAGGCATGGCAGGGCATCTCGAGAAAAAATTGAGAGAGAAAACTGAAAAGGGAAGGGTTTGGGTGTAATCGAGCGCCTTTCTTCAGTAAAACTTTCACTCCCACATTTTTTTCAAAGTCATGCTCCTCTTAAAATTCATCCCGCTTAGTTTTTTTAATTTTTAACAGGAATGGTTTTTACGTAGTTCATAAAGAGTCTTGTTATTTTGAGTTTTTTACAGGAGGAGACTATGAACCCTGTATTTAAATCCTGTAGAATGTTATATTTGTTGTAATGCTCATAACGCACGTAAAACGTCTGAAGGAAAAGATTCTCGGTAATAGGCTATAAAGAGGTTGAACTCCTATGAGTTCTTACTAAGAGTACGGGAATATTCCATTTCTTAATAATCAAAGAAAAGAAAAAAAGAAGAAGAAGAAAGAATGAGGACGATAACGAGAACTTACGAGATAGAAAACTGAAGTGAATGAAGAAAATGGGGAAGGAAACCTTATATATAAGTGATGAATTTCAAATGAGAGTGGAGAACAGTTTGTTGGAATGAGGCAATCGAGGACTGAAGATAATGGGAATGTGATCATTCGAACTGATAGCTTGGGAGATGTGAACGGCGAGACAAGAAATGAAAAGACGCGATTGGTGACAAGTAAAGAGATGACATGTGTAAGCCATTCTCTGAGCGGGAAGATGATTGCTCTGAAATGACGCGTGTAAAACATCCTCTGAGCGGGAAGATGAAAGGTTGCTCTAGAATAGGTCATGTAAGGTATTCTCTGAACGGAAAGATGAAAAGCTGCTCTGAAATGACACATGTAAGGCATTCTCTGAGCGAGAAGATGAAGAGTTACTATGAAATGACACGTGTGAAGCACCCCCTGAGTGGGAAGATGAAAGATTGCTCCAGAATAGAGCATGTAAGGTATTCTCTGAGCGGGAAGATGAAGAGTTGCTTTGAAATGACACATGTAAAGCATCCTCTGTGCGAGAAGATGAAAGGTAGCTTCAGAATAGTGCATGTAAGGTATTCTATGAACGGAAAGATGAAGAGTTGCTCTGAAATGACAAGTGTAAGGCATAATATCCAAGAAATGACTGGATTAATGGATTGAATGAACTTTTAGAAGATGTTGGATTGAAGGATGACTTCAATGCATCATTAATTCAGTGGTATAAAAAGGTGAAAAAATAAGGTTTCACAAAGATAATGAAATATGTTATGATAACAGTAAAATTTTAATCGTAAACCTTTTTGGACACGCAATATTTAAAATTGAATTTCCAAATAAAACAATAGAAGAATTTTTTATTCCAGAAGGAACTTTCTTCAACATGCATCACGGATTTCAAAAGAGTCATAGGCATGCAGTAGAATCCTTAACTGAAAGAATCAGTATTACTTTCAGAAATCATGTGAGAATGATGAATGGTTCAATAATAGAAGAGTCTTTGACTCGATAATTGGCCCTTAAAGCTCAAATCAAAGAGGAGCCTTCTACTCATAACCAAACCCAATCAACAACACTTAGGTCCAACAGACTCAATCACCAATCAACCATGGTCAACCAATTTGACCAATTCCCAATCAATTTCAAAATACAAGAAATCATCATTTGATTTTCAAAAAATGACTAGTGAAACTCTCTTTCATATTGAGCCTCCATTTGTTCATTTGAAGGATCCTACTCAAATTGTGATGCCTATTTCATTTCTAAATTCTACTATGTCCCTGGACATAATAACAAAAACCTTAGTTTCTACAAATACATTCTCTTAAAAACAGAATCCATAAAAATTAGCCCAATCAGAATTTCTGAAGAAAGAATCATTTATCATTCTTTCTCTATTCTCAGAATCATAACTATGGAGCATTGGAGAATTCATTCTTCAAGTTTCAAAACAATTTTAAATAAAAATAATATAATTATTTTGACTATATTGATGCATGACACAAGATTTCCTTGCATCAAAATAGTGATTTCTCACTTTTGGTTCTTAAATTTTGATAATACTTTCAAAATTGATTTTCCAAGTTGGTTCTTAAAATGGTGGTTCATTTATGATCTTACCTTAGAACTTTTTTCAATTGATTTACAATAATGTTTCAATTTATTTTTAAAGGTTTACAAGCCCTCTCTAATTGAGGCTTTCTTTCCCCATATACTTTATTTTTCAATAAAATATAAAATACCTTAGATTTTGAAATGACAATACTCGATTGAACGAGAAATCTTCACCAGAGAATATTATATTAAATTGTGTGATAAGTTGAATACCCAGAACAGAAAATTATCGCGCCCATCAATTATGAATTCGCAAGTATCCATCCCAATATGAGACTAACAAATCATTTCATCCAAGCTCCATTAAAAATTAATGAGCCCATTGACCTCGCTCCACAAATAAAATTATCTAGTCCAAATTCTTTCAAACCCGAATCAAAATCCGGATCCAAACCCTCTTCAAGGGTAAATCAAAGGGCACAACTCCAAAGTCCAAATTAAAGAAAAAATTGCTCCAAGAATTACTTCTCATTTTAGCGAAAAATAATGAATCTGACTCTGAATTACTTACAGAATCAAGTTAGTAAACAAAAGGAATCCAGGAAGGCGACTCTTCAGCAATTGAAGGACCCATCCAATAATGATGATCTCAGTAATTATTCGAACGAAATAAATAAATGAATTTGTCTTTAGCAAAATGTCAATGTTTGAATAAAAATAATCGATGAATCATGATGACACCTTGACTCAATGCAACGGTCATGATGATGTCCAAGAAAAGATAATTATCAATAATCAAAAGCACAAGAATCCAAAACAACAATTTCAAGGACTCAAATATAGAATAATATTGATTTTCAAGACAACAATAATGACTTCCAAAGATGAAGACACGAAGATCGAGATAGAAATTATTAAGGGATCTTTATATTTTTGTCTTCTTTTGTAATCATTATACTAAGTTGTCAAATAATTAGGTAATTATTCATGTTTTTTACTATTCTTAGTAAAAAATAGACAAAAGTATATATGTGAAATGTTTTTATTTTTATAGAATAGAATAGTTCAGGTAAGTATGAGTTTCCGATGAACTCCACTTTCCTTAGCTATAAATAGGCATATATCATTTGTGAATCAGAACTCATTTTACAACTCTCACTATTTGAGAGTTAAAACTTGTTTTGTGAAACAAAGTCTTCTTCTTCTACTCCTCTTTTATAAATCTTTTCTTCCTTTTTCTTTAACGTAAATTAGTGAGCGGGAGCATTAATTTATTGTTGCCAATAAACTTTGTTTGTGTAAGTTTTTAATCTTACACCTCAATATAATTTTTGTAATCATTGTTTGTTAATACAACTTTTACTGTTTCTATTCTTGCACAATACCTCCTCGATTTGGTCGGTTCTTGAAAAATCTGCACACCTCCAATATCGTAAATTGTTTCTATAAAAATTGCCATCTAATGGTCCAGAATTGCATCCAAGGTGCTGGGTGTGCCCCCTGCATAGTACAAGGAATTTTAACCCCTATACTGTAGAAAAAATCCTTTAATTATGAAGAAATGTATTTAAACTACTATGGTTTTAACACCAAGGATGACCTCTACAAGCCTAAACCAAGGATTAAAAGCCATTCACAAGCACGTACGGGGATATATATTCGTACAATATCATACTGTTTTTAAAAACTTTCATCTTTAAAAAAATTTAATTAGACAAATATGTCCAACTAAATTTTCATTATACCCACGTTTTACCCTCTAATCAATTAATCTTTTAATCATTTCAACCATTTTTATTAAAATCATTTTCGTTGCCAACATGATAAACCACATGTTACAATGAATATTATTTCATAAATTTATTTAATGTAAACTAAAATAATCGCATAATTATAGAAGTAATACTCATTAACTAGTAGTAATACACATATCATTAAATTAAAGCACGATTACCATAAAAACATAACTGACTTTTTTCTCTGTAGATTTTTTTAAAGAAATTGTCTTTTTATGTTTATATTTTATTTCATTTATACTTTTTAATTTCTAATTAAATATAAATTATATTAAAACATATATATATATATATATATATATATATATATATATAAATAATTAAAATAGTACATGTTTATATATATACTGGTCAAGTATCACATGTGATACACATCTCTTAACCAATAATGTTTTGACTCATTCTTAAATTTTGTTTACACAGAGGTATACATACATCAAGTCAAATTATGGATAGAAAATAAGGCTCGCTTAATGTGTTTAATATATTAATTTTCTTTCATTAAGTTTGAAGAGAGTATTGTAATCCATTCTACCTAAAATAATTAACTAAAAATACAGTAAATTAATTTGAGACTAACTATTTGTTTTATCTTTTTAGATTGTAGATAGTAATAATAAGGAGAAAATATCTCTAAAGATGAAAGTTTCAATAAAGTGGTTGAAAAACTCTTGGTGTGATTTTGTATGTTTAATTTTGAGTTTAAGAATAATATAAAGAACTTCAAAGTTAGTTTGGGGGAATATTGTCTAAAAATATTTCTTAAACATCTACACTTTTATATATAGTATAGATAAATATAGACATAAATATAGATAATTAAATGAACTTAACATGCATGGAGAGACTTTTGATTATTTCGTCTACCCTTTAAATCTTATTAAATATATTGTAGATTAGGTTTTCATTTAATTTAATTATAATTTTATTCACTAATGATTTGTTTATTTATAATTTATGAAATTTACTAATTTAAACTATTATGCTACTATGAATATGAAGGTATGTATAGATAAGCTTAGAAATATTTATACAAATAATATTTTTTGTCAATAAAATGAATTATTATTTTTTTGCATGATTTTTTTGCTTATATCTAATCTTACTCTCCGCTCAAGTGGCTTGTTATTCTTATAATTGATTATTTTTGTGTATTATTTGTTTACCTAATCTGTGAATCTGTTTATCAGAGGCTGACGTACCAGCTTCTATTTGGTTAGTTTCAGAGATCTAGGTAAGACATCTTAGATACGTAAATCCCGAGGGTGGGGTGGTTGTAGTGCGAAAGGGAGAAAAGTGAAGGCTAATATGAGGTTGTAGAAGTCACCACAAGGTTAGTAACAAAAAACACAATATGAAATTCTCAATAATAAGAATAATTTAGTTAGTGGAGCAATAAGTAAATTATTTTGGAGTAATTCTTCTAGTAGTAATAGGTCAACAATAACCTCAATATCGGACATAATAAATAATGAACATATTGAATTAACAGATGATCAAGTAGATCATAAGGTATGAAATATACCTAAAATCTTCAATAAAAATATTTATAAATCAACATGGCCTATTGCTTCCTTCAAGACTCAATATCATATAAAAACAATTGAAAAATATTTGCTCTTGGAAAAGAGCATGAAACATGTCGATTACTTTCCTCTGATGCAATAAAACATCATATTCAAGAAGGATATAATTTCCTTCATTTTGGTTTAGTCCAGATTAGAGTTAAACTATTCACAAGAAGATGCCTAAATACTTCTGTCTTATTAACCTTGCGAGATGCAAGATTTACAACTTTTTAAGATGGAATCTTAAGATTAATTGAATCCTCACTCTGCAATGGTCCAATTCATTTTGATTGTTTTCTGATCTATCTGTTAGTTTAGCAGATCTCCACACACACACACACACACACACACACACACACACACACACACACACACACACACACACACACTGAATTATAGTAAAGGGTATTGACCAAACGCATTGTACTGAATTAAATAATATTGTCCAGTATTTGATGCTTTATTAGTTAAAAAACTGTAACACTTATACAATGCTTGGTACGTTATAGTACTAGATTATAAAGCTGTTTGTCATTATTTGATCTGCAAAAGCTTATTTGAAATTCATTAACACGTTATTTCACATTTTCAACTATAAAATAAATTATCTAATGCATGTTATCACCGTATATTTCCTATTTTTTGACTAAAAATGTAAATTCAATTATACTCGTAAACTTTAAGATAGTGATAATTTATAGTTATAAGCATTGAAATTAAAAAAAAATCATTGAATTTTTAATACACAAAATAAGTCATTTAAAATTTATAAATAATTACTGAACCACTCATATGATTGAGATGCTCTGAAAATTCAAAAAAAAAAAGGAAGAAAAAGATAGTAAATGACTTTGAAAATTGATAAAATTAAGTCATAAGTAACTAATTTTGCACCTTCCGAAAATTCATAAATTTTTTTGTTAGTGAGTGAAGTTCATGTAAAATATAAATTAAAAAAAACCATTTTAATAAAAAAATCATTTAAAAAATATTTTTAAGATATAAATTAAAAAATAACATTATTTTTTTTATTCCAATGTAGTCCTCCTAAAAGGAAGGGACTAAATTATCTCGTGGGGTGAGACTAAAGAGTCACACCATATTAATTAGTACGGACTCTAAATTTTTGTTAAACGTCAGACAATATTAAAATAATACTGTCCTGTTTTTAGTACCGTACAATATGAGTTATAAAAAGCCTAAAAGTTAATTCCCTAGTCCCATCCCTCGTGCCTCCTTCTCTCTCTCCGATTACAGTCCAGAACTGCAGAACCCTCGTCTGAGTCGTCTCCCTCGTCCACCATTATCAAGTCTCCCAGCTCGAGCTTGTCTCCCTCAAGCTTCCCTCGTAACTCAAAGCGCTCCTTGCTCTCTCCCCCCTCTCTCTTTGCGATTACAGTCCAAAACCCTCGTCTCCCTCAACCCTCGTCTCCCTCAAGCTTCCCTCGTCACTCGAAGCACTCCTTGCTCCCCCCCCCCTCTCTCTCTTCGCGATTACAGTCCAGAACCCTCGTCTCCCTCAAGCTTCCCTCCTGACTCAAAGCACTCTCCTGCCTCTCTCTCAGCTCGAGCTTGCACCTCTCTCTGTGACTCTGTCTCTTTTGAAGGTAAATAAAAGGCTTCAAACTTTGTGATTTAGATCTGTTAGGCTTCGATTGTTTCGAATCTTTAGATTGTTTCGATCGGTCAATCTCTGATTTTTATATCTGTTACAGACTTTGGTTGTAACTATTGTTTGACCGTTTCGGTTGATCTTGTTAGGCTTAGATCTGTTCAAGGGTGTGCGGAATTTTCAGTTGATTCTATTAGGCTTAGATCTGTTTGATATTTTTTTTGTTTCAGTTGATTCTATTAGGCTTAGTCGCTTAGATCTGTAATATGTCATGCATTAGATGTTGGCTTCTGTTTATTTCATTTCATTGTCAGCCAAGATCAGATTGTTGATGTGTTCATGAAAGCTCTCACCTCTGTTCGTTTCTCATTCATTAAGAGCAAATTTATGATGTCTTAAGAAATTTTATCGATGTTTTAAGAAACTTTATACGAGCAGCTGAACCGGCGGTAAATAACTGAACCGATTATTTTGATTATATTCGATTATTTTGATTATATTCGATTTAGATAATTGATGTATTCAGTTGAATTATAAAAATATCCTATTGCCAGCCAGTTACCACACCCCCAATTTAACTTCTTTTTGCTTTTTATTTTTAGTAAAATTGTCACTTTAACCTTCTAAAGATACGGAACTAAACTTTTACTCATTTCTAATTAAAAGCAGTTAAATTTTACTAAATTCTACTATATTAAAAGGAGAGGAGTTTAAAAAAGAGAAATTTTTATTTTATCTTTTTACCTTTCAAGTTTCATTAAATATAGTTAAATATAATTTTTTTCGTTATTTAACTTATATGATTATACTTACTAATTATTCTTGAACTAATATTTTATAAAATTTAATATTTAATATTATTATGTTATTAATAATGTGAATGATCGTGATTTAAAAAATCTTTATATCATGAAACTCAGATTTACTGAATAACAATAGGTTATTATCTATCTTTAAGATTTTTTTTGTTAGTTTTTCTTAGTTTGATAATAAATGTCATAATTTTAAATGTCCCTTTTCCATATTAAAATAATTTTATAAAATTTCATTTTCTCTTCTCAAATAATTCCTTTTTATATTTATTTTCATCTCATCTTATGATATAAATTTGTTAGGACTGTACTTTCTTTGTTTATAATTATTGTAGATAATTTATCATCTTTAAATAATGCACATGACTTATTCAAATTTCCTTCTGTATGTAGTAGTTTTAATGTAAATATATCATTTTCACGTGATGCATGATCTATTCAAATTTTTTTTTGATAAATATAAGAAAAATAATATTTTTACCATTATTATTTTACTTTTACTTTAGTTTATAGTATTTTTGAAAGCTAATATATTTAACATAACATTAATGTTAATTTTAAAACTTGTTGTATAATTTTAAAATACTTCAATCAATGTGAAGCACATGTTTTTTTATTAGTTTCTAATTCAAAAGGGATATTAAGCTTAAATAGATGTGTTTAAAAAAATGTACCCACATAAATAATTAAAAAATTACTTATTTAATGAATAATTTTAAACTATCACCTATTTAAAAATGTAAATGAAAAAAATTACTTATTTAATGAATAATTGTAGTCATTATATATAAAATATATAGGTATTTATGCTTATTGATTTTTTTTATAACTTGTATCCATTTTTTAACGCAAATGCTAATTTGCCTTAATAGTCCAATCCTAGTTATCTGAGGAAAATGTGGAGTAGACAAAAATAATGTTAACATTAGACACTGATTATTTCTAAGTCTTGAAGCCTAAATCAAAACTAAAAATCCTAAACCCTAACACTAAATATTCCATCACATAAATGATTCCCTCATGTTTACTCAAACACATGAGAGAAGAAAAATCTAAAAATAGTTAGTTTGAGAAGTTTGTCGAAAAAGAATAAGTAAACCATGAACCCTAAACGTAGAGGTGGCAACCGAGCCAGTTTGGCTCGCGAAACCGGCTGAATCGATACATTAAAATTCGGCCACGCCCGGCTCAGTCTTGAACAATATCAGGCTGATTAAGGCCCGCGGGCCAGGGTTGGGCCATCACGGTCCTTGTCTTCAAGACCCATGGCCTGGCTCGGATGCCAGGCCCGGCCTGGCTCGTGTGGTCCGGTGGGCCTAAATTGGCCGGGCCCGTGAATCTAATTTTTTTGTCTAAAAAATCAAATAATTATGCAAGAAATTTGAATTTTTGACATCTCCTTTATGAATCACACTATTTATCAATAGACCAAGACAATATTTGTTAAATATATTATTTAAAATGTTTTCTTATTGTCTTTTAACACATTTTAAAAAATATATATTTTTGAGATAAACGTATTTAATTAAATAAAAAATAGTATTATAAATTATAAATTATAAATTATAAATATATATTTTTGAGATAAGCGTTCTTAATATTTTTTGTTCTGTTAATGAATATGAATTATAAATTAGTTATTTATTATTTATTATATTTTACGTGAATATGAATATCATTAGTTATGAATTTAATAAATAAAATAATTATTTTACTTATTATTACAAGTTTTTCTATTGAGATTTTAAAGTAATGAAATAAAATAATTATAAGAAACTAACATGACTTTCATATAGTTTAATGGTAATTCCTATATTTCATTTATTTCCCATCGAGGTTCAACTCTCTCCATCTACATTTTTGAGAATTAAATCACATTAAAGGGAAGGGAAACAGGTCGAGCCGGTTATTTAATCGGGACTGGCCAGTGAACCGGCCCGGTCCAGACTGTCGCGGGCTCGACCTGTTACTCAACAGGTCGGTTCAGTGGTTCATTTTGGGCTGCCCTAAATTTATGGCGGCCCAGCCCGTGAACTGCCTGAAAAGGCCCGGTCGGGCCGAGCATCGCCGGGCAACAGGCCCGGTTGCCACCCCTACCTAAACCATAAAGCATAAATCTTAAAACCTCATATATGTTGCACTCATGTATGTAAGTCCGAGAACGCTTAATTGTATATTAATTAGTAGTCATCAAATGTAACTGGATATGAGTCGGTTTAATATTGAAGAACATGAAATGTTATTTGGTTCACAATAAAATTCACCTGAACATGACCTACTTGTCTATTAGCGTGAACTGAACATTGTTCGGTTGTCATTTCTTATAAGCAGACCTACATCAGGAAGTTGGTTTGGTTTCAATTGAAGAAGGTTTGGTTTCCCTATAAAAGACACACAGGCGTAGTATGATTGTCATTTAGGTCAGTAAATTAAGTTGGACAGTTATGTCTTTCAGCTGCATAGTTCGGTTGGCTGTAAAATCTACATTGGCATTGAGTGGTTGACATTAATAATCCATTCAGACATAATCTGGTTACAAACCTTAAACTCTAAATCCTAAACACTAATTATTTCAACACTCAATAAACCTCTCACATTTACTTCAAGCATGGAGGAAATCCAATATTAGTTATTTGGGAGCATGTAAATATGGAAAATGTAAACCTTGAAATCTTGGACAATCGACCTAAATCCTAAACACTAATCATTCTCTCACATAGAGATCCTTTCATGTGTTATTTCAAACATGATGAGTAATAATTAAACCTTAGTTAGATGACAAGTATGTGAAAGTGACAAAAGTTAAATCACGAAGCCTATGTATAAACCATAAACACTAGCTAGACCCTAAAGACTAATTGCTTTTCACTACATAATGATCCAATATGTTTATTTCATTCGATAAAGAAGAAATAATTCAACCCTATTCAAATGAGAATTATGTGAATGTGACAAACTGAAAACCCTAAAAAATTTAATCCCACACGCTAAACCCTAGGAACCTTGAACCTTAAACATTACTAATTTCTTGGTTTATCATAATAATCTAACAGTAGTTATTTGAGAAGTATGTGTGTGAAAAATGTAAACCGTAAATTGAAAACTCTAAAAACTAGACCCTAAACCTAAACACTATAATTTTGTCGCATTAACTGTCATGTTAACTATAACACTAATTTTAGATTTGTATATCAAATGTATCAATTTAAGGTCAAAATAATTACCAATTTTAGGTTTGAATAACATGGTCTACGAGCCCACGGGTTTCACCCGGACATGATTCGTGAGCCCATGAGTGTCACTCGGACAAAGTCGTGCCCTTATGTGTGACTCGTACATGGTCTGCGCTCCCGCAGGTCTCACCCAAACATGGTTCGTGCGTCCACTGGTGTCACCCAGATATGGTTTATGTACCCATGAGTGCCAAATCATAAACGTGTACATCCCAACGTCAAACGCCTGCATTTCATTTTTCAACGTGAACGTGTATATTTCAATGTAAAACATGGACATTTTATTTTTTTCAATGTAAACATGGACATTTTATTTTTTTTCAATGTAAATCATATACATCCAAATGTAAAACATTTATATTTATTGTTAAATGTAAATGTGTACTTCTCAACATAAACATGTGCATTTTATCTCTTCAATGTAAATCATGTACGCTAGAACGTAAAAACCCCCACATTTTATTTTTCAACACAAACGTATACATCCCAACGTAAAAACCCGTACATAGTTATAGCTACTTTTGATCTTTATGGCTCCCTCTCAGTTCAGTGAGTAAATCGTCCATTTATTTTCTCTTCGTTGGTATGATATGACTTCATTTGCCATATTCTTGCTTCCAATTTATTCTCCTTATATTAATGTAGAGTAATTACAAGAGTATTAATTTCATGTCTTCCAACGAATCTGTAACACCTACGGGTCATTTGATATAAGATTGCGAGTAAATAATTTTCATAACAAGATTGATCAAATATGATTATGAGAAAGTATATGTCCAGAAAGTTAAGATTACTTTGAATGCGATGATTTAATGATGAGAATGCTAAATTACTTTGTTTATTTTGATGGAATGTGAAAGAGAATGTTATAAGTGTAATTATAAATTTCTAATTTTACTTTTGAACTGAATTATGTTTATGTATGACTTGTTACTTAATTTATTTTTCTTCATTATGCATTATTTAATTTATAATAGGGTAAAATATAATTACTATTTTACTTTATTTTTAAATTTTATTTTATTTTTGTTCATTTTTACGTACATGCTTACTATTTTTAATGGCTAAATTGTTATTTTATCATAATGGTTACATAGTAAATTTACCTAAAAAATATTGAGGATGAAATAGTTAATTAATAAGATACAAATAAAACAATGAAAAATGATGAGAATTGAGAAAAGTTAAAAATAAAATAAAAATGAGAATGTTAAATTATCTTATTTGCTTTGATGGAATGTGCTAGGAAATGTTATAAAAATTTATAAATTCATAATTTTACACTTATACTTGGACTAATATATAACGTTGGAATTAGAAATAATTCCATCTATCCAAAAGACCGTAAACACATAATTCACTATACCCATATTCATATTGGTATTTCAAAGATAAAAATTATATCCATATTGGGTTATTAGTAAACAAAATGTAATTGATCACATTAAAATATATTTTAATTATCAAATTACCCATTGTTTAGCATGTATATAAAAAATGATGTGGGGAAGTGATAGAAGTTAGTTTGAGAAAAAAAATCATAAGGAATTAATGAGAGATGTCGGATATGGAGATACCCCTCAATTTTAGGGAGTATCAAGACACCCTCAAATGAGGGTATCTTTGTATTTTGGGTATCAAAAATTTTTGTAACTTGTCATACCAAACAATGAGATCTCTAACTTTACTAACATTCTTGGCATTTGGGTTAAGATATCCCTATACCAAACGACCCCCAAAAGTGTTGGGATTTTAGCAAACTCCAATATCACATATCACTATTATGGTTATCTATCGAATCAATTTAATTCGCAGAAAATATTATATCAAACAGATTAATAATCCAATCACAAAAATAGGACACCAGATTTAACGTGAAAAACTCTTCAGTGTGAAGGAAAAAAGCATGGGACAAACTCCAAATTAGATTTTCACTATAAAAATAGTGGGGTTATACCAAGTTATTCTCTAGATAAAACTAGAGGATTACACCATTAAATAACTTGATCTACATCACCAATAATCGCGGATTACACTAAAATAAATCTCCCCAAATAAAGAGAATCAAAACCACATCGGTAGAGATAACAGAGAAACTACCACTGAAGATGACTGCGATGAACTCACGAAAACATCCTCAGATTATCGAGACGATGAGAGCAAAAATTTATCATAATCACATGATAAATTTTTCTCTATCTTCTCAAAAATTTCTTCCGCTAATCTCACCTCCCTTTCTCTCTATTTTTACGTATGAAAACAAGAATGACTTGAAGAAAAATTTCTAAGCCAAAAGCAAGTCGCCGCAATGTATAGACTTAGACTTCTAAGTCAAATAGAATTCCTCTCCAAATAAAAACATGGCGGTTGTGTGAATGCAAAGCCAAGAAACCCTTTCACAATTGGGTTTTAGTTGTGTGTGCCACACACACAATAATACCATACACATATGGGCCACTTTATTTTTTTGGGTTTTGCTTCCTTGAGTCAAAGGAAGTCATGTCTCCTCTAATAGTAGGGACAACCCAACAAACTCCCCATCTCGACTAGTTGGAGGAGGGTATCATGCCCGTCAACTTCTTGCATATCTCATGCTTCTCTTTGGGTAAGAATTTTATCATCATGTCAGATTCATTATCATTTTTATGGACTTTCTGAATCTTCAGTAGCTTCTCATTCAACTTATCACATATCCAGTGATACCTCACATCAATGTGTTTCGATCTCAAATGAAATGTCAGATTATTGCTAAGATGAATAACACTTTGACTGTCATAGTATATTGCGTATTTCTGCTGATTGAACCCCAACTTTTGCAAAAAATGTCTTCATCCAGAGCATTTCTTTGCAAGTTTCAGTAACTGTCATAAACTCATGTTCAGTAGTTGATAGAGTAACACATTTATGTAATTTAGACTATCAAGATACTGCTCCCCCAGTGAAAGTAATCAGATATCCTGATGTTGACTTTCTAGAGTCAAAGTCACCGGTCATATATGCATTTGTAAACCCCTCAAGTATAGGTATCCCATTACCAAATGATAAACATAGTCTCGAAGTACCTTTGAGATATCTCATAATCCTTTTCACCACTTCTCAATGTTATCTGCTAGGATTTGACAAAAAATTACTGACAACTCCAATTACATGAGCTATGTCTAACCTCGTACATACCATGGCATACGTCAAACTACCTACTGCTGACGAATATGAGATTGTATCCATATCTTCCTTCTCTATGTCCGTAGAAGGACTTTAATATAAACTTAGCTTGAAATGATTACCGAGAGGTGCGCCAACTGCTTTTGCTTTATCCATGAGAAACCTCTTAAGCACTTTTTCAATATATCATTCTTATGATAACCACAACTTCTTCGCTCTTCTATCACGGGTAATCCTCATGCCAAGAATTTGCTTTGCATGCCCCAGATCTTTCATCGTAAATGATTTACTCAATTCTCTCTTCAACTGTTGAATTTTACTATTATCTACACCAACGATAAGCATATTATCTACATAGAGTAAGAGAATGATAAAGTTACCATCTGAGAATTTCCTGATAAACACACAGTGACCTAAGAATCTTCTTCTTGTACCTATGCTACCCCATGAAGGAGTCAACTTCTTATACCACTATCTTGGAGCTTGCTTTAATCCGTATAGACTTTTCTTCAACTTATAGACGAAGTCTTCTTTCTCTTTGACCTCAAACCCCTCTGGTTGCTCCATATATATATCTCCTATTCTAAATCACCATAAAGGAAAGTGGTTTTGACGTCAAATTGTTCAATCTCCAGATCCATGCTGTGGTTAAACCCATAATAACCCAAATGGATGACATTTTAACTACAAGCGAGAAAATCTCTTCAAAATCGACACCATTTTTTCTGACTAAAACCTTTCATGCCCAATCTTGCCTTGTACCTTGGATGTGAGCTATTTTCTTCATTCTTCAGTCTGCACACCCATTTGTTCTTCAATGCTATTTTTCCCTTAGGCAACTTCACTAGCTCATAAGTATGATTCTCATGCAAAGATTTCATTCCATCTTGCATTGCTCGCAACCGTTTCTCTTTCTGAGCATCATTCACATCTTATGTATAAGATTCTGGTTCACCCCTATCAGTGAGTGTTACGATTTTTGAAGAGTGCAAGTGTACACTATCGTTGTCAAGTAATAAAATTCTACGAATATAGAGTATCATCCACGTTGATTAATTATTATTAATTATTTAAATCAACTAGACTCTAATTTTAATTGAGAATATAAAAAAGTATGATTTTTTTATGTAATATTAAACTAAAATAAGTAAGACTATTAAGTAAAAAATTTTAACGGTTAAAAGTTTTATGGATTTTGATTTCACCGAACCAATCATGCTCAAAATTTCAAATCTCAATCAATCAATGTTTATTATAATCCTGACAGTGAATTTCTCTAATGTAATTATCAATATTTCTCAAGCATTGATAATAATGATTCAAGTATACAAATTTCACATCTACATGAAGATTAAATTTATTGAAACTCATCAAACACAAGAAATTCTAATTTCTACACTAGATTCATAATTATCTCTAACTTATGAAATTCTAATGGTATCATGACCAATGGGCAAATTTAATCATTACTTCCTAGTTTCATAATTAAATCTCAAATCTTACAATAGTTGGCTAGACAATTACATGCATTAAGAACATATCATAATGTTCAGCAATAATGAATAAACATTGATTAGATTGAAAATCAAAATTAAGGAATAATCATGGTTTGGCTACATCATAGCCCTAGATAAGAAAACTAAAACATACTAAAATAAGAAAACATCTTGACAATATTCATGAACATAGAGAAAAGAGAGAAGAAAGATTGGATTTGAAGAGGAAATTGAGTTTGAAATTCATTTCCGGGTTGGATCTTGTTCTTCTCCTATCCAAGAGATTTTTCTATGCCTCCCACATATAAAAACGTCACAAAGAACCCTAAAATATTCTATTTATACATTAGGGTTTGTTAAGGATAATATCGGAGTAAAAAATTGCACAAAATATCTAATATCGCATCAGTGTCGCGACGGTGGGAGCCAACGTCACGAGTTGGTGATTTTTTTGTTGCGCCAGCGTCACGATGCTAGCACTATTATCCTTCAAATGGTGTGTCAGCATCGCGACGGTGGCCATTCTACCCAGATTCGTCATTTTATCACTTTTTATTCCACTTCTTGTCTTCCCAATCTTTCAAAATCACCCCAAATGCACTTGAAAATCTTACCTACAAAATAAAAACAAAAACAAACATAAATATAGTAATAAATCTCAAAGAACCAACAAAGTTAAAGCAAAGAGTGTCTAAAACATGAGTGTGAAACACACTCATCAAATACCTGTAAGCTTAACTTTTTGCTACTTCTCAAGCAAAACAAAATAAAAAATCAAACAACAAAGCATTAAACTCTAATTATGTTAAACTACGGATCAAGTGACGAAATATTTTGACTAACTAAACATGACTCGGAGATTTCAAAATAGTGATAAGTGAAGAAAAACTTCTGAATTGTGATCGTGTAGAATTTCAACACAAATACTATCTTACACTATCGATAACCCGAGTGTGTGTCGCCTTAAGTCGTCCAATTTTCTTAGTCTCAAATGAGTTTATGTAATCAAGTCTTATAAAAACGGATCTATTAATCTATAAAAAGTTAATCTATAACCAAGTCTTCCATAGGCCAATTTTTCATGTCAGTCTCCAGTTTTTATAGGCCAATTTTTCATGTCATTCTCCAGTTAGTGGGCAAACTGCAACATTCAAGATCAGTAGGACTTCTGTAGGCTTGTAATGTATGACTAAGGTTTAGAGTAAGAAAAATGGAATTATTTTGACTCAATCTTTACCCATAGTCACACATGCATTATAGGAATCAATGAGCTTAACCCAACTTCTCTTGCCATACCCCCAAATTTGTTACTTTCCATCTCTTGAATTATACATCACACTTACCATTCTTTTCCCTAATGATCTTTCGGCTAATAGCTCCCAAACTAGTTGGTCTTAGGGTATTAGGTGCTGAAACACCCCTTCGACCTTACTTACTCAAGTCTAAAGACTACGAAATCAAACTTATTCACATAATTTTTTTGAATAAATAAATCAAAACTCCTCACATCTAAATACTATAAGTAGAAAGGGTTACATGAAATTTTTTTATAAGGTTAGGCAACTGTCATGGGTGGTAAAGAAAATGGATATTTACAAAACAATTATGCATATGTTGACTTGGAAAGCTCAGACGGTCCAAAGATGGCATAAATCACATCCTAAGTATAGTGTAGCCTAGGATTTCACCTCGAGTAATGATCAAACTGGTTCTAGAGTTCTTCTGAGGTCATAAATATTCCTTACGTCACATAAACATTCTCTAAGCAGAAAGACAATCAAATGCTCAAGGCTATGTGCTCAACATGTCAGGATTCTCTAGTGAAATGTAAATCAACAAATAATTCAAACACACACAGATACATAAATTCATCCATTTTTTCAAAGTTATCAATAAATCAAAATCAATCTCATCATAGGCGTTAGTGTTGTCTATTACAAACCGTTAATTTTTGTTAATTTTTTTTCAAAATAAGAAAGCAGTTGAAATAAGCAAACGAGATAAGACTACAAAGAATATAAACAACAAAATAAAACTAAGCAACGAAATTACGAAATTAAATGCTACCACCCCCAAAGCTAAAACTTTCATTGTCCTCAATGAAAAACATATTAAAGAAGTAAGTAAAGAGAAATTCCCTAAATTAGGATTAGATTTCCTCATCGTCATTCTCTGTATTGTTCATGTTGTCTCCAAATGAGGATATGAACGGAAAAAATTGGTGCATGTGGCGAAATGAAAGGAGGAGATAAAATATTTGAGATCTAATGAAAGAGATAAAATGGATAAAGTAGAAGTTTTTAATAAAAAATAAATAAAATAAAAATAACATAAATAAAATCGAGTTGCCTCCCAGTAGCGCTTGCTTTAATTTCTTCAGTCAGACATAATGTAGACGATCAAAGCAAAGCCAGCACGATTGTGATATTTTCTTGATCAATTTGATCATCCAAATATGGCTCCCCTGTTGTCCATTGACATTAAAATTCCCTTTATGTCATAAATTGACCACCTAAGGGTTGTTTTGGCTCTCTCAAAACCCTTAAAAGTATGTCTTCTTCTTCATCATTTAATGAAGCGGAAATAATGACATGACGAGTCGAGGCTTATCCCAGATAACCATACCGAAGGTGTGTTGGAAATTGCTTGAGTTCTAACATCAATGGTTTTTCAATAGATGATAATTGTTCTAGGTTTACCTTCTCATGATTCTTTAAAAGACTTCTTAATAAATATCGGTGGAGTTGCTTCTAATCGATTCACACACTCCAAAATCTCCATATTTTCCTTGTCAATAGCCCTAACTAATCATGCTTCTAATGGCTTAATCAGATGGCTTTTCTGAATTGTTTCTTTAATACATATTTCTATATTATCCACCCGCAAGCAACTATCCATATCATCTGGGTATTTCATTACTTTGAAGACATTAAAAGTCACATGCTCTTCGTGCACTCTCAGAATAAGTTGTCCTTTCTACACATCAATAAGAGTTCTCCCCGTAGCTAAGAATGTTCTACCAAGAATAATTGGAATTTCTCAGTCTTCCTCCATATCAAGGACAATAAAATCAGCTGGAAAGATAATTTTATCCACCTTTACTAAAACATCCTCAATAATCTCCAGTGAATATTTAATGGAATGATCAGCTAATTGTAAAAAAGACCGTTGTGGGATTAACTTCTCCAAGACCTAGCTTCTTGTAAACCGAGAAAGGCATCAAATTAATACTAGCTCTAAGATGACATAGAGAATTTCCAAAATAAGAAGCCTTTTCAAAATAAGAATTACCAATTGTGCATGGAATAGAAAAAATCATAGGATCCTTTAGCTTCGGGGAAATTTATTTTGCAAGATAGCACTGTACTCCTCACTAAGTGCAGCTGTCTCATACTCCTCTAGCCTTCTCTTGTTCTAGAGAATTAACTTCATGAATTTGATATAGCTTGGCATTTGTTCCAAAGCATCACCAAATGAATGTTGATATACAGTTTCTTTACATATCAAGAACCTTGAAAAACTTCTTATTCAATTTCTTCTTCTGGAACCTCTAAGGGTATGGAATAGGTGGGCCATAAGGTGGAGGATTATCGAAAAAGAACTTTGACTTAGACTTATCTTCCTTCTTTTTTGAATTCTCGATAAAATCATCACCTATAACCTCAGTTTGTGCTTCAATTGGCTGAGAACTTTCAACTGTTGTTTTCTTCGGTTCTGCTAACTCCTTGCCACTATGAAAGGTAATGGCATTTACTTGTTCCTTTAGATTCCTCTCAATGTTGTTTGGCAGAGAACCTCGTGGTCTTTGAGTGAGTATTTCTGAAAGTTGACCCATTTGAAGCTCCAAATTTTGAATAGAAACAACTTGGCTCTGAATACTAGTTTCTTACCTCTGAAGTGTAGCATATGTTCTTGTCATAAATTGATTAGTATTGACTGTCAGTTGGGCAAAAGCATCTTCTAAAGAAAATTTAGGTTGCTGAGGCTGAAATTAAGGCTAAGTAGCAACTTGTGGATTAATCACATTCTGACTATTCTTCCAAGAGAAATTATGGTGATTTCTCTATTCTTGGTTGTAGGTGTTGGAGAATTGGTTATTCTACCTATTGTAATTCTCAACAAAATTAACATGTTCAGACTGAGAATGAGCAAAAAGATTACTAACTTAGCATTCAGTACTAGAATGGGGTTTATTGCATAAGCTACAAACTTCCTGTGTAGCACGAATAACACTAGCATTGACGGTGAAAGAGCTCAATTGCTTGGACAGTCTAACTACTTGAGCTGTGAGAGCGGTAAAAGCATCGACATCATGAACTCCATGAATCTTGCTTGGTACGTTGCACTCAATTGGCCATTGATAGATATTTGCAGCCATTTCTTCTAGCAAAGCATAGGCCTTCTCATGTGTTTTTCTCATCAAAACACCTCATGTTGTTGCATCCACTAGTGTCCTTATTAAATTCCCCAATCCATTATAGAAAGTTTGGACTTGTAGCCATTCAAGGAGTCCATGATTTGGGCATCCCCTCAACATCTCTTTAAATCTCTCCCAAGCTTCATAAAGAGACTCCATATCATATTGGGCAAAGGTAGTGATCTCATTCCTCATTTTGGTTATTTTAGCTGGTGGATAGAACTTGGCAAAAAATTTCTCAGAAAGGCCATTCCAAGTAGTGATTGATCCAACCGACAAAGAGTTCAACCGACTCTTAGGCAAACCACTGGATTGATTAGCTTACACCATTTGAATAATAGCCAGATTGATCTCGAAATTGTTAGCATTAATAGCGGGACGTTGAATGGCAGACGCAACCTCATTTACTACTGGCATGGCATAGTCCTGAATTGCCCGATTATTTTGGTTGTTCATAATTTTAGGATTCCCTCTAACGTCATCCATGGTTTCTTGAGGTTGTCTAGAATCTTGTCTCCCCACTTTTCTATTTTGAAGACAAGTTTGCTTAATTTCTAAATTAAGGGAAGTCAAATTTTCACGTCCAAATCATCTCATACACCTAAGAAAACGCTGAATATTCAAAATAGGAAACAACCATAAATAAAAGAAAATAAAAACTCAAAGTAAAATTAAGGATATGTAATTCCAATATTAATAAACAAAATCAATCTCCGGAAATGGCGCCAAAAACCTTTTACGATTTTTGAAGAGTGCAAATGTACATTATTGTTGTCAAGTAATAAAATTCTATGAATATAGAGTATCGTCCACGATGATTGGTTGTTATTAATTATTGAAATCAAGTAGATCCTAATTTCAATTGAGAATATCAAAAAGTGAGATTTTTTATGTAATATTAAACTAAAACAATTAAGATTATTAAGTAAAAATAATATGAAATTCAATGATTAAAAGTTCTATGGATTCTGATTTCACCAAATCAATCATGCTCAAAATTCTAAATCTCAATTAATTAATGTTTATTATAATCCTGACAGCGAATTTTTCTAATGTAATTATCAATCTTTCTCAAGCATCAATAATAATTATTCAAATATACAAATTTCACATCTCTGCCAAGATTAAATATATTGAAACTCATTAAGCACAAGAAATTATAATTGCTACACTAGATTCATAATTATCTCTAACTTATGAAATTCTAATGGTATCATAAACAACGAGCAAATTTAATCATCACTTCTCAGTCATAGAATAAAATCTCAAATCATTCAATAGTTGGCCAGACAATCACACGCATTAAGAACAATCATAGTTTGGCTACATCGTAGCCCTGGATGAGAAAACTAAAACATACTAAAATAAGAAAACATATTAACAATATTCATGAACATAGAGAAAAGAGAAAAGAAAGATTGAATTCAAAGAGAAAATTGAGTTTGAAAACCATTTCCGGGTTGAATCTTGTTCTTCTCCCCTCCAAGAGATTTTTCTCTGCCTCCCACGTCCAAAAATGTCACAAAGATTATATTTATACACTAGGGTTCATCAAGGATAAGATTGGAGCAAAACAATCGTACAAAATATCTAAAATCACGCTAGCGTCGTGACGTTGACGAATCTATTTTTTTGTTGCGCCAAAGTCACGACACTGGCCATTCTACTCAAATCTGTCCTGTTATCACTTTTTATGCCGCCTTTTGCCTTCCCAATCTTCCAAAATCACCCCAAGTATATTTGAATATTTTACCTACAAAATAAAAATAAAAACAAACATAAATCTAGCAATAAACCTTAAAAAATCAACAAAATTAAAGCAAAGAGTGTCTAAAACATGTGTGTGAAACACACTCATCACTGAGCAATAAGTATTTATCTGGAGAGTACCTGGTAGACGGCTGTCATTCTCTACTGGATCTTCGTACTAGAGTAGTCTTATCAGTTATTGACTTAATTATGAGGGATCATCTTATGTTGTTGGCTCGTCAATATTTCCATCATCATCACGATTTCCATCAGTACTCATACCATCACCATAATTTGTTGATGTAGGGACTGAGTCTAAGTCAATCAAATCATCAAAACTAGATTGAGATGTCTCAACTATTTCAAAGTCTTTAATAATCTGATATTCGAGGAATATAACATCTCGGCTTCTAACTATTTTTTTGTCAACTGGATACCACAAACGATAACCAAACTCATCATGCCCATAGCCCATGAAGATACATTGCTTTGCCTTGTTATCAAGTTTTGATCTTTCATCCTTCAAAATCTGCATAAAGGCTTTGTAACTGAACATTCTGATGGAGAAAGATTAATCAAATCGACCTCTGTCACAACTGCTTCACCCCAAAATGATATCGGTAGATTTACATTTGATAGCATATACTTTGCTCTTTCTACAATGGTGTAGTTATACATCTCCACTACACCATTGAGCCGTGTAGTATTCAAAACTGTTATCCAATGACGAATACCATGGTTTTTGCAGTATTCATGAAAATGACCCACTGTATTAACCATCGTTATCTGTCCGAATACACTTGAGCACTCTCTTTCAACTTAGGCATGAAATTCTTTAAAGACACTAAAAACCTGGTCTTTAGATTTTGAAATATAAACTCATACTTTCCTGCAGTGATCATCTATAAATGTAACAAAATATAAAGAACCCCCTAAGGGATTTAGTATTTATGGGACCGCACACATCAAAATGCACTAAATCCATAACATTAGAACTTATATCAAAAGTTCTTTTAAATGACACCCTATATTTTTACCAGCTAAAAAATGTGCACAAGTATTAACTGACGTACATTTTATATTTAGGAGAAGTCATTTTTTTGGCTAAGATCTCAAGCCCTTTTTTACTCATGTGTCTAAGACTCTTGTGCCACAACTCGTAGGATCACCCTCCATGGTATTACTGAGCCACTGATTAGCTTGGTAGATGTCATATAGAGCGTAGGATTGTTCACTCCTTTGGCCACTTTTAGTGAAACTTTGGTGAGCTTCGATTTACCTTCACCAAAATAGTTGTGATATCCCTTTTCGTCGAGATCACTTGTTGAAATCAGGTTCGCTCGGATGTCTGGCACATGTCTCACATATTTGAGTATCAACTTGCATCCAATATTTGTCTCTAGACGCACATCTCCAATATCAACAACTTTGAAGGTTCTCTCGTTGCTCATCTTCACGATACCAAAGTCACATACTTTGTACGTTGAGAAAAGACATCTTGTTGCTCAACAAAACCATCAGGTTGCTGCATAAAAATAGATTCAGAGAGCAAGCCATTTAAAAATGCATTATTTACATCCAGTTGTGAATGGGCCAGTTGAAAGTCACTGCAAGTGTGAGAACTGTCCTGATAGTATTATGCTTTATAACAAGGTTGAAAGTTTCATGAAAGTCCATTCCACATGTTTGATGGAAGCTCTTTGCTACAAATCTTGCCTTAAGCCTTTGAACTGTTCCATTTGCATTTAGTTTGAACTTATAAACCCATTTATTGCCAAAAGATTCATTGAAGATAAGGGAGGAATCAGATCCCGGGTATGATTCAACTGAAGAGCATGAAATTCCTCATGCATTACTTTAAACCATAAAGGATCATTGAGAGAATGCTTAGTTGATGTTGGTTCACAGGGTAGAGAGGCAATTGTAATGGGATATTTTGAGGTGAGAAATAGTTTAGGCTTGAGAGAACTAGTTTTGATTATGGTAAACATATGGTGTGTGGATAGTTGGAATTCAAATATTGGATGGAGGAGCGGGAGAGGGGGCAAAGTTCAAGGGAATAGATAAATGAGCAGATATATCAGGAAGATTGGCAGGGTAAGTAACACTAGTAGAATAGGTGGTTGAGAAGGAAAGGAACTTGCATCAAGTGAAGTGCTTGCAACAGGTGAAGTGCTTACAACAAGTTGAGCTGAAGGAAGAGTATGTTGCTGATCACAATCAGACGAGAGAGGAGCTGGTACCTTGCTTGACTATGTGAAGGGTATAAAGTGTAACCTAGACTGAGGAGTATTTGACACGGATGAATTAGAAGAGACCTGTTTAAAGGAGGGGTGGGTAGAAAAGTGAAACTCACTCTCATTAAATGTAAAATGTCTAGAAATGTACAATCTGCCAGAGGGATGCATGCATTTATATCCTTCTTGAATGTGAGAATAGTCTAAGAACACACAGATGGAGGATCTAAACTCAAGTTTATGAGAATTATAAGCTCTCAGGTAGGGGTAACATGAGCACCTAAACACTCTAAGACTAGTGTAATCTGGTACATTGCCAAATAACACTTGAAAATGAGATTTGAATTGGAGTGTAACTGTGGGGAGCCTGTTGATGAGATGAAGATAACATAAAACAGCATCTCACCAAAACTTGTAGGGTAAATAGGCTTGAGCAAGAAGTGTGATAGATGTTTCTATTAGAAGTCTATGTTTTCTCTCAGCTATTCCATTCTGCTGGTGAGTGTAAGGACATGGATGGCGAAGATAAATTCTGTGAGAGGCCAGATAGGCCTTAAATGGTCTTGATGAAAATCAAGTTATTGAGATTATTATGTATAGTTCCGGAGATAATTTTAAAGAAGAGCCTTGTTCTGATGTAGATTGAGCCTTAAGTCATGTGGATAATATAATTAATAGGGATGATAATGATTTTGTGGGTTCTAATGTTAGCCTGGAGGAAGCTAATGCTTTTTTTGAGCTGGGCACTGATAAATCTCCTGGCCTTGATGGTCTTCCTGGCTTGTTCTACCAAATTTTTTGGAATAATCTAGTTGGTTTTTAGATGTCTGGAAGGTTGTTAATGATTTTCTTTTTATAATTTTTATCTGCCAAGATCTTTAAACGAAACAAGTATTACCCTTATCCCTACAATCCGACAACATGAAATCCCTGCACACTTTAGACATTGCTTTCTATAATTTTTCTCATAAAATTATCTCTACGATTCTTGCTAACAGGTTGAGAAACATGTCAAGTCATAAAATTTCTGATTCTCAAGGCCGGTGCATTTGTTACTGGTAATCATAGTCAGTATAACTCTATAATAGCTCAAGAAATATTTTATCATCTAAAAAAGGAAGAAAGGTAAGAAGGGGTGGTAGTTCTTAAGACAAATTTATCTAAGAAGTATGATAGGGTAAATTAGGTTTTCTTAGGAGTTTATTAATAAAGATGGGGTTTGATATTTAATTTGTGAGAAGGATAATGATGTGTGTGCCTATTGTTAGCTATCAAATAAATATTAATATAGAACCCAAGGTGCATATTAAGCCTAGTACAGGATTAAGACAATGAGAGTCATTTAGTATCTCAAACTTAAATTCACAAAATAGCTAGCATCTCAGACTTAAATTCACAAAATAGCTAGCATCTCATCTCAGTCGTTTGCACAGCCTTGATAGGCACCCCAAACTGTTTCTCCACTAGGTGTCTAAAGTGAATAAAGATGTCTAAAGCTTGAGACTTATCTTTCAAAGGATAAACTTAGGTATGACGACTGTAAACATCTATAAAATGTATGTAATACCTAAAGCCTTCTCTAGAAGGAGTGGCAAAAGGACTTCAGATGTCTGTGAGAATCAATTCAAGAGGTTGTGTGTTCACAGTCTGGGAGTGAGGGAGGGGTAAAGCATGCATCTTACCATGTTAACATGGTTCACAAAAATGAGTTTAAGATTTAGGAAGGTTAAGTTGAAGTTTGATAGGATTATAAAAAAGGAATGAACAAGCCTTAAATGCCATAGTATGTGAGGAGGCAACATACAGTGTAACAGTGATCAATTCTTTTCATTAACAAATGCTGTACAATGATTACAACTTTTGGAATGTAAATTCAACCTAGAACTCGACTGAGGAGTACCACTAGAAACAACTAACTTATTTATAGACCTAGGGAACTTGGCATTACATAAGATAGAGTAGATACTAGGAAACCTTGAGACAATAGAATAAGATAAGGCAACAACTCTTCTTTCATTTGGGAAGATCAACTGATACAGACCCTCCTTAAGCCTCCCGTGAAGCAGCACCTTCCATGTTTGCTTGTCCTTCACAAGACACTAAAGATCATGGAACTCAACAAAGATTTTATTATCTTTAGTTAGCTTAGATACATTGACAAGACTTTTTGTTATTGTAGGCACACACAAAACATATTTTAGTAAGAGAGAATGGTCTTTAGTTGGGAGATTAACATAACCAGAATGAGTTATAGGTAAGAGTGTACCATTACCAACAACAAGCATCTCTAGTCTAGTGTACTCTGAAGCAATGCTCATGTTTCCAAAGTCTGAGGTAACATGACTATTGACACCACTGTCAACATACCATGAAGAATCACATACTAATTCAAGTCCAGCGTTGAAAGTTGCAGGTGAAGCTTGGAAGTGACTAGGTAATTTGTGTTGCTGTGGGGCTTGATAATTTGGATTGGCATTCTTGTCAAATCTGTAGTAACAAACGTTTGTGCCATGCCCTGGCTTGCCACACACTTGGTAAATTAACCTGTTTCCATTTCTGCCAAATCTGCCCCCTCTTCTGCCTCATCTACCATTGAATAACCTTGATCCATTTGATGAAAAATTGTTAGATCCTCGATTGTTGTTGTTGCCTAAGTAGTTAGAAAATGAAGCATTGTTGTTGCCAGAGTAGTTAGACGTAGCCAGGTTTGCAGATGCTTTGACAGATAGAGTGTTTGTTTAGTTGAGCTTCTCAAGTCTATTTTCATGGTTCATTAATAGAGATTGAACATCATGAGCTCCTTAAATTTATATTCACTACAACTGAGTCATATTCTAGGCCAAGTGCATCTAGAATATACAGAATTAACTTATGACTTTCGTCTGTTAGCTCTGATACCATATACAAATATTGATAAAACAGAAAATTAACAGTAGAAAGCTACTGATATATTGATAAACTAATAATGTTTCATTGCAATCTTTTTCCCTATCATTAAAAACATCTTCCTTTCCAAAAAAAATTTAGGTTGCTCTTGGAGTACCGTAATTACTTAAGTGAAAAATTGACACTTGACATAAAATATCAAAAATTTGATTTTTATTATCAATTTTTCATTTAAGAAAGTACAATACTCCTGAAAGTACCATAATTTTTCCCTTCCTTTTCCCGACTTTTACAACGATGAGTGCAATATTAAATGTTTATGATCAAAACTAAACCATGACAAACGATATAGGAATTTGATACGTTGGATTGACGTAGTTGCTTAAACTCCTACACCCATACTCTAGAAGTCGTGAGTTCAAAAGTACGTTTGTCTCTTTTTGAGAAGGCGAAAAACACATCCAAAAAATATCTTTTATAGTACGAATGCAAATGCAAAAACTACAGCAGATGCACTTAATTTTCTCATCCAACACTCTAATTTTTTGCTTCTAAACAAAACTAAGTTGTTAATACAAAAGAAACTTCGCAAAGAGCATGTAAATATGCCTTATATCCCCATGCTTAAATTTCCGATGTTCCGCACTAAAACTAGCATAGAAGTAAACAACACCCAGTGCCTCATCAAGCAACAACATTTCCTTTTTCTTCTCTCTTTTTACCTTTTCTTGTATCATTACTACCCTTCTGTTGTTCAGCCTTTTTCTGTGCTCGAATCATAGCTCGTCTAGCACGAGGCCTCATCTCTCTTACAGTCCGAGGAGGCATGATATAGGATTCAAGGGGGCGGTCATCAAATGGGTGTTCACTTCCAGGAAAAATCCTCAGCTTTCGATCTCTATCCTGCATCCATTAAAAGCCCAATTATATCTTAATTGACAACGAAAAGATACTGCAGACAACAGATGATAAATGTATGCTGATCCTACAACTGCCAAGAAAAATATGTACAGCAAAAGAAACCAAAAATGTAACTGATAGCGAAGAACTTCAGATACTTACATCACGCAATTTGTTTCTCGGGAGCATGCGCAATACAGCTTTTCGAATAACTTCTGTAGGGTCTTTAGCCAACTGGTCCTTCAAACTTCTTTCCTTCAGGTGACCCACATACCTACAGACCGTCGGTTTTCAAATAACATTTGGATAACAAGGCTATATAACTTTGTAATGATAACGATGTGAACCAAGTAAAAGAAATGAAACTCAATTCAATAGTAGTCTGCAAATGATGAAATTCAAACAATATTAAATGAGGTTCAAAATAGAAATAAGTCGGCACTTGCCCAGTATGCCAGCGATAGAATTTGTTTGTGAGCTTTCTCCCTGTGACATTGATATCCTTAGCATTAAGCACAATGCACATATCCCCATCATCTCGATTGGGTGTATATGTTGGTTTATCTTTGCCTTGGATTACAGTAGATATCTGAGATGCTAATCTACCAAGAACCTACGAAAAAATTGTTGCATCATTCTCACGTAATTCATCACTTCAGGTATCTGAACAACTCGGTTCTTTGATGACTTCATATCACATAATTCACCAACTCCAATACATTTATTCATGTGTAAAGAGTTAAGTTTACCGATCCATCAAGCAATATACTGCTGAATGAAGAAGTATAACGTTGTGATGTATATAGGTAATGAAAGCCCTAGTAAAGGAATGATGCATCCTAACCTGGTCTTTGGCATCAAACACTCTCCATCTCAGACCATCCAAATTTATACGCTTCAAGCCAGCAAGTGCTTTCTGCATTACATTACATACGATATGTTAGAATATTAAGAATCCTAAATAACTCCATCGCATTTGTGGGTTTGACACTTCATAAATAGAACACCTAGGGCTCGTTTGGCAGTCAAGATAGTACTGTACTAAATCTGTCGAACTATACTGTACTGTATTGTACTGAATTAAATAATACTGTCCAGCGTTTGGTGCTGTATTAGTTAAAAAACTGTAACACTTATACAATGTTTGGCACGTTATAATACTATATTGTAAAACTGTTTGTCATTATTTGATCCGCAAAAGCCTATTTGAAATTCATTAACATGTTATTTTATATTTTCAACTATAAAATAAATTATCTAATTCATGCTATCACCGTAAATTCCCTATTTTTTTACTCAAAATGCAAATTCAATTATACCCGTAAACTTTAAGGTAGTAATAATTTATAGTTATAAACATTGAAATTAGAAAAAAATTCATTAAATTTTTAATACACAAAATAAGTCATTTAAAATATATAAATAATTACTGAACCACTCATATGATTGAGAGGCTCTAAGAATTTAGAAAAAAAAAGGAAGAAAAATATAGTAAATGATTTTGAAAATTGGTAAAATTAAGTCATAAGTAACTAATTTTGCACCTTTCGAAAATTCATAAATTATTTTTATTAGTGAGTGAAATTCTTGTAAGATATAAATTAAAAAAAAATTAATAAAAAAATCATTTTAAGATATAAATTAAAAAATAGTTTTGTTTTTCTTAGTCCGGTGTAGTCCCTCCTAAAAAGAGGGGGCTAAATTATCCCATGTGGGTGGAACTAAAGAGTCTCACCGTATTAACTAGTACGGGCTTCATATTTTTGTCAAACGTCGGACAGTACTAAAGAAGTACTGCCCTGCTTTAAGTACTGTACAGTACGGGCTACTAAACAAGCTCCTAAAGATCTCAGAGACGGAATAACAGAGCCGCATGGCATAAAACCATCACACTGAGAAGGATCCTACAATGTTACTATCCTTAGGAGGAACTCAAGAACTTTTTGTATTTTATAAACATTTTTTTGTTCGGCCTTTATATACATTATAATTAGGAAGTGATTGAGATAAGTAAAATTATTACCATCCTTCAAAATCATTATATTCTTCAAGATCTTTGAGCAGAACACACCAAAGGTATTGATATAATTGTCACCCTAATCATCCAGATGTGTCTCAGTGCGTTTATGTGAGTGTGTGGCCTTAGTTTTCGTTCTGGTGTATGACGCTCCAATGGCTGGAGTCTGGAATAATTCCATGATTCCGTGTCTTTGATATCCAGTAATCGGTCTCAAGATACTTCATTCTGAAGTTAAAGAGCAAACCATGAATTTGATCCTTCTGATTCCACCCATTATCCAAGGCTATATAAACTAGTCTGCATGTGTACTGTGTACCAGCATAGTTAAGTTACCCAATTGTTTGATGTAGAATATCAGAATCTAAAAATAACTCAGAAAAATCAGGAGTGCAAAAAAGTTAGAAGGGAAACAAAGCTAACCGAAGGTAAGATGCAACCAAGGGACATTTCCAAAGATTCAGAAGTGAATTTGAAGAGAGAATGAATACATGCTAAAAACCTCAAAATTTTGCAGAAGAAGTGTAGAATATATGAAATAAAGTTGAACTCATGGTACATATGTTTGACGTGCATGGAGGAAATCTAATGTCCATAGAATAAGAAAAGCATAGAAACCATTAAATAAGAAATGATGTACAGAAAATATTAACATATGTAAGATGCAAGAAATATTACTTTCACGTTGCCATTAAAAGAGCTAGCTGCTTGGCTCGCCATTTCTCTGATTCTGTTCCCTGACTCATGAAAAAACAATTCAGCACTAATCAATATGTGATATTGAAACAAAACAATAAGATACAACATCAAAATTTGTAGCATATGAGCTTCGTAATTTATGCATGTTTATTGGAATTACACTACTGTTAAACAAATTGAACCAACAAACTCTTCTAGGGAATGTTAAACCAAACAAATTGGGATTCAGTATTCGAATTCAGGATTTGGAATTATGTATTTACTAACTGTCAGTGTTCAGGATTAGGATTCATAAGTTTGTTTATACTAACTTATGGATTCAGGATTTGGAATAATTTCAAAGTATGATTTTACTAGACTGTTCTTCAACCAAGAATGTCTTTTTACAATATTTACAAGATTGTAATATCTTTTTACCACATGTGATTATTAAAAATATTTACTGACCATGATCAATATGTTGAGTGACAAAATTACTATCTACATACAAGCATCTACAGTATCTATCCACAAAATCAGAAATTCAATTCTATCAGATCATCCACCAACTGAATTATCCCAAACAAAATTGATATTTCACTTGAGCAAAGAATGAGTTGTTATAGCTGGCTTGTGTTTCTTTGACGAACCAGTTCTTCGTGAAAAGTTAACAGATCAAAGGTATCAAGCTGGGGTTATGGAGCTTGAACAACATATAAATGGTTCGGGGAACTTAAACACAGTAACTTCCGTCACACTGAAAGACAGCATAAAATTCGAGCACCCAATTCATCGAAAATCACATATGAAGATGAACCAAGATTAATGCTTGTACAGGAGTCGAATTTATTTTATTCAATGCTGCGTTCTTCATATATTGCAATTAAATTAAAGACAATGATAATGGTATGAAAAAGTTCAAGTTGCTTCTTGCACGAATGGGATTTGATCTTGTGGAGTTAGTACTTGACTCAGAAAATACCCAAATAAAATTAACGGTTCGATCATTAACTTGCATACCCAATCTCTTCTCATATAAATCAGAAAACAAAAACTCAAAAAGATGGCAATTTGCAGTTTTGGAATTCAGAAAAATCATCTTCACCTCGGCGCTAAGAAGGCGAAGTCGCCGGAGGAGGACCTCACAGCTGTCTGAAGAGGACTCGCCGCTGAAGTCTCTGCGCTACGCGAAATCTGCTCTGCTTGTGAGAAGTCTGAAGTGAAAATATGAAGGGGGTTGCGTGAGTGAAAATTGAGGTTACGGCTATTGTAATTAAACTAAAAATTAGGGACAAGTTAGTCATTTCAAATTCGATCCAGATTTTATTTATATTGAAGGTTTGGAATCTGACCCCTCTTGATTCCAAATTCAACCTCCTCTCATATGATACTAGAAAAAGGCCTACTTGATCGATAGTTCTTTTCCTCACTGGTTAAGATTTTTTTTCTTATAAGAGTAAAGAATGTAAAGCCCTAATGAATGTACTGTAAAGGAAAAAATTCACAATCTTTGAGATTTGATTGTGAATTTCCTACATCATAATATGAACATATAAAGAATAATTAAGAGAGAGAATGAGATAATAACGGCACCGTGATTTGCGTGAAAAACCATTAAAGGGAACAAAACCCACGGGGAGAGTTTGATAATATTTCATTATGGAGAAAACGTTTACAAGGTTAATGAGTGTTGAGAGTAATTCTCCTCTGTTTGGAGTTACATATTGCCTCTATTTATAGGCTTTCATATAATCTGATACAACTTATCTAATTCTATCTGAAAATAAGATCAACAGAATATTTCTCTGACATCCAGTTTATCAACATTAACGACTTAAGTAAATATTGATCGTCTAATCAATCTAATGATCTTGATTAGCTTCTCTTTGAATTGCCACGTTGACAATCCATGTACTTTCGTCTGATTGGTCTGTTCATCATAATTGCCTAGTTGATCGTACGGTTCTCGCTTTATCTTCTCTTCGATGGAGTTTTCGATCTAGATATTGCCATGTGTCACGTGAATTTTGCCTCTACATTGGCCTCCATTACAGTTAACGGAGTTTTATTCATTGATGTGTAATGATCATATTTTTTTGTTCTGACGTTACATATGTCCATTTATGTTCTTACGCGCTTCTTGGAACACATGCAATGGAGTTTCCCAAGAATCTTTTGTACTGTCCATTGTTAGCGACGACTTATTCTTTTCTTTATGATGTTATGTTCTTCTATTCCCGTTTACAGATGTTTTGCGATTCTTGAGTAGCTTATTTGTCAGCTTGTCATTGATGATGATTATTTCTCCTTTATTTGCTGTTATGCCTTTTTGTTCCTTTCACTGTCCACTCATTGATAAAAAATTTCCATTTTATTCATTTTTCTTTTCCTCCTCTCGTACATTAAGATCTGCGACAAGAATATCGTACAATAACAATAACATAATAATTGACTCAAATGAGTAAGGAGCGAGTGCATTGCATGAATTTGAGTTTGATGTTCTGCATTTATTGACAGAGTTTCTCCTGTTTCCTTCACTACAGGCTTATTGGAGAGTTTATCCCGTTTCCTAAAGGACTTAGGTTCAAATAAAGAACCATAACCCCGTGTTTATTATGAGAGAGGGAATTATAAATTGTTATTTTCTTTTAAGAGGAGAACTAAGGTTCAAATAAAGAATCATGGTCTCATTTTTATTCTGAGAGAAGGGACTTACGAACTGTCCATTTTCAAAGATTTAGGTTCAAATAGAGAACCATAGCCCCGCTACCACTTTCAGTGGGACTTACGAACTACCCATTTTTAGGACTTAGGTTCAAATAAAGAACTATGCCCCATTTTCGCTTTAAGAGAGAGTTACGAACTACCCGTTTTCAAGGACTTAGGTTCAAATAAAGAACCACGAGCCCATCTGTAAGCTTGCTTTTTGTTCAAGTTTTATCATACCACTGTGATTGTTTCTTGCTCAGTTTCACCTTGGTATTGATATGTCTTGATATGAACATTTCCGTTTATAAGTATCTCTTGGGAATACATGACACAGTTTTTCATGCTGCTATTTGATAGGTCGTTGTTAATATCCCTTTTGCGGATGTTGCTGTTGCTGATACAACCATAGTCTTTTATATGTTTTTGTACTTTTTATTTCTTCAAAACTTAGCAAATTTCCTATGTTCTTTCATCTTATTTTAATTTTTACTTTATCTTTCTTTGTTCACTTTTCCTTTCATTTCTTTCTTTTTTCATTTTCATTAATTCTTTCATCATTTTCACTTTTTTCTTTATCTGCTTTCACTTTTCCACTTTTAGTATTTATTCCTTTCTTCTTTTCAATTTTTTAGATGAAGCCAACACAACCACTGATCGTTTGATTTCACAAGTCTCATCTGACTCCCTTTTTTAAATTCCTATTGAAGCTTCATTTGCTTCTCGTTTTGTTTTCCTTTGTTTTCTTTCTCTTCCTTTACTCCCACTTTCATACTTCTTCCTTTCTCCTTTTTGGTTTTTTCTAAGGTTGAATATTCTTTCTAAGATTTCGACGTCTTGAGACATTCTTCTTTTGCAATTCTTCATTCTTTTTAGATTTCTTGCTTTTGGTTTCTTTTAAAGGGTAGTGCTGCAGACACCATTCCTCATAAACTTAAACTCTTAGTGACTCAATGACCCATTTCTTTTAGAAAGCAAAAGCATTCATGGACATAAACTCTCTGTGAGCTCAGGAGCCTGTTTCCTTTGAAAAGTAAAAGTCTTCATGGACATGAACTCTTGGTGAGTTTAGGGACTCGTTTCCTTTAGAAAGCAAAAGCCTTCATGGGCATGAACTCTTGGTGACTCCAGGGGTCCATTTCCTTTAGAACTTCTTTCTAAGATCGATGTCCGTAGACAATCCCAAGCACATAAGCTTTTCACAAAACTCAGGAGCCCTGAATTTCTTTATGAGAACAATGTCCGTAAACACTCCCAAGGACATAAGCTTTCGCAAAGCTCTGGGGCCCTAAATTTTCTTCTAAGAACGATGTCCGTAGACACTCTCAAGGACATAAGCATGTCGCAAAGCTCAGATGCCCTAAATTTCCTTTCGAGAACGATCTCTGTAGACACTCCCAAGGACATAAGCTTTTCGCAAAGCTCAGGAGCCCTAAATTTTGTTGTCGGGCTCTTGCAAGAATTTCCCTCGTTTGATTTTCTTTTTCTTTTTCTTTTTCCCGTACACAAATATATGCGACAAAAATGTTTAACAACACCATATATATTATCTTAATGGAATGAATAGAGAACGACCGTAACTTCCTTCTAGAAGCTCAAATCTCATTCCGTAAAGAATTTTGAAAAGCTTACTTTCGCAGCTTTTTAGGGACGCACGATTTGTCACATAAGTATAAATGTGTTGGTGAAATTTAATAAATGAAGCTGACAGTTCTGCACAATCTTTTTTCTTGAACATTTTCCACGAGAATTTTAATAACTTTTGATTTATGATTTCTGAACTGAATTTTGTAAAATTTGTTGAGAAGTAGACTTTTGTATCTTTCTGATGATATAAGATCTGCCATATAGTTGACTCCCAATAAATTCAATTCAATTTTCGAAATTGACCATTCTTCATATTCTTCTTTCTCGAACCGCCTTTACGAAATTGATCATCATAACTTTTCGTTGTGAGCTCCAACATCAATTCTGTAAAATTTCTCAAGAAGTAGACTTTTTATATCTTGGTAATAAATATATGATTTGTCATGTGTCCAGCTTCCAATTGATACAGTATAATTTCTTAAATTTACTATTGTGCGTAATCTTCGTTTCTGAACAGTATGTACTGAAACTACCATAACTTTTGATCGGGAGTTCCAAATTGAATTCCGTAAAATTTAATGAGAAATAGACTTCTGTATCTTTCTGATGATGTACGATTCACAATGTTATTGCCCCCCATTCATTACAATTTAATTTATGAAATTGACAGTTCTGCATTATCTTCTTTCCGAACAACTTGCATGAAAACTATCATAACTTTTGTCTCGAAACTCCAAATTGAGTTTCGCAAAATTCGTCAAGAAGCTAATTTTTGTATCTTTCAAATGATGTATGATTTCCCATAAAGTTCTCTTCCGTTCACTTCCAATAAAAAACTGAATCATTTTTCACGTCTAGTTTCGTTGCCATTCCATTTCCGTTTCGGCTTTCAATCCGTTTCCATTTTTAGTGCCGTACCCGTTGCCATTTTCATTCTCGTTGCCACGACGAATCCATTATCATTGCCACAATGTTTCTAGTTCTTGTTGCCACAATGTTTCCCATTCTCAACATTTCCCGTTCCCATTGCCACAACATTTCCCGTTCTCATTGCCACAACGTTCCCATTCTCAATGTTTCCCGTTCCCGTTGTAACAACGTTTCCCATTCTCGTTGTCACAACGTTTCCTGTTCTCAATATTTCCCATTCCCATCGCCATGCCTTTTCCATTTCTATTGTCATGACATTTCCATTTACATCATCGTGACGTCCCTGGTCCCGTAGTCAGGACGTCTCCAATTTTATCTTTTGTTCATATTTTATTTTCTTACACTTTTGCATATAGAATAGAAAAGAGCTAGTCTCTAAAACATACGTATATTAAAGTTCATGCTTTCGTTCATCAACCATTAAATGATCCTCTTCTTTTTTTTTAAATATAGCTTTAGAAAAGTTTAAATTCAAAATTTAGAATCGAAAATTTAAAAATTCATTCCTCTAGCAATATGTGCACCAAATCAGTTTAAATACTGTTAATAACATTTCATACTACCCATAATAGAGTCAAACTATGAATCTTATCAAAATAAATGACTCAAACAAGATAAATGTAATTTCTATAATTATATCAAAGCATGATAAAATTTAACACGGAGAGCTAATTAATTATGTCCTACACAATTTATATAGAATTAATTTATACTAATTTAATATGTTAGAACTACTGTGTAAATATTTTTCTCAAGACATTGTACGATAGGCTCGTGCAATTATTCATAATTTTAACGTCTAATATATGTATTTAAAAGGGCAAAGTAATAATCTAAAAATAAATACTTAGCTTACAATTTAGTATCCTACGTTTGTCTGCATACGAGTCATTGAGACTCGGTAATATAACTGTGGATGAATTTGTGAAGGCTTTTTCATTGGGGAGGGCTGGGCTTGGTGAAAAAATCATGTGATGGCCTATTGATAGGTCTGTTCCCGGGGATTCTTTTTCAATCAAGCCAGAAAGCTCAAGAATATATCTCACATAGTTGAAGTCTGCTTCGTTTATGTTATCCCGATTCTGACTGCAGAAGGTGATTGTTGAAAGTCTTGTATAGATTACCGGTTGTCACGTGAATTACTGCAGACCAGTTGGGTTGGTCAGCTGAAAGTTTCAGCTCAGCTTTAAGACTGCACTCAGGATTCAGATCTGTACCTTTTGGTACTAGAAGTTCTTGAGAACTGGTTCGATTGTCTGGAGAATAAGTTTCAAGATGTGTAACATGGCCCACATATGCAATATCCCTGTCATCATCTAGTTTGCAATTAATGTCCGGTTCTTTATGATGGCTTCTTTCTGAAATTGTTGATTCTGCTACATCATCTCCAAGATCATTTGCTCTCGTAGTTCTTTCGCCATCTGCCATGATGGTTAAACCATCTAGACAATCCATATCGTTTTTGCTATCATTCTGCAATTCAGTACCCAAAACATCTGGTGGTTCAAATATCTCTGTACTAACAGGCATGCATACTACAGGATCAGCATGGATGCCATTATTAGTATTTTTATCCGTAATTTTTTTTATTGGCATCTATGGATTAGAATTATCTTATGCAACATCACTAAACAATGAACTGTAAAGCTCAATATCAGGCAAAGTGAGGTTCCTCCTAAAAGATCTTGAAGATTGCCCACTTTTAAGAATCTTAATTTCGCTTGTCTGCTTAAAGCTCTTAGCTTGGCCTCTCTGTTGAAGCTATTTTCAAACAATTGAGTATACATTTCCAGAGATGCGTTTATCGAAGATATTCTTGTGATTGCAGGGACTCTATCATTGACACCATCAAACTCTTGATCAATGGTAATCTCTAAACTTTAGGCATTTCTTTTCTTTTCTGTCAGATTGAACAGATGGTGATACTGCTTTACTTGCATTCGAGTTATGACCCTTTTTGTTCTCCTTGAATGCATGCTTTATTTTCTTCTTAATCGCATTGAAAGATTGATGACCGATTGATTCCATCCCTGGTGCTTCGAATCTTGAGATGAATCCAGAGAAGAAAAGCTGGTTTCTCGCTTCAATTCAAAGAAAGTATTTTTTTCTTTTTTTCGGAAACGACTCAATTTGCTTTGTGCCTGGGTGTGTGCGCGGCTGAAAATGTTCTTGACTTTTTTTGTCGCTTTTTCCTCTTTTTTTTGGAAGGCAAAGCTTCAATCTCCCGACAGCCCGTGGACTTTCGCTGTCCCCTTGTGATGGTTGTTGAATTTGCCAAATTCAATTTCACCCAGAAAAAGGAAAATGATACTGAACAGATTCTCGTTTTCTTTTCCAATTTCACCAACAATTTCAGATGCGTAGAAAAATTGCAGCAAAAACCTAATCTTACCCAAATCGAGAACTGCAAATCTTCACGGTGGTGTTTCGATGGTGCTTCGCTGGGGGTGCTTTGCGGTGGTGCTTCGCCGAACAGTCTCCTTCTTCCTCCTTCCACCTTCGCGCGGGTGGTCTCTTTCTTCCTATCCTTAAATTCTTATTTTCATAACACAAATTAATGTACTATATGGATCCGTATTTCATTTTCTTTTCCAATTTCACCAACAATTCCAGGTGCGCAGAAAGAATTGCAGCAGAAACCTAACCTTACCCAGAGAACTGGAAATCTTCGCGGTGGTGTTTCGATGGTCCTTCGCGGGGGTGCTTTGCGGTGGTGCTTAGCCGAACAATCTCCTTCTTCCTCGTTCCTCCTTCGCGCAGGTGGTCTCTTTCTTCCTCTCCTTCTGTCTGTTTGGGTTATATCAAATAACCCATGAGTTTTTTTTGGTCGAAGGCCATTAGTAAGGGAGGGTATTTTTGATATTAAAAATTAAATAAACGTAGCCAAGTAAATATTTAACGATTTTGGGGGATTTTTCGTCATACAATGAATTGTGAAGGGAGATTTGTGTTTTTTTTGAAATTAAAAAGTGTATTTGTGTCTTTTAAGTAAATCTCAGGGGTGGTCAGTGTATTTTTTCTTATTTTTTACACGTGTATTTTAAAAAATTTGTATTATATTAAAACTATAACTTTATGTCATAAAACAACCTAACATTATTTTTGTTAATTCCTCACTACGCTGCTATTTTAATAGTTAAATAAGATGATTCATATATTATTTTTCTCATAAACTATCTTCAGTGCTTCTCCTGTCACCATTATCGCCCTCTTTACGTATGTTATCGTCTAATGTCATCGCTGAGAAGTTCTACATATAAATATCAAACTTAAAAAAATAAAAAATCTGTGGATAACTCATGAATCATCTGATCCTCATCATGTCTTGAATATTTATAAATGAGGAATGAAATGAAGATATACCTATTAAAATCAAGATTGAGATGGGGATTAGGGAAAGTACCCTCGGAATTTAGGTAAATTGAAAAATAATATCTAGTCATAAAAATCGAGTAATCATAACTCTAAACTAATTATAAGTTGCAATTATTAATCTTTTATTTTTTTGTGAGATGTCCCATTCAAGTTCAACCGGTGGTCACCACAGAACAATATTGTTTTTTTGGTTGTTTCCCTCCAACTCTTGGCCACTCTTATCCTTAACTCGGACACAACCCCAACTCAGCTCCAAGTCAACGAAGAATATCTAATTCTAAAATCGTTGGTCGCCCTCCTTCTCCTCCACCCTGTACTGTAGTGTACATTCATCCTCCCTGTAAACCTAATCCTATTCTAATTCTTGGCAATGGAACTCAGTGCTTTGCACAATAAGTGCATTTTGTCACCTGTTCGTTGTTATTCTTTCTCTTCGCATCCGAGAAACCCTCGGCTCGTGTATTCCCTTCGATCGATTCGTCGACGGAATTTGTGTTTCGCTTCGAGCTCAGATACTCTAGTTGCTGGTTCGCGCAAGGAGGATGGTAAGCGCCGTGAAGTAGCGAGCGAGAAAGAAGAGAATGAGTTCGAAGACTTGAAGACGTGGATGCACAAGAATGGGCTTCCTCCTTGCAAGGTTGTTCTCAAGGAACGGCCTTCCCACAATGAGAATTACAGGCCTATACATTACGTGGCTGCGAGCGAAGATCTTGAGGTGAATTTGTGACTCGGTTTCTCTCCATTGATCTTCTGTTCTTTTCGACTTTAGTATGTTTTTATATCATCAAGGTTGGGGGCGTCAATTTTCAGGTCGGTGATGTTGCATTTACTGTACCGAATTCGTTGGTCGTGACGCTTGAGAGAGTATTGGGGAACGAGACCATTGGTAAGGTGCAGTGTTTATCAAGATACTTTTTCTTTCTCTTGCTTCTTGCTTTAACAGAGTTGCCAAGTTGATGATACATTAAATTCGAGCATGACTGGCTGAGAGTGAGACGGTGTCACGGTGGTTTCTTTTGCTTATTGATATAATAAAGCCAATTAGATTAGAACTCTGTATAATGGATAGACTCCTGGAACTGTGTCACATATAATCTTGATACGTTGTGTGAATATGATATTTCCTTTTTCAACGTGTCTGTGTGACCGTCTTCTAGAGCACCAGATTAATTTTTACATGCTTCTGGAGTTTTTTTGGACGTACCAAGATGAAAAGGGTCAATAGGCAAACCATTGAAGCATGTGAAGTAATTTGGGTCAATGACAACTGTACTCCTTTAGAAGAGACTAGCATTTCTCCAACAAAAAGCTAACCCCAGCACGCTGCTAGGCATAACCCACTTAACTTGAATTTGGTGAGAATATAGATCCGCAAAAAGAGCAAAACTGCAGTGCAAGAAAATGTGATAATTAGATTCATCATCCTTTTGTCATAAAACACATATATTGGGAATAGAAAAACCTCTGCACTTCAATCTGTCAAATTGGTGTTCCAAACCTCTGGCTAATATAGAAAGGCAAATTTAGATGGGGCTTTAGTCTTCTAGATACTTGATTGCTAATGTTGATTGATTCTTCATGCAGCGGAGTTGTTAACCACCAATAAGCTGTCAGAATTGGCATGCTTGGCATTGTATTTGATGTATGAAAAGAAGCAAGGAAAGAAGTCTTTTTGGTACCCATACATAAGAGAGCTTGATCGACAACGTGGGAGGGGACAGTTAGCGGTGGAGTCGCCTCTTCTATGGTCGGAAGCTGAACTGGATTACCTCACAGGAAGCCCCATGAAGGTTCTAACTTCTAGCCTAACTGTGTTACTACATATATTTTACCTTAAACAAATTGGCTGGTTGAGAAAACTATTTTCTTTGATTAATCAGGCTGATGTTCTTGAAAGGGCTGAAGGGATTAAGAGGGAGTATAACGAGCTTGATACTGTCTGGTTTATGGCTGGGTCTCTGTTTCAGGTATCACTCCTGCTTATTTTGGAGTGGCATTGCTCTATAACTGTTTCTAAGGAGATGGATTCCTGATTCTCATTTTCTTATGTTGCATATTGCAGCAATACCCATATGATATTCCTACTGAAGCATTTTCATTTGAGATTTTCAAGCAAGCTTTTGTTGCAGTTCAGTCATGCGTGGTGCATTTGCAGGTAACTTTGTCTCTTATCTGGTGGCACTTTTTATTCAGATGGCCTTTTAATTTTGGTAAAAGAATATCACAGGGAATTTAAATGTATCATAAAGAAATGATTTCATCAATAATGTTTCACTATTTGTTATTTTAGGCTGGTCATTGTTAGCCAAAATTATAAAAAATCCTCACTGGTATGCCTGACTCATTGAAAAATCTTCCTAATTATTAAATTGAATGGCTTATTGGTTTCAGAATGTTAGTTTGGCCCGGAGATTTGCTTTGGTTCCTCTTGGGCCGCCACTGTTGGCTTACAGAAGCAACTGTAAGGCAATGCTAACTGCTGTTGACGGTGCTGTGCAACTAGTGGTTGATCGCCCATACAATACTGGGGAATCCCTAGTTGTTTGGTATGATATTTTCTTACTGAAAATCATATAAATAAGCCAACCTCTAACTTCTCTTTTAGTCCTTTGATCAGCAGCTTCTCTCATCATTTTTGTCCTCTTCTCACCGCATGGCTGCATTATTGTTTAATTATAAGTATCCATTTTTGATAAGAAATTATAAGAATTTTTTTCATAAGAAATTATAAGAATCTTTTTTATACTTGTTGCAGGTGTGGGCCTCAGCCTAATTCAAGGTTGCTCCTCAACTATGGTTTTGTTGATGAAGATAATTCTTATGATCGATTGGTGGTTCAGGTAAGATTAGGTCTATTATTGGCAATTTTCTCGATGTCAAATTTGTAATGGTTTGTGTTCTTTGTTACACAGGCAGCTTTGAATACCGAGGATCCTCAGTATCAGGATAAAAGAATTGTTGCGCAAAGAAATGGGAAGTTATCAGTACAGGCTTTTAATGTATGATCACAAAAACTAATGCTGAGAAAATACTAGTCGTTTTTTCCCCATGAATTGACGCAATCGTTGGTTCAGATATATGCTGGGAAGGAGAAGGACGCTGTCTCTGATATGATTCCCTATCTTCGACTTGGTTATGTATCCGATCCTTCTCAGATGCACTCTGTCATTTCTTCTCAAGGTCCAATTTGCCTAGTAAGTTGCCTCCCATGCTCATTTTTTGCACATGCAATGGATAATTTGATATTGTTGGAACATTATATCTCGGTAGCTAACTGGTTGATATTTGGAAAATCAGATTTTGTTGACCAACATCCTAAAAATTTGAAATTTCATTTGTCTGTGGCAAATTTATTTCTTATAATAGATATTAGATGCACGTTCTAATACATGTTTCATACTAGTTAGTCTAATCTTGATGGCAATGATTTTTATGCAAAAGAGTGCTATCTTTTCCTACGATAATTGCATCTTGTGATCTTGTGATCTTTTCTACGCCGACTTTGTTTGTTTTGCTTGAAAACTCATGTGTGGAAATATATCCTTCAATGAAATCTATCTCTAGTTTCTGAGGACATAATTTTCGTACAGGTAAGCCCTTGTATGGAAAGAGCAGCGCTGGACCAACTTGTTGATTATTTCAAGAGACGGTTAGCTGGCTACCCAACTACCTTGCAAGAAGATGAGTCTTTGGTAATTTTCGCAGCTTTTCTTTGTCCTAGTTTTCGATCAGATTCTAAACTTTATAATTGGTTCTTGATTTTTTAGTGATATTTTCCATTTCACTAGTTGGCTGATGATAAGTTGAACCCAAAGAAGCGAGTTGCTACACAGCTTGTTAGATTGGAGAAGAAAATTCTCCACTCTTGCCTGCAGGTCACTGTTGATATGATAGATCAGTTACCAGATGACACCATATCTCCTTGCCCAGCTCCATATGCCCCATTGTTGAAATAAGGTCTGTATATCTATACGAATTTACATGCTTTGTTAAGTTGTATTGGTAAGAATTCACATTAGTTCAGCTATATTTGTACGGATTTTGTTAGCTGGATAAACTTCCTGCGGAGATTACCCATCTCTTCTATTTTGCAGTTTCTCTTGCAAAATTATAGATCTTCTATGCAGTATTTGGGAATCTCAGCTTAAAGGATAGAGTATAAGCAAGGTCAGTCAAGTGAAGTTACATTAGTCTGCTTTCTTACCTTTTATATGTGTTTCTGTTAGGCGTGCCTAACTTCTAGGAGTAAAGCAATTTGTTTTGCAGACTTGCTAGAAGTTGATTGGTAAAACATAAGCAAATGTTTACCAGAAACAGATGATTCGGTTTTGTGGAAAAATGTGCCTAGTATTTGAATTGTCTTAGAAAACAGTTTGCGTTGAGAGGCCTTGTTAGTCTTTTTAACAGGCTGGAATCACTTCCTGTGTTAAAAATACAAATTTGTGCGTTTAGTGATCAGATACTAAATTTCACTCTTTTAGGGGTCATTCATTTTTTTTTGTTCTTAAAACGTTTTCTTCTTCTGCATTCAGATCTTCTACTTCAGTCAACCCTGGACTACAAATTTATTGGAAATAACGTGGAATCCAAGATAGACAACAGTCTTGCCTTCAAGTTTGAGAGATTGGAAGCTCTGAATTTCATGGTGTTAATTGGTTGCTTGGTATAGAGTGCAAAACCTACCCTCCAGTGTCCACTTACACTTTTCTCCCTTATAAATCTTTTACCTCTATCATTCGAAGACACGGGTATGATCTGAAAGTGCCCATGCCTTGTATTCTCCTTGTAAAGTACAGAGGGAATTGACCCACAGTTTACCATGAATCATAGCTGATGTTGGTTGCATGTTATTTCAGCCATTCATTGTAAATTCAAACCTAGAAGACCGATTTCTAATCCTTTTTTCTTCTTTTGTAATTCTTCTTTTATCTGTATTCAGATGGTTTGAAGGGCTTTACCTCACTCGTTTAAGCTTCTAGTTCTGACGTGGGCACTCGAATTGGCTGTTTTCAATTTGTAAACAGATTGTTAACCTGAAGGAGTTAATCACTATTAGTGATCAAACCCATTGTTTAAAAAGATCGAAGGATTCTATATATTAACTCCATCGCATGGTCAAGCTTAACGGGTCAGGTCACAATTAACAGGAAAAATATGGGAGTACCCAATAATAATTTACAGGAAAAATATGCTTAAAAGATGTCTACTTTTTTACCTGCAACCTGTACCACATGTTAAAAGAAAAAGAGGAAATATTGGAGGAAATACCCCCGGCACAGCACAGAGGTTTTTAGCCCTTATACCATAGAAAAATCACAGTAGTCAATTTGGTGTTCATTTCGATTTTTTAAAAACTGAAACGTTTTGAATTTTGATGTTTCGGTGCGTCGTTTCAGAAAAAAATTCAGTTATCTAACATAATGCTATAAAATTTATTATACATGATAAAATTAAGAAAAAATTGAATCAATAGTTTATATCATGTAAATAATACGTAATTATTATTAAAATTCAACAAAATATCATATCAAAGACATTAAAATTCAACAAAAACATAAAATTAAATATCATTATCATCATGAAACACACAAATATTCATCACAACCAATTCGCTTGAGTTTCATCATCATCGATTTCATTAAACTTTATAATTCAGGAGTATCTCTACTAAACTGATCCCACCATATATCTGCAAAAGAAATGTTGAGAATAAATTCAATTAAAATAACACAAATTCATAGAAGTATTTTGAATGAAACAGACTAAAATTTGATTGAAACAAACCAAATTTTCGGATGAAAAATTACAAATCCTACCCTAAAGTAATATTCAAATTATGACAAAAAACGGTTACATGAGAATTAGTAGTTTTATATGGTTTTGGTTTATGATAAACAATTTGGAAAAATGTTGGATATTCAGTCACTGATTAAGAGTGAGAATATGATGAATATAAGTTACAATCTCATGTTGGCATGTGACATCTGCTTCGACTTATATTATCGTTAGATGTTATACTCAAATGATATTTTTCCTGCAAAAAAAAAAGAATATTTTCTTTGTATACTGAATGAAGATAATTTTTGAGAAAAATTAAAAAACAAACTGCCACCTCTCCTCTCCAGTTCATTGAAACTCGAGTGCATGATGAACCTGCTAGGTTTAGGAGTTTGAGGTAAGGATTTAATGGGCCTAAAAAATATCTAGGTAAGGACCAGGTCGATAAAAGCCCAACTCAAAGCCTATCTATTAATCAGTGCAACATGGTCCCACAAACCATCTTAACCCAAAGCCCAGAAGCCTCCACGTATCGAATCGGTAGAAGATTGTAATAGGAATAGTATGAGTATAGCAATTTTCCCCCATTTTTCTCTCGCAACATTTGCGAAGGTCCTCTACTTCTTCTTCGTCATTTGATCTCTTTCTTCTGTGCTGCGGCTGTTCTTTGACCCTTTCTAACCTTTCCGCCATCGTCATATTCAAGCCGATAGCCGCCACTCGGTGAGTTCTCTTGTCCCTCGTCTTTTTCTAACTTTCTGAACCGTTCCTGGATCTATGCGATCTATATTTTTTTTTCTTATTAGGGTTTTAATTTATCTCCGTCAGTATATGCCTTTGGTTGCTTTTGTTAATCTTACCCGAAAGCTAGCTAGTTCGTTTTCTCATTAGTGTTACGGCAGGTGGTCCTTGAATCCACATGTTAGACAATCATATGGTAGTTGTTTTTTCGTTAGTTAGGATAGTTCATGCCTGTAATTGGCACATCACTAGTCGAATTATTATCTCTCTCCTCTCCCTTTCTCCCTCTCATTCACTCAGATGGCTCTGAGATAGCTATTGTCTATTGGACTTATTTTTTGTGTTTATTTTTTTATGAACGATTGTTAGGCATTTTGAACGCAATGGCTGGGGGAATGATGTGGCAGTTACTGAGGAAGACACTCCAGTCTCCATTTACTGTAAGAATATTTGACTACCCCCGTCCACTAGTTTAATCAACTGGAATTATATTTCAAAGAGAGATTTCATTTAATTCTATTTCAATATTGTTGTTCTCGATGCATGAGGGAGAGTTCCAATTGAAAGAGCGTGAGAGTTATTTTACAGCATATATGTTTGACTGTGGCTGTGAAAAGTAAAGGTTGTAGCTAATTTTATAGGCCTCACCGTTTGTGTCATCTCTTATCTCAAAGAAAGATGATATCGGGTCTGCTGGTGTGAAATCCCTAAGAGGGCTTGCTCTCATCGGGGCAGGTGTTTCGGGGCTCTTGAGTATTGCAACAATAGCATCTGCAGACGAGGCTGAACATGGCCTAGAGTGTCCAAGCTACCCCTGGCCCCACAAGGGTATCCTGAGTTCATACGACCATGGCTCGTAAGTCCTATCTGGGCATTGATTTTTGTCCTCTTGATGAGAATAACTAGTTATAATGCTATTTGTAAATTAAGAAAGCATCGACATGGTTGCCTTTTGTTTTAATAAAACAATTTAAAATTTTATATATCTCAAATCTTTAGGATTAATTGTGCTTGAACAGGATTCGTCGCGGTCATCAGGTTTACCAACAAGTCTGTGCATCTTGTCATTCTATGTCTCTAATATCATACCGTGATTTGGTCGGTGTTGCATATACAGAAGAGGAGACAAAAGCTATGGCTGCTGAGATCGAGGTGGTTGATGGGCCTAATGATGAGGGTGAGATGTTTACTCGCCCTGGTAAACTCAGTGACCGGTTTCCTCAACCATATTCAAATGAACAAGCAGCTAGATTTGCAAATGGGGGGGCCTATCCTCCTGATCTAAGTCTCATTACAAAAGTAATCGGCTTCTGCTGCTAAACAAGTTCTTCAGAATTTTTTGAGCAATGCATTCTAAAATTATCTTTATCAATTATTTCAGGCTCGCCACAATGGACAGAATTATGTATTTTCCCTCCTCACTGGTTACCGTGATCCTCCTGCTGGTGTTTCAGTAAGTAAACCCTAGTCCTGTCCAAGGATCTTATGGATAAGAAAATTATAACAATTATTTTAAACTGAGTAGCAGAAAACTCAACACTTTTAGCAATTTAAGCTTTTAAAGCGGTAACATGTCAAACTAAAAAAAAGCATTCTTACATTTAACACTTGTGCCAATTCCCATATTGTATTTGTAGTTTCAAGAGTTTGTACTTCCTTATGTCTATGGTTATCAATGTCTGTGCATGTTTAAGTTTTCAAGAACTGTTTTTGGGCAGCTAGTTGCTGCTAAGCTGGATTTAGAGCATATTTTGTATGATCTAAGCTGGATTTAGAGCATATTTGGTGTTTGGTACTTTCGATGTTATTCATGCTGTGTAACTTTAGGTTTGTAGAACTTTGATTTGATTCAGATTGTACTTAGAGCGATGGTTCCTCTTTGGTCAACCCACTACCACCCAACGTAGCAACGAACAATAACGAGAGAAAGTCCTACCATGAAATTTAATCATGTGTTTTAGTGCTCTGAAATGTTAGCATTCCTGGTGATTTCTACGGTGAAGAGGGCTTGAACTGAGTTTCTTAAATGGTATTGCAGATACGCGAGGGCTTGCACTATAATCCTTATTTTCCTGGGGGAGCCATTGCAATGCCGAAAATGCTCAATGATGGCGCAGTTGAGTATGAAGATGGAACACCTGCAACAGAGTCTCAGGTTGTTTACATCTTGTGTAACTCCTTGCTGCAACTGTTGAGTGCAGTTTTGAACGTCTAATCTCAGTGTTTATGATATTAAAACAGATGGGAAAAGATGTTGTAACATTCTTGTCATGGGCGGCAGAGCCAGAAATGGAAGAGAGGAAACTGGTATATTCGCTCACCTGTTGTTGAATCATGCTTACACGAAAGCACATTTCTGACATTTTATGCCTTACAATGCAGATGGGATTCAAATGGATTTTTGTTCTCTCTCTTGCTCTACTCCAAGCTGCTTATTACCGGCGCTTGAGATGGTCAGTCTTGAAGTCTCGTAAGCTAGTTCTTGATGTTGTCAATTAGCTTCCCGTGGTTGCTTCTGGGGGGATTATTTGGCAATAATTGTTTATTACAAGGACCTAAGATTTCATGCCATGTGAAATTGATTCAAACTAGTGAATTCACAGTTGATGTGATCTGAGGAGTGTTGTCACATGGAGATAGAAATAAGCTACTCCGTATACATTAAACAGTTTTTGGTCTGTCATCTTGATATTGGTGAAATTTCTTTCGCACGGAAAATTCTTCTGATTTGTTTTTATTTGGTATATTTGAGGAAATAGAAAGAAACCACATACCAAATTAACAAAATCAATTTTCGCCCGTACTCAGTCAATTATTTGATGGCCTAGAGTTGGAGTTTGTTAATTGAAGATGGGAAGAGAGGAGCTCGACTGGAAATTAAATTCGACTGCTGATAATGAGTAATGAAAGAAACAGGCTTACATGACAGTTTGGTGCAAATAGAGCGATGACTCTAGAGAAAGTGTTGAACCCAACAATAAACAATTTCTTCATTACTTCTTGAGTTGTCTTCCGGAAGAGATAAGCCTGCTAGTTTAATAGAAGAATTCAAACTGAATATGTTCTTGATTTTTGATAGGAACCTTCCATGAGAATTTCAATTCACCCTGATCATGGCCTTGGTCCTTGCTGATAACATTTTAAAAATGAGATTAAAGTATTACAAAATGATGCGATATCATACTAAAGTATGGCAAAATTGTGCGATAACATGGAGACGAATGAAAAATTGCAGTCGTCATGAAAATTAGTTGATAAATTAATTTATAATTAATTTATTATTTTTTTATGAGTTGTAATTAAAAATGAGTCAATGTGGAGGATAAATTAAAATGTATGATTTAATTTTAATTGCACATTATCATATAACATGTCATATAGATTAGAGATATGTCAATATCAAATTGTCATATAGCATGTATCATCATAGATTAATTGATAATTGTTATTATTTAATTACAATGTAAGATTTATAAATGTTATGATTTTAAATTGAGATTTAAAATTAATAGATGATTTATAAATTTTAACACATTTTTCAAATTAATAAAAGTTATGTTTTTTGAAAAACAACTAAAAATCTATTTTTTTTCAAAAATTAAGTGGAATGGTCGTTTACATTGAAACATTCGCAAGGTTTCCAACGCAAACGTGATCGTGCCACGAGGAAGGGTTAGAACCGCCTTGAATGTGAGAAATTTTGGAATCGTCTCGCTTTGAGTCATCGAGTTACTTCAGAAGTTAAGACTTCTAAAGAAAGTGGTGGGGCAGCGCCGTCCCATAGACGGATTGTTAGTCCATAGCAACCTTTAAGAGTCGATGCGTTGGTTAAACACTTAGACTGAAGCACATTAGAATCTGTTCATAGGGGCTAGTAAATGTGGCCAAGGTGACCAAAATTATTGGTGAATTGTTAAGCTAGATGTGGAGACATTTGAGCTTTAACCAAATGAGAAGAGTTTCGATGCGATAGGAGATAGTTTGGACTTCATCCCTCGATGAGACAAGCTATCGTTTTTTATCGTAACATCATGGAAGAAATATTTTTTAATGGATTTTAAAATATTTGATAGTTGCATCATGCATATACTTTCCTAAACAATTGAGTATTTACTTACACCGCTTTATTAATTCTTTTCTATAATCATGCTGCTATCCTCTCTCTCAACTATTCTTAACATAAAAAAATTCAACGGTGAAAATTATGTGGATTGGAAACAAAATCTTGGTATCGTGCTGGTGGTAGAAAAATACAAGTTCATGCTCACTACCCATTGTCCTCTTGAGCCTATCGCTGAATCGACTCAAGAGGAAAATGGTGCTTATGCTTCTTGCTTGCGTTCTGATGAGATCACCAGATGTTACATCTTGGCATCTATGAGCAATGTGTTGCAACATCAATATCAAAACTTTGAGACCGCCGTTTTATATGATATTAAACATCACTAAAAATTTCGGAGAAGGGGGTTGTCAAGCCAAATAGATAATTGTGCGTAACTTCATGAACTGCAGGATGGAACCTGGAACTCCTGTCAGAGAACATATGATGTTGATCATAAGTTATTTGAACGAGATAGAGATCATGGGTGCTCAGGTCGATGACGAGACTCAAGTGGATAGGATCCTAGAGGCTTTGCCTAGTACCTTTGAGAACTTCAAGCTTAATTATTCGATGAATAAGCTGAACTACTCACTTCCTGAGCTCATGAAAGAGTTGCAAGCTGCTGAGACCTTGTTTCTGAAGGATAAAAGGAAATCTGGAGAGGCTAACTTTACTGAAAGTATGCCTTCCACCTCTAGCTCTAAGAAGAAACGGAGAAGGGGTCCAAGGAAAGTGAAGAAGCAGAAGATGAGAGTTGCCAAAGGAAAGAGCACCGCGAGAGTAGACAAGTTGAAAGACAAGTGTCATCACTGTGGAGCTGCTAGTCATTAGAAATTCAACCGCCTAAAGTATCTCAAAGGGTTGAGATATAAATGTATAGTAATGGTTATTGAGGCCTGTTATGTAGTTGACTCTACATTTTCTTGGTCGTAGGCTCTGCAGCTACTAACCACATCTATTGCTCTTTGCAAGGATTCAGGGAAATCAGAAGGTTTGGTGAGGGCGAGTTTAGCTTCCGCTGAGGGAACGAAGCACTAGTATCGACCGCATCAATGAGAACTTTTAAATTATGTTTTGAAAAATATTTTATTATTTTACGTGATGTTTATTATGTCCCGAGTTTTGGGAAGAATTTGATTTCTATTGGTGCATTAATTGAGAAATGATTTGATATAAAACTGATTGATAAAGATATTGATATTCTTAGAAATGAATGCTTAAATACTATCGCACGAATGATTAATAAATTGTATCACGTAAAACCTGTAGTACCTATGATTTGCGACATTGAAGTGAATATCGATTCACATAAGGATAATAAAAGGTTAAAGTTTGACTCAACTGATCTAACCTATCTATGGCACTTACGTCTTGGAAATATTAGCCTAGACATGATGAAAAAACTCGTGAAGGATGGTCCTTTGCAATATTTAAGTGTGAGTTCACTATCCACATGCCAATCCTGTATGGAAGAAAAATGATCAAGAGACCTTTTTCATCAAAAGGTGAAGGAGCCACTCAATGCATTGAACTCATACACAGTGATGTATGTGGGCCATTGAATATCCAAGCAAGAGAAGGTTATGACTACTTCGTAAGCTTCACTGACGACTACTCACGTTTTGGTCATGTTTATCTAGTGTATCAAAAATCTGAAACCTTTGAAAAGTTCAAAGAATATAATGTCTTGGTTGAAAAGAAATTAGAAAAACAAATCAAAATACTACGATCTGATCGTGTTGGAGAGAACTTACTAGGAGAGTTCGAGGGCTTTCTTAAGGAAGAAAGTATTTTTTCTCAACTTACAGTATCTGGTACGCCACCGCAAAATGGCATGTTAGAGAGAAGGAACGAACTCTTATAGATATGGTCAGATCTATTATGAGTTACTCATCCCTCCCAGATTCGTTCTAAGGATATGCCTTACTAATAACGGTATATATTCTGAACCAAGTTCCGTAAAAAATGGTGCCTAGTACACCATATGAAAGATGGTATGGGCGAAAGTCACCCATTCACCATTTTAGAATATGAGGTTGCCCAACACATGTTCTAAGACCTAAGATAGACAAGTTGGCCAGTCGTTCTGTACATGTTTGTAGGATATCCTATGAGAACGAATTGGTATATCTTCTATAGTAAGAATGACAAGAAAACATCTGTTAGCACGAATGCTTATTTTCATGAAGAAGATTATATTGAAAGTGTACAATCGAGAAGCATAGTTGTGTTAGAGGAATTATTCAGTGGGAGAACACCAACTCACTAATCAAAAATTATTTTTGATTCAAAAATGGAAGAACCACGACAGGAGCGAGAGACTATGGAGCCTCGACGTAGTGGGAGAATTGTGAGACAACATGAAAGGTACATGTCCTATGGAGAAGCTTTGACAGTTGTCTCATACAAGAACCTAGATGAACCAATCTCTTACTCGGAGGCCATGGCTGGTCCTAAAGCAAACTTATGACATGGAGCCATGAAGATTGAGATACATTTGATGTACTCGAACGGAGTCTGGAAATTTATAGATCTTCCTAAAGGGATAAAAATCGTAGGATGTAAATGGATCTATAAGAAGAAAATAGGTTAAGATGAGAATGTAAAGATATTCAAAGTTAGACTAGTAGCTAATGACTACACCCAAAAGGAAGGTAAGATTACGAGGATACCTTTTAACCGGCAGCTATGCTTAAATCCATCCGAATCATTTTGTCCATTGTTGCTGCCCTTGATTATGAAATCTGGCAAATGGACCACAAGACTGCCTTTCTGAATGAAAATCTTGAATAGTACATTTATATGGCTCAACCAGACGAGCTCATGGAGAAAGACCAAGAGGGTAAAGTTTGTGAAATGCAGAAGTCCATTTATGGACTTAAGCAAGCGTCACAGTCGTGGAATATTAGATTCGACGAAACTGTTAAGAACTATGGTTTCAACAGTTGGTGGACAAACCTTATGTGTATAAGTTGATAGACGGAAGGGAGGTAGTTTTTCTAGTCTTGTACGTAGATGATATTCTACTCATTGGATATGGAGGATCTTGGAGAAGCTGTATTTGTCTTAGGTATTCAGATCTTTCGAGATCGGAAGAATAAACAATTGACACTTTCTCAAGCATCTTATATTGATAAAGTGTTGGACCGTTTCAGTATGAAAAACTCCAAGAAGAGATTTCTTCCTTTAGACGTGGAGCCAGCCTCTCCAAGGAGAAGTCTCCCAAGAATCCTAAAGAAAAGGAAGACATGAGAATGATACCATATGCCTCAACCATAGGAAGCCTCATGTACGTGATACTTTGCACTAGACCTGGTATTTGTTATGCCATGGGTGTTGTAAGTCATTTTCAATCTAATCCTAGAATTGAGCATTAGAATTTTGTCAAGCATATCCTTAAGTATCTTAGGAGAATAAGGAATTACATGCTTATCTATTCAAACAGTGACTTGAATATAACGGGGTACACCGATTCTAAATTTCAAGCTGATAAGGACTCCGAGAGGTCCACTTCAGGATCGGTGTTCATCCTGATTGGTGGAGCAGTTGTATGGAGAAGTATCAAGTAATCTTACATTGCTGATTCTACCAGGGAAGCTGAATATGTGGCAACTTGTGATGCTGCAAAAGAGGCTATATGGCTTAGGAAGTTCTTGAAGACTCAGAAAGTTATTCTAGACCCTGACAAGCCCATAACACTTTATTGTGATAATGGGGCTGTAGCGAATTCTAAGGATCCTAGAAGTCATAAGAAATCCAAACACATAGAACGCAAGTATCACCTGATTAGAAAGATCATTCAGCGTGGAGACGTGGTTACGTATATTTCGATGGTCAACAACCTAAAAGATCCATTCACAAAGATTTTAACCAGTAAAATTTTTTACGGTCATCTGGAGGGCTTGGGGCTAAGAGATTGTACACGCCTACCTTAGTCCAAGTGGGAGATTTTTGAAATATGTTCATAAAGTAGCGTGTAATAACTATTTATTTGTATTTAATAATTTCTCATACATTTGTTTTACAAAATTTTTTATGAATAAATTGAAAGTTTTATTTTAAATTACATTGTGTTTATAAATTAATTAAGTCTTGAAACTATTGTCAACGAAAAAAGAGTGAAAACAGAAGCATCTTCAGATAAACTCTTTTGAAATAGTTCAGAATGATATTCGCAGTCTTAGGATCGACTGGGTAATCGAATTCGATTACGATTGTTAGGTTGAACCGTTGGATGTCAGTCTTGAGCCATAAGAGTGGAGACTCAAATGGTTAACCTAGACATGTTATGAACATGTTGAATAGACCGGTAACATAATAGTTTAGAGTCCAAAACCATTTACCTAGCTCTAAATCTAATTGTTACACCTTAAGGGTATTTTCATAATTACTTTAATCCCGAGGTGAAATGTAACTTGACTTAGTTAGTTGCAATCTTTGATATGTCAAATGAGTGAGTTTGAATTGGCAGGCAATACCTCGACTGTTGGTATTGTAATTTCATTAACTAGGAGTTGCGTGATTCGCAAATATGAAAATTTGTGGTTGGATTGCGGACGCAACAATATCACCTTATGTTCTATTGATGGGTGTGTAAATAAATTAACTTGGTCAAGTATTCGATGAAATGAGTCATTGAATAAGCCTTGTGAATTGTACGAGATAATTCACTATAATGTCTTTCTTATTCACAGTCAATAAAAGAGTTAGAGAAATAATAATAAGAGGTGTAAAATGATAATTTTATATTCCATTCTTGTTAGTGATATTCACGATGAGTATTATGTTAAAAATATTATGTGGACCGTGAAAATAAATAAAGTTTATTTACACCAACAGAAAATGTAGCGCACATGAATTGAGAGTTGATTCGGCATCGAACCTATAGTGGAGTCGTACGATATCAGGATTAAATAGGTCGAGAATTTATGGAGATAAATTCACCGGGTATTTGAATCCTAAGTTTTGTTCATGTGGGTCCATTTGGTCTCAGAAATAGTTCAGAGAACAAGAATAGAAATATGAACTAAGTTGGACCAAAATAATGTTTTGGTGCCAAAGAATATTTTTTACACCTATATGTGAGAGCTGATGTCACTTAAGTTAGTTAAGTGTAATTATTGTATTGAATTAATTATTTATTATTTTCTAATCATTAGATAATTAGTTAGATATAATTAATTAATTGATAATGATCAATTTTATTTATCAATTGGATTGATAAATTTTGATACAACTAAAACTCTAGGAGATCATGTGATTTTCAGCAATAATAGATAATTAGAGAAATTTTCAGAAATTTTACAATATATGTGTATATTTATAAATACTGAAAATTACCTTTGATAAATATCTAATAGCAATTTGCTTACAAAGAGATAATGAGTATTAGATACACTTGTTGTAATCAACAAAACAAAAGAGAAAAAAGTTTTCTCCTCTCACTACCGTTGCCGCTAAAATTAATCTGAAGAAGGAAGATTTGATTTTTCTTCTTCAATCATTTTAAGAGCCCATACCTAAATTCATACGTAAAATTCTTCTGAGATATATGTCTAAAATTAACGCGTGGTTATTGATGGACTAATTCAAAAATCGTTCGTGGAAGATCAAGTTCGTGATTTTGATCTTAAAGCTTGAGAACACAAAGAACGCTCGAGGGAGTTACACAAGTTCAGAAATTCTCCAATACATGCGTGCTTGTATGAATTGCATAAGTCATTGTATTTTGGCGGTGGGGAAGTACAGAAATGAATAGTGTGTTATTATTTAATTGTGCGAAGCATTGTTGACAATTCTTACTCAACTCACTACTTTCACCTACTTCCGGTGACAGAGTAAAAGTGAAAAATCGTTTCCCCTTAATCTATTCGTTTTAATATCGTATATACATGACCAAACTAAAACTGGTTTTAAATTATTAATATGATTAAATAAGTTAAATCAATTTTTTTATATTTCGCTCATGAACTGTTCATGGTTCAAATCAAATTTTCTTTAATTTTTAGAACCAATCGATCCTAGCACCTTCTTCATTTTTTTCACTTCCTTCTCAATCCCCCTCTCCTGCCCGTCACTAGCCATCATCATGACAGATCGAGGACATACTGAGTTATCATCTGACATCGATGTTACCAGATTATCCATCAAAATTTCAATTTGAAAATTACAAAGGAAATGTCTGATTGCATGGATAGAATCTTTTTGTTCATTGAAGTGATCTTTTGGTCCATTCCAATAAGACATTTCCTCACCCAATCTTCATGTCCACTAAACTTCTTGGACACAACCATCTTCTCCTCTATTTTTTCAATGGCCTCTTCGGACCTTCTCCTCTTCTCATTCTTCTCCTTTTCCTTTTCAATGGCCTCCTCCTCCTCATTAACCTCATTTTCTACTGGAAAGGGTGAATGAGGAGGCGTCAACTAAAAAACATGTAATATTCAACAAAGAAAACAAAAAAAGATAATTACAGATCGGTTACACACACCTCGTGTAGTCATCGTGTAGACTACAAGATGGTTACACGACCCTCGTGTAGTTATCATGTAGACTATACGATGGTTACACGGACCTCGTGTAGCCATCATGTATACTACACAATGATTACATGAACCTCATGTAGTATTCGTGTAGACTACAACATGGTTACACGGATCTCATGTAGTCATTCGTGTAGACTACACGATGGTTACACGAGATTAGTGTAACCATTGTGTAGATTACACGATGACTACATGAGGTCCATGTAACCATCATGTAGTTTATACGATGACTACACGAGATTCATGTTCAAGAAGAAAAAGGGTATAAAATGATTTTGAACATATCTTCTCTCCAACTGTTGATCTTCAGAAGCTTTTTCTTCTTCCTCTTCAGTAGGGACCAAGGAAATGATTGTCAACTAAAATGCAAGAAATATAAATTATTATATGTGAAAGTGATATAAATTAACTTGTCAACATAATTCACCAACATAGATTCTCCTTTGAAAAATTTTCTTTTTAAAGATTCTCAACCGGTACTAACATGGTTTGACACCACTTGAGAATCCTTGGCACCTTGTCCAAAACCTGGTTACCATACAAACTACCCACCAAGAGGATAGTTTCAAATACCTATGCCTATTTAAACAAAAGTGAGTAATTTAGTATTCAACACATAAATAATTCAATACATCACTACATAGAATTAAATAAATTGTACCTAGAAGGCAAATGGACATCTATTGAGTGAATAACCATGAATACCAACATGGGATTTCTGTGCTTTTTTTGTTTTTTCTTGATCTTTAAGATCACTAAAAACAACCTTTACATTCTTCACAACTAATAATGATTTCATTATTTTGGAGAACGAGAGCTCTCCCCACACATATTTGTTGAACGCTTCAAGGTCGTCAACCAAAACCAACAATCTCTTCTCAATTAGAGTACGGTTCTCCTTCCCCAACAGAAAATACTCTATCAAATAAATCAGAGCCATCTTGACCTCATCAAAATCAGACTTATATTCATAGTTTTTAAACTTCTCCTCCAACTCAGCCATGTTCATTGATTGAGTTTTAGGAAAGTACAGATTAGAGAGTCTGTTGGGGCTACGAGTCTTCTTGTCATCCCGATCTTCACCGAATTTTAGTCTGATCGTCAAAGAGAACTCTTTCTTGGAGAAGCACAATGGTTCATCATTGACAAGAAACTAGATTTCCTCCTCAAATAGAGTGTCGTTGACATATTTAGCCTCCTTGGCCAGCACCTGGTGGAATACAGTTGCTGAAAACTTCAGGGCAGGGAGATCAAAGAGATGGCCAAAGCATGTCTCCCTAAATAGGGAGAGTTGAGGAGCTGTCAACTTGGTCTTGATAACCTCTATGCAGTGAGTATTTCACTTTGCATTGACCCTTGCTTTTGGAATTCTGTTAACGTCATGGGCATATCTTAGATGCATCTTTGATGAAGCCATAACCTGTAGAATATTCAAGGTAAACATAAGATCAGGAAATGTACATGATGGTCGTGTAGATGACACGAGGGGTATACAATCCTCGTGTACTACACGAGGGGTACACAATCCTCTTGTAGACTATACGAGGGGTACACAATCCTCGTATAGCCATCGTGTTGACGACACGAGCTTTATACGACCCTCGTGTAGACTACACAAAGGGTACACGACCCTCGTGTAGTCCTCATGTAGCCTACACGAGACTTACACGACCCTCATGTAACCTAGAAAATAGACACCCACCAAGACAACAACCTCATAAACATAGAAAAAATACTTAGAAACCTAGGAGAAAAAAATACTTAGAAACCCAGAAAAAAATATTAGAAACCTAAAAAAAGAACCTTGTTGTGATTCAGACATCCACAAAAAATAGAAACGTAGAAATCCAGAAAACAAACCCTCAGAAACCCAGAAAAACACCTTAGAATCCAGAATAAAAACTCATGAACCTAAAAACTCACCTTGTTATTTTTCCTTGCTGTGGGAGACGAAGACTCAAGTATTTGCTGAGAGAGAGAGAAAGATGCTGCGACTTCGAGAGAGAAAGAGATAGTAACGGTAAGAGAGAAATGAGGGAAATGCAAATGAGGTGCATGAAAGGGTGGGGTTTCATGTAATGAAAATGTGTAATCCTCAACTTTTTTTAAGCCGTTGTTTGGAATTCGTGAAGGGGCTTTTGGTACTTTCACAAGCTGATTTTGAATTAAAGGTGGGTCAGGGGACAGGGTAAGGAAAAATTAGTGTAAGGGTCTAATTCTACAAAATGATTAGTGTATGGGTCTACTTTAGCAAAAAACCTTTGTACTTTGTAATCTCTTAGCTTCATCTTCTTCTTTCATCTTTCTATTCCATCTGGCAGCAATTCTCACTAACACAAAGTGTTCTCGCCATCAAAGATTAGTCATGTCTTTCATTCTTTCTTTTTGTAAGAGAGTTTGGTAGTTTGATTTAGAGTTTCTTAAGTGTGGTTGCTTTATGTGTTCTTGACTTCATTCAAATTTCAAGAACCTTCAAATAAAGATTAATTATTAGGTATAATGATTGTCGCTAAGTGGAGTTGGATTTGAGACATGGCAAAATCTGAATCAAAATTTCACGAACAATATTTCCTATTTTTACCAAGTTATTTTCTTATGTGAACGGTGATTTTGAGTTCTTCGCATCTTTTTCACTAAAACAGATAGTTCTTAATTATGTCTAAGAAGATGACAAAACCGTGAGAGTGTTTTGGTCTCCATTGTTGAGTAAGTTGAGTCCAATCTTGTTGCTTCCGTTTTACCTTGATGTTCTAAATTTAATTCATTGATTGCATATGAAAGGATAGTTAGACTCAAGTGGACAAGGGAGGAGACTGAAACTTTGGAATGCATTGTTTGTAGTTAACTTCTTTTGTTGCTAAGGTAAGAAGTTGATATAAAAACCTCTTGTGATGCCTCAACATGTTTTGGAGCTGTTGAATATGATTTTATCATGTTAGGTTTTCAGAATTTTAGACTATTTGATTTAAGTCTGAGAATTTATATATGTTGAGTAGACTTAGAAATTGCATGATTGATGAATTCATATGTTAGGAATTAATCTAAGCTTGGAATGAATTCATAAGTTTATATCTATAATGAGTAGATTTAAATAGTCTTTTTCTAGTTTTTATATTGTTAGAAGTATATTGAAGAAACAAGGGCTACAAAATGCAAGTGTTATATCCTAGGGAAACCCAACAAAACAGAATCAATGGGGAGTCTTTTCCCACTTGAAGTGAACTTGAGTTATAATTCCTATTTTATTTATTAAAGAAGGATCCGCAAGGGAATCCCTCTATCGAGGTTGGTTCTTTAAGAGTTATTTTTTAGGCAGTGTAAACTCTTCGTTTGGCAGTGCCGGATTTTGGTCTGGTGATCATGGGATGAGTGTTTTGTGCATTGGAACCATTAGAATATGTGATGGTGAGGGGGATGCGAGAGTTGATGCCATTGTAGGTAATGAGTAAGTTGAAGAGGGTGTAGTGAATGGAACATATATGGGGTATGTCTTAGTGTTCTATTTGAGATGAAAGAGTTAGAATTACTTGATATGGAGGGAGTTTCGTGTTGTGGAAGACGAGTTAGAAGGTGAATTCCTTGCAGTTGTTGAAGTAGAGCCCTACCAAGTTCATGTGAAAGAAAAAGGGAGAAACTAGGAAGAAGAAGAAGTAGTTGTGAGACGAGATGAGAATGACCTATTTTCACCCCCAATCTATTTGTAAGCATTCGATTTTACTGTCAAAGTTTCTTTTAACATAAACATGGAAATTGATAAAGGCTGTTTTTGCTTTTGATTTGAGCTTAAGTGGAAACGTTCATGTGCACCTAGTGCAGTCTTCAACAAAACTAATATATTACTTAAATCTATTTGTAGAAATCAATTGGAGGGTCCCCGAATATCAAAATAAATGAGTTGAAAGGGTTTATAAGTGATATTGGTTGAAGAAGGGAAACATGCTTGATGTATTTTGTCCACACTACATGAATCATAACAGGTTATTGCATTGTTATTAGGAAAACCAGGTACATACTTAGAGACTAGCCCCAGTCTTTGATGTCATAAATTTACAGTTTTCTTTTAATTTAGAACAATAAGAAAACATGACTTAGGACTACCAAAGCTAAAAACAAGAGCTGATTTGAACTTGAATTGTGAGTTGAGTGATTGTTACACTAGAAAATGGAAAAAAACCTCCTTAAGAACACCCTGCAAAAGAACTTCCTTCGTAATCTTGTGCTGGACAAAACACTAAGAGGAGTCAAAGGTGACAATTATAAGATTTGTACTAGTTAACTTGGAAACACTAAATAAAATTTTTGTGGCAGTCGGCACACACATAAGCTCATGTGTTAAAGTAATGTAAAGATTCTTACTTTGAATCAATGTTTTACCAAAATGTGAAATAGGTAAAAACTCACCATTCCAAACAATTCATTTCTATTTACCCTTATGGTCACTTTTGAGATATCATGAGGGACATGAGCATTTGCTCCATTGTCAAAGAACCATGCAGTGTCCTCCACTGTGGCTGGTGATGCAAGATATGCAACTGATGCTTTTGAAGTCATTTCAAAGGGAGAGGTATGGTTTTGCTGATTGGTCTATTGAAGCTGAAAGTCATGGTCAAATCTGCTATAAAAACTTGAACCATAGTGTCCAAACGTTCTGGATATTTGACAGATTGGTCTAGAATTGTGCGTGCCTCTCCTTTTTCCTCTACCTCCATTATTTGTATTATATCATCTGTTATTTCCTGAGTTTTTACTATGATAAGAGTTTCTTTCATTGTTTCAGTTGAAACTAGTAACATGTGTAGATGGGTTACGAAATTCCATTTTTGCATGTATGTTTTGCTGTTCCAGGCAAATTTCATGGCTCTGAAGCATAAATCGTGCTTCTTGTAGTGAGACAGATTCACTCATTGAGGTGAGATGGACCACAACATGAACATACTCACTGCATGAACCATCTAAGATGGCAACAAATCATCTTCAATAAGCTAACCACTTGTAGATTAAGTGTCAGCAATGAACTTCATTTTCAAAAAGTCATTAATCCTTAAGCTTCCCTTTTTTATTTTTTATAATTGATACCTTAGTTTTAAGGTCTTGGCCTTAGATTGGGAGGTGAAGATTTGCTCAAGGGCTCTCAATGTTTCATTTAAGCTAAGGCATCTCTCCACATGGACAAACACAACTTCTGTGATGCATGATAACAACCAGGTCATGAGTTGCTGGTATGTTCTTCTCCAGCTTATAAAGGCAGGGTTAATAATAAAAGGAGCTTCATTTTTTCCTGTTGTCTGTTTAGTGTTTAAAGGTCTATAGTTGGGATTTTGAATGAACTCATATTAGATACGAACTAGGCTATATAGATACTGCTCTAGGTCACATGCTCTTACTACAAAACTGCTTGGGATTTCCAAAACATATAATTTGGCGGTCAAAGTCTAATAGAAATGTTGACCATGTTAGTTGGAAGCATATTTAGTAAAAAAAGGGAGTTGAGGGAAGAAAGGATTGTGAGCAGTGACATTGCTTGAAGATGGTGTGTTTTGAGCAGGAAGATTCAAAATAACATTAGGATATTTTGTTGTAGCAGGAGCAGTGGCTGAGTTATTTACATTGTTTTCAGAAGAGGTGGCCAACAGATCAAAATGCAAGCTGAAATGAGCTCATATACTAAGTAAGAAAAATAGAGAATCTAAATTGGTTAGCAAATGATTGGTTGTGAAACTTCTAACCAATCATTTGCTAATGATTGTTACAAAAGTAATATTCCTTCTTATCCAACCAAAGAGCTCTATGTGATAATACAGTTATAGTCTCGTAGATTCTGTTGTGGCGAATAACGTGCAAGATGAGTTGAAAAAGGAGAAGATGTTGAGTAGGTGGTTGTGCCAGCTTTGATTGAGTTGTAGTTAATGCCATGCAGTTTACGTTGGAGATATCATACACTGATGCTTTTGTTGCAGATGCAGTATAAGCTCGAGCTCGAGCTTCTTCTTTAATGGATTCTGTTGCAGGGTAACTCGATCAATGTGAAATCTTCAACACTATCAAATCTTATTTTTGGACCGTTAAAGAAAAGTATTACTATACGGAGTTGGTTAATCCATATAGTGGAGGATCATAAATGTGGTAGAAAGAAAACTAGAAAGAGCAACGTGGATGAACGTAGGGGAAAATAAAGTCAATAAAAGATGATGTGGCGGTCAAATAAGAATCGATTTGAGCAACAGTTACTCCCATGTCCGTGATTCGACCAAACGGCTATAATTTCATTAGATATTCATTAAATCTAATTAAACAGTTGTAAACGGCTATGGAGGAGAAGGCCTATAAATACCTCCATATGTATCAAACAAAGGCAATTTCCAACTGAATATAATATACTGAATTACTCTATTCTCTCTATTTTCGTTCATCTCTCAAATCTCTTATACGTATCTATTCTATAATACTATAGAGGAAACAATTTTTTTACAAATTGGTGTTTTCATTGATAGCTGAAAAGACATGCAAGGAGATCCTACTTTCTAAAACCGAGAATGTCGAGAACCATATCAAGCATAGCTCGAGACACCGAGATTAGAAACGATCCGTGAAAAAGAAACCATGATCTATCAAAAATTCTTGAAACAATTCTAACGAGGATCACAAAGTAGAAAAATCAAAATGCAGAAACCTTGAAACAACTCTTCCCACGTTGCAAGATCAAGTCGCAACCCTGTAATGGGAAGTCCAGCAAACTCGTAATGAGATGAGCCAATCACATCGAGATGACATGAACGAAACTCAAGATGTAGCGACAAGAAGGAACGTCGGATTAAACCAAAATCACGATCGAGAACATGGTGAAGAGGGGAAGGACAATCTAAGAATGAGGAAAACAAAGCGACATGAATTCTTAGAGTGAAAGACAGACTAATAGAACACAATATAGAAAAAATGCTAGACAAAAAAATGGCAAAAGTGAAACGATTGGGCACTACGATGTTAGCGGATTTGGAGTCCTTTACCTAAACTCCGTTAACTCTGGAAATCTTTTCAACACCCAACCCAAAGAAGTTCACGCCACCAAAATTTAATATATTATGCAGGAAAAACAGATCTAGTTGAATACCTGAGGTAGTTTAGGCAAATGATAACACTCTATCAACACGGACGTTTCATCACTCTGAGCGGCTTTTCCTTAGAAAAGTCTTCAAATTGAGGATTGTGGTGCCCAATCCTCTCGTGGATGCCAGCCGAGCTACACGGTCATCACAGTCCTCCATTTTTCCCATTTCTTCCTTGAATCGTTAGGTGTACTCACACAACGATTCTCCTTTCTTTATGGAGATTTTCAGAGGTATTGTGAGTCCTTCATGATTGATTGATACATTGTTTACTGTTTCAAAAAGACAAAAGACATGACAGAAAAATTAGCTATAGAAAAAAGCATGATGCGGTTGTCAGAACCGTTAGCAGCGGCTTCCAGCAGTAATGCAAGTGGAAAAGTGAGACAGTCAGCGGCAACGACAAGCAAGATGAGAGCGGGCAAGACAAAACGCCAATATGACCTAAATGATTTACCCGAAGGGAGAGAACATATACTCCCCTCACTGTTCTGGTTAACCAGATCCTTTGGACCATAAAAGATAAAGCATAGCTGGAGAGGCCACCACCGATGAAGAAGGAACCAGCTGAAAAGGATAAACACAAGTTCTACTCGTTTCACAAAAGCAACGGGCACATGACAAAGGATTGTTACCAATTAAAAGATTACATCGAAGAACTCATCAACAAAGGCCATCTCCATCAATACATCACTAAGCTAGACAATAAGCACGTGGGAAAGCAGCTCCATCAACTTACCACTAATCTTTATAATATCCAAGTCCAGACAAAATGAGAATGATCAAATGGGAATAAGTTGTAGCTCAATGTTGCATGATCATAACACTCTACGTAACAAAGAAAATAGTAAAAAAATGACCAATAAGTCAACAATAATAGCAATTAAAGCCGTTGACCAACTCATCTGAGGACGAAACCTCACGATATGAAGTTGTTGAAAAATTGATGGAAGTAAATCTTAACAAAGGAACTAAAGTAACCATGATAGAAACCACACTGTCCCACAAGAACAACAAGAGCTCATCAACTTCTTAAAGGTAAATGAAGACATGTTCGCAGAAACCCCGATTGATATGCCGGGGATAGATGAAGAAGTCATATACCACCACTTGAATATAGATCTGCAAATCAAACCTGGGAAGCAAAAGAGGTAGACCTTCACTCCAGAAAGAAATGAAGCAATTGAAGAAGAAGTTGATTATCTGACAAAGGGAGGCTTAATCAGGGAAGTTATGTAGCTGGAGTGGCTATCCAATGTAGTGTTGGTAAAGAAGAAGAATGGAAAATGGAGAGTCTGCGTGCTTTCATGAATCTTAACAAAGCATGCCCTAAGAATGATTATCCACACCCTCAGATTGATCAAATGATTGATGCAACGAGGCACGAGTTATTGAGTTTCATGGATGCATTTTCAGGATATAACCAAGTAAAAATGTATCTGCTGGACCAAGAGAAGACATCGTTCATAACCGACCATGGTATTTACTATTACAAAGTAATGCCTAAGAACGTATGGGCAACGTACCAAAGCCTCGTGAACCACATATTTAAGGATCAATTTGGGTGCACGATGAAAGTCTACATAGACGACATGCTGGTCAAGTCAGTCAACTGTCAAGACTACATCAAACATTTGGAAGAAGCTTTCTCAGAATTATGTAAGTACAACATGAAGCTGAACTCGAAAAAAATGTGCTTTCAGAGTCAAAGTGGGAAAATTCCTCGGACATATGATATGACAAAGAGGAATCGAAATTAACCCTGATGAAGTAAAAGGTGATTGTAGAGATGAAGACTCCAACAACTATAAAAGATTTGTAAAGTCTCGCGGGGAAGCTAGCGGCTATCAGGAGATTCCTGGCCAGGTCAACCGACAGGTGTAAGCCTTTCTTCTAAAAAAATAAAAAGGAATTCAATTCAAAGGTGGGACAAAGACTGCGAAGTGGCCTTCCAAGCAGTCAAAGAGTACTTGGCCTCACCACCCATTTTATCTAAACCAAAGCAAGATGACAAGTTGTACTTATACTTGGCTATTTCATGAGCAAAAGCTTAGCAGATGCTCAAACATATATAAATAGACTGAGAAGATAGTGCTAGCTTTAATTGTAGCATCGCGTAAATTAAAGCCAGACTTTCAAGCGCATACAGTAATGGTGTCGACCAAATTCCCAATCTGAAGCATCCTACATTCACCAAATCCAACAGGCAGACTAGCCAAGTGGGCAGTAGAGCTCGGCCAATATGAAGTACTCTATATCTCAAGAACAACAATGAAGTCACAAGTACTATAAGATGTTATTGCAGATTTCACAACGCGGCAACAAAGACATTACTGAAGTCAATCCATAGAAAGATGAATAAGAATTATACGTAGATGGAGCTTCGAATAAGAAAGGATCCAAGGAAAGGGCAGTAATCAGACCCCACATGGAGAAATCATCAAACAAGCCTATCGTTTGGTTTCAACATGTCGAATAATGAAGCGGAATACGAAGCATTATTAGCTGGATTCCGCCTCATAAAAGAGTTATGGGTAAGGAATTGGAGGAATATCTCCAATATGTGAAGCATCTGCTAGAAGAATTGGAGGAATATCATATAAAATAAATCCTAATAGGAGAAAATTTGCATGCGGATGCTCTAGCAATTTTGGGGTCATCCATCAGTAATCATAGAAAAAGGAATATCCCAGTGGAATTCCTAGAATTCCCAAGTACTGAAAGTCAGGTGGCAATTCACAATACAGAATCTACAGAATCAAGTTGGATGGATCTAATTGCTTAGTACTTGCAGAGAGGCAAACTTCCTGAAGATAGATTGGAAGCATGAAAGCTGAGTCAGCAAGCATGTAGATACACTATGATCAACAACAAGCTCTATAGGAGGTCCTTCTCAGGGCCTTATTTAAAATGCCTAAAGTCAACATAAGCCAACTATATCTTGGCAGATCTCCATGAGGGGTCTGTGTAAGTCACATAGGAGGAAGAACCTTAGCTCATAAAATTTTGAATGAAGGATAGTACTGGCCTAGAATGCAAGCAGACATGAAGCAATACACAAAAAGATGCGATAAGTGCCAAAAATTCACGCCCATTCCCCAAATGGCTCCAGAGTCATTGTGAACTCTGATTAGTCATTGGCCATTTATGCAATGGGGACTTGATATAGTGATATCATTGCCCATGGCTTTAGCACAAAAGAAATTCCTGCTGATGGAAACATACTACTTCAGAAATAAATCGAAGTAGTTCTGCTTGTAAGAATATGAGAAGATAAGGTTAGAAGCTTCTTGTGGAAAGAGATTACGTGCTGATATAAAATCTCAAAAATCAACATTTCAGATAATGGGACGCAATTCACCGGGAAAGTAATCAAGAGCTTTTACGCAAGATTGTGAATCAAGGCTTTACACTCAACCCCGTATTATCCACAAGGAATGGCATAGTAGAAAGGTCGAACCAAACCATCCTCGAAGGATTGAAGAAAAGATTGGATGCTAAAAAAGGGAAATGAGTTGAGGAACTACCTTCGGTCCTTTGGGATTACCTAAAAACTCCACGGGGACCAACTGGGTAGATCCCGTTTTCCTTAGCGTTCAGGGAAGAAGCCATCATTCCAACAGAAATTAGATGCCCAACTGCAACGTCAGAAATCAGTTAAGAAGAAAATTACTAACTTTGGAAAAGCATTTAGATCTATTGGAAGAAAACAGAAAAATGGCCATCATTAGGTTGGGCAGATACAATTAAGGATGTCAGTGGTGTCAACCTCATCCCCGCCTCATTCCCCATTTATAGAGATTGGGTCAGGGATGAGGAATCCCCCCACTAGGATCGAGTTACCACGAGATTTTCATCTTTTTTAAGCTTGATGTTTATGTGTAGAACCTCAATGATGGCCTTAGACGACGACATAAGTAAAGATGCATAATAATTAATGGTGAGAAAAGAAGCGATGAATATAATTTATGAGAAAAAAATATATGAATCTTCTTATTTAACGGTTAAAATAGCTAGTGTAGTGTGAGATTAAATTGTGTTAGGTTGTGTTGTGACATGGAGTTATTTTCAATATAATACAATTTAAAAAAACACATGTGAAGAAAAAATAGGGCGGGTAACGGGGTAGGGAATATTATATTCATCCATGCCCCAGACCTGCATGGTTTATTTATGATTAATCCATACCCGTCCCGTTACTCATTTATCCACAAAAACCCAAACCTGTAAGGGGAGGGTCCTCGCGGGTTTGGGGACCCGTAAATTATTTTGACATCCCTAGCTACAATCAACGTAGATAAGCTTATTTCTCTAAGCGGGTGAAAGAAAGGGGTTTCCAAAAGGGCGAGTTAATTCTTAAAATAATCATGTAGTCTGATGAAGGAAAAATGTTACTAAATCGGGGAGGGTCGTATGTCATTCGAGTAGTGGGCGGTAATGGATCATACTGGCTCACCTATAGTGAAGGTACGAATCTTCTAAAACCATGGAATGTTCTACACTTGAATAAATACTATGTATGAATCCATTTCCTTCATTATTTTAATGACAATATCTTTCCCCTTGGTTTTTTCCTTATTAAAGGGGTTTTCATGTAAAATATGTGCCTTCAAGCTTTTCTTTATATTTCTTATGGTTAATAAGCCTGAATCCCATGAGAAGGGAATACACATGAAGTATGAAAAAAAGTCTAAGCGTGTCAAGTGGATACTTAGGACACAAAGCATAGAAAAAAGTCTAAGTGTACCAAGTGGCCCATGAAAAAAAGTCTAAGTGTGTCAAGCGGTCACTTAAGATAGAAAGCATGAAAACAGTCTAAGTATGCTAAGCGGCCACTTAAGACATAAAGCCAACTAAGTATACCAAGCAGTCGCTTAAGGTAAAAATTAAAGAAAAAAAAACTGAAGTGTGCCAAGTGACCGCTTAAGGAAACAATTAGAGAGAAAAACCTAAGTGTGTTAAGCGGCCGCTTAAGGTAAAAATTGAATAAAAAAACTTAAGTGTGCCAAGTGGCCGCTTAAGACATAAAATTAGAGAAAATTTTGCTTGAGTTAGTCAAAGGACAACCTTAAGTAAAAATTGAAGGAATTTTTCCCATGTGTTTAAAGAGACTACTAAGCAATGTTAAGTGAAAGTTGCTTAAGTATGAATTAAAGAGGAAAAAGTGATACTCAAAATTTAAAGAGAAGATATTTCATTCATAGAAAAATAAAAAGAAGTACAAATAAAAAATATACGGAAAAAAAGAAAACTAGTCGAGCTAGATGTGATATGCTGACATGTCATGTGTCTTATGTGTCACTTCAACAACAACTTCTTTAATGACTGCCTCGAAAACAAATTCAGGGGCAACAACAACATCACCTCTAGCATTCTGATCAACCGAAAGAGGAATTTCCTCAATCAGTTCAATTTATGGAGGAGCCCGAGACACACCATCGAGATAGGAAATGGTGTAAGCATCATTCTCCAACAACCTAAATTGAGCAGTGTAATGCTCATAGGCTTCCTCCTTCTTCTCAGAGCTACAACAATTGAAGCCTCAGACCGCTCAGATAACAACAGACAGCTTCCTGAACACGTATGTCCGCTTTAGGATGCGACTCATCAATCAGGAGCCTCGCTGTTTCAATCTCACACTTCAGCTCATAAAGCTCCACATCCTTGGCGGTCAGTTGACGCTTAAGGTTAGACACTTCTTTGTCGTGCCAAAACATTTCACCACCAATGTTGTTGCGTTTAGGAGCGAGAGCATTGTGGTAAAGGGTTATTTGAAAAAATATTCTGAGTAAAAAAATAATAATAATGGCAATAATGATGAAAGAAAAGAAAGCAAGAGTTACCTGAAGAAGGCAATGGTTGATGCCTTTCTGGAGAGCCTCAACCGTTTAATCCACTACGTGAGTACCGTAATGGTGGCCGTTCTTCTCCCTAAGGGAGTACAGTTAGTAAAACTCATTTAATCCTAACTCTAAACCAAATAGAGGATTCAAAGACTCAAAACCAAACAAAATTCTATAGGTATTTGGAGTGAATTGGGCTGGAGAAAGATCGTGATAATGAAAAATTTGTTGAAAAAGATGAGAAATGGGAAAATGAAAACCTAAAGCTATACACATTATTATGAAATTCAGAAATCTAGGGCATGAGGACGGGCTGACAAGGTCGTCGTCGAAATATGAACAACTAACTTCATGAGGGAAGACGTTACGATAACGAGAAATGAAGAAGAAGTAGGGGAGTTTGAAGAAGAAGACTTACTGAGGTGAAAGTATGCGCGAGAAGAAAATAAGGTAAAAAATCTTTAAATATCACCTCAACGGACACCAAATGACAGATTTGAAGGGTAAAAGTAATAACTGTAGAAATGGAAAGGACGTGCGAAAGTAAAAAAGAAAGTGTACAGACACGTGTCGAAGCGACATTATAAGAAACTTGAGCAGAAGCTGAACGGGTGGAGACGTCTCCTCTCACCCAAGAAACCTAATCATGGCATGTAGAAAGGTGAAACGGCACGAGACAGGGAGTACATATAAGAATTGTGACATCACCAACCATTAATAAACAATGGATCAAACTAATAGTGTTTTGCATCAACGGTTTAAAACCGAGATACAAAACATGGACAAATGTACGAGGTTGGTTAATCCATAGAGTGGAGGATCGACAATGTGGCAGAAAGAAAGCTAGAATGAACGGCGTGGATGATGTAGGGGAAGATAAAGTCAATAAAAGATGACGTGACAATGTTAAGAATTAGATTTGAGCGGCAGTAACTCCCCTCTCCTTGTTTCAATCAAACAGCTATAGTTTCATTAAATATTCATTAAATCTAATTAAATAGTTGTAAGGGGCATGGGAGAGAAGGTCTATAAATACCTTTATATGTGTCAAACAAATGCAATCTCTAATTGAATGCAATATACTCTATAACTCTATTCTCTCTATTTTCTTTCATCTCTCAAATTTCTTATACGTAATCTATTCAAAAATATTATAGAGGAAAAAATTGATTTAAAGTTTCGGTACTTGATTTGAATGACGATTACTCATTTGTTTTATGATGACCAATAAATTTAATTCCAATATATGTGACGACCCCAAATTCATTTTTATCAAGTACATGATTCGAATTGGGTGGACGGGATAAATAAAAGGCTGATAAAATTGAACCACAACCATCCACGTGTTGTCCAAACTCTCAAAATGGCCTGCTGTCTGGTTCTCTGTTCTCCAGTAGATTTCGCACCCTATAGTCAAACAACAAAAATAACATGTCATGCGCCACATGTCAACTGGAAGACAAACTCCCATAAGCTGTTTTACACCAAACTTATTTAATCCTAATCCACAGTCGTTGGACAAATATATTTTGTTTAACTTAGTCCACGTGTTCACTGTTGTGTAGTAATTTCCAAAAGCATTTCCACTACTATTGGAAACAATTCTGTGTGCCATCCAGAAGCACACGTGTCCGTCCTTCAGCAGTGAAAATAATTGTCCACGACTCTCTAATTGGTTACTCAGTGGGGCCATTCACAGACCTCAGATCTCACCTTCAAGATACGCCACTTTAGATGGGTCCCACACAAAAAGTAATATAGCAAATCAACGTTACCGTAAATTTATTAGTACTACGATATTGAAACTTAACATTTAACTAAATAATTAAAATTTAGCTAAAGTTTATCTCAAAAATAAAAAAGTACAATACATGAAATAGTTAAAGGTAAGTGTAAAAAAAAGATATAGAGTAATGTGTGTTTATAAAATTGATAAAAACATATTAAATTTCATTTGAATATGCATAGTTATTTTCATTTCATGGTTTAGCCTTTTTTATGAGTCTTGTTTTCATTTCATGTAACACATGTTATCATAATTTTAAAATTAGGTATGTAGAATGCAATTAGAAATTCTAAAAATAGGTTGAAAATACTATCTAAAATTTTTAAAGTGTAAAACAATTTAATTCAAAATTATTAATATTTAATCTTAAAATTTTATGAATGACCATTAACAAATTACATGAAGTAGTTGGAACATTTTTTGTCCAAAAAATTTCTCCCACTTAGTCTCGTTCAAATGTTATGAATGATAATTAAGGAACATTGATGTGCGTCTTTTGCCTAGGCAATGTTTGTGCATTTTTCTTATAAAACGTGCGTTGCATGTTGTTATGGATATATTCTCAACCATCACTGATGCAACGACGTGTGTCACATCATATTAGGAAGCTCCCAATGTCAGAAAATGAGTAGAATCGACCTCGACTGATCAGCCTCAAGGAAACTCAAGTTGCACAGACCCGAGCATACACAAAAAAACAAGTCCACGAAGAGGACTCAGATAGTAGCGAGCATAGGGCCATCATTTTCCGCCAAAAGTAACGCTCCAGGCGGCACGCCCTTATAACCTCAACATCCCATCGGCTCAATCGACGCGGTAGAATGGCAAGATAGCCTCACCTGGCCACTTAATAGGCACACCGACACTTAACATCCGCCAACTTTATGTCAAAAGTCGCCTCCCTTTCCATCTGATCAATGTCGGTCAAGATAAATTTCTGTCCTAAGAAACTTCCCCAACACGTCTTTGAATGCTTATTCGACATGAATCCTCCTACACAAGGACTCATTTGTAAATATATCTACAAATTAACATACAAGGTAGGCCGACTCTTCCTTACAGAAATTATGCCAAAATATTGACCATCTACTGGCTTAGGCATTAGAGACCCATAGAAGGGACAACCACCACCCAAGTTCCCCGTCTACAGTACGTGTACCACCTGGAGGAGAGAGCATGTACGATGTTACCACCGTGGACACCTTCAGTCAGAAGGATCAACAGACGTACTATTGAAGTTTTTGGCTGAAACACACGTGATAAACTAAAAATGAATTAAAATAATGTCCCAAAAGGTTAAAAAGTTATAAACATACAGTAGTTAGATAGTATAAAAAAATTAATATAGAGCATCAAATGTTTGTAGAATTCGTAAAAACAAATTACGTTCGATGTATATAGTTACTTCAAATTCTAATTTTTAAAAATATATCATAGCTATTAAAATTACATTTGATTTCTTTTCGGCCTTCTTCATGCATCTTGTTTTTACCTCATATATTTTGAGGTATATTTTCTTAATAAATTTTAGTAATACAATATAATAAAATTTTTTAATATAATCTAACAAAGGAGTTATATGACATAATTAAAAAATTATACAAAGATTAAATATTTATTGTGAACATACAAAAAAATTTACCAATATCTAAAAGTAGTTTAGACAATATTATCTACAAAGTTAAAAATCTCACTCATCATTTAATTTAAAATTATCAATTTTAAGCTTAATATTTATGAATGAGAATTAAGAATTTCACTAAATAGTGTGGGTAATTGATATCCAAAATTGCTTCTCCATTCTTAATCCCATTTACGTAGAATAAAAATATGTCATATTAACATATTTTTAAAATTTTAAAGTACAGTAACTAGGGAAATACAAAATGTTGAATATTTCTGTCTCAAAAACATATCAAAAAAATTATTTATAAAACTAATACTATATTGGAAAAGATTACGGAGTTTTTTTAGTATACCAATAATATTGGAAAAATTTCCAAACATGAGCCACTATTGGAGTGTTGCCCTAAACACGTGGCGACTGATCTGCAACCACCGTACTGTAACTATGAGTATCGCTTCAGCTTCGGGAGAGAGAGCAGAAAGAAAGAAATAAAAGAGATCAGAGAGGAGAAAAAGAGCAGTGGAGTACTGTGATGGACGGCGGAGAAAACTGGCACGTGGCCAGTTGCGGTGGCGGTACACAAGACAAGCCGATAATTAACCGCTTGATGCTGAGATTTCGACCAATCGCTCCTAAACCGGCAAACGCCGGTTCACTTCCCGACAGATTGGCTCTAGATAAGAAGAACACGTTCACGACCACCAAAAGAGTGAAGAGAAAGTACGTTAGGGTTCGAAAAGGCAATAATAATCGAAAGAATAGATCTTGTAGAGGAGACGGCCATGTAGGGCTGAGCACCGCCTCTATGACGTTTCAGTTCGTGCCGGAAAAAATAGTTAGTAACGGAAATCCGGTGGGCGGATCATGGTCCAATTTAGATCTCACGTCTGTGAAATTGACCGTGGACGATACTCAGGAATCACCGGTTTTACAAAACGCCGTCACCGACAACATGGACACCGGAAAATCGTCAGATCGGACTTTGAATAAGCCTCCGATGACGGTGGTGGAGACGTTTGTGACGGTTGAATGCGTAACGGAATCATGCATGGATGCACAATGGTTAGGTTGTACGGACACGGAGAAGATAAAGAATCTGGAGGGGGACACGTGTCCAGGGTTCATATCGGACGGTGAAGGGAAGGTAGAATGGTTGAACGAAGAGTACAAGAGGATGGTGAAGCGACGGCTTGGATTGGAGGACACACCGAAGAAGGTGAAGGTATGGTTGGTGATGAAAGAGAAATTATCAGCTGTGCAAAATGGGTTTACATGTCAAGCAAGAGTTCAGTATACGTGGCAGAACGAGAAATGCTCAAAATTGGTTCCTTGTGATGTATGGAGGATGGACGGTGGAGGTTTTGCATGGAGACTTGACACAAAAACTGCCCTCAGCTTAAGTATCTAATTTCTGATGCAGCAAGAAGATGAAGAAGAAGAATAGGACAACTAATCTGTCAGGTATATATATTTATATGCATAATTACATTTACTAAATTAGGTAAAGAAGTGTTTGTAATGAGTTGATTAAACACAAATTTAAAGGTTGAATTGGGAATTTTTCTGCAGGGGAATGTAAGAGGATAAAATTACTTAAATGACTTTAGGAAAGGAAAAGAGAAATTTAATAATGGTTTGAAATGAAATGTAAATAGGTAAAACTGCTTCTGATTGCAATGTCACACATAAATAAAATTTTTCACTACTTTTGGAGCAATGAGTTTTCAATCTTCATTCAAGACATATGTTGTCCTATGTCTTAAAATATAAAATACTCTATTCATATTTGAGGAACATAATATAATGCACTATTGCATCAAATCAATAAGACATGTGTTCTAATTGTGAATTTATAGATGTAACACTTTGTCTCGCATAGTTTATGTCTAAATTAAATAAGATGTAAGAACAGCTCTAAAAGAATAAGTTACTCACAAGAGAGAGAAGGCAATAAGCATCTAAAAGTTAGGTATAATTATCTTTAATTCAAGTACACTCATAGAGAGAAATTAGATAATAGTTTGTTCGATCGCGGTATAAATAAAGTATATCATATCTATTAATTGACATAATGAATTGACAATCTTATCTTATATTAAGCAATATGGAACTAGAAGAAGTAAGAGGAAGTAACATGACATTATATATTAAGTCAAATACAAACTAAATTTATAATACTCACTTCATTTTCTCTTCTCTTAATTTTGGGATGTATGTCTCAAAAGTATTGAAAAAAACTTGAAAATGCACTGGACAGATAATTTTTTTTTTACAAAGGACGAGTAGTCTTATTTAACTCTAATCTCATTGTAACCAATGAGCAAGTAATTCTGGTGGTGTCCTCATTCCCAGATGTTTAGTGTCCTTATCACATAGGATGATTTTCCCAAAGGACTGCTTTGTGTTTGGCCCGCATGCAGATGAAACATTACATTACTACACAAGCCAATCACTAACCTCTCTCTATCTTCCACCAATCCTTCTAAAGAGTCATTTACGTCGAGAATCTTACCAAAGATCGCCTTTCTAATCTAACCACCCACGCGTCCACATCTAACCCAATCGAAGCCCCACTCTCAGCTCTTTTTACGTGATCCTCAATCTTTACCAACCAACCAAACACACATTTGATCCTTTCGTATTTTTCCATTTCCATAATCCATTCTTTCTTTGTATTGGAAGTGGACGGGACGCCGAAAAGCAGCGAGTGGGAAGGAAGAACATCAACAAAATAATGTTTCAGTTTTCCCTGATCATTACGCTTCTCTAGCCAACCCACGTACCTCCCATCCTTTTCTGCTTTGGTGGACACGCAGTCGTTTCTTATTGGATGAACAGCAGCAGGACCAATCTGCAATTATTCTGCGGACGCCATCTTTTCATGTGACCTCCCACTTACCAATAAGTCGCGTCACTGTTTCAGTGTCTCCCAAGACACGTGTTCTTTCTTTCTTACCATTCTCTCCTCGCATACTGAGAGAGAGAGAGAGAGAGAGAGAGAGAGAGAGAGAGAGAGAGAGAGAGCGCTTGGCGGATTTCAGGCAGATGGTGGCGGACCAACAGTTATCGGAGGGGCCAAGATTAGAGTGAAAATCGAAGTCACATGCAGAAGAGAATAAGGAGTTGGTGATTGTGATTATCCTATTATATTGGGTGGGATCCATGTGTTGCATAGCACCTAATTACATGGTTCCAAGAGGATAGTTGTAATTGTGAAGGAAAAGAGAGAGAGAGACAGAAGGAGGAGGATATAAATAAAAGTTGTGACTAGTAAACCAATAAGAACAGCAACAGCTATTTAGAACCTTGTAAGGACACATCAAAAAAAAGATTTAGTAAAATAAAAATCTGATTATCTCATTTTCATACATTATATCAATATGTGTGTGGGCGTAACAATTGATTAGAGGATAGATATCGTAAAGAGAGATTAACAATATTTCTTGGGACCATGAACTAGGAGAGATTATTAGGACTAGTGTTGTGACATGGGCCCTACATTATGAATATTTGATCCGTCGATTTGAATCTAAACGATCTTTATTATTGAAAACACAAGAACTTATTAGAAAGCGACGGTGTTTTTTGTAAAAAATTTTATTAGAAAAAATTAAGACCGTTTAGATTTTAATCTAACAACTATAAAGATTATGTCGCTCAGACTATAATGTGACCGTCACTCCAAATAATTTCTCATGAACTACACATGGAATACAATGTAAATGATACGTACTAAATGGACAATGCTATTAAAACACTTTATATTACACTTTTTAGTTTTTTTATTAATCAAGTACACTTTTAGCCTATAAATTCTTCTTTAGATATTTGCAAAAGATTCACAGCCACTTAGTATGGCTATAGTACATCTTGGAAATTTCGTGGTATATCTTTTTCTTCAAAAGTAGTATTTTCTCAATACTGTGTGTGTATATTTTTCTGATCATTTTTGTTCTTTCCATGTAAGAAGATTACAGGGCCCTCTTGAAAGATTGCCAAGAGTCTTGGAGAAATAATTTGGCAAGTAACATTGAAAGTGTGTCTATATGATTGATTCCTGATCTATAAGAAGTCTCAAGATGAGAAGAGTAAGAATTGCGAAAAGAAGTGTACAAAATAGCATGTTTTATTGCATCAACATGTACATTCGGGGAATTAAAATTGCTCAATTTAATATCAAGGGAGTTATATTAAGTGCAATTTTGATTCCTTCTGTTTTTTTCCTAATTCTATAGCTAGTATATTTCTAATATTTAAAATATATAAAAGTAACTCACTGCAAAATGCATAGTCATCTCACTTCAATTTACAACATATCTACACAGTCAAGGAGCTTTGGTAAGTAAAAATTTGAATTTGAGTACATCAAACTGATTTAACTCCTTACTAATGATCTATTGTCACAATAGAGTGTACGAGCAGTGGCTTGAAAAATATGTAAATCACGCAGGATCTGTCTTATCTAGCTTAACTCGGCTGCGGTATTAGCTAAGGCTTTATATTCTACTTCTATGGAGGACCTGGCAACCATGCTTTGCTTCGTTGCAGTCTAGAAAACTATATTACATCCAAGAAGAATGAGGAATTCAGAAGTAGATATTCTATCAATATGGTCCCCGACCCAACCAGAGTTATTGAAAGCCTGCAATTTTAAAGGCCCTGTTTTAAACATAAGACAATGATCTATAGTGCCATTAACATGTCTCAAGATTCATTTAACGGTAGAAAAGTGTGCAGTAGTAGAGGAATGCATGTATTGTCAAATTCTATTCACAACAAAGCTAATGTCAGACCGAGTAAAAGTAAGATACTGAAGAGATCCTACAAGGCTTCTATAAAGTGTGATGTCAGAAAGAGGAGAGCCCATATGAGTGTATAGAAAAGATTTAGAAGCACAAGGAGATTGATATGGCTTAGCATTTATCCTTCCATCATTTAAAAGTAAATCCCTAGCATACTTTTATTGGTTCACAAATATACCATCATTGTTTCTAGTGATCTCTAATTCAAGAAAGTACTTTAAATCACCAAGATCAGACATGTCAAAAGATTGTTGCAAATTGTGAATGATTTTATCAATGTTGGCAGAATTGGTGACACTAATAATGATGTCATCAACATATAATAAGATATAGGTCAAGGAAAAAGCAGTGACATGAACAAATAGAGAACTATCAACCTGTGATCCAACAAACCAATAGACAAAAGATGTGAAGTAAATCTGTCAAACCAGGCTCAATGAGCCTGTTTTAGCCCATACAAAGATTTATTTAATTTGCAAACATAATTGGGATGATCTTTGTCTATAAACCCAGGAGGTTGAGACATATAAACTTCCTCAAATAGATTACCATGCAAACAAACATTTTTTTTACATCCAATTGCCTTAAAGTCCAACCAAAGGTCGCAATTAAAGAAAGTAAGATAAGAATGGTTGGTCTCTTAATAACTGGGCTAAAGGTTTCTCCATAATCTAGCCATTCCCTTTGATGATAACCCTTAGCAACTAATCTGGTTTTGTGCCTTGTATAGTACCATTGGGATTATATTTGAATTTATAAACCCATTTACATCCTACAAGGTTCTTTGAAGGGGGTAAAGGCACCAAGGTCCAAGTATTTTGGGAAATGAGGGCCTTATACTCATCAATCATCCCTTTGGTCCATTTTGGACTTTGAGAAGCTGTTTTGTAGCTGGTAGGCTTAGTGTGGGATTTTAAATAAGTGGCAAGAAGGGCATTTTTCTTAGAGATTTCATATTTGGACCTAGTTTTCATTGAATGACTATTAAGAGAGCTTGATGTTGATTTAGTGCTAAGATTAGGTAAAGGAGCAATGGGAGGGTCTATGGTGTGGTGCTGAGATATATCAGGAAAATTGAATCCATAAGAAGGTGTAAGGTGTAATATCATAAAAAATAACAGTATCCCTAGTAGAAACTAACAGTATGATTAGGAACATGTCTAGTAGCATGCAAATCAGAGGTATTGATCCATGTAGCATTTAAATCAGAACTGGAATTAGGAGTATGTAATGTAATATCTATAGCATAATGTATATCAAGATGCAATACATGTTTATCAATATACAAAATAGGAGCATAATTTATATCAGATAGAGTAAGTTGGAATATGCATAAAATCTGAGTAGTAGATATAACAGTGCTGCTAAAATTATTTCTCACTAGAGTAATTACTAGATGGAGCAAGACATTGAAGAAATAAAGGTAAAAAAGATGTGTACCTATTGGATGTCTCATATGTAGCAGGAAAAGAAGAAGATTCCGCCTTTAATGTTTTGGCATAAAAATGAATTGAAAGCTCATTAAAAAAGACATTTCTAGAAGTTTAAAATTTTCTATTAATGAAATCATAACATATGAAACCTTTTTGATCAGTAACATGATCAACAAAAACACATTCAACAGACTTAAGAGAGAACTTATGTTTCATATAAGGTCTTAAGTTTGAGAAACAAGCACACCCAAACACACGCATGTCATCGTACTTAGGAGAAGTACCAAATAAAAGAGCATGATGAGACATATTATTAGTAGTGACACTAGGTATCCTATTTATAAAAAAGACAGCAGTGGAGAATGCAAAAATCTAGAATTCAGGTCATAAAGAAGCATGATGAATCATAGTTAAACCATTTTCTACTAAATGTTTATGTTTCCTCTCAGCAACCCTATTTTACTGAGAGGTATATGAGCAAGATTTTTTATGTATGATGTCACATTCATTTAAAAAAGACTGAAAAGAAAGACTATTGTACTTCCCACCCCCATCATTCCTGAAAGTTTTGATATTTGTTTAAAAATATTTCTCCACCATAGATTTAAATTTCTTAAAAACTAGAAAACATCATATTGGTGTAAAATAGGATAAAACCAAGTAAAACGAGTCATGTCATCAATAAACAAGACATAATATCTATGACCAAGAAGTGATGGCGTGGGAGAAGGTCCACACACATCAATATGTATGAGAGATAAATGAGCATTAATAGTGGAAACAGAAACATGATAGGGATTACTAGACATTAGTAAGGCAGCTAATACAAATACAAGAGGCAAAATCAATATTGTTATAAGGAATATTAACAGAAGAAAGATTTTTTCTGACTATAATAGAACTAGGGTGGCCTAGCCTATAATTTAGATCCAAGATATGCAATACGCTGTTTAGGCAAAGAAGAGAGTATAGGATAAATGCCATTGACATTTGGGCCTTTATGTAGGATGTCACTTATTTCCTTGTCCTGTATGAAGAAAAAATGTGCATCAAAGATAAAAAGACAGTTATGTTCAAGACAAAATTGATATACATATTAGAGGTTAGAAGAAAGATGAGGAACACAGAGAACTTGAGACAAAGAAAAGGAGTTTGAGGGAGTTTTGAGAATTGCATAACCTATGTGGGAGATTGGCAGAGATTGGTCATTTCCAATTGAGATTTGTTCTACACCAGAGTACTCAGTGGGTGCAAAGATAGTTTGTAAATTCAGGAAAAGATGGGTGTTACACCCTGTGTCAGTGATCCATACATGATTTTCAGTAATGTCGGTTGTAGGGATCATGGTAGTCATAGCTAAGAGATTGGTGGAAGGACCATGACCTCGATAGGAAAAAATCATGCGGTGAAAGCAGTCAAGAGCAGTGTGGCCCAATTTGCTGCATATTTGACATTGTACTCGTCTTCCTGAAGAGTGAAAACTGTTATCACCATTATTGATGTTGGGAGGCTTGAAAGATTGTGAAGAATGTTGTGGTGGTGTCCCAATGATCGAAGGTATCTGTGAAGATCCTCAATTTAGATTTCTATCTCCCCGGTTGGATTGAGAATGACCTCAATTATTCTTGTTGCCCTTGAAAATATGAAACCATCGTGTTCTATTGGAATCACGGTTGGGTTGGGAAGCAAGAAACGTAGTGTTTTGAAAGAGTGGTTCTTGCTATTTTTGTTGAGCCTTAAGAAAGTGTTCTTCGGACTTGAGCAACACGTGAAGCTCCTCGAGGAAAAGGGGTTGAGCTCTAGTGCGAATAGAGGTTTGAATAGTGTTGTACTCGGTAGGGAGGCCATTGATCGTGTATATAAGGACGTCTTCATCTTCAATTCGAACTGAGACAACTGAGAGATTATCTTTGATATCCTTTATTCTTTGCAGATAGGAATCAATGTTCTCTGTGGGTTTCTTAGAGACTGATTGTAGGTATCATTTTAATTTAAGGATGTTGGTTCTTGGTATAGACAAAAATATATTTTCTATCGAACCCTTGACCTCCTTGGATGTGCTACACCGTACGATAAAGCCATAGGTGAAAGCGTTGTATTGATCAATGTGATCAATGCTTGATCCTGGGCTGCCCATTGATCGAACTTAGGATTCACAACTTCAATACCATCATCAGTCTTGATGATTCTTACAGGACATTTGATAGTTCCATCCAGGAAATCGAAGAACACATGAGTTTTCAAGATTGCAGAGATCAGGAATTTCCAGAGGATGAAAATGCTTGAATCAAGGCGGGTTGATATTAGGTTACAAATATTGGATAGGAGGAAGATGAGGGAGTGAGTAGAAGGCTCAGTGTTGTCATTGTGGGGACGCTGTTGGTTATCACTTGACATGTAGAGGAAGAAGTATTGGTTTGGGTGTTGGTTTGGTGGCTGGATTGATTCTCGACAATATCTTGATTTTCAAAGGACGAGTTCCCTTCTTGTTCAGCCATGAACAAAGACCTTGGTCAATATGGCTTTGATATAATGTAGAAGATTAAGAAAAGAAGAGAAATAGAAGAAGAAGAGAAGAAATAGGGAATGAGAAGAAAGAAGAGATATCTTGAATAATAATTGTATTAGCTCAATACATCAAGCCAAAACTGAGTAATAAGTATACAAGAAGGAATCACTAAGGCAAGTCCAGGACAAAGATAAATATATCCTTAATAACTAAACTAACTCTTACAACTTAACCACTTACTTTAATAGTGAATGCAAAGAAAAAGAAGAAAACCACGAAGAAAAGTTAAGTTAGGTCAATCCATTTCAAATTCCTCAGATTTTCAAAATTCAGTTCTTAGCTAGAGGCTCAGATTTGGATTCTTATTAGTCAACGAAATACTCTGTGATTAACAACATGGGTCATACTCATTCTGAAGTCATAGTAAATAACATAGTGAGCAATACGAAATCTCACTCCGCAACATCTCTTTCCCTCAAAATCAAGTAAACATTAATCAAAGTAATAGAGTTTGAGACCAACAAGTATATGTTTGAAACTTCATAGTCTAAATTAGTATATATTTTCAAATGTTTGGGACTAAATTTTTTAACAACCCATGTTTCATGAGTTTCAGTTCCTTTTTATGCATGGCGTTACTGATGTATCAAGAAAAAATATTTTTTTCCTTTCACAAATGTTGTTAAGTAATGAGTTCAAAAATAGTTCTAAAAAACTAGTTCACTAATATGATTTTTGTTTAAAAAATATGAATTGAACTCGATCTTTAGTTGGAAAAAATAAAAACAATTATAATAATTTGTGGTTAAATGTTTAAATAGAATTTTTTATTTTGTAAGAAAGATAAAAGATTTATGGAGTGTATAAAAATGTATGATGGTAGAGTATACAAAAAAAATAATTTTATGTAGCACCGCACTGCTCAACATCACTATGACGTGACAACACACGTAGATTTTTTTATCAACTAAGATTTTGTCCAGAAGAGTAATATTGGAGAAGACAAATCATGAAAACCTTCCTATCAAGTGAGGTTTAGCATCCTTCTTCTCAATCAAGTACTTAATGGCGGAGCGGTCGGTGAACAAAATGACTTTAGTTCCAATCAAGTATGACATGAATTTGTCAAAAGTGAAAATGACAGCCATTAATTCATTCTCAGTAGTGGCATAATTGAGTTGAGCATCATTGATTGTTCATATTCCATAATAAATAGCATGAAAAAATTTGCCTTTTCGTTACCCCAAGACAGCCTTAATAGCATAATTGCTAGCATCACACATCGACTCAAATGGTGAATCCTAATTCAGTGCTACAATTATAGGAGCAGATACCAAGGCTGTCTTCAAGAGTGTAAATGCTTTATGAAACTCCTCATTAAAATGAAACAGAACATCCTTCTCAAGAAGATTATAGAGTGGCTTCGTTATCTTGGAAAAATCCTTAATGAAACAACAATAAAATTCAAGATGGTCAAGAAAACTCTGAATGCCTTTTACTGATGTCGATAGTGGAAGCTTCTCAATGGTCTCAATTTTTGCACGATCTACTTCAATCCCTTTAGCTGAGATTCATGACCAAGAACAATGCCTTATTGTACCATAAAATGACACTTTTCCCAATTCAAGACCAAGTTTGTTTCTTTATATTATTCCAACACAAGAGATAAATTTTCCAAACAAGAATCAAAAGAAGAACCAAAGCTGAGAAATCATCCCATAAATACCTCAATGAAATGCTCCACAATATTAGAAAAGATTGCTATCATGCACCTTTGAAACAACACTGGTGCGTTACATAAACCAAATGGCATATATCTAAACTTAAATGTTCCATATGGGCACATGAATGTCATCTTCTCTTGATCCTCCAGTGCTATGGAAATTTGGTTATAACCCGAATAAGCATCTAAGAAGCGGTAATATGCATGGCCAGTCAGTTTGTCAAGCATTTGATCAATAAATGGCAATGGGAATTGATCTTTGCGCGTAGCTTTATTGAGCTTTCTTCAATACTCTCCAATCGGTCACCATTCTCATCAAAATTAATTCATTCTTTTCATTGGCGACCATTGTCATTCCACCTTCCTTTGGAAAAACTTGCACAAGACTGACCCAAGCACTGTCTAGGGTAGATAATACATGCATCATGAATTTTCAGCATTTTAGCTCTTACCACCTCTTTCATATTGGGATTTAACCAGCGTTGGTGTTCCACAGTGGTCTAAAATTATCTTCCATGAAGATTTTATGCATACAAACTGATGGGCTAATTCCCCATACGTCAGAGATTGACCACCCTAGGGTCGTTCTATGCTCTCTTAATTTAATGAAGCAGAGATAATGACAGGAAGAGTTGAGGCCTCTCTCAGATAAGTAAATCGAAGGTCAATTGCTTGAGTTCTAACATTGATGGTTTTTTAATGGATTTCAATTGTCTAGGATTACCTTCTCCTAGTTCTTCAAAAGCCCTTGATAAATATTGGTGAAGATGCTTCCAGCTGATTCACACACTCCAAAATCTCCAGATCTTCCTTGTCAATATCCCTAACTAAACATGCTTTCAATGGATCAATCAGACAACTTTTCTTAATTTCTTTCTTGATATACCTCCCTGGACTATCCACCTGAAAACAACTATCCACATCATTAGGATATTTCATTACTTTGAAGACATTTAAAATTACTTGCTCTTTTTTTAATCTCAGAATAAGCCACCCTTTCTACATATCAATAAGAGTTCTCCCTGCAGCCAAGAATGGTCTATTCAGAATAATTGAAATTTCTCGGTCTTCATCCATGTTAAGAACAATAAAATTATCTGGAAAGATAAACTTATCCAACTTTACCAAGACATCCTTAATAATTTCCCATGGATATTTGATGAAACGATCAGTTAACTGTAAAGAGATCGTTGTGGGCTTTATTCTCCAAGACCTAGCTTCTTGTAAACCGAGTAAGCATCAAATTAATACTAGCTCCAAGATCATATAGATCCTTTTCAAAATATGATTTTCCAATGGTGTATGGAATAGTAAAACTCTCAGGGTCCTTTAGTTTCAGGTGGTAATTTATTCTGCTAGATTGCACTACACTCCTTCGTAAGTGCGACTGTCTCATACTCCTCTAAATTTTTCTTGTTTGAGAGAATTTTCTTCATGAATTTGACATAGCTCAGCATTTGTTCCAAAGCATCGAAAAAAGGAATGTTGATATGCAATTTCTTAAACACATCAAGAAACTTAGAAAACTGCTTGTTCAATTTCTACTTTTGGAACCGCTGAGGCTATGAAATATGTGGAACATACGGTGGAGGACTATCAGGAAAGAGATTTGAATTAGGCATGTCTTCCTTCTTTTCTAAGCTTTTGGCTAGATCATCACCCATTGTCTCAGTTTCTGCTTCAATTGGCTAAGATCTTTCAAGTCACTTTCTGAGGTTCTACTAACTCCTTTGCCACTACAAAGAGTAATGGCCTTTACTTGATCTTTTGGATTCTTCTCAGTGTTGCTCGACAGAGAACCTTGTGGTCTTTGAGTAAGTATTTTTTACAGTTGACCCATTTGAAGTTCTAAATCTTGGATAGACGTAGCTTGACTATGAATACTTTTTTCTTACCTCTAAAGTGTAGCATTTGTTCTTGTCATAAATTGAGTAGTATGACTGTGAGTTGGGTAAGAGCATCTTATAAAGAAATTTTAGGTTGTTGAGACTGAGTAGCAACTGGTGGATTAATCACATTCTGACTATTCTTCCAAGAGAAATTAGGGTGATTTCACCATCCTTGGTTATAGGTGTTGGAGAATGGATTATTCTGCCTATTGTAGTTCCCAACAAAGTTAGCTTGTTCAGACTAAGAAGGAGCAAAGGGATTACCAACTTAACATTTAATGCTAGAATGAATTGCACTAGCATTGGGAGTGAAAGAGCTAAATTGTTTTGACAGTATAGTTACTTGAGTTGTGAGCGCAGTAAGCGCATCTATTTCATGAACTCCATGTGTCTTTCTTGGTACATTGCACTCATTTGGCCATTGATAAGCATTAGCAGGGATTTCTTCTAGCATGGCATAAGCATCCTCATGTGTTTTTCCCATCAAAGCCCCTTCTGCCGCTGCATCCACTAATGTCCTTGTTGAATTTCCCAAGCCATTATAGAAATTTTAGACTTATAGCCATCCAAGGAGTCCATGATGTGGGAATCCTCTGAACATCTCTTTAAACCTCTCGCAAGCTTCATAAAGAGACTTCATATCATGTTGGGCAAATGTGCTGATCTCATTCCTTATTTTGGCTATTTTAGCAGGTGGAGAGAATTTTGCTAAATATTTCTCAGAGAGGCCATTTCAAGTAGTCACCGATCCAGCTAGCAAAGAGTTCAACCAACTCTTAGCCTTATCCCGTAGTGTGCATGTGAATAATCTCAGCCTAATTGCATCAGTTGAGACATTGTTGTGCTTGAATGTCACAAATTTTGAGAAAAAATGGCTATGTGAATGTTTGGGTCATCGTTAGGTAGACCATTAAATTGATTTGGTTGTACCATTTGAATGATAGCCGGCTTAATCTCAAAATTTCTGGCATTAATAATAGGGCGTTGAATGGCAGACACAACCTCATTGACCACTGGCATAGCATAGTCTCAAATAATCTGGTTATTTTGATTGTTCACAATTTTAGGACTTTCTCTGATATCTTCTATGGTTTCTTGAGGTTGTTTAGAAGCTTCTCTCCTCACTTTTCTATTACGACGACAAGTTAACTCAATTTCCAAATTTAGGGAAGTCAAATTTTTGCTTCTAAAATTTCTCAAATACCATAGAAAATGCCTGAAAATTCAAAATAGTAAACAACCATAAAAAAATTAAGACTCGAAGTAAAATTAAGGATATGTAACTCCAATATTACTAAATAGAATCAATCACTGGCAACGGCGCTAGAAAATTGTTACATTTTTTCTAGAGTGCAAGTGTACACTATCGTCGTCAAGTAATAAAATTTATATGAAAATAGAGTATTGTCCACATGTTTGATTGATATCAAAATTTGAAATTAACTATACCTTAATTCTAATTGAGAATGGCGAATAGTTGGGATTTTTGAATGAAAAATTAAACTAAAAAGATCAATACTGGATAAGGAGAAATAATTCAAATTTGAATAGTTAAAAGCTCTAAGGTTTTATCATTTCACCAAACCAAACATACTCTAAATTCTAAATCTCAATCAATGTTGTGCTTGAATGTCACAAATTTTGAGAAAAAATGGCTATGTGAATGTTTGGGTCATCGTTAGGTAGACCATTAAATTGATTTGGTTGTACCATTTGAATGATAGCCGGCTTAATCTCAAAATTTCTGGCATTAATAATAGGGCGTTGAATGGCAGACACAACCTCATTGACCACTGGCATAGCATAGTCTCAAATAATCTGGTTATTTTGATTGTTCACAATTTTAGGACTTTCTCTGATATCTTCTATGGTTTCTTGAGGTTGTTTAGAAGCTTCTCTCCTCACTTTTCTATTACGACGACAAGTTAACTCAATTTCCAAATTTAGGGAAGTCAAATTTTTGCTTCTAAAATTTCTCAAATACCATAGAAAATGCCTGAAAATTCAAAATAGTAAACAACCATAAAAAAATTAAGACTCGAAGTAAAATTAAGGATATGTAACTCCAATATTACTCAATAGAATCAATCACTGGCAACGACGCTAGAAAATTGTTACATTTTTTCTAGAGTGCAAGTGTACACTATCGTCGTCAAGTAATAAAATTTCTATGAAAATAGAGTATTGTCCACATGTTTGATTGATATCAAAATTTGAAATTAACTATACCTTAATTCTAATTGAGAATGGCGAATAGTTGGGATTTTTGAATGAAAAATTAAACTAAAAAGATCAATATTGGATAAGGAGAAATAATTCAAATTTGAATAGTTAAAAGCTCTAAGGTGTTATCATTTCACCAAACCAAACATACTCTAAATTCTAAATCTCAATCAATCAATGTTTATCAAATTATTGAAAGCAAATTTCTCTAATGTTATTATCAATCTTTCTCAAGCAACGATAATAATGAATCAAAATAACTAATTCTAAATCTCTGTCAAGATTAAATATATTGAAACTCATTAAGCACAAAAAATTACAATTGCTACACTAGATCCATAATTATGTCTAATATATGAATCTTTATTAGTGTTATAAATAAAGAGAAAATTTAATCATCACTTCTCAGTCTCAAAATCAAATCCAAAATCATGCAATAGTTGGCCAGACGATCACAAACATTAAGAACGGATAATAACACTTAATAATATTGAATAAATATTGATTGAATTAAAAATCAAATTTATGAACAATAATGGTTTGGTTACGTCGTATCCCTATATAAGAAAATTTAGAACATACTAAAATAAGAAAACATCCTACTAATATTCATGAACATAGAGAAAAGAGAGAAGACAAACTAGATTTTGAGGATGAAATTGAAGTTCAGATCCGTTTACAGGTTCAATCTTCTTGTTCTCCTCTGCCTCTCATGTCCAAAAAAAAGTCTTCTAAAAACCATCGAATATTCTATTTATCCACTAGAGTTTGAATAAGAAAAACCTTAGGCTTGTTATCCATGAACTTGTTCAGAAATACTGTAATGAAAGGAACATAGGAGTTTGTCACTAGGTATTTGACCAAATAGGATCGTCCAGTTCCTATAGAACCTATCACTGAAATACCCCTAGAGGGGGATAGGACTAAGCGGAGCGAAAAATGGTTTTCCATGAGATGGGAAATGAAAACTATTAGCCCCACACGAGGTTTGTGAATAAGTGATTGTCTGATAATGAGCAAGGAATGTCCATCTTTCTGCTAAACAGGATGTATTGAACTCATAATTCATTAGATACTTTTTATGAATGTCAACTAAGTATCATAAGTAAATTGCTCCCGGTTGTTCAATCATTTGATACCCAAAGTCATTCTTTGATAAATGATCACTATGAGTCAGACTCAATAGAATTTGATCAATCCTTTTTTCTGTCGCTAAGGTGGAGAACTGAACCAAGAATTCTCTTTCTTTATCATCAATCGAATCACTGTTCGAGACCCAGGATTCTATTTTATCATCAATCCAATCACCGTTCACATTTTTTCTTTTTCTTATCAATGAATATATCTTTTTACTTGTATGACTTGGATGTCTCGTATTTCTTGAAAAAGCAATTCAATCGATGGGATTTTGTATGATACTTATGAGATCGATGATATCGATGGGATTGATATTCCAATCTTTATTCTTAGAACGTATTGATTTGACCCCATAAGAGGGACCACCACCCCATAACATGTTGCCACCAGAAGCAGAACCCCATATTTCTTCTAGAGAATCTCCTAATTGTTCCAGAGCAACTAGAAAGAAATTCTTTAACCAGAACGAATTCAGTTAAGATGTGGATACCTATCCAGAAGTTCTCGCAACTCAATCATGTATGATGGAATCATCAAAGATTTGACCTTTTTGAACTCTGTCTGTAACTCACTATAGGCTCGAGAAACAAAGAGAAGATGTGTACGAATGAGATATCCACCAACAAGAAGAAGGAAAAGGATTGAATAGAGGAACTCCCAGACATTTGGCGATCTCAGATGTGTCGATATCAATGGTGACTCATTATTTCGATGAATCATTTTTTCGGACATAAGAAGATTATGTAAACACTTACTCGAAATCTCACTTATCAGATTTCATTGTGGAAGACACTATTTTTTCTGAAGAATTTTCCATGATATATCTGATCCATGCATAATATCATGAAAAATGGATACAAATTTTTCGTTGCTACTTAGTATTGGCAATAGGTCTGAAAAAGTATCTAAAAATATCAAATTTAGATATTTGTAGCCTATCGGAGTAAGGAACCATGGCATATATATTTGGAATAGATTCCATTTCGAGAGACTTGAAAAAACACTATCTCGTTGAAATGTTCTATACATCTGCCCTTTCTCAAGGCATTTCTTTAGACAAAGACTCCATTTTTTCCTCTTTTCGGATGGTAAATATTTCTCAGAACATGGAGTGTGAATCAAACCCATGTTTGAATTGAAATTGAGATACTGATGCAAGTTCTTCCCTTTTGAATCAGATAGATTCATATCTGAAAGAGGTTGACAATAAGTTCTTTCAAAATTGACTATTTGTCCCTCTGTTAGAGGTGTTCCAGAAATGTATGCGATCAAGTAAATAGCTCTACGAACAAATGGATCGGATCGAATTGGAAAATGGAAAGATTTGAACAAGTTATACCTTTCGTCACCACTTTGTGGAAAATCGTTAGGTATGAATATGTTAGATACCTTTGACTCGATTAGTGAAATAATATCTCTCTCCAAAAAAGCTTTTTTTTACCGCCGTACAAAGAAAATATTTTGTTGTAAATGATCAAGATATTGAGGAATTGTCCATACGTAAAATCATAATTATTGATACGGGCCTTTTCCACATAATCCACGTAAAAAGGGAATCTTTTGTTACAATAGAAGTAGAAGTGATGTGGATTATTCAAGAATCGAAGTCGATTTACTTTATAAAAAAAAGATATCAATGAACTTCTATGAAATGGTTTCACGGGATGTAGCCAATTGTCTTGATCGTGGAGTATCATTGAGAAATAGGAATCCATGTTATCAAAAGATTTCCTGCGATTATTTCTAGTATGGAATGAGTCAATCATCCACTTTGGTATCTTATTGAACAAAAATGGTGATATTGTTCCTCCATTAATCAAGAATTTTGATTTTTGGGAAGTATCATGATCATCCAATAAGAAGGGTTTCCATTTTTTTAAATGAATGATTTGAAGACCTATTGATTCTAACAACTGATTGCAGAGTTGATCATTCGGATCTTTCAATTCATAGATGTGGATCTCGGACCTATGAATGGGGATATTCCTGAAACTCACAAAGAAAAAAGGAAGTGAGTTAGACAAAAAGAGAAGAAACTCGAACAAAAAAATAAGTAACTTGGGCAAAAAGAAACGAAGTGACTTAGACAAATCTTTTTTGTCGATAACCTCAGACCAATCAATCGAATATTGATTAATACGTAATCGATCGAAGACTACTTGAAAATGAAAATAGCTCTTCTGAAGGGAAAGAACTCATCAGCATGCAAGTCGATAAAACCTAAAGGCAAGATGCGAAGATAGGAGCTTGAAGTGTCCATAAGCTTGAAGCATATAGGGGCAGCGAGCCCTTATTAGTAAAGTAAAGCTCCAAAAAATGAGAGATTAACCTGCGGTGTGGATCTGACTCGACTAAGGAAAGATCTACTCCGAAAGATCAGAGAAAGAAGAGTGTTTGATCTACTAAGGAAATGGAGTTTCCGTAGTGGTGATGCTGGCGTCAGTTGACCTGGTTGAGAAATCAGAAATATCTTATTTATATATGCAAGATCGAAGACGCGATTCGCGCGGGTCCGCTTTTCTTTTTAAGATAGCAAGGAGGCGATTTGTTCGCCCAGAAATGAAATGTTCCAAATGTTCCTGGAAATTCTTGCTCCCATTAGACCATTTGTATCTATATGCATTAGGATCCTGATTCATGGATCACTCGGTTCGAGAAATCAAAATAAGAGGATCAAATCATTTCTTCTGACCCTTTTTCAAATTGGATAAATGTTGGTTGATCGAATATTTCATTATATATCTATGATTCAGAGTATCATTTCCTATTTAATTCCTCTCAATTTCATATTCGAAGTTGTGATCGAATCTATTCATTAAAAAGAATCGATTCAATACATTTATTATGTACCCATAGGTGTTATATTGGATTTGAATCAAATTTCGGATCAATCAATATTGATTGACTGCCTCTATTATGTTGTTGCTAGCAAATACCACTTTTTTTTAAATTTGGATCTTCCAAATCATTCCCGCGGGAGGTCTGGACCCATTTTTTTATCCTTCGATAAAAAGATTCATTCTCTTCATAAAAAATAGGAGGTAGAACCAATAAATATTTCTTTTTCGATTCATCCCTGGAGTTGAATACCTCATTCAAGAATGATTTTTGATCCAATCCGTAGGAATCAATAGAAAAGGAAAATCCCTTATGATACACCAGATCCAGCTCAGTTATTGATAGAGTGAATAGATCTGTCATTTCTTGAAATCTCTCTTCTGATTCAAAATCGTGGTGTAACGTGCATCCCCTCCTGTTCCGGTCATGGAATAGATGAAATAAATCAAAAAATGGATTTTTGTTCAAGAATGAAATTTTATTGGAACTATCCATATCCAGTTTATCCTTCGGAACCATATCACATCCCGAATCTGATGAAATAGGATGAATTGAGACGGTCTTTTGTAAATACGTAATTATCTTGAATATATTACTATTTATTTATTTTCCGATCGCCTGAAAGGGACAAATGAAACATCTTCTTCTTTCTTCAACAATTTCTGATCTCTAGTGGATCTCTCAATAGGATTCGAACCCAGATGAAGTTCTGACCATCTGTCAGAGAAAAAAGAACGAATGGATCTTGTAGGATTCCCAAGAAATTCTTTGATTTCTTCCGGAAGCAGATGATAATCGTCTGCTTCTCACGTTTCGTGAATAGCCAAGACATTGAGGAATATCTAGAAAAGCATTTAGGGAATTGGTCTGATTCTATCTCTGCTCATTCCGTTTGAAGAAAGGAAGGATCCCAAAGAATCGATATTTCTTTTAGTTATTGAATCTCTCTTTAATTGATCAATGTGTGATATTCCGAATCTTCATTACTAATGGAATCGAAATGATCTCTGGATTGATCAGAAGATCCTTTCAATTGGCTAGAATCCGTTACTTGAACGAAACTAGATCTTGTGGAATCATATTGAATATTTGACGATACATTCCGTACCTTGCTAAAAAACCGATCCTTGTTTACCAACCACACATTGTCTAACCAAATCCAATTATCTCTCGATATGTTCCTCAAAAAATCTGATTCGTGCGGATTCTTCCCCCAACTAAAGAAGAGATCTTGGCAGAATTGCCACATATGAAATTGAGCATAATTTTGCAAAGAATTAGCCCACTTGTTTCTTGAGAAGAGATGGGAAACATGCTCAATATCATTTGATTGAATAGTTGACCCAGCTGCTTGTTATTTGAAGAAGCCCTCCATTTCAATTGGTAGTTTTTTCACAAAAAGCAAACGTGAGATAACAAATCCAG